>VDFB02058242.1:323847356-324201970 GCA_007258455.2 Sequoia sempervirens
AGTTCCTTGAGGATGGAGAGGGGTTGAAGATGAAATGTGGGATAAAAGATGTGAGAGAAGGAAATGCCACTATCCCACATTGTTGGGTTAAATGTTATGGATGAGAATGAAAGTGATAAAGGGTTATTAGATTAAAATGTACCTAAATGATTAAAGATGCTTTACTAAAATGCAATATTTCATGAATGATTTATGCAAATGATATGATTAATATGCAAGTTATGATAATTAGTTTATTATGAAATAATAATCAATGACTATGATAATTGATTTATTAATGGAGATGAATATGAAACAATTACAGATGATAATGATAATTGATTTAATATGGAAATGATGTTTATGACTTATTATGCAAATGGATTATGAATGATTATTATTTATTATGCAAACGGGTATGAATGATAGTGCAAATGGACATGAATGTTAATGCAACAGATATTGAACGAGCATGAGATGGTTCAATGATTTGATGAAATGCATGAATAGAAGAAAGTATTGAATGAATTAATTAAGTAAATAATAATATCTATTTAATCAATAGACAAATATCATTATGATTGTGAGGAAAAATTTGAGTGTTTACATACATTAACTAGCTTAGTGAGGTGAAAACAAGGAAAACACGAAAAATTTAACAGTTTTCATATGATGATATAAGTTACTCTACTCATAAATCAACTACACTCTTCCCGATGTTGATGTTCAAAGAGTCTTCATAGGAAATTTGCAACTAGGCATTAGGGATAAGATCTTGTTAATGAAATATCCATTATTTACACATTTGTGTACAACTCTTCATGACTATCAAAATTTGGTTATTCAGTATGAATAAGCATCTTCATCCACTCCTGCTGAGAAATCAATTTGTACCTCAAAATAACTATCAACCATTCAAAAATATTTAAACAAGACATTTATCAAGATAAGCACACCTCAAATAGCAAACCAAATTGAGCCACATGTTGCGGCCATAAATCTAACTCCTTATAAATTTAGGCCAAAATATAGGCAATTTATTCACTCGCTCGATTCCATTTATTCAATTATGTTACAACTTTTAAGCAAAAACTTAATCCAATTGCCTCTAATTAGACCTATAGACACCTAAATTTGGACACTTGATCTATTCAAATTTATCCCCTTTCATCTAAGCATCCCCTTATTTGCATTAATTAAGTAATATCACTATTAATATCCTTAATTCTGTCAAATCCCTAAGGTATCTAGTTAAATAATTAAATACCTTCCCCCTTTCATCAATTGAATTAAATAAATATGCCATTTATTTAATTCCCTTTATGTCACATCCTCCATCATTTTTATTTAATCCTAATCCATCTTCTAATCTCATCATTATGGGTGTGCACATGCCTAATCTTTGATTAGGATGTGTCACATCCTCCAACTTTTGCAAGTTGGCCTCTAATCTCTCTTAGCCACCTAACCCTCCTCCAATCCTTTATTAACTAGCCTAATAAACCTCTCAAGGAATTTTGAATTCCCTTTATCCTTCCAAGGAATATTAAATTCATTTTTCTCTTCCCCATGTGATCTTTGACTTGTCACATCAAGTCACATGTGAAATCTAACCCTCCTCTAATCTATCATTAATTAGTCTAATCAAATACTTGCACAATCCTAATCACTTAATCAAATCAACCCTATTAAATGCTTTCTTTTTTTGGACAAGGCATCTCCATTCCCCATGTGAATTTTTAATTCACATTTAATCCCCCAATGCATTTAAGGAATTTTAAATTCCTTCTCTCTTCCCCATGAGAATATTTGAGGAATTTTTAATTCCCCACTTGTCCTCTCACTCACATGGAGACAAGTACCTCCTTTATGAGGAGATCTTGTCCCAATCCCAAGGTACCATGTACCCTCTCCATGTCATGTACTATCCTTCCACCTCATGTACACTTCACCCCTTTTAGGCCATATCACTTGCCACATGTCAAGATGTGAGGGCTTGTGAGTTCTCAACTGACCTTAGCCCTACATCTTGATCTTGGTGGCTCAATCTTGACCATCCATTTCCCTAGAGATTTCCAAAATCTCTATAAATACCCCCTCTTTTCTCTCATTTTAGGGAGATCGTGCATTGTAGCCAAACTCTTGCAAAATTTCTCTAGAATTCATACTTAGCCATTTTCATGCTTTCATCTATTTTCATCCATCCTCACATCATCATCTAGCTTGCATATCTTGCCATCCAAGGAGCACACAACACCAAAGATCAAAGGGCCAACCAAAGGATCGATTCGACACAAGGTAAAAGGTTTCATTTTGTTGTTCTTACTTTGTGTTGATTCCAACTTAGGCTAATCTTGAGGTGTAGGTTGTTTTATTGTTTATTTGCACTTTTTTGTTTGCTGCTCATTTTCTAACACATATATTCGACCTATCATATTTCTGGCACGCTCGGTGGGACCCACAAATGGGTCTCTTGCTTTTATGTTTTCTATTTTTTGACTTTTTGCAGGTACAGGTTATGGAGGGGCGGACTTGACCTAACAGACAGGCGGACCCGCCCTCCATAGGCAGACCTAACCCTCTCCAGGGGTAGACCTTCCCTCCCCAGATTGCAGAAAGTGGTTTTTTGGAAAAAATTTCACAGAGGGGCGGACTTGACCCAACAGACAGGCGAACCCAACCTAACAGACAGGCAGATATGACCTAAACAGCTGATTTTTCCCTCACAGACAGGCAGATATGACCTAAACAGCTGATTTTTCCCTCACAAACAGGCGGATATGATCTAAACAGCTGATTTTGCCCTCCCCTTGGGCAGATTTTCCCTAGACAGCTTTTTTCAAAAGGTGAAATTTTGGTTCTTTGGAAACTTTTTGGCTATTTTAAGGGTTCTTGACCCCTAATTAGGAACATAGTTTAATTAAGAGGTGTCAATCTACCTTATATGATGTGTTTTGGGTGAGTTATTTGATGTATCCAATCCCCTTGTGCCATTCGGCGATCCTGGGTGACGAGAAATCGTAACTTACCCCGTCCTTTGAGTCTACCAATTTTACTTTTCTTAGCAAGACCTACTTGGGGATTTCATCACCCCAAGGGACGATTCCAACCACGTGTACCAGCGGGGTATAGAAAGGGGGGAGAGCGAAAGTTGTACCTCAATCCAACAACATTGTAATTGGTGAAGCATCGGGATGATGTGAAGAGTTGGTCTGAGCCTTTTTGGTTCCCAACTCATGCTTGTAATGGGTTGGTGTTCACAATTTGGGCCTCACGTATCGGGTGTATATCGAGGACTCCCTAGTAGCCATGTTCATTCTAGATTAGAGGACTTTGTCGGCTATACCCCTTTACTAGACTTAGGCTTGTGCTGAATGAATTGTCTTCTTTGTGTGAAACTAGTGATTATCTGATTTATTTCACTCAGCCATAGTCTTTTGATTAATGATTCTTGTATTTTGAGTCCTTTGCCTTTGCCTATTTTGGGCATAGGATCATTAGTTTTTTATGCTTGGGCAAACTTGCCCTCATCCAGGGGCAGACTTGCCCTAAAAACTGGTCCTTGGTAGCCTATTTTGGGCATAGGATCATCAATTTTTCATCCTTGGGCAGACTTGCCCTCATCTAGGGGTGGACTTTCCCAAAAAACTAGTCCTTGGTAGCCTGTTTTGGGCATAGGATCATCAATTTTTCATCCTTGGGTGGACTTGCCCTCATCCAGGGGTGAACTTGCCCTAGAAACTGGTCCTTGGCAGCCTATTTTGGGCATAGGATCATCAATTTTTCATCCTTGGGCAGACTTTCCCTCATCCAGGGGCGGACTTGCCCTAAAAACTGGTCTTTGGCAGCCTATTTTGGGCTTAGGATCATCAGTTTTTCATCCTTGGGCGGACTTGCCCTAGAAACTGGTCCTTGGTAGCCTATTTTGGGCATAGGATCACCAGTTTTTCATCCTTGGGTGGACTTGCCCTCATCCAAGGGTAGACTTACCCTAAAAACTGGTCTTTGGCAGCCTATTTTGGGCATAGGATCATCAGTTTTTCATACTTGGGCGGACTTGCCCTAAAAACTATTCTTTGGTAGCCTGTTTTGGGCATAGGATCATTAGTTTTTCATCCTTGGGCAGACTTGCCCTCATCCAGGGGCAGACTTGCCCTAGAAACTGGTCCTTTGGAGGCTATTTTGACCCAGTTTCATCAATTTTTCATCCTTGGGCGGACTTCCCTCATGCAGGGGCGGACATGCCCTAGAAACTAACTCTTTGGAGCTTGTTTTTGATCTAATTTCACCAGTCTTTCATCCTTGGGTGAACTTGCCCTCATGCAGGGGTGGACATGCCCTAGAAACTGACTCTTTGGAGCCTGATTTTGACCTAGTTTCATTAGTTTTTGCTCCTTGGGTGGACTTTCCCTCATGCAGGGGCGGACTTGCCCTAAAAACTAGTCCTTTGGAGCCTGTTTTGGTGGATTTTGACCAACTTTTTCTCCTTGGGCGGACTTGCCCTCATCCAGGGGTGGACTTGCCCTAAAAATCAGTCCTTTGGAGCCTATTTTGGTGGATTTTGACCAAATTTTTCTCCTTGGGCAGACCTGACCCATCCTTGGGCGGACCTAACCTCCTCCACAAGCAGACTTGCCCTGATAGCTACTCAGGTGGATTTTCCCTGACAGAAAACCTTATATGCCCCGCCATTTCCACACTGTAAGTCCGTTTTCCTTCGTTCAAAAGCCAATCTTCTCAAATTTTCACACTCTTTCCAACGACATATACCACTTCATACTTTTGAGAAGTTGACCGGGGCACCTTTTTCTTCCTCATCTACCTCGAGGGGGGGATACCCTACCATTCTCTCTGTTTACTCGTTCTGAGTAAATGTTCATCCATTTAACATATCCTTTCATCATTCTGAACTCTCGTTCTATCATTTTGCTAATCTGTTTACTCGTTCCGAGTAAACTCTCATCGATTTAACACATCCTTTCATCATTTCGAACTCTTGTTTTGTCATTCCACTCTCTTTGTTTACTCGTTCCAAGTAAATGTTCATCCATTTGACACATCCTTTCATCATTCCAAACTCTTGTTCTATCATTTTGCTCATCTGTATACTCGTTCTGAGTAAACTCTCATCCATTTAACTCAACCTTTCATCATTCCAAACTCTTGTTCTATCATTCCGATCATCCATTTACTCGTTCTGAGTAAACGTTCATCCATTTGACACATCCTTTCATCATTCTGAACTTTGGTTCTACCATTCTGATGATCCGTTTACTCGTTCCAAGTAAATGTTCATCCATTTAACATATCCTTTCATCATTCTGAACTCTCGTTCTCTCATTTTGCTCATTTGTTTACTCATTCCGAGTAAATGTTCATCCATTTAACATATCCTTTCATCATTCTGAACTCTCGTTCTATCATTCTGATCATTCATTTACTCGTTCTGAGTAAACATTCATCCATTTAACACATCCTTTCATCATTCTGGACTCTCATTCTATCATTTTGATCATCCGTTTACTCGTTCTGAGTAAACATTCATCCATTTAAAACATCCTTTCATCATTCCGATCATCCGTTTACTCATTTTGAGTAAACGTTCATCCATTCCGCACCTTCGTTTATCATTTCAAACTCTCATTCTATTGTTCCTATCATCCAGTTACTCATTTTGAATAAACGTTTCGAACCTCCTTCCTACCATTTTGAACTCTCATTCAACAATCCAAATCAATCATTTACTCATTCTGAGTAATCTTTTAGCTATTCCAAACCTTCATCTTCTCGTTTCGAGAATCATTCATCCATTGTGAGCAGTCGTTTACTCATTCTAAGTAGTCATTCATTTGTTCTGGTCAATCATTTACTCGTTTTGAGTATTCGTTCATCCATTTCTCCAATCAAATCATCATTTTCCCCATCCAAATCCCCTAAACTTCATCTCAGGTTATTATCCAAATTGACCAAAGTATCTGATATGATCGTCATCATCAACATCCTCTTAGGATTATCATCCATCCTAAGTTAATCATCATCGTCAGTCCAATCAATCCATTTTCAATCTCAAAGTGGATTTGGTGCCTGAATCATACATTTATCCTTTAATCTGATCAATCAACATCCTACAATGGGGTTTAGAATCCCTTCCATCATCCTATCCAATCCATCATTTGATCATCAATCGATCTTATCCAATCCAATCACAGCCTTATCCAATCACTTTTGACCCAATCAATCTACTTCCATCTCGAAGCAGATTCGGTGTCGTAATCATCCTTTGATAATCAAATCCAATTGTCAGAATCAATCCCATCGCATCATCCAATCATCCTAATCTGAGCTTTAATCTAATCTCGATCTGAGCTTGCCCTAAATCTCAATTTGAGCTTTAGTCCATTTCCATCCAAAATCTTTATCCATCCTCTTTATCCTTTCACCATCATGAATTATTATCCTCCATCAATAGTGGTCAAGGGAAACCCTTATTACGTCAATGACGATAATGAAAGTCTTGTCGATCAAGAAGAATATGACATGGATCCCCTTGACACTATCATTGCTAGTAATTTTTCTCCACCCACTTTCCAAAATCCAATCATCCCTTCGAGTTATGTTGTTATGTCTTCATCCATGCCTAATCATGCTCCCTATGCTACCTATGACAAGGGATACCCATCATATCCATCATGTCTTTCATCTACATCATCCTCTTATCCTAGTCCTCCATCACAATACCCCTATCCTAATCCCCCGTCCCCATCTTCCTATCACAATCCTTCATCCACATATACCCCCTACCCTAATCTTCCATACCAATCTCCTCACCCTAATCCTACATTCACATCAACCTATCCTAATCTAACATCCACATCCACTTATCCTAATCTAACATTCGTGGTTCCCTATCTCCATCCGCCACCTCAATCTTCCCATCCTAATCCACCATCCCCATACCCTTACTACAATCCACCACCCGTGTCCTCGTGTCCTAATTCACCATGCCAATACCCATATCTTAACCCTTCCTCCAATCCTAATCCTCCATCTGTTCCCAGTCCTCCATCCAATCCCATTCCTCAATCTAATCCTAATCCACCAATCCATAGCCCTAATCCCCTACCAATCCCTAATCCTTCATCCACTCCTACTTCACCATCCAAACCTAAAGTATGTAGGTTTCTCACTCCAGAAGTTCTCCAAGGACTTATAACAAAGAATACATCTCCCACTCCACACCTTGAAGTTGTGGAATTGTGCCATCCCAACCCATCATCCACAATCATTAGTGACGAGACTCTTCTCCACCCAACGCCTATCATTGATGATACCACCCCTTGCACCACTCAAACCATCAAAACCATCACATCCTCTGAATCTACTGAACACCCACTTCCTACTCCAAGAGTAGTCAAACCCATTGACGACACCCAAATCCAATCCACTTCTCCCACTCCTAGTGTCACTAAAATCCATTTTGATGACTGCATCAAATCCTCCATCCTTCAATCTCCCCAACTTGAAGAGTCTCTCCAACACTCTGTCATCTTGCCATCCACACAAGAGGAGTCATGCCAAGAGTCTAATCCAAAGCATGCCAACATATCCCCTTCTTTAGATCAAGATCCTACCATCCCATCTAATCCACCTCAAGATCACAGTCCCCCATCCATTCCATTTCATGATCCCCTTGTCATTCAAAATTCCACCACTCCAGCTCCATCTCCATCGCATGAGCCCGCTACCACAAACCCAGATCCTATCATATCCCCTACTCCCTCTCTTGATACCACCCATCCAAATGTTGTTACCCCATCATCTCCCTCTTATGATCCCCCATCATCACCTAAAACTACTATCCCCACATGGCTTGCGTATCTCCTTGGTACTCTCACATTCTTCCATGGTGGCCTCCTTGCAAAAGAAAAACATAGTATATTTACCACCCATCATCCTCCACTTAATAATGGACTCGCATCATGTTTTCAGAATAACACAAATCCTATCATGGATCGCATGCTCAAGAAAATGAACTATCAAGGAAAAGGTCTAGGTCTTCATGAGCAAGGTATTTTAGAGCCCATCTAAGTCAAAGAACAAATATGCATGCAAGGTCTTGGATCTATTTCCCAAGACTCACAATCTAAAGATGTTGGTACAACCTCTAGACGTCCTCAACGAGCCTTTTCCAACATAACTTCTGTCTCTTCCCATTGCTCCGCTAGATCATATGCTGCCATCCCTCCTCCTCTATCGTATCACCTCAAAACAACCGTCCATATTCCTCCTTCATCTACTGCATCCATCTTGGGTCCTTACACCATCCATCCACCATCTCCCATCCTTCATCTACTGCATCCATCTTGGGTCCTTACATCCCTCCATCCACCATCTCCATCCTTCATCTACTGCATCCATCTTGGGTCCTTACATCCCTCCATCCACCATCCCCTGTCCTTCATCTACTCTATCCATCTTGGGTCTATATATCCCAAGATCACATCCTCCATCTCATTCATTCATCCATCATAAAAATCCCTCTCACATATCGCATAATCAGGATCAACAAAGGAATATACCTAAACATCCTCCATCTACACATAATCCCCATACTCCTACCTTCATCGCTCCACATCATCCATCTCCTCACACCCATCCCATTGCTACTAAAAGCAGTTTGGATGCTAACATAAAAATGCATAAATCTAAACATCCACATGAATCTAAAGCTTCCCATGTCCCCTATAAACATGTTGAAGAAAAGAAAAATCAAATCCACAATCCAAATCAAACCCATTGGCCACAAGGCCCACTAAAGAAAAATCAAAACCATGTGGATCCCAAAGAAAAAAGTTGCAATTCCATCAAATGAAACATCGGTAAGAACATCCAAAGTTGCTACTCCAAAAGCTAATCATACCCCCCTTTCATCTCCCCTCCATTCCTCCATCCATTCCATCCACTGTCTTTCCACCACCATGTGTCACCATTCCACCACCATTCCATCCATCCATTATCCATATCCATCCATCCACCATCCATTTCTCCTAATAAAGTTGCCTGCTATCCACTGTCCATTCAAACATGAGCTCTTAATACCTCGTATGGAACTTGATGCTTGAGTCCTTCATCCGTATCCTTATCGCATGTCTTCTAAATCCACTTATTCGCCTCCCTATCCTTATCCATCTCCTTTCACATGCTATCCAAAAGTCAAAATCCAAAAGTTCAAAATCCAAAAAAAGTAAAAAATCAAAAAAATCAAAATCAAAATCCAAAAATAGTAAGAAAAATAAATTCATCCTATGGTAGAAAACCACTCTTTTGGTGGCACCTCCGGATAAGTACCATGATGAAACACAGTAGCAGTGTCATGCGTAAATCCCCATACACTTTCAGTTTCCTGATATGTGTTCCCTCCATCCACTATGCTTCCTACTGTGCTTCCAGCTATGCACCCATCTTCCTCTTATACATCCTTTTCATTCATCCCCTCCATCCTACCTATCTTACACATCCCTCTTGGCATATCTCATTTATCCCAATCCTTCCATCCTCCTTGTGATCTTGATAACAATGGGACAAACATATAAGAATGCTTTGGACACCTCTTAGCATACATTCCTCTCATCGACATACCTCCCAACTATCATTCGCTTTCGTCTACCTTTACCGCCCATCCACTTGTCATACCCTCAATCTCCCTTCCTTATCCATGCATCCTATCTTTATCCATCTCACTCCTTTATTTTCCTATCCTTCTTTATTTCATCTTTCATCCCTCCTTGCACATGACATATCTAGAGTGGGGGTATCTATCTTCCTTTGTGATATAGTCCTTGGAGACATCATTCATTCCATTAGAACAATCCCTCATCTCCTTATCGTTATATCCATCTCCCCATCCTTATCTTCCTATCCTTCCATCATAGCATCCCTTTTCCTCATCCAAATCCTTATCTTCCTATCCATCAATCCAACCAATCCTTATATCCACCTTCCCATCCTTATCTTCCTATCCATCAATCCAACCAATCCTTTTCATCTCCCAATCCTCGTCTCCTTATCCTCATCCCATCTCATAAACCCTTGTCATTGGTATCTAGCTATAGGCTACTCCTCATGCAACCCAATTCCATCTACCTCATCATCATCACTTCTACTTCTTTTACACATCTTTTTAATCTCCTATCCTTTCTCATCATTCATCTATTCGTCATCTCATCCTCCCACTTGATCTTTGATGATTTGGATAACTATCCCATCCATGAGCTTTCTGTAGTCACCATCCTCTGATCCAATCCAATAGCTCTATCATGTCCCATTGTGTCAGTCCAATCATCTTATCCCCTTATCTGGGGTTATCTCATCATCCTTCATCCATTGTCTAACGCTGGTCTTTAGTCGAACTACGTTGCCCCTGCGCTTTCACGTAGGCAAGGTCGATCATTTGATCTGCCCCCGAGGTTCCATCATTGGTCTTTCTATTTTTTCCATCTAATCTTTTATCACCTATCATCGGTCTTCAACTCTTGTTTTCGTGTCATCAAGCTATTTCCCTTATCCAGCTGGTTCTTAACAAACAAGATCCATTTGTGTCATCAGATCCAATTGGTTCCAAATATCCTGAGTCATATTGGTCTTTCAGTTTAGTATCCATCATCAGTCTCAATAGGATGCATCCTTCCTAACAGACCTCATCAATCCCCTTGATCCTATGGCAAAGGACGTTTGAAATTGATTGTGATCTTTTGACTTGAGCTCCCTATCACCACTTGTCATGGTCGCCTTGATCCATCATATCATGGTGTGCTTTGACCAGTCAACATAGGGGTGTATCTTGATATTTTCTTTGTCTTTTTGGTTGTCCCACGTAGTACCCACCAAGATCCCTGAGGTCTTGTGTTACGCTAGGGCATCCTTGTGTGCTTTTGGTTATCCCAATACCTAGCTTGACCAAGGTCATCGTGACTTTGGGGTGTTGGGATAGCCTTCTTATTTGATGTGTTTGTTTCCTACATTAGACACTAATCTGTCTTGGTCATTTATACCTTGGTGTATCATTTCTTCTACTATAGCAAAAATTAGTGCTTCGAAGATGGAAAATTGCATTAGGATTGCATTTCACTTTCCATTCCATCCTCTTGCATGTATCCCCCATCCTATCATCTATCAAAATCCCCCCCATCCATTCATCCTTCATCACTCTCCCCTCCCAATCTCCTGTCACCTTTGCATAATATTTTTCATCTCCCCTTGCATCATCTCATCCATTTCGAGAGCACACTCATGTTCTCTTGAACCTACATGTCCTCTCGAGGGGGCATCCTTCATCCCTAATTTTTCATCATTTTCTTTTTCTCTTCCTAGTCAATCCTCTGAGGACTGGGGCATCTTTTCCAATCTAACCATTTTCTTCTAGGTTATATGTTTTAATATTCTTTGAAATGACGCTACATCGTAACACCATCTCAAAAAGGGGCAAAATGTAGACAACTAAATTTGGACACTTGATCTATCCAAATTTATCCCCTTTCGTCTAAGCATCCCCTTATTTGCATTAATTAAGTAATATCGCTATTAATATCCTTAATTCTGTCAAATCCCTAAGATATCTAGTTAAATTATTAAATACCCTCCCCCTTTCATCAATTGAATTAAATAAATATGCCATTTATTTAATTCCCTTTATGTCACATCCTCCATCATTTTTATCTAATCCTAATCCATCTTCTAATCTCATCATTAGGGGTGTGCACATGCCTAATCTTTGATTAGGATGTGTCACATCCTCCAACTTTTGCAAGTTGGCCTCTAATATCTCTTAGCCACCTAACCCTCCTCCAATCCTTCATTAACTAGCCTAATCAACCTCTCAAGGAATTTTTAATTCCTTTTATCCTTCCAAGGAATATTAAATTCCTTTTTCTCTTCCCCATGTGATCTTTGACTTGTCACATCAAGTCACATGTGAAATCTAACCCTCCTCTAATCTATCATTAATTAGTCTAATCAAGTACTTGCACAATCCTAATCACTTAATCAAATCAACCCTATTAAATGCTTTCTTCTTTTGGACAAGGCATCTCCATTCCCCATATGAATTTTTAATTCACATTTAATTCCCCAATGCATTTAAGGAATTTTAAATTCCTTCTCTCTTCCCCATGAGAATATTTGAGGAATTTTTAATTCCCCACTTGTCCTCTCACCCACATGGAGACAAGTACCTCCTTTATGAGGAGATCTTGTCCCAATCCCAAGGTACCATGTACCCTCTCCATGTCATGTACTATCCTTCCACCTCATGTACACATCACCCCTTTTAGGCCATATCACTTGCCACATGTCAAGATGTGAGGGCTTGTGAGTTCTCAACTCACCTTGGCCCTACATCTTGATCTTGGTGGCTCAATCTTGACCATCCATTTCCCTAGAGATTTCCAAAATCTCTATAAATACCCCCTCTTTTCTCTCATTTTAGGGAGATCATGCATTGTAGCCAAACTCTTGCAAATTTTCTCTAGAATTCATACTTAGCCATTTTCATGCTTTCATCCATTTTCATCCATCCTCACATCATCATCTAGCTTGCATATCTTGCCATCCAAGGAGCACACGACATCGAAGATCAAAGGGCCAACCAAATGATCAATTTGACACAAGGTAAAAGGTTTCATTTTGTTGTTCTTACTTTGTGTTGATTCCAACTTAGGCTAATCTTGAGGTGTAGGTTGTTTTAGTGTTTATTTGCACTCTTTTGTTTGCTGCTCATTTTCTAATGCATATATTCGACCTATCACAAGACCTATACATAAAAAAATCTTTTTCTCCAAATTTAATCCAAAATCCATTTGTCAATATCACCATACACATGGACATGATACAAAAAATGCATGCATCTTAAACATCAAGTACAAGACCTCGTTGATTCTAATCACATCCATTTGGGTGAGGTTAATGATAAAGGAAACAAGTCTGTTACCACACCAAATCAAAAAATTTAATTTTTTACAAATCCCATGCCAAATCATGCATCAAACTTTGTGCAAGCTTGTCATGATGAGAATGATGATAAGAATAACGATGAGGATGGTCTAGATAACATGATTGCTCCAATAGATGTTCAACCTCTAAAGGACCAAGCCACTTTGTTACTTGAGATTGTTTTCACATATATCAATGCATCTCTACATGTGCCTAATGGTCCTCTCTATATTGTTGGATGTATCAATGAAAAACCTACACAAGGGATACTCATTGATCTAGTGTGCATAGAGATTGGGACCGCTAAGGAATTATTGCATGTGCATGTGAGCTTTATCAAGATTCTTATGAAAAATTGAAAGTATAGTTGAAAACTCATGATGGTTTTGCTTGCCCTGCAATAGGTTTTATCATTCTACCTCTTAAATTTGGGCTAAAATAATTAGATGTATCATTCTCTATCATACCAACATTGGACCAATTTTGTGTGAAGCTAGGCTATCCATGGCTACACTCCATGAATGTCAACCCATCAGTCATCTGCAAGTGCATAAAGTTCCCCTTTGAAAATAAAATATACATAATGCATCATAGTAGATTTAATCCTTTGTCTTCCCATGGAAAATTTTCATTAGATTACTTTTTCCTCAACACATGGAACCTCCCAAGCCTCATGAAGACTTCTTTTTTAGGTCATATAAAAATTTAAGGCAAAGCGCATAACAGAGTTATCCCTTAGCTCAATATTCTTGAAAATGATAGAGCTACAGTTGTTCTTCTCACCCCACCAGTTGTGGATGAGCCCATGTCCAAAGAAAACATTGTCCAAAGTAAATAGGTAAATATGTTGCAATTCCTCCACCCATATCATACAAAAGACCAAGAGATGATTGTATGATTTCCCTTGTGTCTTCAAAGGAAAAAAAATTGTATAGACCTAAGGAGACAATGGTCTCCCAACCCTCGGTGATCCCTTCATTTCCTCCCCTAAGGAATGAAAATGGATCAATGGTTGAGAAACCAACTCTTACACCTTCACAAATTTAAAACTGAATAAGAAGAAATAAAAATGCTAAAGAGTGTAGATGTAGGCATCATGTTATTGCTCATCAATTGTTTGAAAACAATAAAACATTACTTGAGAATCAAATATCTATGCAAAAAATCAAGATGAATTACAAATTTCACCAAAACATGAAATTGAACCTTACATGGCCCAACTAAATTAGGAACACACAACTGACATTGTCATTAAACCTCCCATAGTGATAAATTTAGATGATGAGATAAAAATGTTAAAATTGATGAACAAGTGCATAATGACCTATCTCTATTATTTTCAAAGTGTATAGATTTAGATGGGGGAAACCACGATGATCCTCACGAGGAGAGTGACTCGCCACATATTGAACTTGGTGATGCTCCTAGTACGACACTTGTAGGACCCCTTGTAGTCTGCCTTCCCTATATGATGAACAAGATTGGGATGCAAACAATTTGCTTTAGATTTGCTCACATGTGTGGTACCTTTGTGTTTGTTTTATGTGTTCTTTCTGTTTTCTTGCATGTGATGTGATCTCATGTGTTGTGTTTCTTGGTATGTCTTTATGTTTTTTATTTTTCTTTGGATGACCCTTGTTTCTACGTTAGCACAATGATACAAAGGAAACAAATCCATCGTGATATTCATCTATTTGTACCTTCATTCTTCTTTATGTCGTAAACATTGTCTTTTGTTTTTGGTCTTGTGTTTTATGTTTTGGGGATGATGCAAGGCATTGAGACATTTAGGTCCTTTCCATGTTGACCCAAAAGTTTTTTTTTTCTCTATGTGTCATCCTTCCATTGTGTTTGTTGTTTGACGAGTCTATGGGCAATGAAGTTAGTTCTAAACTCATTTACATTATGGTAGCAACGATGCATATTGACCTCGGATTTTTGGATGAACCGACCTTATGTGTTCATCTTTTAATTGTGGCATTTCATCCAGGGGCAACCCCTTATCACAAGGAAGCTTTATTTGGAAACATATCATCGACATAGGCCTTTCTAAATTAGTTATCATGTCCTTATCACATAGTTTTTATCATTTTTCTACCTTAAAGAAACTACTCACAATATGGTGTTTATCAATTTCTTTAAGGTGGGGGCATACATAGCATTATTTTCTTCACTTTGTTCTCACACATTGGACTTAGTAATGCATTGACATAATATTTTTTTGCTTCACTTTGTTCACACTAGTAGGACTTGGTGATGCATTGGAATAACATCTTGATCATTTTTGTAACACCTTATCAGAATTTTCAAGGAGTATAATTCTTGGTTTGGTTGACATGGGTAGACACCTAGTGAAAATCGGTCCTCACTAGTCCTTGTATGTTTCTCATTTTTCTACTTTGTCATGGGAGCTCACCTAGTGAATATTAGACATCACTAGCCCATGGTTCCTTCAGTTTGTGATTCACCTAGCAAATATCGGACTTTGTTAGCTTGTGATACATGAATGCCTTTGGGTGTGGATCCTAGCAGGATGTAGCTTTCTAGTTAATGAGTATTCATACCCTCCTTTTGAATTTTGTGTTGACATTGTGCATGTTTGTGTATGTTGTATTATTGCATTGCATACATGTGTGTTCCTTTATGCTTATGTTGGTTTTCCATAGGATCTTAAATTGTAGGGGCTTGCACTCCCCCTAGATTCATCAACATCCTATATCTTCAAAATTTGGAAAATTGAACCCTTTTTGACATATTTTTCTACTTTAGTGTGAGTTCGAGCATAAGTTTATACTCTCACTAAAGTGGGGGATAAATCTAGCATCATAAATTGTGCATTCCATAGCCTATTTGAACAATTATCAAGAAAACCCATGTGGAAAACCAAGGCATTCATTTAATATTTTATCCACAACACCTTCGATCTTGCAAAATAGGGCTAGGACTAAGTCACCCTAGGTGACTTATTCCCCCTATTTTTCCTCCAAAATTGAATATGTCAGAGTTGACATTTTATTATTTGAATTTCAAATTTCAAATGTCCACTATTGGGATTTAATTTTTGGGAAATTAGAATAATTACATATAATTACATAGTCATTTCACCATCTAAAAAAAATTTAAGAATTCATGATCAAGCATTATAAAGAGAATTATCAAGAAATTCAAGAGCACCATTTCAAATATGTATTGCAACAATTCAATATCAAAGCATCATGTCAAAGTGTATGTGATTTTGTTCATGTTTATGTTATCATATTGTTTGTGAGAATTAACCCTTGTAGGTCTTCAAGAAAATAAAGCCAACAACAATGAAGCCTTGAGGAGATTTGAATGACTTTAGTCCTTCTTGAGGAAGCCATTTTTGAGTGGTGAATTGTAGGTCATTGTTGATTCATCATTCATTTGTCATTTATCTATCTTTCATTGAAATTTCCATTGTGGAGGTAGAAACACCAACATGGGGTTTGATTGAGGTAAGCCCCTATATGGCACAAACCTTCCTCTCTCTTTCAATGTGTAGGTTTCATATATGAAGAAGACTGGGAGAAGTTTGAAGTTCAGTTATGCATTATTTCATCAAAATCCTACACCTTGAAAACAAACGAAAACTCAGTTATCTCAGCACCCAATGAAGATCCAATAATGCGACAATTGGAAAAAGAAGACTTTGATTTGGTTCCAAAGGACTATGAAGTTAGATTTGAGATTACTCTACTAGGACATAGTCACCTAGGGAAACTAGGTCCTCAAAAATCAACTTCAAATTCATATCATAGGTGCACAAAACTTTTCTTAGTCCATTTTTGAAGTCTAAATTTCTCTGTGACATTCGAGTTTTGTTGTCTTTGCATTAGAATAGGTATTTGCATAATTAGCCTAGTTAAATTATTGCATTTTATTCCAATATCCATTCCAATTTTATTCAAGGGAATGTTGACTCACCTTTTAGGTTGTAATTTAGTCTCATACATTTTCCAAATCCATCAAACCCTCACCACCTCTAATCACATTCTAAACAAAATCAAGGAAATTTGCCTAAACCCTAGAGTCAAATCTTAAGGGGCCTTGTCCCACCCCTTTCCTTTGTTTCAAATTTATCTGTGATTTCAAAAGGTATTTTGATGGTTTGGACATGGTTTGGTTTATATTTGGAAGAGGTTTAGGCATATGACCTTATGATGATCATGGAAAAATAAGAGGATGGAGAGATGAAGAGATGAAATGATGAAAGGTTGGAAAGATATTATTAAATGGATGAGGATAAATAGGAACTAAGATTAATGTTGAATGGATTTAATTGTATGATGATTAGATAGAAGTAAATATATTGGATTTAGATTAAGTAATTGGAATAAAAGAAGATGATTAAAAAGATGGAGTTATATTAGGATTGGAAGAAGGGGATCAAATTAGGATGGATTAGATTTGGAATTTGATTGAAAATATTAGATGACTTGGTGGATTTGGATTTAAATGGATTAGATGGGAGATTAGAGGAATATTATTAGGATGAAATTATTAGATGAAGGGGGAGTAAGGTCCTTTTGATTGGGTTTGGACTTGGATGGGGATTGATGGATGATTAAGGTGATGGATTAGATAGATTAGGGTGAGGTTGATTTAGAAGCTTGACCTTGGAAATTTTTCAAAACAATCACAATCAATTAGAGGAAGGGGAAGTAAGGTTCTTTTGATTGGGTTTGGATTTGGATGGGGATTGATGGATTATTAAGGTAATGGATTAGATAGATTAGGGTGAGGTTGATTTAGAAGCTTGACCTTGGAAATTTTTGAAAAAAATCACAATCAATCAACATGCAAATAGTTTGGATTGCAAGGATTTGGATTAAAAAGGGGTTGTATAGGTTTCAACGATGAATATATGGAAAGCATAAGAACAAAGTCTATGAATATTCAAGTTGGATTGATACCTCTTTGTGAGCTCATGGTATAACACCAATACCATCTACTAAGTGAAGGATAGCTAGGGAGTGTTGTGTTGTAGGGAACCCCTTGTCCTTGGCCAAAAGATTCACCCAAGGTTTGCTCTAGATCTCAACACTTGAAGGTACATTGTGAGTGACTTATTGGATGATTATTTATCTAATGCACCAGTAAGAGAGAAGTCAAGAGGTCTTATCTAGGATTGCATGAGGATTCTAGGGGTACCCCCAACATACCTCAAGGGTATGTGGGACCTATTTTATAGATGAGATGGAAATATGCCAACCAACCAAGAAGAGAGGGTAACCCACTCTTCATCATAACTTATGCAAGGTATAAATTTATTGGGGGATTATCTATGTTGATAAAATTTTACTTCTAAGAGGTGTTCCTTTTGATTCACCCCAACCTTCCCCCCATCCCCACTCCACTCCCCACCCCAACCCACTTTTTATACTTTTAAAAAAAAATGTTGGAGTTAGGGTCACCCCCTAGGGTGAATAAATTATTAGGCATGCCCCCTAAAGGGATGACTCAATCACTTATGACCTTATCCAAAATGACATGGCTTACAAGAGGAGAGCATAAAAATTTGGATTCCATGGATAAAATGGTAAAAAAGAAAAGAAAAAAAAGATCAACTTATGTTTTTTATCTTCAAGATCACCCAAGGGTATGAAGAGAGAACATACGCTTAAGTAGGCCTCACAAACATCACATACAATGGTTAATTCCCCTTAATAATTTAAGTGTTCCTAGATTAGTGATAAAAAGACATCTTTGCTAATTGATTGCTACAATAAAACAAAATGTTAGTAGTTTATGATTTTATCTTTGGCAAGTGATTACAAGTTGCATAAATAAGGGGTCATATAGTAGAGCGATCAATAAGAATGATTAGAAGTAATAGATGAACCACAACACTCACAATTTGGGAAATAACATAGTCATTGAAATATAGAGTGCATATGCTAAAATCCAAATGAATAAGTCGAAAGATGAAAAATACAAAAAATATATGCAATGAAAGAACCATTGAAATATGTCACTCATATATGCTAATTTGTGAATGGATCCACTAAAACACAAATCCATGTAATTGTTGATGTAGGTGAATCGATATGCCAAAGCGAGATTCCTATATAGAAAATAGTTTTCAATCAGTCAAAAGCTAGTTAATATGATTTTTCTTGTGGAAAATGGTGATTTTGACAACACCTACCCTTGTTAAAGAAATTTATATAAAAAAACATAGAGAAAAAAGTTAGGAGAAATGATGAAAACATGTTTTCAAAGAATAAGCCAACATATGCCTAATAGACTATACAACCACTAAGTTAGAAGGTAGAACTACTAAAATGTAGAAGCAAGCATTGAATTAAGATAAAGTCACTAAAATGTCTAATCTTGTAATAAAGGTGGTTAATTTGACACACATAGAGAATGTAAGTAAGTTTAAGCAATATAACGACCTATAAAATCAATCCCTATCAAAAAACCAATTATTAGACAACTAAAAATACTAGAAAAATGTGTTTGCAATGTGTTACGTGTAATCACCAATTTATAGGACAAAACTGTGGATTGTGAATGTAACTATTGAATTGTAGCATGTGAACGAAAAATACTCAAAATACATGAAATTGATTTTAGTGAAAAGGGATGTTAGTTCCTCTAGGCATGCCAAAGATGTGTACATGAAATTTTGAACATGTAAGAACAAGCTAAACTAATAATGCTAACCTATTCTACCCAAAATACAAGCAACACTCTAATTAAGCATAGAAGTTAACAAAACATGATGAAAATACAAAAGATCTCAACAAATTAACCCTTGTTGCACCATGACATGGTGGTTGTGCCCAAGTATATTGATATGTAAAAAACTCTTGCCAACAACATAAAGTTGCATTTTAGAGTCTTAGAAATGGTTAGTGGTGATCTCTAATTTATAAGTTTTTGTCTATAAAATTAGATAGTTATGATTAAAAGACGCAATTAATGACTCATAATGGTTGAGAGCCATAATAGGAGAGAGGGATTGAGAAAAAATCAAGGGTGGAGATTTTCCTTAGAAAGATTAGATGGAAAAGATTGAAATAGGTACTTTGGAGTTCCTTTCAAGGATGGACAAGTCCTTTGACCCATGTGACATGGTACCAAGATGATGTGACATGGTCACATGGTACCAAAAGCATGCCAATGTATAAAGGCCCATGCTTTTGTACATATTGGAGGATGTGAAGGAATCTTACTAGGATTTGAGTGTAGCTAACTAGGATTTGATTGTGAAAGTTGGTACTAAGTGGCTACTCAATTTTAACTCACTTGATGGAAAGTGGAGGAAAATAGATAAATTAAATAAATAAGACATTTCTTTAATTTTTTGGATGAGGATCATGAACTTGGGTAAATAAATAATTGAATTTATTTACCTACGGCAGACTATGAGAGAGAAATGATTAAATGGGTTAGGCTAGAAATAGGTGTGAGTGATTAGTGATGAATGGTGATCGAATAGTAATTTAATTAATTAAATAATAAAATATTTAAAGTTAATTAATAAAAGTATGAAAATTGAATAATTAAAATTGTATTCGATCAATTACAAAGAAAATAATCATAATAATGATGAATAATTTTAAGTGTACAATATCTTTATAGATTTTAAGAATCCCATAAATCCTTCAAATAATTTTCTTGTTAAGAAATTTATTACCATTATCATCTAAAAATCAACAAGTAATAGCTATTTTCACTCTCTTCATTATCATGCCAATCTTATATCATAATCAATTTTATTCATAACTATAATAGTGTTCCCTTCTATCCACTTTATGTAATGATAATATCCAAGTTGCTTGCATTTAATCTCTTCACAGTGGTCCACTCCTCTTTGAAAAAGCTACACATAAACACTCTGACATGTTCTTTATTAATCTCTTCTTAATCTTACCAATCTTATACCATAATCAATTTTATTCATGACTATAATAATGTTCCCTTTATCCACTTTATGTGATGACAAATCCTTGCTGCATGTAATCTCTTCAGAGTAGTCCACTCCTCTTTGAAAAAGCTACACGTAAACAATCTGACATGTTTTTTCTTAATCTGGAGCCTCTTAATCTTACCAATCTTATATCATAATCAATTTTATTCATGACTATAATAATGTCCCATTTATCGACTTTATGTGATGACAACATCCTTGCTTGCATTTAATCTCTTCAAAATAATCCACTCCTGTTTGAAAAAGCTACACTAAGCGATCTGGAATGTTCTTTCTTAATCTCCTCTGTAAAATCATATGGTAAGAGCTTTACTATGCTTTCAACCTTAACCAGAAAATAAACTTGCTGTAACAGTGAAGCCCAAACCTACCCTTGATTATTAACTCATTTTCCCAATCTAGAATGTGTCCTGGGGCTGGGTAGTTTTCCCAGTAAGGAACAATGAACTATTCGGTAGATCAGGCTTGGAGTTAGTGATTGATTTCCCCAGAGTTTTTAGATCATTTTTGTCTTGCAACTGTCAAATAATCTAATGAGTACAGTTTTCCCAGACAAACGGAGGGGTCCATGATTGCAAGCAAAACTGCAGAGCTTTCCAGAACAGAAGAGTACAGAAGCTCCGGATAATCGAGCACAAAATTTAATAACTTAAACTTAATTAGAAAACCCACGTGAAGCGCAAGGCACCATTCTCTACACGATAAATGATCCGCTGAATGTGTTCAAGTTGCATAGCCTAACACAGAGACACACAAAGGTCTTGTGGTGCAGGAAAAATGGCCGAAGAGAAAGTAGTTCGGTTTGGAATAATGGCGTGTGCAAACATAGCCAGACAATATGTCAGAGGATTTGGGATGACAACCAATTCCTCAGTGTATGCAATTGCCATCAGATCACTTGATAAGGCCAAGGCCTTTGTCTCTGCTAACAACTTACCTCCAGAAGTAAAGACGTATGGAAGTTATCAGCAGCTTTTGGATGATCACTGTGTGGATGCAGTGCACATTCCTCTGCCCACACCCTTGCATCTCGAATAGGCTGTCAAGGCTGCCCACAAGAAGAAACATATTCTTCTGGAGAAGCCCCCTGCACTTTGTGTTGAAGACCTTGACACCATGATCTGTATAGGATCTGTGTAATTGAATGCTTAATTTCAACAACTTAAAGGAATTACAAATTCATGCATACATTAATGAAACTATGCATTAGAAACTTAAAACTTAAGGTGAAAATTAGAACATGAGAGAGGAGAGAAAAAGTGCAAACAATCTGATAAGGGAGTTCGCCACAATCGTGACTACGTCTCCGAGGCCGCTCCAATAGAGTGAGACCGATCCGATTAATCTCCACAAAAAATATTACAAATGCACTAATACCATCTCTTCAAGCACTTCGGCAGCATAATAATACTCCGTCGTACGAAAATGGCTCAAAAATCTCCACAAGACCTCTCTTTCGTGTCACCTGTTCCAATACTTCATCACTTGACCACTTAACTTCTAAGGGCTACATTCCCCCCTCTTTTATACATGATTTAAGCCTAAAGAGGCCAAAACCCTTCATAATTACAAAATACAAACATAAAACCCCTTAACAACTCGTACAAGAGTTTGTTTGTTTCTTTTTAACCCTAGGTGGGTTTTTGTTTGTTTTGGCTTTATAGGTCATTTGGTTACAAATTCGATCTTTAACACTTAACAAAATAAACCGATGCTAATAATATAACAAAAACTATAAATGGGCTGTCGGTGGTATGGTTATAGGGTTGGTCGGGGGTTCCAACCCCGCCGACCACCCTCTTCATACATTCCGCCGAAACATATCAAAACAAAACATTCACCAAATAAAGTTAACACAACATTGCGTGGTATAGCGGTGGAGCGGCCGACTGTATGGAGCAAGGTCACGGGTTCAAACCTGCTTAACAAACCTTTTGTTACACAACAAACTCATCGGCGCTGAGGCGTAGACAGCACGTGGTGCTTCCAGAAGGTGCCACATGGCAGAAGTTGAATCACCAACACCGACACGTAAATGCTGACTCAGCTGCCAACTCATCAAGCCACGTGTCCAAGCCCAATTCGTCGGGATTATTGACGATTTTGATGTACGGATGGACAATGTTAAATTTTGATTGGTTGTACCCAACTGCCACATGCCATGCTTGGATTCGTCCACATCGGATTCCGTACAGTACAGACTGACTAATGACGTCACCTGTTGTACCATCAAGTCAACCGAACTTTGATTGCCAATATCTCGAGCATACGACATCGGATTTCGACGAAATGAACGTTGCAGAAATCGTCTTGAAAAGCTCTTCGACTTGATGCCACTTCCGTCGATTTCTGAGATGATCATTTTTTTGCCTTCTAAATGCCCTTGATTGCAGTTTGACCAAAAGTTTGACTGGCCGTAACTTGAGCTAAACGGACAAAACATTATTAGAGAGAATATGTACTGATCAGTTGTGAAAAAAATTTGGTGGTTGTAGCACATGTGGTTATTGAAGGCATCACATATGAATAGATATCCGGCCATCTACTTCTAAAGAACCATTTTTTTTTGACCCTGTTTTGTGCATAGCTATTGAGTCAAAACATTTATTAGAAGAATATGTACACTGATCAGTAGTGAATATTTTTTTGGTTGGTTGTAGCACCACAATTAACATTGAGGTGTCTCTTATGACTATAGATATTGGACATCATAACTTTAGAAGTAGAAGCACAACTATCAAAGGAAACACTAGGAGCTTTAACCTTTCCCCATACCCGAGTTATCACATTAGTCAATCGGAACCAAGATCCATAACAACATTCGTGGCTTCATAGAAATCCATTTCTGCAACTCTCACGATGAAGAATTTTAGAATGCAAGCGACTTGAGTTAGGATGAATAGTTGACAATGACTGGGATCCATTTCTGGAATGTCTAAGATATGAATGAAGACCTCCTATGTACTTTGCAAAGTGTCCTGGGTGTACAAAGGTACATTTAATGCAATAGCCTTCTTTCTAAATTCATGGGTGTACTCTTGGATAGTTTGACCTTTCCCTTGCCTAAACATTTTCCAGTCCATCATTAACTATTGCATATGTCCTAGGAGATAAAACTGCTTCTTAAGAGCATTAACAAACTCTACCCAAGTTAAACTGACTCTACCATGCTGTGAAATTTCTCCCTTAGTCTTACTCTCCCACCAAGTTAAAGTTGTACCTCCTAACCGAAGAGTAGCTAATTGGATCCTATCAATATCTTCTAATAGGTTTTGGACTCTACAATAGACTTCAACTTGTTGAATTCAATCATCCAATTTTTTAGCATTTAGTTCACCACAATACTTTGGTAAGTCAAATTTTACATCCAATTTGATCTTAGGCTTATACCCACTCTTGAAAGGATTAAAAGAAACAAAATGAGGAGAAGACAGAAGAGATTTTGGAGGTTCATCACCACCTCCTGATTGCTTCTTCTTGCTTTTACTGTCTCCATGATCTTTTTCATGTTTCAGGCATTCTTCCCTTTCTTTGAGTAGCATCTCCAATGCAACTTTCATCTACCAAAAAGCTCTTCGAAACTCTTGCTCACTGAGTTCTTTGGGTACCTCCATTCTAGACACAGACATCTTCGGAAAAGTTCTTCGTTTCCCGATCTCAGAATTAAATTCTTCAAGCTTGCCTTCGCCCTTCTGAATCCTGGATCTTGTTAGCATTCAAACCAACTGCAATATAATCACCAAAAGCTCTGATACCACTTGATCTGTATAGGATCTAGACTAATTTGTAATTGAATGCTTAATTTCAACAACTTAAAGGAATTACAAATTCATGCATACATTAATGAAACTATGCATTAGAAACTTAAAACTTAAGGTGAAAATTAGAACATGAGAGAGGAGAGAAAAAGTGCAAACAATCTGATAATGGAGTTTGCCACAATACTACGTCTCCAGGTCTGCTCCAATAGAGTGAGACATCCGATTAATCTCCACAAAAAAGATTACAAATGCACCAAGACCATCTCTTCAAGCACTTCAGCAGCATAACAATACTTCATCGTACGGAAATGGCTCAAAAATCTCCACAAGACCTCTCTTTCGTGTCACCTGTTCCAATACTTCATCACTTGACCACTTAACTTCTAAGGGCTACATTCCCCCCTCTTTTATACATGATTTAAGCCTAAAGAGGCCAAAACCCTTCATAATTACAAAATACAAACATAAAACCCCTTAACAACTCGTACAAGAGTTTGTTTGTTTCTTTTTAACCCCCTTTGCTAATTTGTTAGATGGGTTTGTGTTTGTTTTGGCTTTATAGGTCATTTGGTTACAAATTCGGCCTTTAACACTTGACAAAATAAACCGATGCTAATAATATAACAAAAACTATCGGTGGGCTGTCGGTGGTATGTACTTTTGTTATAGGGTTGGTAAGGGGTTCCAACCCTACCAACCACCCTTTTGTCTTCATACATCCCGCTGAAACATAACAAAACAAAACATTCGCCAAATATAGTTAACACAACATTGCGTGGTAAAACGGTGGAGCGGCCGACTGCATGGAGCAAGGTCACGGGTTCAAACCTGCTTAACAGACATTTTGTTACACAACAAACTCATCGACGTTGAGGCGTAGACAGACAGAGACACGTGGTGCTTCCAGAAGGTGCCACGTGGCAGAAGTTGAATCACCAACACCAACACGTAAATGTTGACTCAGCTGCCAACTCATCAAGCATGTGTCCAAGCCCAATTCATCGGGACTATTGACGATTCTAATGTACGGATGGACACATGTCAAACTTTGATTGGTTGTACCCAACTACCACATGCCATGCTTGGATTCGTCCACATCGGATTTCGTACAGTACGGACTGATTGATGACATCACCTGTTGTACCATCAAGTCAATCGAACTTTGACTGCCAATATCTCGAGCATACGACGTCAGATTTCGACGAAACAAATGTTACCAGAATCGTCTTGACAAGCTCTTCGACTTGATGCCGCTTCCATCGATTTCTGAGATGATCATTTTTTCCTTCTGGATGCCCTTGATTGCAGTTTGACCAAAAGTTTGACTGGTCGTAACTTGAGCAAACAGACTCCTTTTCACTCTGTTCAAGTTGCGTTGGAATCAGGGCATCGAGCTCTTTCTAATAGTGCTGAAATCTAGAGTATTTGAGACACTTCAATTTTCACTGAAGGGATGGAGGCATGGCTTTTGATCATTGTTTCCAGACTTCAAGTACAAACCCTAATTTACTCCAGGGTAAAGGATCTAGTAGCTGATTAATTTTGAACAGTTCACTAAAAAAAATTAAGGATAATTACTTGTATAATTATCCATTGGTACCTATTGGTCATAAATAGCTATCATGAAGAATATGTACATCAGTTTGACATCTGATCCTTCAAGATTTTGCAAGGAATGGCAATATGTCGTTCCAGCGTAATCCATATCATGATTCTTTTTTCCCACTTCTGTACATTTTTGGCTTATAATATGCACAGTAATGGAATCCAGTCATCTGGGTTTATTTCTCTACATTGCATGTTTGGTGGTAATTTACTTTTCTACCGAAACTTAAATATGATGTGGGTGCAGACTGATTTTAGAAATGTTGCAACTATGGTTGTTTGCAGGTCCACTGTACTTTCACATTTGCCGGATCTAAACAGTTATTTGAGGAGAACATCCGGGTTAAGTCGGATTTGGATGCACTTGGTGCGTTGGGTGATCTTGGATGGTATTGTATCAGGGTAATTTTATGGGCTAATGATTACGAATTGCCTCAGAGTGTGACTGCACATCCTGGAGCTGTTTTGAATGAAGGTGGAGTGATTACAGCTTGTGGGGCAACTTTGTCTTGGCAAGATGGGAGGGTGGCAACTTTTCATTGTTCATTTCACACTAATCTGACCATGGAATTAAGTATCCATGGGTCTAAAGGAATGCTACATCTTCAAGATTTTGCAATTCCCTATGAGGAGAATTCTGCATCATTTTTCTCTTCTTCAAATTCCAACATCTGGAATATGGACACTGTTTGGGGTCCAAGGCCCAGTGAGCACATAGTTACAGCAGACTTTCCTCAGGAAACTCTTATGATTCAAGAATTCACGAGGCTGGTTAAGGGAATCCAAAATTCTGGAGGAAAGCCCGATTCTCAATGGCCCTCTATTTCCAGGAAAACACTGATAGTGCTGATTGCTGTTAAAACATCTATCCAGGAAGGCTTTATTTATGTTACACTGTGAAGTATTTAATGAACTTTTAAACCGCAAGGCCTCTTGTTTTAATGCAAATAAATCTAAGAATGCATTTCAGTATTAAAAATATGAGCATTTCTTCACTGTCTTAATTTTTTTTTGAAGTGTATATAAATCTAAGGCTACAACCAAATAGGTGTACAGATTTTTCCATTGTCTGTCCTTACTGATTTTTATGAGAACAAAAAGTTCTATATGTCTTGTACAATATATGATGAAACAAACAAAAGACATCATGTTCCAGAGAGCCTAATATACTAGGTGGAATGATATCAAGCTTATACCTACTGTATTAGAAAGTCCAAAAACAACCATCTCTGAACTTCTGATCCGATTCCCTCGTGCTTAGAACTTTCAAAACAATTCCCTTTCCTCCAATTCCAGACTATTTTAGAGACAACGAGCTGGTAAGCATTTGATTTATTTCACCAGTTTAAGAGAGTAATAACTAATATGTGTTTCTCTTTTTGTTGTTTTATAAACTTATCATTGCTTTATCTTTTGTTAGCCAAAATCCCAATACATGCTAGATCTAATGGCTAGCACTTAAATATTCCTTTGTTGTGGCATATTAGTGTTAATTTATGTAGTTTGAACAGGTGTCTCCATTTTTAAGAAATATTTATTTAATTATTTAATTATTTTTTGGAGACCTCTAGAAAGGAGTGAGTTGTCTAAATAATTATGTAATTAAATAATTGATTCCTCTAGAGACTTCTAGATTCCAGTTAGTTAAGGTTGTTAGAGTCTAATTAATCTTAGCCATTGATTGAGATTAAATCATGGCCATTGGTTTTCCAATGAGAAAAGCATAAAAGGGGATCAATGGGCATTTGGAGAACACACTTGAGAAAGACTTGTAATGATAGCAAGTAGATTTGCAGTGTTAGCAAATAGTCTTGCAGTGATAGCAAGGGTGTAGTGATAGCAGCTATGGAATTTCAATAGGAGAAATTGAGGGAAGAATTTCCAGAGAAGAATATTGTTGGAGCTCTGCCAGTAAGAGGCAAGCAGTTTATGTATCTCTTTATTTGTTAAAGTTTAATAAAATTTCTCATCTGCAGTAGTGGTTTTCCCTTCGGCTTTTTCCACAGACAATTTGTCAAAAAATATTATGTTCATTATTGTGCATGTTTTCTTCTCTATTCCTGTAATTTTATTTGTGAAGTTGGAGTTGTGCTATTTTTTCAATATTTGCTGTGAATTAAATTTCCACAGTCAAATAATCTATTTAGATAGGAGATTAATAATCAATAACTACAATAGAATTTTCACATGGTATCAGAGTTGATCTAAGGGCTGACAAGGCTCAGCACAGGAAGGAAAATTGAGGGTTTATAAAACCAAGTGCTACCTCTTCAAAATTATTTTTATTATTATTTTCTTTTGAAATGGCCTCAACAGGTTTAAGAGATCAAGACATATTGGATGGAGCCTCAAATTTTGGTGTCTGAAAAGCCATAATTTCTTTATTGTTGGAAGAGAATGGTATCAAGGAATATGTGACCAGTGTTGTACCTATACCTACAGATCCAGCACAAATCTTAGCACATAAGAAGGAAGATGCCAAGGCAAGGAGGCTGATCATTAATGGTGTCAAGGACCATATTGTTCCACATGTCACAAATTTAGATACAGCGAAGAAGATGTGGGACGCCATTATGAATATGTACCAAAATGCTACCACTAATCAGAAGTTGATTCTCAGAGAAAATTTGAGGAATACTTGGATGAACAAGGGAGAAAATGTGACAAGTTACCTCACCAGACTCGGACTTGTCAAGGATGAGTTGGCAGTTGTTGGAGATAAATCGGATGAGGACGAGCTAGTACATGTAGCCCTAAATGGGTTTACTAAGCAGTGGGATGTCTTTGTTCAAGTTATTAATGGACGAGACACCTTACCAGTTGGGATTGACTCTGGAGTGACTTCACTCAAGAGGAGCTTAGACTTAGTCTTATCAGTGGAACCAACAACAAGAGTCAGAAAAGTGAGGCAGAACAGGAAAATGTTGCCCTAACAGGAAAAGGGAAAGCAAAGAAGGGTTCTAGCAAAGGATCAAATCCACAAGGTGAAAAGAAGGACTTGTCTAAGATCAAGTGCTATGGTTGTCACAAGTTTGGCCACTATGTCAACGATTGCCCACAAAGGAAGAAGAATGAAAAGAAGGGCAAGAAGCAGATGACAACTTTAGCAAGTGCAGATGAGCTCTCTAGTGGAGGATGAGTTTGCACTCATAGCTTGTATGGTTAGCTCTACCTCACAGGGTGTTTGCTATATAGATAGTGGGGTGTCATTTCATATGACAGGAGTTAGAGAGTACTTCTCTAGTTATAAGGAGGACATTAGAATCCAAATTTCTATGGGGAACATGTCCAAGCTCAATCAAGTTGGGAAAGAGATTGTTCTATTTTAGAGGGAGAATGGCAAGCCGATTCCCATTCATGATGTGTTGCATGTGCCAGGCTTGGGTATGAATTTTATTTTTGTGTTCGTCCTTTAGGATAAAGGTTACAATGCACTCTTTAGAAGGGCGAATGTATTAATTAAGCACAAGGATTGGAAATCACCCACAACTATTGTAGTTAGGAGCGACTGGATTTACAAGTTGCAGTTTGATACTCATAAGGAACTGATGAGTAGGAGTAATTCTAGAGATCAAGGAGAGCTATGGCATAGGAGGATGGGCCATATACATCATGGAGCACTTAAATTGCCTCATGAGACAGTGAGAGGTGTTCCAGAGGTGAGCATAGAGCATGATGATGTATGTAAGGGATGTGTGTTGGAGAAGTTTGTGAAAGCAGCTTTTCCAACGAGTGACACTAAATCCAGGGGTATTCTTGATCTAGTACATTTAGATATCTGTGGACCAATGTCAATGAAGTCTCTCAGAGGATATGAGTACTTTGTTACTTTTATTGATGATTTCTCTAGGAAGATCTGGATATACTTCTTGAAGACCAAGGATGAGGTTTTCAATTGCTTCCAAGAGTTCAAAACTCTTGTGGGGAATTTGGCAGGCAGGAAGATAAAGGTTCTTCAGTTCGAAAATCGAGGCGAGTACAAAGGGAAAGAGCTATAGGAGTTCTATACCAAGGAAGGAATCAAGAGAGAGTGGACTATTCCTTACAATCCGCAATAGAATGTGGTTGTTGAGAGGAAGAATCAGTCTATATCAGAGGCAGCAAGGGCTATGTTGCATGACTAGGATATGCCATGTTACTTATGGGCAAAAGCATGTAGTACAATAGTATACATACAAAATAGGGTTCCACATAAGGTATTGGGCAAGATGACACCAGAGGAGGCATTCTTAGGGAAGAAGCCAGATGTTAGCCACTTTAGGATATTTGGGAGTTTGGCGTATTGTCACATTCTAGGGCCTACACATTCCAAGTTAGATCAGACTACAGAGAGAGGGTACTTTGTGGGGTACAGTGAAACCTTAGGCATATCGAATATTTATTCTAGGGACCGGAAGGATCATAGTCAGGCATGATGTCAAGTTCATGGAGGACAAGACATTCAGGAGGTCTAGAGATTTACCAACAGATGATCAGAGTGAGTAGCAGGTAGAAGCTCCAAGGATCGTGCAAACAGATCAAGGGCAGCGAGGTTTGAGTACAGTTACTAGTACAAGCAGTACTAAGAGTTCATAGAGTATGGAGCAACAAATGTAGCAGATCCAAGAGATGCATCAGAGAGACATGGAGATTGATACTTCATCCTCTACAGTTGGTAGCGGGAACCAACAAACACAAAGGGATACTCAGGAGTTTGTGGGATCTCCTAAGATGAGTAATAGACAATGGAGACAACCAGCCAGGTATAATGACTATATGGAATTAGTTAGTTAGTTGGTAGATAGTGAGTCTTCTAGCTATCAGGAGGCCGCATAGCAGCAAGTGTGGCAAGATGTGATGGTTGAGGAATATACCTCAGTAGTGCAGAACGATGTGTGGGAGGTTGTGCCTAGACCAATAGATAGGGCAGTGATTGGATCATGTTGGATCTATAAGATCAAACATAGTGCAAATGGTAGCATCGAGAAATACAAGGCAAGGTTCATGGCCAAGGGGTTCTCTCAGAAGGAGGGAATTGACTATGAGGAGACATTTTCTTTAGTGGCCAGGTATACTTCTATACAAGTCGTGATCTCACTTGCAGCCTAGATGGGATGGCAGATCCATCAGATGGATGTCAAGAAGATGTTTCTTCATCGTGAATTGAAAGAGGAGGTATAGATAGAACAACCAGAGGGCTTTGTGGCACACAACAGTATGACCCACGTGTGCAGATTGAAGAGAGATTTTTACGAACTCAAGAAGGCTCCCAAGGCGTGGTATGAGTGCATTGATAGATACTTGCAAGGATTGGGCTTCGTGAAGAGTGAAGCCGATGCTAACCTCTACTACTTGGTGGTTGGGAGCGAGGTTCTCATTCTTGTTCTATATGTGGACAACTTTTTTTTAACAGGTTCATTGGGGCTCATAGAGGAGTGCAAGAGGGACCATGCAGCGGAGTTTGAGATGAAGGATTTGGGGCTTATGCACTACTTTCTAGGCATGGATGTATGGCAGAAAAATGGAGATATTTTCCTTAGACAAGGGAAATACTACATCGAAATCTTGAGGAGGTTTGAGATGGAGGATTGCAGAGCCATGTCTACTCCTATGATCACGAATTGGTTTAGAAGGTAGACTCATCCAGAGAGAAGGATGTAGATCCCACCTTATACAGGTAGTTGATTGGGTCTCTCATGTATTTGGTCAACACTAGGCCAGATATATCCTTTGTAGTAAACTCTCTTAGTCAGTTCATGGTTGAGCTAAAGAGAGTGCATTGGACAGCAGAAAAACATGTGTTGTGGTATTTGCATGGTACAATCGAGTATGGGATTAGATATGCTTGAAGTTATGGTATCAGGTTGATAGGCTATACTAACATAGATTGGGCAGGCAGTACAGTGGATAGGAAAAACAATTCAGGGTGTTGCTTTAGCTTGGGATCAAGAGTTGTCTCTTGGTATACCAAGAAGCAGAAGTCTATGGCTTTGAGTTCTATAGAGGCAGAATACATAGTAGCTAGCATGGCTACGTGTAAGGCGATATTACTTTGTAAGTTGTTGGTAGCCTTGTTTGGTCAGAGGGTTGAGACTACCGTGATACACTGCGACAATCAGAGTTGCATCAAATTGTCTGAGAATTTGGTGTTTCATGATAGGTCTAAGCATATAGACATCAGATATCACTTCATCAGGGATTTTGTACAGCGTGGGATTGTTCAGCTACAGTATATACCTATAGATCAGCAGGTAGCAGACATTTTGACCAAGGCATTGGGGAAGGTGAAATTTATCTTCTTCAAAGATAACTTGGATGTCATGTAGAACACCTTCCTCAATAAGAGGGAGTGTTAATTTATGTAGCTTGGACAGGTGTCTCCATTCCCAAGAAATGTTTATTTAATTATTTAATTATTTTCTGAAGACTTCTAGAAAGGAGTGAGTTGTCTAGATAATTATGTAATTAAATAATTGATTCCTCTAGAGACTTCTAGAATCCAATTAGTTAAGGTTGTTAGAATCTAATTAATATTAGCCATTGATTGAGATTAAATCATGGCCATTGGTTTTCCAATGAGAAAAGTATAAAAGGGGATCAATGGGCATTTGGAGAACACACCTGAGAAAGACTTGTAGTGAAAGCAAGTAGATTTGCAGTGTTAGCAAATATTCCTACAGTGATAGCAAGGGCACAGTGATAGCGTTGGGGATAGCAGCTATGGAATTTTAGAAGGAGAAATTGAGCGAAGAATTTTCTAGAGAAGAATATTGCTAGAGCTCTGCCATTAAGAGGCAAGAAATTTATGTATCTCTTTATTTGTTGAAGTTTAATAAAAATCCCCATCTGCAGTAGTGGTTTTCCCTTCGGGGTTTTTCTATGGACAATTTGTCCAAAAATATTGTGTTCATTATTGTGCATGTTTTCTTCTCTATTCCTGTGATTTTATTTGTGAAGTTGCAGTTGTGTTATTTTTTCAATATTTTCTATGAATTAAATTTCTACAGTCAAATAATCTATTTAGATAGGAGATTAATACATCAGTAATTGCAATAGAATTTTCACAATCAGATCATAGGATCACTCAAGTGAGGCATGCAAGAGTCCCATTACCTTTTAACCAGACTGTACATTGTTCTGCAAACCCAATAATACATTCATAAACTTATAAGCAAAATACAATAAAATAATTTTTTTTCAAAAGTCAGAAGAGCTTTGTTCTATATTCAACTTGTTCTCAAATCATTATATTAATACATAATGGATTTATAAGGAACTTACTCACGTGCCAACTCAACTGTAAGTGGATTGTTTTAAATGTACTATAAATATATTTTACTTTTCCATAATAAAACATGAGGAAAGTAAATCCATTGTGCCTCTTGAACTTAAAAATTCCTTCACATTCTACTTCTCCACAGCACAACATGTTCATTGTTTTTGTTAAATAAACATTTTCCATGGTTTGTAAGAGTTCATTAGTGTGAATGAGTGTTTATTGCTAGATTTTTGTTTGTTTTCCATAGTTATTTGTAATTTTTCATGATTTGTTTGTTCTCCATGGTTATTTTTAATTTCTCATGCAACATACATTTTATGAGATAGTTTCCTATAGAAAGTGGTGAACTCATCAAATTTGTTTTTTCAATTTTGTCTTAGCCAATATGACACAAGGTACCGCACTTAACTACTCCCAATCAATTCACCATCAAAATAACAAACAACTTAACCAAACCGATAATTTAGCGCTCACATATTGGAGCTTCAAACGTAGGATTGATACTCAATGTGTATATACCAGCACTAGTACAACCACTAGCACTACATCTTTGTGTGTATATATCTGAATTCCTCTTTATCTAAAAACGCTAATTAGAAATTGTGTTTGAAGGTAATCAAATGGGAAAAGAAGAAAATGTTTGGAAGAGATAATTGCAGCATCTGAGCATTGAATTTATTTTTCTTTTTAAATTTTTGTATATCAGCATTGTCAGAAACTGCAAAACCCGTGGTTTTTCCATGTGTAATTTTAACAATCTATGCCACCATGTTGTAGTGACCGTACTTTCCGACAACACAACCTTTCTTATTTTGGTCTCATGGGCGTTAAAAGTCTTCTATTCTATTCTATTCACCAATTTGTATCTTTTTCCACCACTTTGCCTAAAGCAAGAGAAAATGCCCTCTAGGTACTTTCCCTCCCTTTTTTTGCTTTGTTTCTTTTGTTTTTTTTATCTGTAATTTCTTTTGTTTTTTTGTTTTGGAAAAGTTGTCTAGCCATATTTAAGATGGGACCTTTTACCAGATTTAAGATGGGTCGTCTTATTTAGACAACATGTCATGCTCATTTGTTGGGAGATTTTATGATGTGATTCTAATGAGAGGCATTGGAATCATTTGGTGGGATCTTTTTTATTTTGGTTGTCATTTAAAGATTGTATGTATTCAAGATGGGGCATTCTTTTATCATGTGTAAGAAGTTGTGTTTCTATTTGATTTGTTATTGTAATTTAATTTTGAAATGAAGCTTACATAATAGGATTATTTGTTGGGCAGAGCTTATGATGTGATTGTAATGAGAGACATTCAAATCATTTGGTTTTTTATTTTGCTTAATGTTTGTATGTATTAAATATGGGACATTCTTTTTTATCTTATGTAACAAGTTGTGTTTTTATTTGGTTTTTTTACTATAGTTATGTTTTGAAATGAAGTCCACACACCATGACCATTTATTGGGTGGAGCTTACGATGTGATCTTAATGAGATACATTTGAATCATTTAATGGGGCCCATTTTGATTTTGGTTTCTATTTAAAGATTGTATGTATTAAGATGTGATGTTCTTTTATCATGTGTAAGAAATTCTTTTGTATTTATTATGTACTATAATTTTATTTTGAAATGAAGCCCACACACCATGACCATTTATTGTTTGAAGCTTGTGATGTGATCTTAATGAGGGGCATTCGAATCATTTGGCAGGGCTACTTCAACTTTGTCTACTATTCAAGGTGTATATGTATTTAAGCATGTGTAAGAAGTTTTATTTGTATTTTCTTTTCTTTTTTTTAACTATATAGTATTATTTAGAAATGAAGTCTACATGCCATGACCATTTGTTGGGTGGAGCTTATGATGTGATCTTGAGTGAGGGTCCTTCAAATAAGTTAGTGCATCTCACTTCAACTTTGGTCATTGTTCAAGGTTTGCATGTATTGCCTATCTTGATGGGATCTAAAAGGTTGGCTTGTATGAATAAATTCTTATTAAAATTTAATTAGTTCAAATTAATTCTTTTTACAAGAGGCACCAAGCTACCATGCAAATCAGCTACTGGTACACAAAATACCGAAATTCATCATGATCAAATACATGTTTTATATGTCATTTTTCTGTATTAGGTCATTTATGTCTACAAAGTGCATTGAATCCTCATTGGTATGCATATCAATTGTGTGTATAGGTGGGATGCAATACATGTGAAGACTGCCAAAGTTAGTGTTGACGATCACAACTAGATCCTTAACTACTACATGGAAACATAAATGAAACAAGGAATCCAAGCAAGGAGAAAATGAAATAAAAGAAAAAATTTATCCAAATTGAATAAATTGTTATTCGAGATGCCTTTTTTTACACACAGGGTGTCCCCGCAACCCCAAACCTAGCGACACCTAGAGGTGAGCAAGGAGGCGATATTAGTCCCTAAGGGTGTAACTATGGAGTCCGCAACAACATAACACCTTGTAAACCTAGGAGTGGAGTTGAACCCAAGTCCTCGGGGAGTAAACCAAAACTCAAGCCAACTGAGCTACCCATTAGAGATTTATTCGAGAAGCATTTTAATACGGTGAAGAAAGCACTAACAATGGAGAAGGAGATAAACTACCCTTCTCTAAGATAGATAAAACAATAGATTTTGAGCTCTTACAACACTAAATTTGGTAATATATTTGTGGAGTCAATTGTAGCAAATTCTTAGTGACTTGTGTTGGATGGTGTTCCAAATTTAAGGACAAATCAAGGAGGAAGAGCATCTAGGATGTATATGGAGAATTTTCATGGTATTCCACCCATTAAAGGCTTGGATGCCAATAATTTGACTAGATTTAGAGCAAATGGGATCATTAGGACGATCAACCAATCCACCATAACTAGATTTATTGAGTTAGTAATGCAAGGCAAACTAGACACCACCTACAATGTAATTCAACTATTTGAAGTTGTTTCAATTGATCCACCACAACGTAGATTTACCAAGTTAATTCTAAAACATGTTCTTTGAAAGAAGACCAAATGCATCCTTTATGAAACCATGAAAAGTTTTAAGTTTTATTTTTTATTAGATAAGAAGGGTTTTCATGTTTCAAGTTTTGTTATTGGAATTGAACACGTGGATTTTTCTTGTTCATCACGAATAAAATTGTCTTTTTGATCATTTGTGGTTTATCCATTGCTAAAAGCACAAAAGTAATGTTATACCCCATCTTAAGCTTTCCATCTATGGAAAACATTCTATATATTTTATAACTTGTCTATAGTTATTAACGTAGTTAATAAACATTTACTACCAAAAATGAAGCCTTTAAATTATTAGGCGTTCACATGTTTACTCGTTTTATATCTTATATTGGTTGTGAGAAAAAAAATATTATGGATCTAAGCACCACAATTTTAACAACTACCAATCTCTTCTTTAGTAATTAAACCCTAATCCTTCTTCAACACATCCTTCACACCCTTCAAATATTATTTCTTTGTGTTACTTTGGCAATGTTGCATCCTATCAACATAGGAGAGACTAACATAAGTATAGTAAGGGCCCATTTACACTTCAAGATCTACCTATCACTTGGTATATACATTGGTGCTAGCAAAGGAATAATGGCAAAAATTTAATAAAAAAACTAGTATTCAAGCTTTTAGGATCAAAAACATAATTTTAAGGTCATATGTAATGTCCCCTTATAGAATTATTATAACTTTTTCCTTAAGTCTTCTAAATCAAGATATTCCAAATTCCTAGGACCAATAATTCAAATGGTAGACTTTAGGAACAAATTTCAAGGCTAATTTACTTGATTACTATACTTTGTCTATTAATAATATGCTGATAGGAATGGACTATAAATTTTGATAGACATATATAATCTACAATTTATATTGTTTTTTAGAAAGTTGAATGGACATCTAATGTAGATGTTGTTTTTGATTTCTCTATATGATTGTATGCATCAAAATGATGTTTCTCCTTAGTTTTTGTGTTTGAATTAGACCTTAAAAGCATGTGAGTATCTTGGCTAGGTATCTAATAAATCTCAAATATCATACAGTTTGAACAGATGACCAATCAACCCTCTTAGGAGCACCTTGATCTACAACTAAGAATGCATTCACTTCTCAAATTATGTTCAATATCCTTAAACTCATGCATCATACCTTGGAGTTCTTTTTTTTTATGCACCTACAATGCATACTTCCATGTTATAAGTTTTTGCTCTTTAGAGTGATTCTAGATTAGGTAATAATAAATTATATGTTTGTCATGTTTAATCTCCTTTTGACTCTGCATTCAATCTTTATTTATATTTCATCAAGGGGTATGTCCTTCTATATGAGATGTGTCTTCTTTAATGGATGTGTCCCTTCTAAAACATTTAAAGCATTTTCCTTAATGAATTTTATCTTGTAAGTGTTGCCTTTTAATTAATAATTGTTTCCTTAGTAGATCACATCGTTTTATTTATAGAATGAATCACTTCCTTTTGTTTGTCATCACTACTAATAATTTTTTGTCTTTATATTTTAATCAACGATCTTCTTATATATGTGAGAGCTGAAAATTGGAGGATTCTATGGAATAAGAATCTCCATCTCACACTCAACTCAATGGAGCCATTCAAATTAAAAACAAAACCAAAATGAAAACAACCTTCTAAACTATGGAAATAAAAACTTCTAAAACTATGGAAATAATTTGAAATGAAATCACTCTCCTTTGTCTCCCTATCACCAAGATCTTTTTCTATGCATTTTCTCTCAAATTTTGTGAGCACAAAATGTAGTAAAGAGGCTATGGTGAATGGTAAAATGCAATCCAAGATAATAGATGATATGAATATGTAAATTCGTGAGGGTGAAAATGAGATAGGAATCCCATTTATAGGAGTCTTTGAGGATGGAGAGGTTTTTGAGAGGGAAATGTGGGATAAAAGTTTTGCAAGAGGGAAATTTAAATATCCCACATTATGTAATTAAATGAAATGCATGTGAGTGGAAATGATAAAGAGAAGAGACAAATGCATGGTGAAGGGTTAATGAATAATGAAACTAAATAAAATGATTAAATGGATTTTAAATGAAGCGTGAAAATGATTAATAATGATTTAATGTTGATTTATGAAAATGATTTATGCAATGAAAATGCTTAACAAGAATGATTTATGCTAAGAATGGTTACAAACAAATGGTGAAATGATAAATGGATAATCATAATCAATGATTTATTATGAAAGGGTTCATGAACGATCATGAAACGATTTATGAATGATTATGAAATGATTATGATTTATTATGCAAATGTATTATGAATGATAATGATTGGATGAACAATTATTTAATATTTTAATGGTTTGATGGTTTAATGAAATGCAATATGAAGTGAGCAATTTATGCAAACAAAGTGATTAAATGATAATTTAGTTTATTATGAAATGATAGTTAATGACCATTCAAATTGATTATGAAAATGATATGGACGATAATAAACGATTATGCTTTATTATGGAAACAGACATGAACGATAATCCAAATGGACATGAATGTTTATGAAACAGATTATCAATGGAAATGAACAAGAATGATCGTTTATGCAAACAATTAGTGAACGACCATGGAACGGACATGATTGTTTATGCAAACGGTTAGTGAACGACCATGGGAACGATATGATCATTTATGTAAACGGATAGTGAATGAGCATGGGACGATTTAATGATTTGATGAAATGCACGAATAGAAGAACGTATTGAATAATTTGATTAAGTAAATAATAATATCTATTTAATCAATAGACGAATATTGTGACGATTGTGAGGAAAAATTTGAGTGTCTACAATATACACTACTCTTTTAAATTGTTTCCTTCTCAATAATTTTCTGCCATCTTATATAAATAAGACAAATCTTTCTGAATAATATATTTTTTTTCTTACATGACTTTTCTTTTATGTCTTTGTCTTTTCCTTAAAATTTTTAATCATTATTTTTGAACTGCATATTGATAATGAACTTTGATTAAGAATTAACTTTGATTGTCTTTTGTTTGTAAAGAAACACTCTATATATGTGCACCATTAACTTCTTATACACTTTAATCGTTGCCTCTTATTCTCCTTAACCACTACTATAAAAATTAATGATAAATTTTGCTCTTCTAAGCACTTAATCGCTAGATTTTTGTTTTGAATAATTGTTGCACTTAAATGAACATCATTTTTGACATTTTTTATTTTGTAATCATTTATTATTGTTCTTAAAAACCTTAATCTTCCATAAATATATATGTTGCATCCTGTTAGAATTGGCTATGGATGCCAAGATCTATGGACCAAATGGAAAGCACAAAAAGGAGAGAGAAAATAATATGACAAGAATAGACTGTATTCAATGTCATTGATATGATATGATTATGATTGTTTACAATGAGAGATATCCCTTGGTTATATAGCCAAGGTGAGAACATAGAAGGGCATAAGATTATGACAACTATCATAATCTTATGACATGAGACAACTAGGAAAACCTATCACTCCACAAAAGGTGGAGAGATAATCACATGATGTGTCCACAAAAGGTGGAAATGATGAGGTAATGACATGTCAAGTCCACCAAAAGTGGAGATTCTCCAACAACCTCCTATGTGGTACCTAAGTAAACTTAACTAAGGTGTAATCATGACCTAGGACAAGGTACAAGACATTTAATTACACCAACACCCCCCCTAAAGTGCAACTTATGGAGAATGTACACAAATGCAAACAATGCAAGATGGGTCCCGGCTACGAGGCCATGTTAGGTACCCATGTACAAACAATGCAACCTCTTACAAGTGAGGAAAAGGAGAAAACCCAGTGGGACAAAACTCCTCCCCAAAAGAGAGATGAAATACAAAATAGAAATACAATACTCTCAATGAAGAATGAGAAGGTAAAAACCCCATGTGAGGAAAAAGACCCCCCATAAGAGAGAAGTAGAAGAGAGACAAGGCTGCCCCCCTCTCAATGTTGAGTCTCCTGCAATGATGGTAGAAGCTCGACATTGAATGCTGAAGATGATCCAATCTCGCTGAACAACATTCCTCCCCTTAGGAAGAAACAAAACCAAGGATGTATGCAGGATATCATGAAGATGGATGATGAATGATCTCTCTGAAGCATGCTCAAGTGTCTCCATGTCGATGCCGAAAGCTGACACACTCCAATCAAGCATTCTAGGCCACACTGTTGAAGAGGAAAATCCAATATCTAGTAGAGAAGAATGTAGAGCACTATCCAAAGACAAAGATATCCCCTTTGAAGACAAAGAAGCCTCCTCCAAATTCTGTCCAAAAGTATCCACACTCATGCCAATCTAAGAAGAATGATCATGTAGAGAATGAACAAGAGGGTCAAAGTGTTCCCTCACAACAACTAAAGAAGGTACATCTTCATCAAAGAGAAGATGAATGCTATCAATGGTGTCCTCCAAATCTGCAAGATGAGACTCCACAAACAAGTCTGAAATACTTGTCAGAAAGTCATCCAAAGTAGCCATATCTAGAAGACAATGAGGATCCTGCTGCATTGAATCACTAGGAGCCAAAACTGTAGCAACACAAGTATCATCAAGTACAACAGTAGATGGAGGAGATAGAGTGCATGGCTTAAGGACTGGATCGGATGTGAGTATGCCCAAGTTCAAAAATCCAAATGTCTCCTCTTAATCATGGTGTATATGTTCAACAGTCGAAGGAACATCATCATCATTAGAAGCAAACTATGCAAAGGAATACAACTGAGATGAATGATCAACCATCCAAGTAGAAATAATCTCTCGAGTCTCCAAGTCCCAAATGATCACAAAATTAGGTGTGAACTCCATAGTTCTCCCATCTCCACAATGTGTAATCTGATATATGGAAAGTAGATTGTTCGTCAAATGAGGAACACACAAGACATCCTGAAAAGTGTTCTCCCCAATGCTAATAGATCCCTTCCCTGTTACACTCATATATGTATTGTTTCCCATCAAGATAGGAGACATCGAACAAGGCTGAAATGAAGAGAAGATAGTTTGTGAAGATGCCATATGGTGAGATTCTCCTGAATCTAGAAGCCATTTCTCTGATCCTGGACTTGAATGAGCACAAAGAGCTTGTCCTTTATATCCTGATGTTTGACCTTTGTCCTTTTTAGACTGTTTTAAAGTAGAAGGAGAAGAAGATGATTCAGAAATTCTAGAAGGCAAATCAATGTGATTCTTTTTGAGAAGATTTTTTGACTCACCAATATCCTTCTTATAACAATAATGTTCTTCATGTCCATCCTTCTTGCAATATGCACAAAAAGGTCTATCCTTCTTAGATGATTTCTCTTTTGAAGATGAATCTTTATGTTCTTTTATGGAATTTGATGTGGCTTGTGTGTTCTTCTTAGGCTTGTTCTTTGTCTTTTCTTTGCCACTTGAAGACTTCTCATCCTTTGCAACCAAGGCATGTGATTTTAAAGACTTCAAAGTACCCATTTGAATAAGCTTATCTTGCTCCCTAGTGAGTTGAATAGCAAAATCTTCAAAGGAAGGCATCTTTAACTCACTCCCAAAGGCATTCTTTGTAGCATAGAAAGTAGACACAAACACTAAATATTCAGGTCCTAGCTTTGAAAGAACACTTAAGATCAATTGTGTATCTGATTTCTCAATTTTACAATTCTTGAATTGTGTTCTTAGTTACTTGAATTTGGTGATGAAGTCTTGTATGTTGTCAAAATTACATGGATTGAGACTGATTAATTCATTCTCCAATAAATGTACTTGAATTTCATCTATTTTCCCAAATAATTCTGACAATGTAGTCCACATAGCCATAGGTGTATCCAATTTCTCAATGTGAAACAACAACTTAGGAGAGACATACAAGCACAAATAGCCAATGGCTTCTTCACAACTATTCAACCACTTATTCTTTTTAACTTCATCATTTTGTGGTTCACCATCAAGCCCATGAATTATCCTATACAATCTTTTTACTCTTAGCAATTTGTTCATTTCTGATTTCCATTTAGGATAGTTATAAGGTGTTAGAAGTGGAATTGTAGATGGCTCCATGATGAAACAAGAACACAAATTAAGAGGAATGCAACCACAACCACAAGAAGAATCCCCCCCCCAAATTCACTCAATCACAGAACCCCCCAAGCAATATCTGATTTGGCACTTTATATTTAGTGCATTTACAATTGCCACTTGCCAAAAAATAGCAAAGTGGTATTTGATCTTGGTGCTTACAAATGCCCAAAATAGGCCACAAAATCAAGTACAATTTTTGGTACAAAATGAGATCAATCTAATCATACAACTGAGAAGTACATGAAAAATTATGCACTTTAAAAAAAAATTGCACCCAAAAATGTTACCGTAGGAGCAAGATCTGAGCTCCTGAAGTTCCCAAAATGAGGACGAAGCAACAACACCTGTGAGAATCTGAAATTTTTGGAAAAACCAAGCACAAAAACCAAAAACTGATTGCACCAGTACATAGAGCACAAAATTCTAGCCCAAATAAAACAAAAATTATCAAAAAAGGAGTCAAAATGAGCGAGATATTAAGCATTAAAGTTTGCCTATCAAAATCAGAATGCAAACTGTGAGGGGGCAGAAAATTCAAAGTAGTGCCGACATAATGCTGACATCATCATTCCATGCATTGAAATTTGACGGTTTCCTTCCCGTCATTCCAAAAAGTGCTGCTTTACCGGAATATTTTTCAGATGTTCGCCTGTCGGAATGTGCCAGCTGTGGACAGTTGAAATTGACGCCGACCGGTGAGCTTTTGAATACCGACCGCCGGAAGTTTAAAGGTGGGTGCCTATGGAAGAGCTTTGACTGTTGATGGTGGAGCCACAGCTATAAGGCCACGTGGCGATCAGTGGAAAATCCACACGCGGCAACAACAAGAATTTCGTAGAAAAATATTATAATATATTTTTTTCCATAAAATCGTACTGTCGTGTAATTAAGGCGTACTAGGGGCCGTACAGCTCTTGGGAAATTTTTTTTGCCTCACCGGATGACTTGCTCCGAATCGGACGAATTGACAATCAATCTTAGGGTTTTTGGCCCTTCTGGATGCAATGGCAGGGTCGGATTTGACCCAAAATGCTCCAAAACTGCAGCTACTTTCTAGATCTGACAACCACTCTTTAGCTTCAAACCCTCTTAGATTTGGCCTCGTATGTCCGATTTGGATGAAACAAAAGGCAAAATCAACTATCTCAAACCTCTCGAACGCAATGGTGAGCTTAGATTTGCACCAGCAAGCTCGGATATGAACCTGCAATAAAGAGCCATGAACGAAACCTCCTCAAATCTAAGATCTCTCTTCAAAAAAAGACTCTCCAATGGCACCCAACCCGCTCTGATACCATATTAGAATTGGCTATGGATGCCAAGATCTATGGACCAAATGAGAAGCACAAAAGAGAGAGAGAAAATAATATGACAAGAATAGACTGTATTCAATGTCATTGATATGATATGATTATGATTGTTTACAATGAGAGATATCCCTTGGTTATATAGCCAAGGTGAGAACATAGAAGGGCATAAGATTATGACAAGTGTCATAATCTTATGACATGAGACAACTAGGAAAACCTATCACTCCACAAAAGGTGGAGAGATAATCACATGATGTGTCCACAAAAGGTGGGAATGATGAGGTAATGACATGTCAAGTCCACCAAAAGTGGAGATTCTCCAACAACCTCCTATGTGGTCCCTAAGTAAACTTAACTAAGGTGTAATCATGACCTAGGACAAGGTACAAGACATTTAATTACACCAACACATCCTTCCACAATTTATTGTTGTCATGGATTTGATCACTTAATTTCCATAAATGAAATTATGCTTTTTGGTTAATTCATGAGGGGTTATTACAGTCTCCCCTTCCCGAAAATTGTTTTCCCACAAGAAATTTTAGATCTTCATGTTGATACCAAGGTCCCAAATAAGCTTGTAGAACATCTCAACATATATCTATTGCTTCATGTTGTTGCTATTGAACTCACAAGATTTTTCAAACTCCCTCACACATGAATCCATTCCATGTCATTCAATATATCCCTTATAGAAATTCCTAGGTCCCAAGGTTTGTAGTGTCATTTACTCATAAGGTAGTTGTGTTGAACACTAGTGCAAGTGATCTCTTGAGAATCACTAATAGGAAAATTAATCCAATCTTCTGAAACATGTTCTTGGATAAATGTTGACATTATAAAATTACAAAAATCCTCACAAGCTATCTTATTTTTAACCACTATTGAATTCCAAATGATTCTAGGATTCCAAGTTAGTCTTAGTAAAGTACCATCAGGGTTCAACACTGCACTACTCTTATTTCAACAATTTGAAGCTCTTGTTCAATTTGCATCCACTTCTTATGGAATCCTAAGGAGTATTTATGGTTCAAATTCACACTAAATAGGTCGTTGCCAAACTCATTGATTTGTAAAAATAATTGGTTCAAACATAGAACCAAAAGCTTAACATATCTCCTCAAGATGTCCAAAGGAAAATTCTAAGCTTTCCAATCTATTGTAATCATCATAGAGTTATATGTAGACATGTATATCAATACCCTAAAATGTTGATGGGAATCGTTGTTCATGGTGGTGGTGAAGAAAATCTAAAGTGTACTTGAAGAATTCCTCCTTATTAGCTGCCCTAAAGCTATTAATGATTTAGGGTTCATTTGACCACTAATTGATGTTATCAATGTAGAGAAACTAGGGTAGTGGTAATCTATTGGTAGCCTCGTAGGTGACGTGTATAGATATAGTTGCAGTGTCACCTCTTCTTTCTACCCAAATTAAATATCCAATATTTATTTTTGATTAAAAGAAGGAAACATCTTCATTGGCTTGACCTGAATTGAAATTTCTTGTAATGTGATTTGAGAGTTATTAGTGATAGCATAATTAGGGTTTGTCTCACTACTTCAAGCTTGATTCCACACTTCATTGATAGGACATGCATTGGGATCCCAAGTTTTCTTATCATCTCCAATCTTATTACATGATTCCAAATTAGCTTCATTATCTAACAGGAAAATTGGATTATCATAGGTTGTCTTTTCTTTAACTTCGAACAAAGGATTATCAACAATCTGAAAGTTATCTTTATTCTCAAAATCAACTGTACCTTTTTTCTGGTCTTAACTCTTATTTTTTAATTCTTTGGCACAATTGTCATAGGTTTTATGTATGTTGTTTAGTTCATTTATCTCCTTAATCCCCCTTTTGTTCTTTTTTTCGCAAACTTTTTTAGTGTCAACAAGTTGGCTTTATGTTTCTTGTAGAGTCATTTGAACATCCTTCAATTTATCTTGTGCTCCCTTGTATAAATCTAAGGCCTCATCTGCAACCTTAGTAACTATATCTCTATCATGGATTACACATAAGAAGGTTGTTTTGATTTCTTCCAAAGTGTTCTTTATTGTTCACAAATCAGCAAGGATAACATTAACCTCTTTTTGAATACTTGGTGTGTTTTGAGTTAAGCATTCCACATCCCTGTGTATGCCATCCACTCTAGATAAAATGTGTACTTCTTTTTCAGTGGATACCAAGAGATGACTTTTCTAATCATGATCACACAAGAATTTTGAACTAATATTATGCTTCATGAAGAAACAAAATTATTTTCCAATGTGCTACCATGATTGTTGTTGTGACCAGGGGAAAACATGGTCCCAAAAACGAGCAGCAACACATAACATGTAAGGGACCACCTAAACACCTAACACCTCAAGATTGGGAAAATGATTAGCTTAACAAAACAAAATAGAACATTTTACCTCATTGAACTGTTCTTTTGGTTGGCCCTTCGATTGTTGACGTGATATATGCTCCTGTTGATGGAAAAATATGCAAGTGCAAATATTTGGCTAAGTATGGCTCAAATGAAAAATTTGCAAGAGTTTGGTTAGCACAATGATCTCCTCCAAAAATGAGAGAAAAGAGGGGGTTATTTATATAGAATTTTGAATTCTCTAGAGAAATAGATGGTTGAGATTAAACCAACAAGGCCAAGATGTAGGGCCATGGTGAGTTGAGAACTCACAAGCCCTCATATCTTGACATGTGGCATGTGAAGTGCCTTGAAAAAGATGATGTGGACATGACATGGAGGTACTACATAGTAACTTGGGATTTGGACAAGATCTCCTCATAAAGGAGCTCCTTTTCCACAAGTGGGTGAGAGGACATGTGAGGAATTAAAAATTCCTCAAATATCCACATGGGAATGGGAGAAAGAATTTAAATTTTTTTGAAATGCATTGGGGGATTCAATGTGAATTAAAAATTCACATGGGGAAAGGGGTGTCTTCTCCAAAAGGAGAAAGAATTTAATAGGGTTGACTTAGGACACATTCCCTAAATGACATGGAGATTAGGTTGACCTAATTAAGTGATTAAGGTTGTGCAAGTACCTGATTAGACAAATTAATAACATATTAGAGACAAGTGGGAGATTATGGAGGATGTGACCCTAATGATGAGATTAGGAGAATAATTAGGATTAAGAAAGGGATGTGACATGTGAGGAATTAAATAAAGGATATTTATTTAATTCATTTGATGAAAAGGAGGATTAAAGAGATAAGGTATTTATTTACTAATTAAGTACCTTAGGGATTTGGAAAAATTAAGGATATTAATTAACTAATAGCAATATTACTTAATTAATGCAAATAAGGGGATGCTTAGACGAAAGGGGATAAATTTGGATAAATTAAGTATCCAAATTTAGGTGTCTAAAATTTTTCCTTTTTGAGATGGTGTTATGAAGTAGCATCATTTCAAAGAATATTAAAACATAGAACCTAGAAAAAGATGGTTAGATTGGGAAAGATGCCCTAGTCATTCAAAGGAATGACTAGGAAGGGAAAAAAAATGATGAAAAATCAGGGATGAAGGATGCCCCCTCGAGAGGATATGTGGGTTCAAGAGAACATGAGTGTGCTCTCGAAATGGAGGACATGATGCAAGGGGTATAGGAGGAAGATGATGCAAATGGTATATGAGGAAGATGATGCAAATTGATGGGTAAGAAAGGATGAAAAGGCTGCAGGAGATTGGGAGGGGAGAGTGATGAAGGATGAATGGATGGGGGGGATTTTGATAGATGAGAGGATGGAGATGAAATGCAATCCAAATGCAATTTTCCATCATTAGGAGCATTGAGTTTTGCTATAGCAAAAGACATGATACACCAAGGTATAAAGGACCAAGGAAGATTAGTGTCTAATGCATGAAACAAACACATCAAACAAAAAGGCTATCCCAACACCCCAAAGTCGTGATGACCTTGGTCGGGCTAGGTATTGGGATAACCACAAGCACACAAGGATGACCCAACATAACACAAGACCTTAGGGATCTTGGTGGGTGCTATGTGGGACAACCAAGAAGATAGCAACAAAGAAAAGATCAAGATATGCCCCTATGTTGACTAGTAAAAGCACACCATGATATGATGGATGAAGGCAACCATGACAAGTGATGATAAGGAGCTCAAGTGATAAAAAAAATCCAAAAGCATCAAAAGATCGCAATAAATTTCAAACGTCCTTTTCCATAGGATCAAGGGGATGGATGGGATTGATGAGGTATGTTAGGAAGGATGCATTTTGTTGAGACCGATGATGGATACTAAACTAAAAGACCGATATGACGCTAGATATTCAGAACTGATTGGATCTAATAATACAAGTGGATCTTGTTTGTTAAGAACCAGCTAGATAAGGGCATAGCTCTGTAAGAGTTGTTGATGAACTCGAGCACCCAGGATCACCTGCAAAACCAAGATAAACCTTCCACACGAGAGCAGCAAGAGATAAAATGCAGGAATATAGTGCAATAACAAAATGATGTTATTATCACACACTAAATGATACAATATGCCTCAACTCTCCCTTGAATTGATTGAGTTAATATGAACTCATCTGGACTAGATTTGAACTAGACCTAAACTAGATAGGAGGGAGAGGTGAGTGCAGAATATATAGTAGAATATGGGCAAATAATTCCAAGAGGGGTAATAACTCCCAAATAACCAAAATAGGTGGGAGTTATGCCTACTTGGAAAATTCCAAATAGGTGGCATAACCTACTCAAAAAGAGACAGATGAGTGGTTTTGTGAGGTGGCATATAAGGCCAAAAGAGGGTGTGAAACTCAACCACCCAAGTGTGAGTGGAGCAACACATGTAATTGATGGATTATGCCACATGTCCTCACATGAACCACATCTCCTATAACCTAAGGTATGCTTAATAATGTGTAGGAAAAATAATATTAAAAAACCTACACTAACACCCCCCCTAAGCATAGCTTAGGTGGGTGAAAGGATGAAAGAATGCAAAGATGCAAATATGGGTCCCGGCTACTAGGCCATGTTAGGTACCCATGTACAATGATGAAACCTCTCAAAACATGAGAAAGAGAAAACCCGTAGGACAAAACTCTCCCCCAAGAGAGAAGAAGAGAGACCATATAGTCCCCCAATGTAGAATCTCCTGCATTGTTGGTGAATGCTCGATACAAGAAGCTGAAGATGATCCAAGATCGTTGAACACTATTTCTCCCCTTAGGAAGAAAGAAAACCAAGGATGTATGCAAGATATCTTCCCATTCTTGAAAGGAATGTGAAGGAAGAATGTATGATGTCTCTGAATTCTGTTCAGGTATCCCCACGTCGATGCTAAAAGTTTTCACCATCAAATCAAGTGTTCTAGGCCACACTGCAGAAGATGACAATCCATAACCTAGTGGAGATGGATGTAGAACAAAATCTGAAGACAAAGATATCTCCTCTGAAGACAGATGTGGCTCCTCCAAATGCTGCTCAAAAGTATCCATAATCATGCCAAACTGTAATGAATGATCATGTGGAGAATGAACAAGAGGATACAAAGGTTCCTCCACAACAACTGAAGAAGAATCAACTTCATCAAAGAGAAGATGAATGCCATGAATAGTGTCTCCCAAGTCCGAAACATGAGACTCCATAAATAAACCTGCAATGTTTGTCAAGTAGTCATCTGAAGTAGCTATATCTGGATCTAGGAGCCATCTCCTTGATCCAAGACCTATAGAAGCAAAAAGAGCTTTACCTTTTGATTTACTTGCCCCTGTAGTATGGCCCTTTTCCTTATCAAATTCTAAATTTTTGGAATTAGAAGAAGAAGCTGAATCAACCATTCGAGAAGGAAAATTGATGTTGTTCTTTGCTAAAAGATTCTTCAACTCATCAATTTGTTTTAAGTAACATTGATGTTCATCATGCCCAGGTTTCTTGCAATATGCACAAGTGAGCTTCTCCTTCTTAGATGAATCCTCTTTTGAAGAGAATTTAGAGTCTACTTTAGAAGTAGATGAATATTTATCTAAATCTTTCTTTCTATCACCTTGGTTCTGTTGTTTCTTGTTTTGCTTATTAGTGCCTTGTTTTGCAGTCAAGGCTTGAGATTTGGAAGATTTAATAATTCCCATTTGAATCAATTTATCTTGCTCCTTTGTGAGATCAGCTGCGAACTCACTTAGAGAGGGCATAGTAAATCCTTTTCCTAAGGCTCTTTTCATTGCATGAAATGTAGAAACAAACACTGCATAATTAGGACCAAGTTTTGAAAGAATACTCAAAATCAGTTGTGAGTCATCCTTTTTAACTCCACATTGCTCTAATTGCAATCTTATGGCATTCAATTTAGTAAAGAAATCCTGAATGGTGTCAAAATTGCATGGGCTCAATCCTATGAGCTCGTTCTCCAATGAATGTGCTCTCAAATCATCCTGTTTACCAAAGAGAGTATTCAAAGTATTCCAAACTTCATTTCGTGATTTTGCAGACATAATATGAAAGCGTAGATCAGGAGATACAGCCATGCATAAGGTGCCAAAAGCTTCATCACACTTATTGAACCATTTAGGCTTATCTTCATCTTCTGTAGGTTGCTTATCAATACCCATTGTTATTCTATACAATTTTAACTTCCTTAAGTGAATTTTCATTTCATTTTTCCACTCAAATTAATTGTATGGTGTGAGTAGAGGAACCGATTTATCCATTTTAGATTGTTGTAGCAATGTGAGAGAAAAAATGCAAGAAGAACACACATAGACACCCCCCTTTTTCACTCAATAAAGAATCCCCCCCAACAAAAAATTATTTGGCACTTTATAAATTAGTGCGTTTACAATGCTGGAGTTGTTTTCTAGAGTTTTTCAAGTGTCCAAAATGGACTCAAATACTGAAAGTACAATTAAATCTCAAAATTAGAACCTCAAAATAGTACCAATGTATAGTTCTCAAAAAACTATCAACTTTCAAAAAAATAATCACCTTGATCTGAGGTCATATGTGAAGGTTATAGCCATTTGAAGTTCCAAAAACGAGAACTGTCCTTCAGATCTGCTGATAAAACTGATTTTTTGGAAAATTCAGATCACTTGAGTAAAAATGGATCATACCACTGCAAAGCCTACAAAATTCTAACCCAAATAAAAAAAAATTGCTCTGAAAAAGGAGCTCGTATGACTGAATTATGGCCCTCCAAAGATTGACTGCAAAATCAAAAATGCAATTGGAGAGGGGGTCTGCTGAAATGTTCCGATTTAATTTTTGCAAAATATGCAACTTGTATACAGAAACTAGCAATGACCCAGATGATTTTTTTCTGCTATGAACAAAACCCAGATGGCGGATTTTCTTTAAAATATACAGAAAATATGGATCTAGTGTAAAAAAAACGCCTTTAGCACCATAAAACGACCCCAACAACCAAAAAACAGCATGAAAAAGTAGAATCAACTACTTAAGACAAGTAAAGGCATGCTGCAACCTGCAATACTGATTAAAAACTCACAAATCTCTCAAATTTGAGAAGGGGCTTGCAGATCTGACGCTCTGATACCATGTAAGAGTTGTTGATGTAAGAGTTGTTGATGAACTCGAGCACCCAGGATCACCTGCAAAACCAAGATAAACCTTCCACACGAGAGCAGCAAGAGATAAAATGCAGGAATATAGTGCAATAACAAAATGATGTTATTATCACACACTAAATGATACAATATGCCTCAACTCTCCCTTGAATTGATTGAGTTAATATGAACTCATCTGGACTAGATTTGAACTAGACCTGAACTAGATAGGAGGGAGAGGTGAGTGCAGAATATATAGTAGAATATGGGCAAATAATTCCAAGAGGGGTAATAACTCCCAAATAACCAAATTAGGTGGGAGGTATGCCTACTTGGAAAATGCCAAATAGGTGGCATAACCTACTCAAAAAGAGACAGATGAGTGGTTTTGTGAGGTGGCATATAAGGCCAAAAGAGGGTGTGAAACTCAACCACCCAAGTGTGAGTGGGAACAACACATGTAATCGATGGATTATGCCACATGTCCTCACATGAACCACATCTCCTATAACCTAAGGTATGCTTAATAATGTGTAGGAAAAATAATATTAAAAAACCTACACTAACAAGCTCGATGACATGACACAAGATAGGAGACTGAAACATCCTAGTGACCTAGGGGGCTCAAGGGTTGATCAAAGATTATCCTTGCCTACGTGAAAGCACAGAGCCCTCATAGTTCGATAAAAGGCTGACGATAAACCATGATGGAGACTTTGATGGATGACAAGATGGAAAAAGAAGAAAGACTGATGATAGATGATAAATTATCCCTAGGGGAAAATCAAATGATTGACCTTGCCTACGTGAAAGCGTAGGGGCAATGTAGTTCGAAAAAATTCGAAAGACAAATGATGGATAAAAGATGATGAGATAACCATGACAAGCAGATAAAATGATGGGACCGATATGATGGGACAAGATAGACCTGTTGGATTGGATAGGATGATGGTGATCACAAAGCTCAGGGATGGGATAATTATCCAAATCATCAAAAGATGAATTGGGAGGATGATATGATGGAGAGATAAGAGATGAAAAAGGAGCGGAGATTGAAAAGATGTGCAAAAGAAGCAAAAGTGATGATGATAAGATAGATGGCATTGGATTGTGTGGGGAGTAGCCTATAGCTAGATACTAATGACAAAGGATTATGAGATGGGATGAGGATAGAGGATGGGGGGAGGAAAAGGATTGTTTGGATGGATTGGATAGAGGGATAAGGATTTGGATGAGGAAAAGGTTACTAGATGGATAGATGAAAAGGGATGTTATGATGGAAGGATATGAAGATAAGGATGGGGAGATGGATATAAGGATTGTTTGGAGGGATAAAAGATAAGGATGGGGGGATGGATATAACGATAAGGAGATGAGGATAGGGAAATAGAAGGGATTGCTCTGATGGAATGAATGATGTCTCCAAGGACTATATCACAAAGGAAGATAGATGCCCCCACTCTAGATATGTCATGTGTGAGGAGGCATGAAGGATGCAATAGAGAAGGATAGGAAAATAAAGGAGTGAGATGAATGAAGATAAGATGCATGGATAAGGAAGGGAGATTGAGGGTAGCATGACAGGTGGATAAGGAAGGTAGACGAGTGAGAATGAGGATTAGGATAGTGTGTAGATGAGGGGAATGTATGCTAAGGGGTGTCCAAAGCATGTTTATATGTTTTCCCCTATCATTATCAAGATCACAAGGAGGATGGAAGGATTGGGATAAATGAGATATGCCAAGCAAGATGTGTAAGATATTTAGGATGGAGGGGATGAATGAAAATGACACATAGCAAGAAGATGGGTGCATAGCAGGAAGCCACCCCCAAGTGCAGATGGGGATTTATGCATGATGCCTGTTTTTCAAGTTTTTATCATGGCACTTATCCAAGGCGCTTTTTTGCCAATTTTTCACCATTGGATGGATTATTTCTCTTTACTATTTTATTTTTTTGATATTTTTATTTATTGAATTTTTTTTTTTACTTTTTTGATTTTTTGACTTTTTTGGATAGCATGCGGAAGGAGATGAATAAGGATAGGGAGGAAAATAAGTGGATTTAGAATACATGCGATAAGGAGATGAATGAAGGACTCAAGCATCAAGTTCCATACAAGGTGTTAAGAGCCCATATTTGAAGTGACTGTTGGACATTGGTACAATCTTATTAAGATAAATGGATTATGCAAGAGGATGAATTAGAGGGATTTGATGGGGGAGATATGTGGGGTAATGGATGGGATGTTGGAAAGGTTATGGATAGAATGATGGGGTGGATGTGTGATGGGGTGGTGATGAATGTGAAATGTGAAATGATAGGAGTATTAATGGATGGGGAATGTGGGGATAATGGAGGAGATGGGATGGTGAATTTTGGAACATAAGGACCCAAAACAGACTTAGGAGATGAAAGGGGTGTATGATTAGCTTTTGGATTAGCAACTTTGGATGTTCTTACAAATTTTTCATTTGATGACATAGCATCTTTTTTCTTTGGTGGAACTTTGCGGGATACATATTTTATTTTGATTTTGGATTTTATATTTCTTTTCTTCAACATGTCATTTAGAGGGGACATGAGGAGATTTAGGTTCATGTGGATCTTTAGATTTAGGCACTTTTGCTTTGGCATCCAAAAGTGCTTTTACTAGCAATAGGATGGGTGTGAGGAGATGGATGATGTGGAGCGATGGAGGTAGGATTATGAGGATTACGTGTAGATGGAGAATGTGTAGGTATGTTCCTTTGTTGATCTTGATTAGGGGACATGCAAGAGGGATGTTTATGATGGATGACATAGATAGGTGTTGGATAAATGAAAGGATGAGATGGAGGAGGTGATTTTGGGATATGCAGAACCAAAGCAAATGGAGTGGGTGGAGGGACATAAGAACCCAAGATGGATGGAGTAGATGAAGGATGGGAGATGGTGGGTGGAGGGATCTAAGGACCCAAAATAGATGGAGCAGATGAAGGAGGAACATGAACAGTTGTTTTGAGGCAATACGATAGAGGAGGAGGGATGGCAGCATATAATTTGGTGGAGTGATGGGAAGAGCCGACATTTCTTTTGGAAAAGGCTCATTGAGGACGTCTAGAGGTTGTACCAACATCTTTAGATTGTGAGTCTTGGGAGATAGGTCCAAGACCTTGCATGCAGATTTGTTCTTTGACTTCGATGGGCTCTAAAATAACTTGCTTACGAAGGCCTAGACCTTTTCCTTGATAGTTCATTTTCTTGAGCATGCAATCCATGATAACATTTTTGTTATTCTAAAAACATGATGCTACTCCATTATTAGGTGGAGGATGATGGGGGTATATACACTGTGTTTTTCTTCTATAAGGATGCCACCATGGAAGAATGTGAGAGTACCAAGGGGATATGCAATCAGTGTGGGGATAGTAGTTTTAGGCGATGATGTGGGACCATGAGAGGGAGATGATGGGACAGCAACATTTGGATGGGTGGTGTCAAGAGAAGAAGTAGGGGATATGATAGGATCTGGATTTGTGGTAGCAGGCTCATGCGATGGAGATGGAGATGGAGTGGTGGAATCTTGAATGACAAGGGGATCATGGAATGGAATGGATGGGGGACTGTGATCTTGAGGTGGACTAGATGGGATGGTAAGATCTTGGTCTAGATAAGGGGATATGTTGGCATGTTTTGGATTAGGCTCTTGGCATGACTCATCATGTGTAGGAGGCATGATACTAGAGTCTTGGTGGGACTCTTCAAGTGGGGAAGATGGAGGGATAGAGGATTCAAAACATTCATGGGAATGGATTTTAGTGGATTGGATTTGGCTATCGTTGATGGGTTCAATGACTCTTGGAGTAGGAGGTGGGTGTTTAATGGATTTGGTAGATGTGATGGTAGGAGATGGGGGCTCAGTGGATTTAGATGATGTGATGATTTCAATGGTTTGAGTGGTGCTAGGGGTGGTATCATCAATGATAGGTGTTGGGTGGAGAAGGGTCTCATCACTAATGACTATGGATGATGGGTTGGGATGGCATGATTCCACAACTTCAAGGTGTGGAGTGGGAGATGTGTTATTTTCTATAAGTCCTTGGACAACTTCTAGAGTGAGAAACTTGAATACTCTAGGCTAAGATGGTGTGGTAGGAGTGGATGAGGGATTATAGATTGGTGGGGGATTAGGACTAGGGATTGGTGGACTAGGATTAGGTGGGGGAATGGGATTGGATGTGGGACTAGGAATAGATGGGGGATTAAGATTATATGAAGGGTTAAGATAGGGATATTGGATGTTAGATTAGGATAGGTTGGTGTGGATGTTGGATTAGGATAGGAAGGTGTGAATGTAGGATTAGGGTGAGTAGATTGGTGTGGAATATTAGGGTAATGGGTATATATAGATGAAGGATTGAGATAGGAGGATGTGGACAGGAGATTAGGATTGGGGTATTGTGATAGTAGACTAGGATAAGAGGATGATGTAGATGAAGGATATGATGGATATCCCTTGTCAAAGGTAGCATAAGGAGCATGATTAGGCATGGATGAAGACATAACGGGATAACTCGAAGGGGTGATTGTATTTTGGAAAGCAGGTGGAGAAAACTTACTAGCAATGATAGTGTCAAGGGGATCTATGTCATATTCTTCTTGATCGACAAGACTTCCATTATCGTTGTCAACGTAATTAGGGTTTACCTTGACTACTATTGATGGAGGATAAGGATTCATGATGATGAAAGGATAAAGAGGATGGATCAAAGATTTTGGATGGGAATGAACTAAAGCTCAAATCAGGATTTAGGTCAAGCTCATATTAGGATTGGATTCAAGCTCAGATTAGGATGATTGGATGATGCAATGGGATTGATTTTGATGATCGGATTTGATTACCACATGATGACCTTGACACCAAATCTTCTTTGAGATGGAAGTAGATTGATTGGGTTGAAGGTGATTGGATAAGGATGTGATTGGATTGGATTGGATAAGATTGATAGATGATTGATAAGATCGAATGATGGATTGGATAAGATGGAAAAAGGGATTGGAAAACCCCATTCAGAGATTACCCTAGGTGACTTAGGATATTGATTGATCGTATTAAAGGATAAATGGATGATTATGACATCAAATCCACTTTGAGATTGAAAATGGATTGATTGGGCCAACAAAATTGATTGACTTAGGACGGATGCCAATTCTAAGTAGATGTTGATGATGATGATCAGATCAGACACTTTGGTCAATTTGGATAATAACTCGAGATGAAGTTCAAGGGATTTGGATGGGGAAAGTGATGATTTGATTGGAGGAACAGATGATAGAAATGGATGAACAAATACTCAAAACGAGTAAACAATTGATCGGAATGGATGAATGAATACTTAGAATGAGCGAAGGTGGTTCGGAATAGATGAAAGATTGCTCAGAACAAGTAAATAGATGATCAAGAAGCATGAACGACTACTCAAAATGAGTAAGCGACTACTCACAACGGATGAATGATTCTCAGAACGAGAAGATAGAGGTTAGGAATAGATGAAAGATTACTCGAAACAAGTAAACGAATGATCAGAATGATAAAATGAGAATTCAAAATGATGAAAGGAGGTTTGAAATGGATGAACGTTTACTTGGAACGAATAAACGAATGACCAAGATGACAGAACGAGAGTTCAAAATGATGAAAGGAGGTTTGAAATGGATGAATGTTTACACAGAACAAGTAAAAAAAGATCGAAATGATAGAACAAGAGTTCAAAATGATAGATGAAGGTTTGGAATAAATGAAAATTTACTCGGAATGGGTAAATGGATGCTCAATGGTGGAGGTTGATTTTCAGAATGAGGAAATGAATGTTCATAATAGGTGAATGATCACTCGAAATAGGAAATAGTAACTCAAAATGAAGGAATGACTTATGAAATGACTAGAAAAAGGACCAGAAAAGTTGTCTAAAGGTCATGTCTGCCTATCTAGAGGTCAGGTCCACCTGTTCGGAGGTCGGGTCCACCTATTCAGAAGTCTGGTCCGCCTGTCCGGAGGTCCGGTATGCTTTTCTAGAGGTTAGGTCCGCTTGTCTAGAGGTCGAGTCTGCCTGTTTAGAGGTCCAATCCACCTATCCAGAGGTCAGGTCCACCTGTCTAGAGGTCCAATCCACCTATCTAGAGGTTGGGTCTGCCTGTCCAGAGGTCAGGTCCACCTGTCTAACAAAAGTTGGTTAAAATTGGCTAAAACGGGCTAAAAAGGGGCTAGTTCAAAGGTCAAGTCTACCCCCAGAAAAGGTCAGGTCCACCCCTCAAGGACAAGTCCACCCATAGATAGGTCTCAAATTGATTTTTGAAAAGAAGACTGAGGCAAAGGACCGAAAATGCAGCAAGCATCAATCAAAAGGATACGGCTGAGTCAACTGAATAGAAAATTACTAGTTTCTCACAAAGAAGACATTTAAGACAGCACAATCCTAAAACTAGTAGAAGGGGCATGGTTGAAAAAGTCTTCTATTCTAGAATGAACATGGTTTCTAAGGAGTCCTCGATATACACCCGGTATGTGGGGCCCAAACTGTGAACACCAACCCATTACAAGCGTGAGTCGGGAACCTTAGCGAGATAATAGAGGCTCAGACCAATTCTTCACGTCATCTCGACGTTTTTCCAATTACAACATGGTTGAATTGAGGTACAAATTTTTCTCTCCCTCCTTTATATGCCCCATCAGTACGTGTGATTGGGATCATCCCTTAGGGTGATGAAATCCCCAAGTAGGTCCCCTAATTAAAAGAAAAAAAGGGAGACACAAATACTGGTAAGCTATGATTTCTTGACACCCAGGATCGCCAGATGGAGCAAGGGATTGGATATGTCAAATAGTTTACCATCAAGCATGACATACAAGATTAATTGACACCCTTAGTCAAACTATGTGCCTAAGTTATGAAAAATAAGTAGTAGTTGATAAATAACTAACCCTGCAAGGAAACTTATTAGTGATTCTTGTCCTTTTTTCTTTCCAAAAATTGATCAAATGCTTGCATTGACTCAAATAGGACACGTTAGGTGGTCAGAAACACTTAAAATGGCCAAAAAAAGTGTTGAAAATTGAAATTTCACCTTCTGAAAAAAGTTGTCCAGGTCAGGTTTGCCTATCTGAAGGTCAGGTCCGTCTATCCAAAGGTCATATTTTCCTTTCCAAAGGTTAGGTCCACCTGTTTGAAGGTTAGGTCCACCTTTCCAGAGGTCAAGTCTTCCCCTCTGTGAAAAATCTAGAAAATATCAGTTTCTGGAGTTAGTGAAGGGTAGGTCTACCCCTAGACAAGGTCGGGTTCGCCCCTAGATGTTAGGTCTACTTGTCTATGAGGTTAGGTCTGCCCCTAGATGGTTGGGTCTACCCCTCTGCTAGGTCGGGTCCACCCCTCTGCAACCTGCACCTACAAAAAGTTAAAAAAAATAGAGAACGTGAAAGATACAGACCCATCTATGGGTCCCACCGGGCATACCAGAAATGTGATCTAGGGAAAATGTGGTCCCAAAAATGAGTAGCAACACAAAACATGTAAGGGACTGCTTAAAAACCTAACAGCTCAAGATTGGGAAAATGATTAGCTTAACAAAACAAAATGAAACATTTTACCTCGTTGAGTTGTTCTTTTGGTTGGCCCTTCGATTGTTGACGTGATATATGCTCCTTTTGATGGCACAAAAGATGCAAGTGTGGGATACAAGATGGGTAAGAAATGGATGGGAATGGATGCAAGTGAAAATATTAGGCTAAGTATGGCTCAAATGAAAAATTTGCAAGAGTTTGGTTAGCACAATGATTTCCTCCAAAAGTTAGAGAAAAGATGGGGTATTTATAGAGAATTTTGAATTCTCTAGAGAAATGGATGGTTGAGATTAAACCAGCAAGGTCAACATGTAGGGCCATGGTGAGTTGATAAATCACAAGCCCTCACATCTTGACATGTGGCATGTGAAGTGCCTTGAAAAAGATGATGTGGACATGACATGGAGGTACTACATAATACCTTGGGATTTGGACAAGATCTCCTCATAAAGGAGGTCCTTGTCCACATGTGGGTGAGAAGACATGTGAGGAATTAAAAATTCCTCAAATATCCACATGGGAATGGGAGAAAGAATTTAAAATTCTTTGAAATGCATTGGGGGATTCAATGTGAATTAAAAATTCACAATGGGAAAGGGGTGCCTTCTCCAAAAGGAGAAAGCATTTAATAGGGTTGACTTAGGACACATTCCATAAATGAAATGGAGATTAGGTTGACCTAATTAAGTGATTAAGGTTGTGCAAGTACCTGATTAGACAAATTAATGACATATTAGAGGCAAGTGGGAGATTATGGAGGATGTGACCCTAATGATGATTAGGGGTGTGCACACCCTAACCATAAATTAATTGTGATTAGAAGAGGGTTAGATGGTTAAGAGAGATTAGAGACCAACTTGCAAAAGTTGGAGGATATGACACATCCTAATCAAGGATTAGGAATTTCCACATCCCTAATGATAAGATTAGGAGAATAATTAGGATTAAGAAAGGGATGTGACATGTGAGAAATTAAATAAATTTTATATTTATTTAATTCATTTGATGAAAAGGAGGATTAAAGAGATAAGGTATTTATTTATTAATTAAATGCCTTAGGGATTTGGCAGAATTAAGGATATTAATTATATAATAGTGATATTACTTAATTAATGCAAATAAGGGGATGCTTAAATGAAAAGGGATAAATTTGGATAAATTAAGTGTCCAAATTTAGGTGTCTATAGTTGCAAATCTCTTGTACCACTGCAATAGAAAACTGAGAATCTAAATTATTGATAGCAATCAAGGGAGATCTTGCAACCACACAACACAATTCCAAACAAAACCACAACTTATCAAGTCCCCAAGTTCTCAAATTCTCACTATCTCATCAAAACCACTCAATTCCTTGTAGCATTGCAACTTCACTAAATTGGGTACAACTTCTTGGATTAGTCCTTTCAGATCTTGACTAGTAGGTTTTCAAACACCCATTTGGGAGTACAACATATCAGCAAACCATAATAGGTTTCTTTTAAACAATTTCTTCAAAGCAAGTTTCTAATGCCAACTAGACCTCAAATTAGGCCTATTTTCCAAAGGACCTTGACTTAAATATTTTCCAAAACCTCCAAACTCATGTGGGAAGCAATCTACAGGTATCATAACCTAAGAATTCTATACTTTCCTTCATACACTCACCCTCCAAGGTGCCTAATCCCAAAACCCTCCTTTCTAGCCCAAAACCTAGGGTTTTAATGAAAAACACACTTCCAGACCTTAACTCAACTTTCCACAACCTCTAACAGGTTCATAAACCTCTACAAATACTTATTCAATCAATAAATAATGCTGCCCCAAATAATTTCACTCTTTACCATACCAAAACCACCCAATTTCACATGGAAAACTCAATTTTCCATTATAAGGCTTCATGCCCAACACACTTTTAGGCCTCCCCTGCACTCTCACAACATTCTCTCACCTATTTCCTAATTTTTTAGACCCATTCCACAAGTTACAATAGTCATAGTGAGCGGAATGGGTCAATTTTCCATTTTGAAGATTTACAAACCTTTAACCCTGCAACTTCAGACCCAGTTTAGAAATTCAACTATAAAATGCACCAAACTTAAAGGAAAATATTCAAGGTAAATTCAAATAAAATTTGATACAAACAACTATGCAATGAAATTCAATTTGTATCAATAAGATCTTATACGGGTTGTACAATGACCCAGCAATCTCAGGAAATATAGAAAAATGTATGAAAATTGAGTTGTTTTATTGTGCCAAAGTTCTAAAATGTCTCAACAACCTTTACATCGAGTTTCTTCACACTTTTATACCTTTTCCCTCCAAATATAACTCCTACAACCACCTAAACTAACCTTTGAAAGGACTTGACTATTTGTATTCCATAAAATGCAATTTTGGAACTTTTATGCTTTGACAACATTTTACAACAATTTGCAATTTTGCAATATCAACACAAATGACCCACTAATCACCTAATAAGACTCAAACTTGACTCAAAAAAATATAAAATGGTTTCCAAGACCTTATTTAGACAAATGACACCAAAACCTAAAGCCTACTCCTTATCAACCTTGTTTGACTATTTTTGTTCAAAGGTGCTCTTGCACCAATTATCAATGTCACTAGAACTCTGCTCTAGATCAAGTTCAAGCATAGGAGAATCTGATTTATGTTCAATAAAATTTATTCCTTCAATTTTATCCTCAATGCATGAATTTTGAGATGAAGTAAGAGCAGCATTAGAGTCACAAAGAACATTTTTCTCCACAAAATCATTTTGAAAGTCAAACCAAAAACCTCCTATATCATTGAAGTGAAAGAAGCTACCATTATAGCATATGTAAGACCATTATTGCTTTTAGTTGCTCCCCATGTATTGACTCCTCATTAGTGGTTTCCTCAAGGCCCTCGTGAAATCACACACGAAGATTTATCTTCCTCCTTATGAACAATTTCTACATCTTGTAGTTTCTTGTCTTTGTCTTATTTATGTATGACTAAAGGAACTTCCTTCCATTCATTTTCTGAATTGATCCTCTCTTGCTCTTCTTTTTCCAAGTTAGGTTTTAATTTTTCTTCACATTGTGTGAACACGTCAAGGAAAAATGTATATGCAAATGAAGAGGGAACCCATTCTTGTTTCCAAACATTCCATAGTATAGATATGGAGGGTTGGAAGAAGACATCAGTCTCCTGGATAGTTAGAATCATAATATCTTTCATGGATGAAAAAATATATTTATTATGTGTGTTCTTGATCATGGTAAAGAAATAATGGAACATGTTGTGGACTTGATCTTGGAACCCAAAATCCACAAGAAGGATACTTTTCCTGATTTCCACAAATTCTTTTAATATGGTCACCCTTCTTGAATAATGCGTACTATATATTGAAAGAATGAAGAAGGTTGTCATTAATGCATTTTCATTGATTTCAACACTACATGGTGGATGTAAAACAATTATGAGGGGTGATAGCACAAGAGTTATTTTCCAAGAATGTTTGATCCTCATATCAAAATAGTTAAGTACTTTTGCAAAGTGTCTACACCAGCAAACTCAGCACACAATACCCTCAAGTAATTTGGTTCACATTTGTTCACTCATATATATTTAATTCTATTAATCCAATATGTTGATTCATGGAAATTAGTAGCATATTAATTTATAATTTTAGTTGATTTGGATAAGTGGTTCGAAAGTTGTAAGTAACAGAAGATCAATATATATGGTTTACACAATTTTTTGTGTATTGGCTATAACCTAATGGGTCTGCACTCCTCCATGGATTGGAGTTAGAATTTTAAATTTTGGGAGAATGTTAACACATGTAAAATAAGTGTATTTTCCATTTGACATGATATTTTAAGGTCTACATATCCTATGGTGATGATCAGTTGGAGTATTTTTGCTTTTAGGTCCTATGCTTGGCTGACCTGATGTATGTAAAGTGTTGTGAAGATTAAATAGGTGAAGTGAATGGAAGAGGGAGTTATTATAGGGCCACGCTGACCTATATTGTATGCTTTTGGGTGCAAAGACATTTTTTATTTGAATTAGGTGTCGACAAGGCACGTTTTGTATGGTTTGGGGCTACATCGAATTAGGCTAACCTAATTGATGTTTGTGGTGGAGTTTGTTACATATACAAGGTTGATTTAAGTTTGTGATGATAGAACATGAATTCATACATGGTCTAAATGTAAGCAGTGATGCGAAATTGTGCAAAGTTGAGTGAAAAAGTTGTAAGTGTTGAGAAAAGGCGTGTGATTATAGAGCAGAGCATAGATTTGCAATCTGAGTTGAATAAAGGTATTATCAGTGTATTGTTATTCAAAGGAACTAAATCTAACATATGTTAGATGCACTCCTATCAATTCAAATCTTGGTTTTGAAGCCACCTCTTTCTATCTTTCTTTTCTCTGTGAACAATTAGTTCACTTGGATAGCGAGTCCACCTAGCAATGAGCCTTTTTTTAATATCTGATAACTAGTTATAACATATTGTGACTTAATCCACACTATGGCTTTTCCCTTTTCGGGTTTTCCATGTAAAAATCATAGTGTTCATGTGTTTTGTGTGTGTTATGGGTTGTTTATGCTTTCATTCCTTATGTATGTTAAGTATGCTTTGGTAATTGGATGGTTAATAATTGGATGGTTTAATAGAATACTAATTCACCCCCCCTCTTAGTATTCTGAGTGGTAAATAATTGGTATCAGAGCTTGGTTCCTTGGTAGAAGCTTGACCATTTTGGGAAGATCATGGAAATTGAACACATGGTTAACAAAAAATTCCCCATTTCTCTGGAAGTGATTCCTACTATTGCATACACAAAAGAAGATTGCATTCTTGAAAATGATGGAGAACTCAAAGTTTCTCTTGAAGACCTTGACAAAATTGAAGTTGAAAATAGATATTTGAAGAAAAATATTAAAGAAGCAAATGACAACGTCAAAAAGTTAAGAGAGAAAATCAAGAAATTTAGAGAAAGACATAAGGAGGTCACTGTGTTGGTGTAATTAATTAATTAATTATTACACTAGAATAAGTTAACTTAGGTCTTGCATTTAATCATTTAGTCCTAGGTTGCAATCATTTAATAAATGGGATAATATTCCCTTCCTAGTTTGTGGGATAAGATTCCTTCTAGAACTTATCTCATCATTTAATGATCATATAGATAGGGTTCACAAGTTGTCACATGTTAGATTATAACACTTGGCAACATCTCATGCATATTAGGGTTTTCCTCTTGCCTATTTAATCAGGCATCTTGTTCATTTGTATCATATCATATCAATCATCATATCAATATAGAATCTTTAATCAACATTCCTTAGTTGCAACACTTCTCTTTTTTGGTTGATTATCTTTCATGGCTAAAGTCCTTTATTGAAGCTTCAAGGGTTGTGCATCCATTCATCTCAACATGGTATCAAAGCTAGTCCATTGAAACATCAACCCTTGATCCAGGAAGTTTGGAGTGCAAGATTCAGGCAGGCTTAGAGTTTTATGTTGTAGGCTAGTTGGCTCTACTTGGGAGCCAAGCTGATTTCTGGTGCAGATCAGGTTTTCTCTGACCTCTCCATTGTGACCAGAAGGCCTCAAAACCCATAGATCGCCTGTTCATTTGCCAAAATCAGAGTAGATTCAACTGGGAGCCTATGAGGTATTATCTAGGGTTTGCAATTTTTTGTACTATCCGTATAGTTTTGCAGAAAAAAATCTTCCCTCTGTCCTCCATCAAGGCAAAATTCTTTTAGAAAAATCAAAAAAAAAATTGGCTATTTTTCCGGGCATTTTTTATATAGTTCTTGGCAAAAATTAAATCTATAGTGTTCGACCTGCAAATATATTATGCAGTCGGCAGAAAAATTAATCATCAGACTATAGTTTTTTAATTCACCCATCGACATTTTTATCGGCATTTAGTTTTAATATTTGAATTGCAAATAAATTGCATTATTCAAAAATTAAGCAAGTCGACCGACTGCAGCCACCGACCGACTCTGCATCATCCGGCCGCTATCACATCTTGTCGGCCTTGTCACATCCGGTCCACTATCATCCGCTGTTGTCACCGATCGCTGACTGCCATTTACCATCGAGCCCACCAACCACTGTTTGGCATAGAATTCTCCAGCTACCGACCGTCTGCAGAGCTCCCGCCAATAGCCTAGGCCCCACCCCAGTCCTATCCGTGACTGAGGGCCCCTCCATCCCAAGCGGTGCCACCATCCTTCCCGGTCGCGCCACGAGTTGCTCCTCCCATTTGCCACCCCACCACTGCTTATCCAGCAGTGGGGTTTTTTTTTAATTTTTGACAGCCCCTTGGTCATATCAGCGACTAGGGGCCGATTATTTTTTGCCTTAAGGTGCTTAATTCTTGCGCCTATTTAGCCAGTGATAATTCAAATTGCAGTTTTTTTCCAAGGGCCATATCTTTGTGCCACGATATCGAACATTTGCAAATGAGATATTGACGGAAAGAGAATTCAGTGCACTATCCAGTGGTGCCATCTATTTTTAGAATTTTTTTGCTATAAATTTATAAAGTAAACTGAATTCAACCCTCCATTTTGGACTCAAAAGCGCATATCTTTGCATCAGATTGTAAAATTTTGAAGATTCCAACGGCATTCAAGAGATATTTCAGTGTGTTGTTTATCAATCCAGTCACCTTCTTTGGTTTCAACTCCAGGTATCTTTTTTTTGGTTTTTTGATTCCTGAGACATCCTAAAGATTGAAGAAGAATTTCTTAATCTTGGAGGCATATTCTCAGTTGCATATCTATTTGGAAGTCTTTATTTTCTGTTGAAGGTCAGTGTCTTTTATTTTTGTGGAGAAATTTCGTTATGGGGCTTGCATATTATTCTCCTTTAGTTATGTTGCACAAGGGAAACTGTCAGCAATAGCGAGATAGGATCTACCACCATCTTCATTCACTTGATTTGTTGCCACATCTATTTGGTATAGCTCCGCATCCGAGTGAAGGTGTTCATGAATTTGCTTGGAGTTGCAGTAGGTACACTATTTTGGATATCATTGAGATGCAAGTTGATTCTGATGTTTTGAATGATATTGATCATTGTGATTGTCCTCACATCCTTTGGATTAAGCTTTGGGAGATCTATGGAGATTCAGACACTCCACCATTCCCTAATGGTCATGATTCAGAATGTCATTCTTCAAATCACGTACCCCATGATGCTATTGTTGTGCAGGAAGTTGCTTACCTTGATCTTTCTGAAGAGGTTGACAAGGTTCCTTCCAGTGCTTCTTCTTCATCAAAGACAGTTGGTATCCCTTCATGTTCAGTGATTCCTTGTCCAGAATCATTGATTCAGGCTTCCACTATCATCATCGATCAGGACACATTCAGTTTTTCAGACTTGACATCACATGATGGCTTCGTTTCAGGTATCACTGACTTGGATACTTCTACATGTTTGGAGGACATTCTTGAGGGGATATCACTCCTCTATTCATATCACACCTTGGAGATTTTTTTTGAGTCTCCTCATTCTTTTTTCTCTACCTTGATTGGGAATTTAGAGACCATCTTGGAGGTGCTTGGTTTCTTTTCAGAGATTTCATATCCGAGACTTCTTCCTTGTCATTCCATTTAGGACTTGAGGTTCCTTCAGCATCCACCATTGGATTTGCTTCTTCCTAGCAGGAGATTTATGGTTTGGACACCTTCGTTGCTTCAGACTTCCTTCAATGGTTTTGAGGACAATTCATTTAGGGGGGGCTATCAAGTCTCCATCACATCCATCATATTCATCCTATCTCCATCTTTGGATATTGTTCAACATCAGTTTCTGCATCGACCTGGTTTGTCACTCTCTTCATTGATTGTGGCATCTTCATCTTTAGGCAAGGAGACATTTGAGTAGAGTTTAGAGACACCATCAGCATACATCCTTCCTTCCTTTAATTCCTATCCAGAATGGGAAGCATCTTTGCACTTGTAGTTGGTTTTGTTTCTTCTGAAAGGGAGACAAGTTGTTTGTCGGCATTGGATCTTGTTCTGTCTTCCGACACTTACCATCTTTGTAGGTAATCACATCTTCTAGGGGAGCTATTTAGTCTCTCTCTATTTTATCCATGTGACGGATGGTGTACTTGGGGGGTATTTGTGAGTCCTCCATCCTTCCCATCCTATCTCACATCCTTTTGCATTTTCATCTCCTTTTTGGAGAGGGGTTTTGTTCTACTGGGTTTTCCCCTTTTCTCCGGTTGTGGGAGATTTTCTGCATCTTCATGTACATGGGTACCTAACATGGCCTCGTAGCCATGACCCATCATCATCATCTTGCATAATCATCGCATTTTCCTCCCTAAGTTGCACTTATGGGGGAGTGTTGGTGTAATTAATTAATTAATTATTACACTAGCATAAGTTAGCTTGGGTCTTGCATTTAATCATTTAGTCCTAGGTTGCAATCATTTAATAAATGGGATAATATTCCCTTCCTAGTTTTTGGGATAAGATTCCTTCTAGAACTTATCTCATCATTTAATGATCATATAGATAGGGTTCACATGTTGTCACATGTTGTTAGATTATAACACTTGGCAACATCTCATGCATATTAGGGTTTTCCTCTTGCCTATTTAATCAAGCATCTTGTTCATTTGTATCATATCATATCAATCATCATATCAATATAGAATCTTTAATCAACATTCCTTAGTTGCAACACTTCTCTTTTGTGGTTGATTATCTTTCATGGCTAAAGTCCTTTATTGAAGCTTTAGGGGTTGTACATCCGTTAATCTCAACACACTGAACAATTAAAACAAGAAAATGAGAACATCACCAGACTGAAAGTGCAAGTGGAAGAAAAGAAAAGAATTGAGGAATATCTTAATGCAATGGTAAAAAGAAAAACTAATGAGTGCACAAGGCTTGAACAAGAAGTGGTAAATCTGAGATTAGATATAGAGAAAGCAAGAATTCATGAAGAAAAATTCAAGACAAGTACTACAATTCTTGATGAATTAATTGCAGGTCAGAAAGCATCTAAAGACAAAAGTAGTTTGGGACTTGAAAAAGGAGAAAGCTCAAAATTAGATCAGACATCTGATGCAAGGAAGATCAATGAACTAGAGAAGACTATAGACAAGGATAACAATGGAAAGTTTCGAAATTAAAGAAACAATGCTAGAAGACCCCCTATCAGACAACCAAATGCTCAAAGGTACCCATCTTTCAATGGTATTTATTATTTTTTAAATAAATTCAAAAGTAGAGAAATGGAATGTAGAAGAGAAATGAATCAGAATGTTTCATCCTTTACTGGTCAATGCTTTGCTTGCAAGAAGTTTGGGCATAGAGAAAATGAATGTAGAAGTCAAATGATGAATGCATATAATAGTTGTAGAATGTTCAATCTTTCAATAGTTACTAGTATACATGCTATGGATTTGGACACAAAGCTAATCAATGTAGATTCAAAATGAATGGAAGGAATAATGCTCAAAGAAATTTCATGTGCAACAATTGCAAGACCTAGACATATTGCTAAATTTTGCAGGAGCAAAAATACAAGGATAATCCAATAAATAGAAATGAACCAATTAAAAAATATCAATCTAATTGAAGTAAAGAAAGAAACATAAAAGATTTGGAGAAAGAAAGAGGAACCTGAGAAAAAGGAAGACTCGGAGACTATAAATGAATCTGTACCACCCTCTGGTATAGATAATTCCTCTGAGAATTGAACCTAGGTAATAGGGAGCAATAACAAAAAAATCAAATAACTCCCTATCGATATGAGGTGTCATGGCTTGGCATGAAGATATGAGATGGAGATGGAAAATATGGATCTTTTCCAAAAAACTCTAGAAGAAAATATGTAATTATGGAGATTTGTGGAGCGATTTAGGGTTTATTGTTACACAAATAAAGGTTTTTACCAGCTTTATTATTCGATGTATAATACGAATTGGGGTAGAATCAAAGGGTCACATGTACCTATTCTTTGTCAATTTTGTTCACTTTTATGCAATTAGAGTGAGTAAATTGAATTGAAGTGAATTCAAGAGTTCAAAGGAAATTTTTGAAGCAGAGCATCTAAACCCTAATTCCTATTGAGCAAGAAAAAGGTATTTACTATTGTCCAAAGTTGTAAAGAGTGTTTTTTTCGAAGCATTTCAATTCAATAGAAATGGCTACACCTACTGTAGTAAATGTGAATGATAAACCCAAACCAAAATTCAAGAAATGCCCCATGAAAGTGTTTGAGAATGACCTAGTCAGATATTTTTTGAGCATTACATATAGGGATTTTCCTACAGAGGATATTACGGCATACATCCATAGGAAAATGGAAGAGTATAACCATACAAAATTTACAAAGCTATGGACATATCAATTAATTGGAGATGATTTCAACATCAAACCTGAATATGAAAACCTAGTAAAGAAGAAACTAAATATCTGGAAATGGTTTCCATGCTTCATTTATGAAGATGAAATTAATTATGTGAGAATGGCATTAAGCAGAGTGCATGAAGAGTTCATATCGACTAACATGTCTAGTTTGATATCTAAGGAAGTTATAAGGGAGATTACTGGACTTTGTGACACCGGACCTGTACTTGTACTAAAATTTGTAAAGAACAAGGATGTGATGGAATTAACTAGAGCTACATTTGATCAAAGGGCCCTCACTGTGAACATTATACACAATCCCATAGTAAGTTATACAGCTATGGTCATAGGATATAAGATATACTACACCAACATAAAGAATTTTGTGTCAGCTACATGTTGATGATGATGTTAGTTGCACACCAACATACAGATAAAATTCTCACATAGACTCTACAGGAACCTATCTTTCTTGAAAGATTGCACCGAGACAACCTAAATCTTAGGCTTACTCAGCTTAATCCTAAGGCTTGTTTATCTCAAGTTTTGATTACACTAGGTTTTCTTAGGGTTTGTTGTGATAATTTTATTAAACATGAGGGGTAAACGGTTCTTCCAATTTTGAAAGGAATCATAAAGATAAGAAAATAATCTCGGTCTGATCATTCAACAACTTCACGAAATTTACAAATTGCAACAATATTTCATGAAATTCAAGAAACTTGCATTTATCCAAGTAGATTTAGCTTTAAGCATTCAACAATATCATGGAATCAAAATATTTTCAATAATACTCAATGCACTCATCACTTTTTTGGAACATTTTCTAAAATTTAAGCATCTATTCTAAAATAAAGCATAAAAAATTACTAAAAAAGTAAAATTTATACCAGGTATTATCCATGCATGCCTCAAGAAATAACCAAACTAGAGAAAACCATTATATACGTCGCCAGATTGATTTATAGCTAGGAACAAAATGATGTGATATTTTAAAGAAAATGGGGATTATTTTCCACCAAAGGGTGTCAGTATGCACCCTTAAATGGTGCAACACACAGTCTTGTCCAATAGGAAAAAACAATCAACTACGTAAAATTTCATATCAAGAAATAGATTTCAAATTGGCTCTGATATTGATTAACTTCTAATGAAACATACAAATTTTTAATTTGGAATGGAACAAAAAATAGGAAAAAGAACAAAACTTGAAAAAGTTTTGGTTCTCCAACATCCACAAATTTTGAACTTAACTTAAAATGAAATATCTCTCGACCTTTTATAAGAACAAGACACTCAAGAAATTAAATCAACATATGAGAGGGAATCCAAGGGACAAATCACAAAAAGGCATGTGGAATATGACAACTAGCAAGAGAACTTCTAAATTAGTCAACAGGTGTCAACCTTCGACACTTTAAAATCTTTCAAGATCTCCATCTTTCAAATATAATCAAGACTTTGACTTAGAGCCGAGTAGATTTGTGAAACAAAATGTAGGAACTCCCTGGATATATAGAGTGATCAAGTGCAACCGGATATAGATACCACAATCCACCAGCACTTTAGTTCCTACACTCATGTTCTGACTTAGGCTTAAAACACCTAGAAGTAAATCACCCTAGATTCAGGTACTTCCTTCGTCCCATGCGTAATACCAGGATTTCTCATATTCTGATATCTCAAGCTCTTCCTTTGCATGGACACTTGGAGTGTACCGCCCAACCTAGCTATATCACTACTTGCAATCCAAATTTACATGTTCGTCCATACCCGAATACTGCATTACAATTTTTTCCTCCTGCACATAAAAATTCCATATATCAGTCCCTTTTAAAAACATTTATAAAATTCTCATTAAATTTAAATCATCTTTAAAAACAAATCATAAATAACACGCTATTAAAATATTCTCATGTAATTATCCCTTTTAGGTGGGTTATCGGAAATTTTAACTTCCTGGGAAAACTTCTACAATTAACATCAACCTTTTTTTAAACATTGTCACCCGGTACATGGTACCCGAAAACTTCAACTTTTCCCAAAACAAAAATTTCTCGAATCCCAATTTTTACCAAAACCTTCACATTTCCTGAACTTTCACTTTCAGACCACAAAAACTTACCAAACCTTGCATTAAACATTCCAACCAATCTGGCCTTCTGGTACCCGGTACATTTGAATCACGAATTACTCCAAAGACTTCCTTTTAACATGGGCTTCTAGTGATCCTTTCTTCCAACTAGCACCTACCATAATCATTAATTTTTCACTTGGGTCCCCAAGCATTATAGTCTTGGGGAATGTTGTGATACCACACAACAACTTGCAACCAACAAAACCAAATTTTAAAAAAATATGGGATCAAATCTCTTGCTATAAATTATAACTTATACATATTTCCAACAATAACTCCTTACCTTTACCTGAATTCTTGCATAAAAATTATAAAATTTATCTGTAAAGTATCAATGTGTGCTTTGATTAATTCCAATCTCTAGAACTTGGTGAAAAAAATAGCTCATTGAAATTGAACTACATAACTTAGTAATCCTCCAAAGCCAACCTTGGATAGAGCCTTGCTACCAGTCAAGCGTCCATAGTCTCGACAAGGTTATCTTTGTAATTCCCCCAAACATAGATCTACTGCCAGTCAGGTGTCCATAGCCCCGATAGAGATATTTGGATAGCTTAAAGAGTAGAATTTTCTCTTTTGATGTTTCTTTGATACTCAATTTTTTTTCTTCTTTTGATATTTCTTTGTAAGCTCATTTGCTTCAACTTGCAAGCAATGAAGCCTACTATTAGGTTGGGAATTATAGTAGTAGTGAAGGTTACTTTTTTATTTTTCATTCAATGTAAATTCCTTCATCATTTCACCAATTCCCAAAAACTCAATTAATTATTCCCTGTATGTGCAACTTTCCAACTAAATTTTATCATCCTTATGCCAAATTCTAGCTAACTGCAATTAGTTATCTACCCAAAAAATATGTATAAGTTAAAATTTAGCAGCAAGTTATCAAATCACCAAATTAATTCCAAATTTAGAAATTCTAGTTACCACCCTTCCATTTTAAATTTTATGGTAACTACTAAAATAAACTTGGCCAACAATTTTGATTTTGACAATGTTGCACTAACATTAATGCATCAGAGTTGTCATGATTACACTTAAACACCACCATCATACTCTACATTTAATTTGGATTACTTGACATGCATGGATTACTTCGTTCAATTTATCCACATCTCGACATGTGCCACCTCACTGGCTTAATTTTCCTTTCTACAAGGCACACATGGACATCTTCATGATTAATATGGCTTGATAAAATACCCTAAAATGACCACCATTTGATTTTTAAATCTTCAATTTTTCTCAGTTTGTGATCTTCGTACTGGAAAACCTTGAAGCAATGGCCACCAATTATGTGAGAATTTATTTGATTTAACCTTTAATTCTAAAAAAAAGTATCTTGTTGCCACCTCAACTTGCATTTCCCAAGATTTTCCATCCAAGCAACTATGTACCACAAATTTCTCATGGCTTTCTATAAATTCTACACTTTCCTTCAAATTCTTCACTTCTTCTTTCCTTCTTCAATTTTCTTCCTTTCTACTCTACTTGTGCCTTCTTGCTTCTAGTCCTATGGATACTCCCATTTTCCTGACTTGTGTTCACCACCAAAATGGCTTTCTTGGTCAAATCATGACCCAAAGGCTTAGAAAGGTTTTCTTTCTCAAGACTCCAACCACCAAATCTAACTTGCACCTAATCCTCGGGGAAACTTATGTGAATTACAAAGCATACTATAGGCTAAATTTGGATTTAGCTTCATAGTTTGTAGCCTTGCTTTTGGACCTTGGCCTTTCTATAGCTAAAGTTTGTGAAGCTAAAAACATGATAGTACGGCCTGACTTTCTAGGGAATTTGGACCATGTTATTTTTGTTGCTCACTCGGCCATTGGAATTCCCTCTGCTGATGGTATTCCACTATTTTTGGAGCTAGGTGAATTAGTTCCCATTCGGCCTTTCCTTACTAATCTATACACCCTTGACCTTGATGCTCACAGGGATAACACTTACCTGGGGTATACCTCCCTCATGGATGAAGTGTCCCAAATTGACTGACTAACCATCCCACTACTTTTAGCTTGACTCTTTTTTTTCCTTTTATTCTTTTTTATGATGAGAATTTTGTGTTTTACATGTACATACAAAATATAATAAAAAATTTGTTTTCTATACATCAAGCATGTATTTATTATGCATTGTTCTATCTTTTCAAATTTATAGTGCAATGTTTTAAGAATTTTTCACTCTCATGTGTTTTAAATTAAGCAGAATTCATTAATATTGGGAAAAAACCAGGAAACAAAAAACAAACCCTACTAAAGAAAATTAGCCTAACTAACTAAAATTTACCCCAATCAAGCGACTGACCCTAACTAAGCAATTTACCCTAATTTATACTACTATATTCATAGTATTTTTTGTACGAATTATAGCAGGCTTATCTTTAAATTTGCTTGAATATATCTTGGATATCCTACTATAACAATGAATTATTTTATCTTTTCTACATTTGGCAAATGATAATTCAAATGCATACTTACCAACAAATTGGATCACATGTATCGAAACGACTTCAATAAAGGTTGATTGCACACATCTTTGTTGGCTTCTCAATACTCTATCGCGCACATAATTAGACTCCTGAGAGGAGAGTTTTTAGAGAAGGGTATCACATAGCGCAAAGGCCTTCATAAAGGGATTTGGGTATCTATTCATCCAGTTCCCAAAGTTTACCTACATTAGAGTAGAAGGGTTCTCAGAGAAACCCTACCAGTTACCACACTACCCTAGCAACTACATCATTTTGCTGAAGGTTTCTCAGTAGTTGTAGACTACCCACACTTTGTTGAGTGATAAGCACTAAGATGGGATTCTATATTCCCTAACCTTTAGGAAAGGAATGTACTCCCACCTTGTTGCCCAATGTGTCAAATATTAAGAAAAGGAATTAGTGGAGTATAACTTGGACCTCCACATGGATTGAGGAAGAGTGGACCCTTATGGAAAATTGAAAAAATGGGTTGGGAAGCAATACACACATCATCCTCACATTGAGGATTTATAGGCCAACTGCAGTGATGACAAAGAGGTGCGAATATGACACTTCATGTGAATGACTACCCAGTTTGATAAAAAATTATCTCATGAACATATGAAGTGGGAATAAGAGTGAAACTATGATCATACCTATTCTAAGAAAACACAAAAAAACATCCAAATAAAAAGGAATACCTACAGAAGAAGTAGATTTACTAGGAGGTACAAGGCCTTGACCAATTTTAAATTGACTAGTTGATTTTGTAGCACATGTATCCTAACTTGAAAGAGAGGATAATGTGAAAATGACAACATATTTTAATAACATATATGATAAGAAGATTGAGTAGATCAAGAAGAGTAAATTTTGACTAGGAAATTTTCCCAATTTTTTTTGGTAAAGTTCTTATTGTCCAATGAATTAGGACTATAGTGTACAATTATACAACAATGCTTAATCAAGATTATAGTACACCTAGAGGAGTATAATTTTCTTGTTTTGTAGTCCTACACTATAATCTTGGTAATGTCTTTTGAAAAACAAACTATTGAAATCCCTAAATCAAACTTTCCTAACGATTCTCCTACCTTGTTGTAGTTGTATGATAGAATACTAAAGACAAGGTTTCCAACTTGTATGAAATATCAACCATCACACCCCATAATAGAAAATAACTATTAGAATGTGAATCAACAACTAGACTATAACATTACTATGCAAGTGAGTCTTCAAGACTCCAATTATTTCATAAATCATAATATCATAAATATTTACTTTCCCTTACTAATCATAACTTAGGTTGTCAAGAATTAATATTTTATCATAATTACAGTTTTCATTTTCTAGCTTTGTTGAATTGAATTGATCCAATATTTTACTTGGTCAACTTTTTATCATTTAAGTTTATCTCTTTATCAAACCTGTCACAAATGTTTAATGTCATAACAAAATAAAGTATGCAAGTTTATCTCTTTATCATTTATGTTGGGGAACCAGCTTTCGATGAATTAATGAGGCAGACATGTCATTTGGACTTTGCAAGATACATTCAACACTGTCAAAGATGACTCCCATTAAAACAAATAGAAAATCTTGAATTTAAGTGTAAGAAAATAGATACCATCAACAAAAATCAACAGACAGATTGCAGGGAATTCATGGAACAATTCAGAGAATTTAGGAAAATGAATGGTTACCTTGACTAAATCAATTCTTCTTCCAAATAAGAGAGAGATTATTCTTTTGGGTTTATCTTCAAAGTTAAGTTTTATGGAGCTCCTTCCATCATCTGTTGTTTAACTTCTTGAATGGAATCTCTAATACAAACGTTGGAGTGTAGAAAATCATATTTGTGATTGAGACTAGCCTATTATTTAGGGTTTTTATCTTCTTGGACTAGACTGCGTGTGTGGTTCTGCATTTCAAATTCAAACCTCCTACTTTTCTAGGATGATGTTTTGGGAATATGACTATTATTTATTGATTTTTTCTTGAATTTGTCTGTAGTAGAGTGTAGTAGAGTGAATGGGTTTCAATCTTGACGAGTTGGTAACCTATTTTGTTTATATGTCAAAAGTTTTGAGTTATGTACATTTAGAATTTGTATTTAAGGACATCATCTTAAGTCATTTTAATCATCTTAAGAAATAATTGAATATTGATCACATAGAATTAGATTATTTAAACAAAAAATTATATTGTTTTTATATTAGTCACAACTTAGTCTTAGATTAGGCATAATTACATCAGCATATTGCATTCTTGGTCTTGCATGTTTTCATTCTTGCTATATTTTCTATGGGTTTGAATACTATCAATGAAGCCACCAACAACATATTGCATTCTTGGTCTTGCATGTTTTCATTCTTGTTATATTTTCATGGTTTTGACTACTATCAAGGAAGCCAACAATTTTTCTTTTATATAAAGTAAGCATCAAATGTGATTTTCAACACCACCATATCTCAAATAAAGATACTTGCATATGCAAACAAATCTTAAAGATCAACAGGCTCACTGGAGGAAACTGTGCCAAAAAGACATAACCATGCTAGGAGGTCTAGACCATGGGCATGGATTCACCCTAAACATCATAAACATCAATATTTTATATCTCTATCATAGATATGTACAATTTCAATAATATATTTGTACTCTCACTCTAGACATAATGTATTAGTTGAACCAATAACAAAGTCAACAAATCATATTGAAATAACTAAGGAATTCTTATTCTATTTATTTGAATTATCATTTGTAGTTGCCTATTTCCATCTCAGCTCATTTATTTATTTACCCATATAATTTCTTATTGATTGATTTGACATTAAATTAGATCCTAAATAAAAGTAAGGTGTGTTTATTTTGTTTCACTTTAGTGAACCCATAATTTACACACTTATCCTTTATGATAGAGTTTTTAGTTTTTTTGTGCTCAACACATCATAATGTGTATTTATTGTCTTTCAAGATACTGTGTTTAACTTTTCTTTCCTAAAATCTCATATGGCCATGAGGTCCTCTTCATGAAAGTACTAGGCTACAACCTAATCTTGTCACAATAACTACCTCCATTTTTTTTACTTCCTATGACAATGACATGTTGGATTACAATTAAGAGTAAAAAATACTATAATCATGTTACATTCAATGAAAATGTTGAGAATATAAAGATAAAAGAGATTATTGATAAGTTAATTTTTTGTTGTAATCAATTAGTTAACATAAGTGAGGATATTTCCCCTTTGTTTGTTGTTGACCCTCTTACCAAGAAATTTCTTATGTAACATCATGACGTAGGTACAATCAAGCCTTTGACAGAAATCATTGATGATACACAAGATTCTTATATCCATGGACTATATTTCCTCAATCCATAGGTTCTATCTATCCCATTGCTCCAAGCCATCCTCCATGCCTTAAGTCATCGGGCATCCATTCATGCTCATTCCAATCCCAATCCTCATGTTAAAAACTTATGAAATCCATAGCCACCCCTTCCAATCACATAATGAGTTCTAGACATAGCAATCTTACATCTCAATCTATATGCACTTTAGGTCCTTTGACTACACATGTCTTATTTATCTCTTTTTTTCTTTGTTTGTCTACTCATATACCCTTAGTCTCTACTACTACCCATCGTATACTCATATTCCAATTGTTTTTCTACATTTCACCCAACCTTTTGGACATAATCATTTTGGATACCATTATGAGTGATTTGCAAATATCAACACTTTTACTAAATATTTTTAAAATTCTTATAAAGGATCAAACAAGTGACTTACTAAAATCTATTGGAATATGAAATAATGGATTATCCTTTACTAACTAGATTTGTTGTGTACCTAGTTTTATATTTTGTGATGCAGGAGCATCCAATGGTGTAAGGATAGTCTTGCATCACCCAAAAATATTGCATTTTCATTATGTTTTGTAGTTTTTGTTAGTTGTTTTGGGGCCCATGGCGACATAGGAAATCTTTGGGATAGTCAGAAGAATGAAATAACCAAAAATAATCACTTGCTATTTTTAGTAAGTCAAGATATTTGTGTTCCCATGGACATGAAAAATGGCCCCAAGGAGCAAAATTGAATTTTATTTTATTTTGGTGAAAGTAGCATCTCAAAATCCTATACCATTTGGAAGATATTGAATTTTCATCATGATTAATTTCTCCAATGAAGTTTCAAACTCAAAATTGAGGACCTTAAAGCCCTAAAATAGTTTGAAAGGTACCGATCTTATAGATCTAGTGAAAGTGTGTTGTAGATCTCTTCACAAGCTTTCCAACAATATATTATAATTGAAAATCCAATAGTTGGATCAAAAGTTATGACCTCGAGAAGTTGTAACCATATAAAAAAAAAAAAAAATCTTCTAGAGTGGGAAAATGGATGGTGGAATTTCTAGTGCCAAAATAGGGTTACACCTTCTAGAATATTCTAAGGCAGTTACACTTCTAGGATAAATATGGAGAATAGGGGTTATAGAAGGGGGCTCCAGTAGTGCAGATTGTGGCTTTTGGCTTGCAAATTTATGTAATGAGAAGGCCCATGTGGCTATAACATGTTACTTTCTAAGTATTACAATTTCACTTCATCAAGATAATAGAAAGCAAGTATTTATTTTTGTATTTTTTGTTTATTTCTCTTGTTTAGCTATGTGTGTGGTTTTCTAAGGGGATTACCCTTCATAATTTTGTGATGGCAAATATTCTCCTCCTTTGGCTAGCATGTTATCTTTCAATGTAACATGTTTAGATTGCATTTATGATGTGCTATTATTAAATTGATGCCATGAAGCTTGAAATACTATGAACCTAATTAGTTTTATTCTTTACCTCATGATACAGTTCATTCCCTTAAGGAAAATAAATGAGTTAAAGTATCATTCATAAAATTTTCTCAATGCAAACATAGTTTCAATTATTAGATGATAAATGATTATTTGTTTTTATTTCAAAGTATGTTAGCTATTATGAGTTAAATCAACCATTATAAATCAAAATTTAAGGTTCATTTATCAGTGGTATCTTATCCATCATCAAAGAAAAATTCATCTTCAATGCTTATCATTCATTTTCTAAGCTATGTGCTAGGGCACACCATTATGAGCTTATATTGTTATAAAATAATCTCCCCACTATAGCATCTATAACGTTCCTTATCCCAATAAGTTTCAATTAGTGAATTTTTTAAATGGGGGCAATAAGGACATATCCAAGTACAGTACTAGTTATATAAATGATTATTGTGTCAACAATATTCAACAAAAAACCAAAAGAGTAAATAAAACTCACTAGATTCTTCCACATATAGTATCTAAACTACTTTTAAAAATACATTTACCACCTTGCCTTAGATCAAACCAATTGATGCATCTAAAGATGTACAAAACTATTTAATTTCTAATTATTTTTTGCATTCACCATTGGACACGTAAAGGCACTATAAGTAGGTTCATAACACTCAACTATACACCTTAGAAAAAAATATAAAAACTTGAATAGAAGATTGTATTGTCAAAGGATATATTGCATGGTAGATGAAAAATAAATAATTTAAAATGAGAAAAATGGGTGCCCTTTACTTCATTGATCAACTCACAACTTTATGACTACATTGTAAAACCTCTATGGTATAGTGTCACTTAGCTAGTGGATAATATGATGCACAACATAGGTTGGACCAATCAAAACTCTATTGGGTGAATATTTTGTTATCAACTAACTGATGAAAAAATGGTTATATCAGCCACAATACATGATGAGATAAAATCTCTCCTCTTAGAAAGGGGAGGATCCCTTTCTTATTGTTAAGTATACTCAACAGTAGTTCACTAAGCTTAATTACACTAAAACTATCCATAGGGTGTTTCCATATCATCTAATTCTCTTATTTCAGAATATATGTTCTCTTGTACATTTACTTACAATGACAATCCCATGATGCTTACAATATGTAATGAACCATAAACTACTAATTGAAGCAATAATAATCGATACCCAATTTAGTTAAAAAAAAGAGTAAATGAAATGATACCATCAAGTTCTAACACCAAGAAACACACAAAAGCATGAAGTCTTTTGTTGCTTCTTATGCCAATTTAAAAAAGAAAAGATATAGAATATGATGCAGCCCAAAGTCTTCACCGTATGCCAAGATAAGATCAAACAATCATAGACGGTAACTTGCAACCCAAAGTATACAAGTTACTTCCCAATAACGAACATAAACACAACTCCAAAGATGATATTGTAGCTCAAAGACTACAAAATCAGATTTAGAACACCTTCTAGAATATTTGATTCCATGCCATGATTCAATCACATACACAAGAGAAGAAATAGATAAGACTTAAGAACAATTCTAATGCACCACAAGCTTGATTCAAGACAAATATTGAACTTTCTTTCTTTATATTGATTGAATATGATTTCCACTTTGAACATAAAGTTTCAATGCACTCCTAAATTTGGCACTGTTTCACTTCAATAACTAAAACCTAAAAATTACAAAAGAGCCCTCACTTATTTATGGAAGGAAGCCACAATAAAAAATAGGAAATCTATAACTACTTTGACTTATTCAAGGGAGAAGTCCAATTTGTTTTGGGATTGTTCTCTTTTTACATGTAATTTCATATTACAAAAATACATGTAAAATGTCATTTACAAACTACAAATTGCATAATGAAAAACTTAGAAAATAAACTAAGTATCCACAAAAACATTCTCTTCTTCATTTTTCTCTAGAAAATATTCATATATTTTTAATGTTGCCTGAACTTTAGTGTCATTTGGCCCTAGTGTGTAACTAGAGATGGCTAGAACTTGTGTGATAGAGTCCTCTATGCTGACACATAACTTTCTGAGTTTGTCCAATATCATCTTCAACTCATCCAAAATTACTTGGAAGTCCACTAATTTTTTAATGCAAGATAACGAGGAAGCTTCTAATTCTATCTTGGTATGAATTAGTGAAGTAAATTCCTAGACAACTTCATTCATGGGAAAAATTTTCTAACTGTCATCAAGTATCTAACACGGAAGCTCTTGTATCTTGATAATGATGTATAACCCTTTATCAATGCTTGTGTCCCAAGATTCTTATAGATATTTTATCAATTCATTGAGGACCTCTCTCTTATGTTTCATTGCCTCCCAGTACTCAATGTACATTTTCCTTGTGGGGATCACCCCATTCTCAACTAACACTTCCAGCTTGAAATCTTTCAACTTTATCCATGCACCAAGATCCTTTTCCACACGCTGCAAATTTTGAGATAACATGTCAAGTGTCTAATTCAACTCTGTCTTGGCATCATTCATATTGTTGATCAATTCAATAGAAGACTTTAAAATTTGAGTTCCATGTGCAATTGGTCTTTCTATCCATGCATTCACAACTCAACCTTGTGCCCCGATCTTTTTAGCCTTTTGACTTACATCATCATCAACACATGTTGTAACAAGTTCAAATAATTCAGAAGATTGAGTTATCTTTAACATCATAGAAGTAATGTGTTCCACCTTAAGCTTAAGTTGATCTTTAATAACCTTATCTCTATCATATCTCCATTGTTGCTTGTAGGTCAGCACTTTCATGTTTTTATTTTCCAAGTTCAATCCTTGTGATTACATAATTAGTACATTGGACTTCCTTAACCACTTTATTTGGTGGTAGCTCTACCAATTCAACATACTTATTCCTTGATTTATCAACAAGCACCCTTGAAATTTTTTTAGCTTTCTTAGTGGTCTTAGGCTTTACTAGAACAAGTTGGTCGAATTCAAATTCATCTGGAGAGATAGCTTGTTTCTTCTTCTTTGGTTTTTGTGATATCTGCCAAGGAGGAAGGATGGAAGAACCCTCTTATGTTTCTGTCACCAAGGTTTTTGATGACAAGGTTGGTCCTATGGCTTGTGAAATAGATGGGATATCAGGTGAAATGATAGTAGTGGTCAAAATTGGAGGGGTTTGAGTTAATGTCGTAGTATGAATCTCTATGCTTGATACTTGAGATGTAGATGAAGATATGAAATTATCAAATTCTAAATGTGTGAACGTATCAAGTATAGGTGAAGATACATAAGAAAAATTAGGAAAAGAGGAATGTGGACTAAACACTTTATCTATGTTTCCATGAGGGCTTTGAAACAATGATTCACTGGTGGGTGAAGAAGGGGATGAATAAAAAAAATGTACAAACACAGTGAGTGAAGTAGAAACAATAAAAATAGTAGGTAAAGGTTGTACACTCGAAGTAACATATGAGTAGGAATTTGAACTATAGAAATTACATGAGACGAGGAGGGATGTTCATCCTGTGTTGACTCTATTTGAGAGGTATCAGGAGATTCTTGTTCAGCCTCTTCAACCACAATTTCTTCTTCTACTATATCTTCTTGAGTTTATGTTCCCTCCTTTTCTTTGCCTTTAGCCCTTTTGATCTTGAAGACAAGTTTTGGGTTCTTGTTAGTACCAAAAGTATCTTCTTTATTCTTCATTCTCATTTCTTCCCTTTTATCAGAAGGTTCTTCAATATATTCTTCTTCTTATCCTATTTTGAAACACTTCAACTTTATTCCTTTCTTTTCCAACCAAATATTAGTGTTTTGATTATAAGAGAAAAATAGGTTTTGAAGGGACCCAAAACCCTTTACATCACATTACATCAAAATGATGCTATGAAAGAGAGTGCTCAATAAAGCATAAGTAGCAGCAAACAACCAAAAAATAGCAACCTAATAGTAGGAAAGCAGATATAGAACCAAATATTAGTGTTAACAAGAGTAGGTTAGAACCTTTCTCTTATTGAAACCATATCCTTTTTTTTACCATTGAATTGATGGAAGAGTAGTGTCAACAATCTTATTTTCCACAGATGCATGATCATTCAACAACTTCATGAAAACGACAAATTTGCAACAATATTTCATGAACTTCAAATAACTTGTATTTATCCAAGTAGATTTAGCTTTAACCATTCAACAATATCATGGAATCAAAATATCTGCAATAATAATACATGCATTCATCACTTTTTTGGAACATTTTCTAAAATTTAATCATCCATTCTAAAATAAAGCATAAAAAAATTATTGAAAAAAGTAAAAAAATTCCCAGGTATTATCCACACATGCCTCAAGAAATAACCAAAGCAAATAAAACCATTATATACGTCACCAGATTGCTTCACAAGTAGGAACAAAATTATGCGAGATTTTAAAGAAAAGGGGGATTATTTGCCACCAAATAGTGTCAGTATGCACCCTTAAATAGCACAGCACACAATCTTGGCCGATAGGAAATAACAATCAGCTACATAAGATTTCATATCAGGAAATAAATTTCAAACTGGCTCTGATATTGATTAACTTTTAATGAAACAACTTTTTAATCTGGAATGGAACAGAAAACAAGAAAAAGAACAAAACTTGAAAAAAATTTGGTTCCCCAACATCCAAAAATTCTGAACTTAACTTAAAATGAAACATCTCTTATCCTTTTCTAAGAACAAGATGCTTGGGAAATTCAATCAACTTATAAGAGGGAATTGTAGAGTCTAAGATAATGCCTTGTAAACTTGGTAGAACCTACTCAATTCAGAGGTTTAACTAACTGAATAGTCTACTCAACATTGCTCAAGGCTACATTAAATTTTCAACCTAAGGCTTGTAAGCTTATGATGGTGTAGCATTATATATTCCTTCAAGGACTTAGAGCTACTTAAACTATGTTACTGAAAATTCACATAATTGCAAAACAGTAAAAGACATAACCAGAACTAGTGGCTATGGGTGCCTACAGGTTAGATTGTAAATGAACTATTACTAATAAAACATAATTGTATCAACTAAAAACTAATATAAATTTACAACTGAGCTAGACTATCCTTTGAAGTATTGTTGGTTAACCATTACATGCATATTCCTAAGCATTCATTGACAATAAGCAAGATATGAGATTCCAATTACTTGCATAAAATTCATGAACAATAATAAGTTAAGAACAACAAATTAAACATAAATAAATAATTGAAAGTGAAGTGAGGAACAGTACCTTGAGTGGCTTGCTCAAGTAGTTGTTCTCACTTTAACTAAACCCAAATCTAGCTAATACATTCTACGCCTTCTATGAAATTAACTCCATTCATTGCATATCATCATGAAAGATTACAAAAGATCTTTTATAGATTGTACTCAATCATTCTAGACATTTCTCATTTCTTGTAACTAAAAGTAACTAATAACATAAAATAAAAAACCAACTAACTACTCAATAGATTCAACCAATAACTATATACAAGCTAGGGGATTCTTATTCAAAGTAACAACTAACTAAAATCATTAACTCCAATCCCAGATATTTAGAGTGTGGAGTTAATATTGACTTACTTAACCTATAATTGAAAAAGGAAAAGAACCCTAATAGGACTAAGACTCACAATAGAATTGCATGTTAATATACAAACAATTTTCAAAATTCCATAAGTGAAGGAGACCTCTTCTTCAATGTTTATTAGCTGGTTATAATAATGCCATGTTCAACTTTCATCGAGTGCCTTTAATCAACAATCACCACATTCAATCTAATCTAGAACTCCCTTGCCTCATTTTCCAACATTCTCTTTGCTACGTGTTCATCCCGCAACTGTTGTATGTCTTGGTTCCTCTTTTGTTGCAAACAAGTTAGTTCCATAAGACATGTACACAAGGATAACTATCATAATTGAATCATAGAATTCCATCAACATTCCATACATATCTTCATACAAATCATTCAATAGTAATATATTATAACCATAATTCCATCATCATATTTTAAGTTTAAGTCTGCATAATGGATATGAAAGGGTAATATAATGTAGGAGTATTGTCTAAAAGGTTTATCTAAAAGTAACTAAATATATACATAAAACAACATAAAATAAGCTAAATTATTTGGACCTGTCATCTTCCTCCACCTAGCCTTTGCTTGTCCTCAAGCAAAATACTAGGTATATTGATTGTGCTGCAAAGCAATTTGTCTTAGGTCCATAATTATGCTAACTCCCTAAACTTGCTTCAAATAAAAATCTTGATAATCTGAAAGTTGCCTCATCCTGAAGATTCCTACCCTCTCACATTTATCACTTTTCTCCCTTTTCCAATATGGGATCGGATAAAGGAGAATAGGTGGATGAAAAGTGAGTGGCACTTGATGAACTCCTTTTTTTATACCAATTTCCATGTAATTGTGTGCCCTTTGGAGCATAGCAGTGAAGTTATGCATGGAATGTGGCTCTTTCTTTTTTCGTTCAGGTGTTAGGTTGTTCCATCTATTTTGCACATACTTATAACATTGTTGTCCTACACCCACAGCTAGAATTTTCATTATGTCATAGTCTTCCTCCCTAAGCTTCATGATTTTCTTACCTACTCCCTTATGTGTAAGAATTTTCAGCCATTCATCAATGACTGCATCTGGATCCTTAGCTTCTTTTCTAATTGGAAGTGCCATGGATTTCTCTTTCTCTTCATATTCTTCCATGATCTCACCTCGAAGTTTCTCATTCCTGTAATAAGATTCTAGTGCTTTGATTTGAAGATCCCCCACAAAAATTAAAGGGTTCCATTCAATTTCATCTAGTATCACATAGCTATGCAAATAAAATTCACACAAGTGATCATGTTCTTCTACTATGGAAGCAGCAAAAATTTCAAGAAACTCAATAGTTTGACTCATGCCATTTGAATGTTTGCTAACTAACCTACTGAACTGAAAGCATAAAACCTTTCTTGTAAAAACAGTGCATAAGTTCTTGGTGGAGGTCTACATCTAACAGTTTGTGCAGTTTTATCTGCTATCTTCTCCAATCGGATTACTGATTTATTTAGTTCCATATCTTTCTTCTCCAATTCCTATTCATATTTTTCCTTTTCCTTTTTCCACTTCTCCTTTTCCTATGCAAACTTATTAGTTACTTTCCACAATTGGTAGCCAAGTGAGCAGGTTGTATGAAAGTCAAGAGTTTTAAGAGAAGGGGGTTTCTCATTTGGTATTGCTAGTTCTTTATCCCCTATCTTAGTGATGACCAACTGTGCCAATAAATCTAGCTTAGTGCCATGACCATATAATTGCAATTTCTCCTCCATCTCCTACATTTTTTCTTCTCTTTCTTTATCCTTCTACTCATAGTTTTGTAACAACTACAAGTGTTTGATCCCATCCAATGCCTCTTGGAGTTCTTTTCTTACATCCCTCTCTTCAAGGTAAACCTCCTCTGCATCTTTAAACTGCTCATTGCTTTCTGCATAATCCTCTATCTGGAATTTCTTGGCAATAAATATGTCTTCTGATTTAGAATAAGAATTTCTCACTACATATCTTCTCTTTCTTGCTGGTATAATCACATTTTCAAGAAAATTTCCCTCTAATTTAGAGTCAATTTCCATAATCATAACATTTTCCTGATATTTTTCCTGCTAATATTGTTTTTCTTGAGGCTTTTTCGTACTCATTTCTTCTCCTTTAGGTTCCCCTATATTCTCCTTTGTGGCCCCTTGTTTTCTCAATCTTCCATAGCGTTTAGGCATGAATCTCTTCTTCAATTTCCCTCTTTTCCTTTTTCACACTCTTTTTCTTTTTTTTTCTTTGGAATATCCTTCTTCTTCTTCTTTGGATGTTCCTCTCTCCTCTTCAGAGTATCCTTTCTTCCTTTTGGTTTAGAGGGTGTGGAGGAGGTAGACACACTACCCCTTCGACTCCTAGATTTTTGTGACTTAGAAGAAGGTTATTCCACAATTAAGGGTGCCCTAAACTCTAGTTCCTCATGTCCCTCATGCTCGCCTTGACTATAGGTAGGTGAATCCATAGGTGAGACATGAGGGTTTTCCTCTTTTGGCTCAAATGGGGGCTCATTTTGGGGTTATGCTTCCTTAGGTACTATGGATACAACCAACAAACTATTAATGTCTATGCATTCCTTGAAATCTTCCCACCTCACCTGTACGTATTGAATTCTTAAACTCCTTTTTATCAACAAGATAATTAAGTAGTGATGAGAGAGAGAGGTATCACTTTGTTTCCTCTAATATTTTGAGGCCATTAATTTCAACAAATTATACAAAAAGTTGGGTACATTTTCCAACCTATTATGCCTAAGGTGGCTAAGTAACTTTAAATGAATCGTGTATAAAATATTTTTCCTACCATCATAGGTAATATATCTAATAATATAAGAGGCACAATTTTCCCATAACCAGGGGAGAGAAATTATCTTCATACCTTGTGATGAGGAATCTAATTCCTCTCCTCGTATGTAGAACTCTTCCCTAGCTACAACCGCATCAGCTCATGCTATAAATTCCACCCCTGTTCTTGGTAACCTTATAACCTATGCGATAGTATTCTCAGAGGCATCTACTAAAATCCCATTTACCATAGCTTCATCATACTCGAGAGTAGACGCAAATCTTCTTTTCAGGCCATCACTAAATTCTATCAACTTTAAAAAGCAATCGAGCCAACCAACCCTTGTAAAAATGGGTAAAATTGATGCATCCTCTAGAATTTACTTGTGGGCTGCTATCTCTCTTCTTATTACATCTCCTCCCATTTTGGATCACTTCTCCACTTAAATGTACTCAATCTTGCTTTGAAACTCAACCCAATCTTTCCACCACCTTCAAATCCTTTCACCTCCCTTCCACTCTCTCATATATTTTTATTGGCATAACTTATTGCAAATTCCCTTCATAATACCAACTTGATTCAAGCTCATAGACAAGTTCTAAGTTCGACTCCCAACTCTAGTTTAAACTTAAGCTCAAGTTTTGTAGGTGTAAAATTTAGCAAATTGGGAAATGGTAGTGAGAACGAGAGTGAAAATTAAATATAGTTTAGAAGGTTTTGCATGTTGTTTTTATCCATCAATTTTAATTTGGGTGACAAATTGCGAAAAGATTGTGGCAGATTGCAAAAAGACTGAAAAAGACTAAGACATACCCTCCACCCAAATTAATTGGTGAAGTGACCTCACTTCACGTTTATGAATTGCAAGTGGTTTAATGTATAATGATGGTAATTAGTGATATAATATTTCACATGCATGAAGTAGAATGAAAGATATAATGAAAGTTTAAAGAAAACTATAATAATCATGATAGCGTACCTAAAGTACTACCTTGAAGAAATAACCATCCACCTGTTGCAGGTATGAGAAATTTTGGTGGTGTTGTCATTAATGTTGTCATTGATGTCAACACAATTCAGTATGTTGTAGATTGTACATGTATAGCTAAGATGTTGCTAAGATGTGAGTACATGGAGCTATCTTTATGGTGTAACAAATGTGTTGGTTTGATGATTTTCCAAGTGCTTTTGAGAAAATTAATAAACAAGAGAAGTCAGAGTGATGGAAATGTTCAGAATGTGCCCTGGTATGTTCTCCACATTTCTCCTGTGTTGATCCTCTGCTTGTGCAAATCTAAAGGTTTGATAGTGGTGATTTAGTGGCAATATCTCCTAAGTTCTAGCTTCTGGTTTGATGGTACGTGAAAGTTGCATTCACTAGTATGTGAATTGTTCTAGTAGAGTTGGTCTTCTGTGGATTGGGAGAAATATTGTTGTTCTTCAGTCCTACTCTATTTTGTTTCAAATCTTGTGGATCTCGAATATGTGAAGGTCTTTTCTGTGCTCTGGCAAAGAGGTTTGAAGATTGGTTATCCAGAAGCCATGTTTTAGTATTTTAGTGTGAATTTATATAGTCTAGATGGACTGGTGAAAGGTGTTCAGTAATTGAAGTTTGTTGTTTCATTGCTGATGTATATAGAAGATTCTGAGATGTATTTTTATGCATAAGGAAGCGTGTTGTGGCATCCATGTGTCATGTTCTTGTTGGGAAGCATGTACATCAATGTTCATTCATGTTTTCATTACATTTGGCTAACCTAGTATTTACACTTCATTCAAAGAATAAAATTTAATTAAGGAAGCATGTGGTTGTTTCAAGACATTTTTTTATCTTGAAAAATGTTTTATTGGTCCACTCTTAATCCTTTCCACTGCGAGAATTTTGATTTGCTGACCTAATTTCAATTTATGAATTGAGATAATTATGGTTGACCTTGGAGAAAGTTTCTAAGGATGAGGATGGTATAAAAGCAAGTCAAATTGTGATGAATTGTATGACAGTGTGATGCAAAGTGACAAAAGTGAGCCACAAATCATAAGAGCAGAAGTGTGTGTGTGAGTGAGTTGTGATAGTAGTTCTTCATTGTGTTGAAGGCAGTGAGATAAAGGTGTCTACAATCATGTGAATGTGTTAATTGTTGTGGTGGATATTTTTGTTCTCTTTTGTATCTATAGGCAGTGATCCTTTCTGTTGCACAGTGAGTCCTTTCTATAGTCAGTGATTCATTTCTATAGGCAGTGATCCTTTGTACTTGGACAGTGATTCCTCTTCTGGGTAGTGGGCCCTTGGTAGTGAGCCTTTGTTTTATAATCTTTATATTGTGAGTTAACCCTCACCGTGGTTTTTCCCTCATTAGGTTTTCCAAGTAAAAATTTGGTGTTCATTGTGTTGATTTACTTTATGTTGTTTGTGTTTCATGCTCTTACTTAATAACAAAACAGTGTGGTTGTGAATTGATAAATATTGATGTTTTAAGTTTTGAATTTTTTGACAACTGATTCACCCCCCCTTCTCAGTTGTCATGTGCATGTTTAACAATTGGTATCAGAGCTTTGGTTCCTTGGTGTAGAGCTTAACCGCTTAAGGAAGATCTAATGGCGCATAAGTTGGTGATCCCTATGTTTGATGGAACTGACCACAATGACTAGAAGGGATAGATGAAAGGATATTGTATCTCTCTTCGTTTTAAGACATGGAAGGCTATTGAGACAAAGTACACATACCTATCTAGTGGTCTTACTATTGGAGATGAGATCTCTACTTATGAAGAAAATGAGAAGGCGAAGTATGCTATTTGTAGTGGGTTATCTAAAAATGAGTGAGCTAAATTTTTTTCTTTGGATACTGCATATGAGGTCTAGAACAAGTTGGAAGACATGTATGAAGGAAATGAAAGAGTGAAATTGACAAAGAAGTTGGTGACAAAGCACAAATTTGTAAATCTAAAAATGGAAGAAGGTGGAGAATTTACAAGTTTATTTCAGAGGGTTGAACTGACTACAAATGAAGATATAATTGAGAAGATCCTGATCACCCTACCGGATTTCTATAGTGATAAGATCTCGGCTATTGAAGAAGTGTATGATCCTAAGAAGTATACTCTAGAACAGTTGTTCAACACCTTGCAAGCATTTGAGTTGAGAAAGTTTCAGAAAGAAGACAAGATGGAAGAAAACACAGAAACAACATTTAAGGCATTGAAGATTGAGGATGAACCAGATAGTGATGGTGTTGATGAGTTGGAAGCAAACTTCACTAGGAAGTTGAAGAAAGGCACCAGAAAGTATAAAGGTATTGTGCCCTTTAAATGTTTTAGTCATGGTAATATTGGTCATTATGCTTCAAGATGTCTGAATAGAGTTGTGCATAAGAAGAACAAGGATTATAAGGATAAGGATAGAAAGGATAAGAAATATAAGAAGTTGTAATATGTTAAAGAAGAAGCGAAAATTTCTAATGATGAATCTGAGAATGAGATTGATGATAGTGAATGCCTATTCGTAGCTTTGGAAAGTAAATTTGAATCCACTAAACCCAAAAAATGTGTAAGAAATAAGGCTTCAGAGAATAAGAGAAATAGGATGGAAGGTACTCTGGTTACCGCTTTTCATGCAAGATAGGATGAAGGCTACTAGGTAATTGATAGTGGATGTTCTAATCACATGACCGGAGATAAGAGTAAGTTCACTAATATTGAGAAATATGATGGTGGTTTAGTTATGTTTAGTGATGATTCAGGAGCTAAGATCTATGGGAAAGGTTCAATTAGTTTTGATGGAGTGTGCAATACTGATGATGTATATTATGTGAAGGGTTTGAGGCCTAACCTTCTGAGTGTTGGTCGGATGTGTAGCAATGGTTTCAAACTTGTGTTTCAAAATAATACCTATGAAATCACAAAAGGATCTGGAAATGGAGATATGATTGCTACTAGAAGAAGAACTCATGGAAACATCTACCAGTTTAAGGGAGTGGATGGTCATTTCCTTGTATCTCAAATCAGTGAAAGTTGGTTAGGGCACCGAAGAATGGGGCATGTAAACTTTGATAACCTAGTCAAGAATAGTGCAAAAGAGATTGTTCAAGGACTACCTAGAATCACAAGACCTAGTAATGCTATTTGTAGAAGTTGTCAATTGGGGAAATAGACAAGATGCAGCTTTAAGGGAAAAGAGCATTCTACTACAGGAATGTTGGAGTTAGTTCATACTAATCTATGTGGTCTGACTAGAACTAGAAGTCTAAATGGTGATAGTTATTTCATGCTACTTATTGATGATTATAATCGAATGGCATGGGTTTCTTTTCTTAGAGAAAAGACTCAGGCTCTGGATACGTTTAAGGTATTCAAAGCAAGAGAGAAAATGAAGTAAATTTGAAAATCAAGTATTTGAGATCCGATAGAGGTGGAGAATTCACTTCTAGTGAAATTAATGCATTCTATGAACAACATTGCATAAAAAGACAATTTTTTTCTTTGAGAAACCCCCAGTAGAATGGAGTTGTTAAAAGGAAAAACTAGACAGTACAAGAAGCTGCTAGAACTATGATGAAAGAATCAAATGTATTAGATGTGTACTGGAGATAGGTGATACACACTATTGTTTATGTTCTTAATAGAGTTCAAATTAGATACAACAACACAAAGACTCCTTTTGAGTTATGGACTAGTAAGACTCCTACTGTGAAGTATTTTAAGGTATTTGGAAGAAAATGCTATATTAAAAGAGATGATGAAAATCTTAGAAAGTTTGATGCTAGATGTGATGAAGGAATCTTTCTTGGATACTCTACTACTAGAAAAACATACAAATTCTTTAACAAAATATTGAGAAAGATTGTTGAAAGTGCTAATGTGAAAGTTGATGAAGACATACGCAAACCTATTGAGATAAATGAAGTTGAACCTGATGATCCTATCTGTGGACATGTATCTGAAGAAAAAAAGGAGAAGGAAGAAGAGGAGAAAGAAGAACAAGTGGAAGAAGAAGAAGAAGAAGAAAATGAACTGAAACCTACTGTTAGCACTCCTAAGTATGTATAGAAGAATCATCTAGAGGATCAGATAATTGAAGATAAAAGTGAAGGTGTGAAGACAAGAAGCAGAGTTGCAGCTGAGGTAAATTTGTGTCTACTTTCTAAAATTGAACCCAAATCTTTAAGTGAAGCATGTGAAGATGAGAGTTGGATGAGAGATATGAAAGAAGAGTTGCAGTAGATAGAAAAGAATCAGACATGGGAACTAGTCCCTAGGCCTGTGAATAAAAATGTGATTGGTTTGAAATGGGTGTTCTGAAATAAGCTAAATGGAAGTGGAGAAGTTCTAAGGAATAAGGAAAGACTGGTATGTAAAGGATATTCACAAGTTGAAGGTATAGATTTTGAAGAAAAATTTAATCTTGTGCCTAGAATGGAAGCTATCAGGACTTTTTTGGAATTTTTTTCCCACAAGGACTTCAAAGTATATTAGATGGATGTTAAGTCAACATTTCTAAATGGTAAATTGGAGGAAGAGGTGTACATGAAGCAACCTGAAAGGTTTCAGTTATATGACAAATCAGACATGGTTTGTAAGTTGAAGAAGGCATTGTATGGATTGAAGCAAGCTCCCAGAGCTTGGTATGCAAGATTGGACAAATACCTAACAAAGCAAGGATTTAGCAAAGGTTCTGCTAACAACAATCTTTACTTCAAAGTGTAAGGTAACAAAATGTTGATAGTAGTTGTATATGTTGATGATATCATTTTTGGTGGAAATGAAGGCATGTGTAAAAAGTTTGTTGAAGAGATGCAAAAAGAATTTGAGATGTCTATGATTGGTTAATTGAATTTCTTCCTTGGTCTACAAGTTAATCAAACTAATAAAGGGATATTCATTTCACAATCTAAGTATGTAAAAGAATTGTTGAAGAAGTTTGGGATGGATGATTCCAATCCAGTTTGTACTCCTATAGTAACTGGATGTAAACTAAGCAAAGACGATGAATCTGCTAAGAATGATCAAAGTAAATATAGATCTATGATTGGAAGACTATTGTATCTTACTACTACTAGACCAGATATTATGCATGCAGTATGTTTAGTTTTCAGATTCCAAGTAGATCCTAAAGAATCACATGCTACAGCTGTGAAGAGGATATTTAGATATCTTAAAGGTACGACGAATTATGGATTACGGTACCCTAAGAGAGATGATTTCACCCTCAGTGCCTATATTGATGCTGATTGGGCAGAATGTGTAGATGATTGGAACAGTACCAGTGGTGGTGCTTTCTTTCTTAGCTGAAGATTAGTTTCATGGTTGAGTAAAAAGAAAGAATCAATTTCTTTATCCACTACAGAGGAAGAATATATTGTTGTAGCATCCTGCTACACACAGGTTTTGCGGATGAAGAAAAAACTAAAAGACATTGGTGTGGTATGTGACGAGCCTATTTCTATTTTCTGTGACAACACAAGTACAATAAACATTTCAAAGAACCCAGTTATGCATTCAATAAAAAAACACATATCTATCAAGTATCATTTTTTGAGAGAAAAAGTGTTGGAGAATGAATTCATATTGGAGTATGTGAACAAAAAGGAACAAATTGTAGACATATTTACTAAGGCTCTTTTGAAGGATACTTTTGAGCATCTTAGGGAGAGGTTGGGGGTCCCTCCTAACTAGGTGTACATGAAGGTGCATTAGTCCAATGAATTCACAGATTCTTCATTTATCTGGACTAATAAATGAATCTACTCCACAAGGGGAGTAGAAAAGGTTTTCATTGTTGCAATATGAGTGTACTCCTAAGGGGGAGTAATCAGTGCCGTTGATATTTTCCAGTGATTCCAAAGGGGGAGAGAAAATCATGTGAAAAATAGTTGCAGAAGAAAGAAGGTGTTCTCCTAGGATATTGTGAAGGATGTTTTCTTTAATGGTTTTTCACATCATGTGTTGCCATCAATGGAAAATGGGGAGATTGTTGCAAGTATGAGCAAGTTTGGTGGTGTCATTAATGTTGTCATTGTTGTCAACATGGTTCAATATGTTGCAGATTGTAAATGTATAGTTGAGATATTATTGAGATGTTGTGATTACATGGAGCTATCTTTATGGTGTAGCAGATGTCTTGGTTTGATAAGTTTCCAAGTGCTTATGATAAAATTATTAAAGAAGAGAAGTTAGAGTAATGGAAATGTTCATAATGTGCTCAAGTATGTGCTCCACATTTCTCCTTTGTTGATCCTATGCTTGGGTAGATCTAAATTTTTGATAATGGTGATTTATTAGTGATATCTCCTGAGTTTTAGCTTTTGGTTTGATGGTACGTGAAAATTACAATCACCGGTATGTGAACTATTTTGGCAGAGTTGGTCTTATGTGGACTAGGAGAAATATTGTTTCTTTGCAGACCTCTTTTGTTTCATTTAAATAGATCTTGTAGATCTAGAATATGTCTTGTGAAGGTCTTTTCTATGCTCTGGCAAAGAGGTTTGAAGATTGGTGATCCAAAAGTCATGTTTTAGTATTTCAGTGTGAGTTTATACAGTTTGGATGGAGTGGTGAAAGGTTTTCAGTGATTGAAGTTTATTGTTTCATTGTGGATGTATCTGGAAGATTATGAGATGTATTCTCATGCTTAAGGAAGCGTGTTGTGGTGTCAGCATGTCATCTTCTTGTTGGGAAGCGTGTACATCAATGTTTATTCATGTTTTTATTAGGTTTGGCTAACCTAGTGTTTACACTTCATTCAAAGAATAAAATTTAATTAAGTGTGTGGTTGTTTCAAGATATTTATTTTAATCCTAAAAAATGTTTTATTCGTCCACTCTTATTCCTTTCCACCACGGGAATTTTAAGTTGCCGACCTAATTTGAATTTATGAATTGAGATAATTATGGCCAACCTTGGAGAAAGTTTCTAAGGATGAGGATGGTATAAAATCAAGTCGAATTGTGTCAAATTTTACGACAGTGTGATGCAAAGTGACGAAAGTGAGACACAAATCATAAGAGCAGAAGTGTGTGTGTGAGTGAGTTGTGATAGTAGTTCTTCATTGTGTTGAAGGCAATGAAATAAAGGTTTCTGCAATCTTGCAAATGTGTTAATTTTTGTGGTGGAACTTTTTGTTCTCTTTTGTATCTATACGCAATGAGCCTCCCTATTGGATAGTGAGTCCTTTCTGTGGATAGTGAGTCCTTTCTGTAGGAAGTGAGCTTTTGTACTTGGACAGTGAGTCCTCTTCTAGGCAGTGAGCCTCTATTTTATAATCTTTATATTGTGAGTTAACCCTCACCTTGGTTTTTCCCTCATTAGGTTTTTCATGTAAAAATCTAATGTTCATTGTGTTGATTTACTTTTTATTGTTTGTGTTTCATGATCTTACTTAATAACAAAATAGTGTGGTTGTGGAATTGATAAGTATTGAAGTTTTAAGTTTTGAATTTTGTGACTGTATCAATGGGTAATTTTTAGGTAGGTTAGTAGATTAGAAAATTAATAAATAAACAAACCAAAGAGCTATGAAATGCAATGAAAGCAAGTAATAAGAACAATTATACCAGATAATGTGTGAAGCCTTCATGATTCACCTCCATAACACCTTCTAGCTCACAACGATTGTATGATTGTTTCCCTCAGATTTTTTGTGAGCAAATGACAGTGACCATGCCCTATTCAAGTTTTGAAGGATTTGAATGACAAATAAAGACTATGCCTATGACTATTACAAATGACTATAATTCCTATGAATAAGTAATCAAATTAAATAAGCTAAGTGCAAAGTATGCGAGTAAAATCTAAGCATAAACGTGTCAAAATAATCAAGTGGTCCAAAAAATGTGAGCAAAATTGACATTTTATAGAAAATACAATTTTGGGCAGACAGACGAGATTAAAAGATGACAAATCCTAAAATCAGTAGTTGAGATTTCATGTGACAATCCCTAATCAAGGTTAGGGAAAAATCATTAAATGAATGATCGAGGTGTCATTTGAGAAAATCGAATTGACGGTCGAGAATAAATGTGATAATTAGCTAAAAAGATAAAGATTTTCGAAAATCAAGAAGATAAAGGTTGCTTGATTTGTAAGATTCAAAAAATCAATAAGATAAAGGTTGAACTGAAAAATGAGATTTGGAAAATCAAGAATTTGCTCAGTTACTTGATTTTTGGAAGAAGATTGCCTTTTTGAATTAAATTAATTCAAAATATGGATTTTGTGTGACAATAAATAATCGATTTTCAAATTATTTACCAAAACAAGTGATAGCTAATAAAATGAAATCATTTTAAATAATTTCATTTATTTAAAATGAGAGATATTTTAAATAAGTCAATTAAATAATTAAACATAATTATTTAATTTAGAGGATATGAACAATAATTAAATAAATTAATAAATTCATTTAATTATGAAAATTAGTGACATACTAAATAAATAAATATAATTCATTTATTTAATAATCAGGAAGAATAAATGAACAAGGGTAATTAAATAAATAAATAAATTTATTTAATTGTGGGAAGATTTAGACAATTAAAGACCTATTGAATAAATAAATAAAATTTATTTATTTAATAATCATGAAGAATAAAAGAGACATGAATTAATTAATAGTGGAAAGCAGACCAAGGACATAATTAAAATGTCATAGTTATGCTAGGACGAAAGTGGTAAAATAGAGCTTGCAGGCCTAGGTCATTGTTATGTGTCTACATTTTTCCCCTCTTTGTCATAATGTAACATGTCATGTTGTGACAAAGAAAATAAGTTAGAAACATGCCCCAACGAAGGTACAAAGTATTCATGCTCCCTTAGGAAAATTTTCAAATTTTGGCCAGGTGACAAAAAACTTTGGAAAGTGTCCCAATAAGTCAATTTTGAGACAAGAAAGACAATGGCACAAATGGTTTCAGATTCTAACATTTTTAGAGTAGCCAAAAGGGCCTCCAGTAATAAAAGAGTTGAAAAATGTCATTTTGACTTTATAAATAGGTTGGCAAAGGGGTAAAAGTCAATTCATTTTCACTATTTACCTTAGCAATTTTTTTAGAGTGTCGAGCGAAGAGGACTATAGCAGACACGGTGATTCCAGTGACCAAGCATAGTGGGGAGATCATGCGGACCTTCAAGTGACAAGAGGGTGTAGACCCAGTGGTATGTACCCCTAACCCACTTTGTCATTTTTTCCTTTTGCATGCAAAAATTAGGGTTTTAAGGTCAACAACAAATGCACTAGGACGTATATGCGTGCGCGGAAGCCACATTTTCCTTTGCGTTTGACACATTCGTTGCGTTGTGACACAAGTGCAAAAGAGTTTTAGGATATGACCATTGATTGTGCCACATTCACCTGAAATCACTATGCAATCAAAAAAGTGAGCCGCAATCGACAAATAGAATGTCACATTCCCAATATTGCAATGCATGTGAGGTTTAAAATGACACATATGCCAAAATTTGTGACGCAAGTGCTCTAAGGTGACGCAAACGCAAGAAAAAATGACAAAATCGACTAATCAAGATGCAATTGCAATACAAATTGACACAAATGCCATTTCACGATGCATTTGAAGTCAACGTGAGATATTTGACTTTAACTTTGACTAGGGATAGCTTTGATGGGTTTCAAAGTTTGAATACTTTTGAGTGACACAAATGATAATGATGATTGTCTATAAGGTGTTGACGTATTGTTTGACCATGTGCAAAGACAACTAGTGCCCATCCATGTGCGGGAGAGCAGGCCATCAACCTTCTACTTCTGAAATCAGCTTAGTCCACAAGAGTGACAATGGTTGATGCGGCTAGGTTTGTATTATGTTTCCTATATGTTTGTTATTCAGGTGAATAGGGGATTGTTGACTGCATTGTGCGAGAGATGGAACTTGGAGACATGCTCTTTCCATTTTCTGATAGGAGAGGCTACCATTACGCTCAAGGATGTCTACTGTATTATGTGTCTGTCGATCCGAGGAGAGTGGATCATTTACAAACCTCGACATAGCTATCAAACTTTTACAACCTACATATCATGACCATGGTGCAGGACTTGGCATTGAGGGATACGAGATCCACTAGAAGTTTATGGCAGAGCATTATGGCTGGTTTGATGCACTATTGGTGACATTTGATCAGCTGGGTACTAATTCCTAACCACCGCGGACACAAGTTTTCCATTGGTTCAGGTGATGTTCTAGTGGGCATGAGGTGAGATAGGACTATTTATGCCTAGGGACCCTACTTGTTAGGAATGCTTTACCATCAACTCCACAAAGTGGCCTATAGGAGGGTACAAAGCATTGGATGTGGTATGACACTTCTGATGAGATGGGTCTGGGAGCATGTGGCTATATTCTAACCTCCTATCCAGAGACCGCAGCTAGCAGATGGGATTCCATATGCTTATTATTATGCCAATGCTCTATAGCATACGAGGGTGGGAGAGACAGGCTGGTGGTGCCATCTGTTCAACACCATAATTTCATTCATTTGGAGGCCTTACAAAGACTACAAGCAGTGGGATGATCAGGATGACCATCTCAGCTTTTGTAGACAGTACTGATATTTGATTGGCAGGATAGTGCAGAGACATCTCATTATTGAGATGTATCTGCCACAACGTGTACTACGACAGTTTGGAGAGCAGTAGAGTGTACCGATAGGCACAACTGAGTATGCCAGATCTTTGAGGGAGGGAGCCTAGGGTCCACCTATTCCTGTACCTTTTTCCATGCATTAGATTGATGGGCTAGTGGCACAACAGTGGAGATGGAGGGGTGGGATTGCAGATCCCAGGACGACAGCAAACTATGATTTGTGGTGGCAGGCATTGAGGCCCGTGCCACTGACAGATCTCGATGGGCCAACACTAATTGATAGATCAGTTATACCACGTGTGCCACGAGGTAGGCAAGGGGGAAGAGGTGGCAATAGAGGAAGAGGCAGAGGGAGAGATTGAGGCAGGGATGGAGGCAAAGGTGGAGGGAGAGATGGAGATGGTGGAGATGATGGGGGTGATGGTCAGAGACAGAGGAGAGATGGCAGGAGGCAGGCTAGGAGGGTGAGAAAAATTGCAATGAGAGGGGCACTAGATGCCATCCCAGAGGCAGCTAAGGAGGAGGAGGGAGAGGAGGAGGAGCCTAGATAGGAGTAGGAGGGTGTGGGTCCTGAGGAGCATGTGGCTGAGGAGGAGGTCGTACAGGATTAGGAGGTTAGAGAGGAGGCAGTTTGACATGAGGCCGAGATGGAGGTTGATATGCTGCAGGAGGAGGGGGTTGAAGTAGAGGAGGATACAGGGGAGGATGATGAGGATGAGGCCATTGATGAGGCCTAGAGACTACTAAGATGGAATATGGTGGAGGGAGAGGAGGAGGTACCATCCAGGTCGGTGTTGTCCCATGATGCCACGACAGACCAGAGGGTCGTAGACTTATAGAGGAGATTGGATGAGAGTGTCACACAAGTCAGAGCACTATAGGAAGAGTTAGAGGTGACTCAGGTAGTGATTTTCCAACAGGAGGCAACATAGTGGTGTACAAAGTTTGCATGACTATGTACAAGACCATCTACAAATTTGGCACATGAGTTTGGCAAGGTCAATGTATGACTCGGGTGATACAGGCAGTTATACAAGCAGGTCATGCCAAACGAGATGAGAGATCCCACTTTGACTAAGACATAGACAAGTAGTGGTAGCAGATCAAGGAGTAGTAGTGGTAGCCAGAGCAGTGCAAGGGGTTCGACATCCTCAGGGCAGTCATTAGGACACCGATCTGGCCACTCTCACAAGCATGCCTCGAGTCACAGGTAAGGGTACAGTCATAGATCTTCTGGGTCAAAGCACCAGTCATCTCAAAGCCAACCTCCTGTAGTAGACCCATCAATCACAACCTTAGTACAGCCTTTAGTATCACAGGTACAAACCACAGTGGTAGATCTATCTACATCACAAGCACAGGTGATAGTTACCATGATGGAATTCATTCCTCTGACTGAGCATTGGTCTCCCAGGTCTTCTCCTTGTCAAGATGATGAGAGTGCATCCTAGCCATACTCTTTGTTTATCATGCTTTGGGACATTTTAGACACATATTATGATATTTATATTTAGACCATTGAGCCTGTGCACTCATATTTTTGGGATATCTCTATCATGTGACATTATTTTATTTTGAGATGATGTGTTATATGATGCAGTTTTGATGTGACCTACATGTGATGTGATTTGATTTATGCATTTATGATGTATGATGGTGTTATTTATATGTCCTGTCATGTATGTCGTATGATGGTTACTTATGATGTGATGCTATGATAATGTAATGTTTATTTATATTTCATGTTGATGTTATTCCATGGATGATGATGATATGCATAATGTATTTATTTGAATGAATGTCATGTTTATGATTATGTCAATGCATGACTATGTATAGTGCAATATGTAATGTAATGAATATGATTTAATAATATGGATGATGTATATATGGAGCTAATGCAATGTCTATATGATTATGCATGCACTTATGTTTTTGTATGTCATAGGATATCATCAAAAGATGGACGAGAGAAGGTGACAAGACAGAAGGAGATGCATGTTAGTTCCTAGACCAAATCCGTCAAAACCTTACCATAGGACTTTTAATATTTATTTCTCTTAATCATCTTTGGGTAGATTATTGTAATGGCCAACAAACACCATGATATGACATAGATCAAGGTGTGCAAGGTCATACCATCACATAAGACAAGCAGTCATAGACAAGGATGATCAGGACTCATACAAAGAGCACGATTGCCCCAGTATTTTTGTCATAACCAACTATAAGCCAAGAAGGACAAGTTATGAAACATTGTTGCTTCTCTAAATCATATTGTTAGGACATCATAGAGAAACTAGTAATATGGCAGTCCCAAAAAAAGACAAAGTAAGACAATCATCATGATACGTCGCTGCTTCTCTAGACCCTATTGTCAGGACATCACCGAGAAACTAGTAACATGATGAAAAAGCTAAAGACAAGATAATACAATCATGATACATTGTTTCTTTTCTAAATCTCATTGTCAGGATCTCACTGAAAAACTAGTAACATGATTGTCAAAAAGACAAGACAAGGAAAACATCATGATATGTCACTACTTTTCTAAATCCTATTATCAGAGACACTGAAAAACTAGTAACATGACAAAAAATCAAAGAATAAAATGTCAAGACAATATTTTTCAATTGTTTTCCACGTGTGTTTGAATGCCAAGTGTTTTAATGTCAAGATGTCAGGTTTGACAATGTCGAGATGAAGAAATGTCGAAGATTTGTCAAATTCAGGAAGGACACATCCTGAGTAATGTCAATGTCGAGAGGATTGATCCTTAAATGTCAAGAGGATCCCTCAAAATTCTAGATAACAGTGACGATGCCCAGGAAGGACACATCCTAAGGCATAAATGATAGAGCTACTCTTCAGAAGGATGAATCGAAAAAAATACTGATGTCAAGAGGAGTGATCCTTAAATGTCAAGAGGATCCCTCAAAGTGTCAGATGACAGTGACGATGCCTAGGAAGGACAAATCCTAAGGCCAATCGCAGCTAGCATCATTGACAAAAAAATTTAGGATTTTAACGATGGTTTTATTAGATGCCTCTTGACCATTTCCTTGCAAGTAATATAGAGAGGAAAAATGATGTTGGATATGAAATCGCTCACATAACTAATGAACATCTTGGTTTTTGAACGGACTTCCATTGTTAGTGATGATGGATTTCGGAAGACCATACTGAAAAATGATGTAGTTAAGAATGAATTTGGAGATTTGTTTGTTAGTTATGTATGTTAGGGGGATGGCTTCGATCCACTTCGTAAAATACTTAGTGGAAGTGATTATAAATTTGTGGCCATTGGACAAGTTAGGATGGATCTTTCCCACGAGGTCAAGTCCCCATTGTGCAAAGGGCCAAGGAGAAGTGATCAGTCACAGTTCTTGCACTGGAGCATGAATCAAATCACTATGAATTTGACATTGGTGACAATTCCTGACATATTCTAGTGCATCTTTCTCAATGGTCAACCAATAGTACCCAAGTCTCATTATCTTTTTAGCTCGGGTGGGACCACTCAAATGAGATCCACATATACCCTCATGTACTTCACGTAAGGTTGTGCATGCTTCATTAGTATCAAGACATCTAAGGAGGGTATCGTCAAAACTATGGCTATAAAGGGTGTCGCTGATGATGGCATATCTGGCGGCTTTTCAGATAAAGGACTTTCTCTAGTTATTGGATAGATTGGATGGAAGGGTTTGGGTCTTGAGGTAATCATGAATGTCTTGGTACTAGGGAGAATCAAGACCAACAAGCTCACAGACCATCTTTGATTCAGGAATATCATAGGTAGGGACCAACAATTGTTCTACTAAGAATTCCAGTTCAGGCATATTGCTTGGAATGTCAAGGAGAGAGCCGATTGTAGCCATGGCATCTACCGCCTTGTTTTTTGTTCTCGAAACTTGCTCAAAATTCACCATGTGAAAGTTGTCAACCATTCATTTATAGGGCATTAGTTTCTCATCCTTAGTGTCGTAGTCATTGTTAACTTGGTTGATAACTAACTGAGAATCCCCATAGACATGCAGTGCTCTAATTTTCCATTTTATTGCCATCTAAGTCCTATAACAAGTGTCTCATATTCTGCCACATTGTTTGTGCATGGAAAAGCTATGCGGAAAGACTTGGGAATGGAATCTCCTTAAGGGGTGATAAACAATATTCTTGTCCCTGAGCCATGATTTGTATGAGATCCATCAAAGTATAACCTCCAAGGTGCCTTAGGTTCCATCTGGAATATTGACTCATCTAGGAAATCTACCACTAAGGGATGATCACTTTCCATAGGTGCATTCATCTGCTATCACTTGTCCTTTGATTTCTTTTCTTTCTACATACTAGATGTCGTATTCGCTTAGAATCATGACCCATTTTTCCAGATGTCCTGTCAATGTTTCACGACTTAATAGATATTAGAGGGGGTCAAGCTTTGCTACCAACTGTGTCTAATGGCTTAACATATAATTTTTTAGCTTCTAAGTTGCAAAGACCACTGCTAGACAAGCAAGTTCAATTGATGTGTAATTCAGCTCATACCCAACCAGTGTCCAACTGATATAATATATGGCCCTTTCTTTCTCATCGTGTTCATTATGTGCCAACAATTCCCCCAATGTTGAAGTTGTTGTCGAGATATATAAGATCAAGGGTTTTTCGTGAATGGGAGGAATAAGTACTGGTGGTGATAGTAGGTAGTCTTTTATTTGCTAAAAGGCCTCTTAGCATTTATTTGTCCACACAAAAGGGATTCCCTTGGGCAGAAGGTATTGGAATGGTTGACACTTGTTGGCCTATTGTGCTATGAAGCATCGGATAGATTGCACCCTGCCTTGCAAGGTTCTAAGTTCACTGATTTTTCTGGAAGGAGGCATGTCAATGATGTATTTTACTTTGTCCAAGTCGACCTCAATGCCTCTTCTAGAAACTATGTATCCCAAAAATTTTCTAGATGTTACGCCAAAGACACATTTCTCAGGATTCCGTTGGCCTTTATATTCTTCCAATCTTTTGAAAATTGTGTCTAATACCTTCAAATGGTCTTTTCTTGTTACTGATTTAGCCAAAAGGTCATCCACGTAATCTTCCATGATCTTATGCATCATATCATGAAAGATTGTGGTCATAGCCCTCTGATATGTGGCACCTGCATTCTTGAGCCCAAAAGGCATGACATTCCAGCAATATGTACCCCAAGGACAAGTGAATATTGTTTTATGTTGCTCTTCCAGGGAAATACAAATTTTATTGCAGCCTAAGAAACCATCCATGAGGGACAACATCTTGTATCATGTTGTGAGGTCGACTACGATATCTATATTTGGCAACAGAAATTCATCTTTTGGGCATGCTTTGTTTAAGTCTCTGAAATTTTTGCAGACCTAGATCATTCCATTTGGCTTTGTTACTGGCACAAGGTTAGATATCCATTCATCATAGTCAATAGACCATATGAACCCAACGTCTAGAAGTTTCTTCAACTCAACCTTGACTAATAGAGCGACCTGAGGATGTATTTTGCATAGGTTCTATTTAACTGGTTTGGCATTTGGAAATAATGGTAGATGGTGTAGAACCAATTTTGGGTCTAGTCCTGGGATGTCAGCATAGAACCAGGAAAATTTGATTTTATGGTCTACAAAGAATTTGTAAAATTTTGGCTTCTCTTCTTTAGTTAAGGATGCAGCAAAGAGGACCATTTTGGGATCCTCTGTTGTTGATATGTTGGCCTCTATGGTGTCCTCTATGAGCATAGTTGATTTCTTTTGATTTGCGAGAAGAAAGTCCAATCTTCCATCTTTGGGTACCTCAAAGAGGTTTTCACCCGTAGATACATCCTTTATTTTTACTTTTTTGTCATTAGAAGGTACCTTTCAGTTTTCACCTAAAGACGTTTTATTTTTTTCTTTATTCTTACTTTTAATTTTGTGATTGGAGAACGAAGTAGTCTTGCCAAAGTAAGTCACACAATCTAGGTCAATGGTGAATCCTACCTTGTGATCACCATTGTGCATGCCCTCTCGTAATCCCATAAATTCTACGATGGCCTCATCATTCTGAAAGGTGTCCAGGACTGGTGGGCCTTGTTGGTCCCGATCGATTAGTTGTGGGTAGACTAAGGAAATGTCATTGTCAGCATTGGTGGATTGAGGGGAGGATGCAGAAAGCATGTAGATAGATTTAGAGACATTGAAGATGAATTTGTCATCATCTAATTCCACATCAGACTCTATCCAATATTTCCCTTCACTTGTCTCATACTCATTGTTAAAGTAAGGGGTGAATGACCCAGATTCGTGGTTGTCTGTGTCATCTGGCAAGTCAGATGGATCTGACTGATGGTTATTAGATTTAGATGGTGGGGTTGGTATGTCATGGGGAAGTTAAATGGGATTGTGACTATCTTGTGCTTGGTCAATTTTAAATGTTTTCCAAAATCTTTTTTCAGAGGTAAGCTCTCCAGTTTCAAGGAACAAATCATCAAGGCAACAGTCACTTAAGGATCGTTGAGAACCAAATTCCCATTCTTGGGAGTTGGTTTCAATAAGGGATTCCTTGATGGTCTCGACACTTTCTGAAGCATGCACGTTCTCACTCAAAATTCCATTGGTATTCCGATTGTCATTATCGGGCAATCCATTCCCTAACCTAAGATACTTTGGTATTTTGAAAGGTTCTATGGGCTCTCTTCATCCAGTTTTATTTTTGCATAGGCCACTAGTTTCATTGTAGCCCTTAGCCTTCATCATGTCATATCCCTTGCCATATTTCTTAACTCGTAATGGGGGTAGGTCTTCCATTTCTTTATAGAGCCATCCTGTAATATCGACAATGTCCTCGTTGTTCATATCTCCCCATTTGATGAAAATCGTTTTTGGTGGAACTTTGAAAATTTCTTTGGGTTCCATTCTAAAACATGGCCGACCATAGACCTTTAGAGACCTGGCTATTGTTGTGATGCTATATGTCATATGCAGTTTGAATTCTCCACAACCAAGGTCCTGGATCTTTACATTGGACTCATCCCTAAGAAGTGAGGAAGATGGTGGCATGATGGAAGTCATGGACAGAGTGGACATGGAAGATGATGCGAGTGTGGATGAGTCAATGTATTTAGAAGCAGAAGATCTAGGAGCTTCTCGGTTGATGGGTACTCAGTTTTTGGAAATACCCCTTAGGTTGGTAAAATATTGAAAAGGGTCAAGGTCTCCATATATGGTGATTTATGTGCCGTCAAATGCAAATTTCAAGCATTGGTGATATGTAGAGGGAATGGCTTTTAAGGCATGAATCCATGGGTAGTCGAGCAAGATGTTGTAAGGTAATTCTAAATCCAGGACCTCGAAAGTTTTGTCCACAATGACTAGGCCTCCTCTGATAGGAAGAGAAATAATGAATTGACAAGGATGTTCTTCATCATCAATGCTTTTATAACTATGCTCTTTGTAGGGTCTATGCATGCATCAGAAAATCCTAGAGCCTTAACCAGTTGTTAGGAGCATATGTTCAATCCTACTTCGTCATCTACTAAAACTCTTCTAACCTTGTGCTTATGGATGAAAGTTTTGATATGTAATGCATCGTTATGGTTGGTCTTGGGTGATGAATAATCTTGATCAAAAAAGGTGACGTGATGAGGTGTAGTGAGGTATCCCACCATGGTCTCAAACTGGTTGACATAAATATCCTTAGGGATGGATGACTCTTGCAGGGTTTTATCCAATATAGCCTTATTCGTGGGAGAAATGCAAAGCAGCTCAAGTATGGAAATCTGTGTAGGGGTTTTTCCTAATTGATCAATAAGGTTAAACTGACTTTTAGGTTGCCACTACTTTGTGGATGATCCAGGTTGCGATTGCCAAGGGGATGGACTAGGTATGGTGATCTTAGGTTGCCTAGCAGGAAGCAAACCAGCTATGGTGATCTTGCCACTTTGAGTGGTGGCATTGCATTGTGGTGCTCATTTGACCGTGATGGTGTTGATGCATTCATTGTTAATTCAAACATTTTTAATAATAGGTCCACCAGAATAGTTATACTTGGCACGGGCATAATTGGCTTGATAATTATTGGTCTTAGGACCTGACGTGGAAGCGTTATTAGAACCATGGTCTTGCAGTGGGTTCTTATGGATGGTATGGTCAGCATTTGATGGAAATTTTGGCCCACCCAATTCGATTATTCGACTTTCAATGAGGTTTTGTATAATATTTCTGAGCTGTCGACATGATGATGTCTTATGTCCTTTAGCTCGGTGGTAATCACAGAAAGCATTATTGTCCCACCATGATGGTTTAAATTGTCTTGGGTCATACATATTTGGTTCTTAAGTGTGATGAGATTGTTTTGGAGGAGCTTCTTAAGGACATCCTCAATTGGTTCTCCCAATGCTGAGTATGTTCATCTTTTTGGGAATTTTCTTGTTTGACGCAATTGTCCTTGACCTTGAATACTTTGATCATTTTGGTTGTTTGAGGTGGCATTGGTGGGGGGTGTTTGTATCATCGTTGGTTTTTTTTGCGGTTGAACCCCTTTTAGAGCCAGTACAGGACCCATAGTGTTTACATCCTTGGCATCAACAACACCATCATTGGTAACATGTTTATTTTTTACCCAGTACTTATTTTTGTCAACAGGAGGATCACGTTTGTGTTTTTAGGACCATATTTTAACTCTCCTTTTGCAATAAGGGATTTCTCAATCTGAACACCCTTTTTTACTAGGTCTATGAAATTTGTGCAATAATGCAATTGCAATCCATATTTTAAGGGGCCTAGAAGTGTTTGAATGAACATGTCAACCTTTTCTCTCTCAAGTATGTTGATGTGGCAACGACTAGCAATACTTCTCCATTTTTGGAAGAATAGGATGAAAGTTTCACCAGCCTCCTCTTGCGTGAGAGTGCATAAGCTAGTAATAAAGGTGTCCATGTCAATGTTATAAGAATATTTTTTTATGAACTTGTGTTTAAGTTCATCCCATGTTATAATATCCTTTTGAGTGGAGAACCATTCAAGGGTAGGACCTGTGAGACTTTTAGAAAAAAAGTCTCATTAAGCATGTTTGTTCATAGGAAATTTCCATACAGTTAGTCACGAATTATTAGACATGTTTGATAGGATTTGTCTTTCCTCTATATTTGGTAAAATTTGGTGACACATATCCCAAAGGAAATGGTGGCATGTATAAGTTCATGTCAAAGGGATATATAGATAAATCATATGACACTTTTGATTTCTTTTCAGATATTTGCATGTTTTATATGGTCTTTTCTAAACCCATTAGTTTAGCTCGCAAGGCATCGATAATAGGATTTTTTTGGCACCATACATTGGATTAATTGGTACACCATGTGCCCCAATTTGTTGTGAGTGGATGTTGGTGTTTTTTTGAGGGACGTGTTGTGAAATGTATGATGTATTCTAGTTTGTGTGTTGTTGGTATTGAAATTTTGGATTGGGGACATGTTGATGGGCATGAATATAGGATGAATACGACAGAATGTGTCCCCCAGCCATTTGAGTTGAAATTTGGGGAATATGGTGACCATGAATATTGTGATGTCTGAATGATGCCATAGGTTGTGTTTTTTTATTGCCTTGTCTAAGTGGAATGTTCGTATTTTGTCCTTGGGAGGGATTGGTGTTAAATTGTGTTGGTGTGTTAACATTTGGTTGTGGTACTTGAATAAAGAGACGTCATCTATTTCCTCCCAAGGGATTAAATGAAGTACCAATGAGAGGGTTTGATGAGGATGAACTCATGGTACTAGATGTAGTTGTAAATGGAGGGTTTGAGTGCTTAATGATGCCCCCATGGCATTTACCAAAGTGGTAAATAGAGGATTGGAATAACTTTCCCACATTGTCGAGGACTTAAAGGTGGCTCTGGCTGATTGTGATGATATTTTGGACAGTGTAGGCAATGTGACATATTGTATTCCTCCAATGGATGTTGCGTTGATTGAATTGGAATTTTTTTTTAATATTGGAGGTAGTACCCATGGTAGTTGTGACATTTTGTGAGGTGGCTTCAAAAAAGGTATTGCTTATGTTGTTTTGAGGTTGACTATTATTAGTCATGTTGTTGGAATTGTTGACATTAGGGTTAGGTGATGTCGATCTCAAAGTATTTATGTCAAAGCCACATGGTAATTTAGCTCCTTGAATTAAAAGTATGGACAAATATCTATCTCTATCATATAATACCATTTGTTCTACAAAGTAGGCTGCCTTTGAATCTTGTGTTGCTACCTCTAGGTTTTCCTCAAGTATTTTCCAATATTCATCCTTAAGTAAGAATGGTTCAAAGGGGTTGTTTGATGAGGATGGCATGCTTATGAGAGGTTGGGTGTTTGTGTTATTAAATGGGTCGTCAAAAGTCCAATTTGGGTCATAAGTGTGATTGGTAATAGTGGAATTGGAATCTTGTCCAAGGTTTTCCATTTGTCTTCTCCTTCTTTGGAGTCTAGTTTCCACCATAAAAGGGAATTTCTCAAGTGAGAGTGTTGAGAATGACAACTAAATGCAATGGTGATGCTAGCCTATGTTTTTGGATTTTTGTGATAAAGAATGACAATGCAAAACTATGTTTTTGGATTTTTTTGTATTTTTGGAATAAAGGATGAAAATGCAAGGTGATGATGACATTTGTCTAAGGAAATGATCAATGACAAGGTTTTCAAGGCCAAAGTGTCAAATGAGGACTAAGATGATAATGTTGACTAAGGACTGAGATGATTAATGCAAAGTCTAGGTTCAAAATGAGGACTAAGATGGATGATATTTGATGAAAAGTCTAGGTGAAAAATGACGAATAGGGTGAATGATATCAATGCAAAGTCTAAGTTCAAAATGAGGACTAAGATGGACAATGCAAATTCTAAATTAAAAATGAGGACTAAGTTGGAAAATATTTGGATAAAGGTTTTTCTAAACACTCTAAACTTGACTTATGTCTCAATTTTGGTTATCAAAAGGACTTGCTAAGGGGACAAAGTGACAAGGTCAAAATGACGAGTGAGCCTTCCTAACTAGACTATTGAGTTGCAGGTTCTCACAAAAGGACAATGACTGAAAAGAGGAGTAATGACCAAGTCCCAAGATAACCTAGTTTTGAAAACAATTGCTTTGCAAAGTGTGGTGAGTGAGCCTAATCCAAATTCTATCAAGATGAAACCTAAGGAAAAGTTTGAGCTAGAAATGATGATTATGACACCTAAGGAAATGCAACTAAAATTTGGAAATTTAAACCTATGGTTAAAATGAGAGCTAATGAATGCAAATGATGGACATTTTGAGCAATTTCAATTCTGGTTTCTGACAGAGACCTTTGAAAAAGATGTTTTGATAGTAGGCTAAGATGTCTGGACTTGAATTCTAGTCTAAAAAAAGGTTTATTTTGTTGCTAGGAAAATGTGTCATTTCAGGTAGCAAATGCATTGCAGTGATTAAATGTGGCGTTCCAGGTTGCAAATGTGATGCAGTTACACAAATGCAGCTTTTCGGATTGCAATTGCAGCTTAGTTTACCATATGCAACATATTAGATTATAAATGTGGTGCAAGATAGATGAATGAAGTGTTTGAAGTAGAAAATACATTTTACCAGAGCAGATGCGTTGCAAAGACTATCAAATATGGTGCAATAGAGCGAATGTGGTTTACAAATGGGGTGCAAAATGTAAAAAAGTCAACTTTTCTAATGTTTTGGTCAAAAACATGAATTGTTTAAAGTTTAAATGTTTGTTTCCAGATGTTTGAATGTTGTTTGTTTCATTTCAGTATCAACAAACACTTGGAAAACATGATATTTTGAATGTAATCAAACACAAAGGAGAACAAGTAGGATCCTATGGTTAAGCCAGGACAATATCTGCTAGATTCCACGTGGGTTTCCCCAACCACATATCATTAGCGTGTGAATTCAAAAGCTTGGTTGCACGGGCTCCCCATTATAGTGCACTCTCTTCTCAGGCCAACCAAGCTTTCAACCCCCATGAAACTCCCATGGTAGATTGATCACCTCTATTATAGACTTGCAAAGATGTGGATTCCTTCACACCGACCAGTGTTGCACTAGCAAATAGAAGGTTTTTGGCTACTAAACAATGGTGTTTAATTCGGGACCCCCGTTCAAGTGGCCATACATGGGGCGCAAGATTAATCTCTATTTATGAGGCACTCTAGCTTAAAGAGGTTAAGCTCAATAGGGTTTTCGAGAATACTACTTGATCTGTATGACACATCTATACTTGTAATCTTAGGTTTTCCCTTAAGATTCACATTTATATACTGGTCAGGGGTAGCTTGGCTTTAGCTCCATTGCCAGTTTGAGTCACCTAGAGGTGATGAAATCCCCTGGCAAACCCAATTTCTAGAGGCAATAACCATTTCTCTTACACCCAGGATCGTATGACTGCACAAGGGGAGAGGATACTACGATTATTGCATCAGGGTTACAAAGAAACAAAGTGGGTTTGGCTTTCTCATCACCTAGTTTGCACAAGGTGAGAGCATATTTTGCTACCACTTTCAAACATAGTCAGACAGTATTGAAAGCATGTTCATTTTATGTGCACCAAAAGAAATATTTTATAGTCTAAAAAAAAAAAAAATACAATGTTTTGAAATAATTCTTGGACACTTGAATCTGCAAAAACACTTGTTAGGAGTTTTTATCAAATAGTATTGGACCCTCGAAATGTAACCACCACATGTTGCAAACAAAGATTAGTAACACAAAAATACCTACACTAGGTATAAAATGAAATAAAACCAGAATGCGAAAACAAAATAAAAAGGAAATGTAAAAACCCAAATGCAGAAATGAAAAGAAAATTTAACAGGAAAATGTGTCACAGTAGAGCAAATGTGGCTCGATCCTACATTCTGGTTTTGATAGGCAGATGCGGGCCAGAAAATAGATGCGTCATTTGAATGCTCAGATGCAGCTCAGTCTGTCAAATGCGGCATTTCACACTACAATTGCGGTGCAGCAAATCAATTGCAACGTTTTGGCTTTTAAATGCGTCGTGACATAGTGGATGCGACTTAGGAAAAATCAAATGCATCGTTCCATACCTGTACCTGCAAAAATGATAGAAAATAGAAAACCATACGGAAATAGAAAATAAAGGAGTCGGGTTCACCAATGTATCAATGGGTATTTGTTCTGAAAGGTTAGCATATTAGCAAATTAATAAATAAACAACCCAAAGAGCTATGAAATACAATGAAAGCAAGTAAAAAGAAAAATTATACCAGATAATGTGTGAAGCCTTCATGACTCACCTCCATAGCACCTTCTAGCTCGTAGCGATTGTATGATGATTGCCCTCAGATTTGTTGTGAGCAAATGACGGTGACCATGCCCTATGCAAGTTTTGAAGGATTTGAATGACAAATAAAGATTATTCCTATGACTATGACAAATGACAATAATTCCTATGAATAATTAATCAAATTAAATAAGCTAAGTGCAAAGTATGCAAGTAAAATCTAAGCATAAATGTCAGAATAATCAAGTGGTCCCAAAAATGTGAGCAAAATTGACATTTTATAGAAAATGCAATTTTGGGCGGATGGACAAGATTGAAAGCTAACAAAACCTAAAATCAATGGCCAATATTTCATGTGACAATCCCTAATCACGGTTAGGGAAAAATCATTAAATGAATGGTCGAGATGTCATTTGACAAAATCAAATCGACAGTCGAAAATAAATGTGATAATTAGCTAAAAAGATAAAGATTTTTGAAAATCAAGAAGATAAAGACTGCTTGATTTGTAAGATTCGAAAAAATAATAAGATAAAGGTTAAACTAAAAATTCAAATTTATAAAATCAAGAATTTGCTCAATTACTTGATTTTTGGAAGAAGATTACCTTTTTGAATTAAATTAATTCAAAATATGGATTTTGTGTGACAATAAATAATCAATTTTCAGATTATTTACCAAAACAAATGAGAATTAATAAAATGAAATCATTTTAAATAATTTCATTTATTTAAAATGAGAGATATTTTAAATAAGTCAATTAAATAATTAAACATAATTATTTAATTTAGAGGATATGACCAATAATTAAATAAATTAATAAATTCATTTAATAATGAAAATTAGTGACATACTAAATAAATAAATATAATTCATTTATTTAATAATCAGGAAGAATAAATGAATAAAGGTAATTAAATAAATCAATAAATTTATTTAATTGTGGGAAGATTTAGACAATTAAAGATGTATTGAATAAATAAATAAAATTTATTTATTTAATAATCATGAAGAATAAAATAGACATGAATTAATTAAATAATAATGAATTATTTAATTAATAGTTGAATGTGGACCAAGGACATAATTAAAATGTCATAGTTATGCTAGGACGAAAGTGGTAAAATAGAGCTGGCCTAGGTCATTTTTATGTGTCTATAGTGAGAATAGATTCACCCCCCCTCTTAGTTGTCCTGCGCCTATTTAACACCACTACTTGTGGAAATTGGAAAGAATATATGTGTTCATTGATTTGAGGTGACAGATATTAACTGCAAGGTAATGAATAATTAATGTTGATTGGAAATAATAGGACATGTGTTAAGGATATGAATTGATGATTTGATAGCTCAAACATTTGAAATACTTGCAGAAAAAAATTATACCATAGGTATTTATTATGAAATAATGAAGATTATAGGCAGATATGGTAAAATTAATGCATGTTATCTTGCACTAAAATTGGATCCTACTGAGTTAAATTTTCATTCATGTTGACAGATGGTCCTACGACCACTTGCAGTGTCAGGACCCATTATGAACATTGACAACATGAAGCTATAGGTCCCTACGAGACCGGGACCCTTGTGAAAATTGATAAACAAGTCCCTCCAAAAATACTATGAACATTATTATAATGTGCAGTGTGTGTTTGTGAGAAAAAGCATAAAAAGTTAATGCCAAGGGAGCTCAAGGACTGAGTTGTGTAGCTCAATCGTTGGGTCTACAGAAGTGCTAGCTATATCAAGTATTTTTGAATCATCACTCTATGTGTTTGATTCTGTGTTGGGTTAACTACGAACACCATATTATTGAAACAACGAAAATATAACTTGTTATCCTTTTATAATGGCTTCTTGTAGAGTTTCAACCTATAACCATTCACAAGAAGTGAAAATCTAACTACATCAATGGTGTATAATTGGACTACTCCATTGGGATATACTTGACTAATTTCATAGGGGGCCAAGCATCTAGACTAGAATTTTCCTTTGAAGTCTTTATACCTTGAATCATATAACAATGCCCAATCCCCTATAGTGAGCTCCTTTGTTTTAATGTATTGATCATTCCATTTTTCTTTTTGTTGTTGAACCACTTCTATGTGATGTATAGCTTCCATTCTTATTTTATCCAACCCATTTGAAGTATGCAACCTTTCCTTTTGTGCTTCTATCAAATCCATTCCTAAGTCCACTACTTTCCTTAGTGTTTTATACTCAAATTCAATAGGAAGGACTATTGTCTTACCATAAACTAACTCATATGGGGTAAAACTAGTGGTGGTTTTCCATGTTTTTCTATAAGCCCATACTACTTAGGCAACCTTGCAACCCAATATTTCCTATGTAGTATTTTCTTGGTGAGAATACCCTCAATCTCCCTATTAGTTACTTCCACTTGACCATTAGCCTAAGGGTGGTAGGGTTTTGATTTCTTATGTCTAATTTGGTATTCCTCAACCAGCTTAGTGATTAGATCAAAAGTAAATCGTGGGCCTTGATCAGTGACTATTTCTCTAGGTACTCCATACCTAGTGAAGATATATTCATATAAAAACTTAGCCACATTACCATCTCTTTCAAATTATAAGGCTTTTACTTCTACCCATTTTGTTAAATAATCAATGCAAACAAGGTTATACTCCTTGTTGTTGGATGTAGGTGAGATTGGTCCAATGAAGTCCAAAACCCCATTTATCAAAAGGTGCCAATGCCAGCTGAGGTTGTAATGGAATTTCATCACTTTTGGTTGGTCTACCCATCCTCTGACACCTATCACAGCTCCTAGTGTATTTAGTTGAATCTTTATGCAGAGTAGGCTAATAATAGCCAATGGTGAGGATCTTAAAGTTTGTTTCTTTTTTGCAAAATAACCTCCACATGGCTCATCATGGCATGCCTTCATGATGTCAAAGATTTTATCCTCCCTAATACACCTTCTCATGATGTTATCAGGCCTTGTATAAAAAAGATAACTAGATATCCAAGAGTATGGGAAACATTTGTGAACCAACTACCTTTTCTCTCTTAGAGAAAAGTGTGGTGGAATCTGTCCTGTGACCAAATAATTGGCAATATTTGCATACCAGGGTACATGTACTTGTAGAGAAAATAAGTGTTCATCTGAGAATGGATCATCTACCACTCCTTCAGTGGATTGTGTGGGAAATCTTGATGGGAAATGTACAACTACTTTTGCTTTACCAGGTCTTTCAACTATGGTAATATCAAATTCCTATAAGAGAAGCAACCATCTTACCAATCTACCCCCAACTATTGGCTTGTTCATAAAATACCTGATTGTTGTGTGGTTTGTATGGACAAAGACTAAATAGCCAGTAATATAATGCCTAAACTTATTACTAGCATATACCATAACAAGAATCTCTTTTTCTATGACAGTATAATTCAACTCTACCCCTTGAAGATTTTTGTTGAAATAATAAATTGCATACTCTTTGTTCTAACACAAGACTATGCCAATGGAAAAAAATGAGGCATTTGTATGTATGTGAAAAGGAAAAGTCCAATTAGGTCCTCTCAAAATAGGTGCTTGAGTTAGGGCTTTCTTCAGTTCTTCAAATGAGTGTTGACACTCAGATGTCCATTCAAACTCAATGTCCTTACTCAACAAAACAAATAGTGGTGCAACAATTTTACTAAAATATTTCATAAACCGCCTATAGTAACCTGCATGACGAAGGAAAATCCGAATATCTCTCTTTTTTCAAGGAACAGGTAAGGTAGATATTATCTCAATTTTATATGGGTCCACCTAAATTCCTGCACTAGATATAAAGTTGCCTAACATAATTACTTGTGTCACCATCATAAAAAAACTTATCATTGCTAAGTGATAGGTTGTGTTCTTTGCACCTCTTCAACACTTTCCAAATTATTGAGAGCTTCCTCATAACTTTCACCATAAGTAGTGAAGTCATCCATGTATATCTCCATGCAATCATGTGCATAATCAAAAAATATGTTGAGTACTACTCTTTGAAATGTAGCTAGAGGATTGCATAATCCAAAGTGTAGAACAGAGTAAGCATAAGTTTCCCAAAGACATGTCAATTTTCTCTTGTCCTGATGCTCTAGAGCAATTTTGATCTGGTTATAACCACTGAAGCCATCAAGAAAAGAAAAGTATTTCTTCCTAGCTAGAGAATCAAGCACTTGATCTATGAAGGGCAGAGGAAAGTGGTATTTCCTAGTGGTTGTATTCAATTCCCTATAGTCTACACAAACTCTCCATTTCCCACCTTTCTTGGGAACAATTACCAAAGGTGAGACCCATTCACTATTTGATATTGGGTAGATAAAACCTACATCAAGAAGCTTTTGTAGCTCTGCTTTCACTATCTTTCTCAAGGCATGATTCATACATCTTTGTGTTTGTCAAATGGGTCTATAGCCATCATTGATATAAATCTTGTGCATACATAAATCAGGATCAATGCCTCTCATATCATGGTAATCCCATGGATTTTTTAAAAAGAATTTTGTTGATCTTCTATCAAGACATTATTCGTGTTTAACTTCCTTCATGGCATAATTTCCAATTCCTTGGATGACTCTTGAACATATGAGAGATCCAAACTTGGTATTATGGGTAGACATTGTGGAGGTAGTAATGAATGAAATATCTTTGATATTTCTTCTATAAAATTTGTGGGTATGATACTTTGCAAGGGGTCTTGTAGGCATATGAGGCAGTCTTGTTGTTGTGGGCTCCTATTGCAGTCATTTTGAGTTATGTGAGAAATGAGCTCATCTTCATCCTAATCATCCAATAAGGGGTTGTGCTCTATGGTCATTAGTGTTTGTAAAGAATAGTTATCCTCCTCATCCAAATTGGGCCAAATATTTTTCTCAAGGTCAACATATGGTTTGGATGGTGATAAAGAACCAGGTTCTTAGTGACTATCCCATTAGATATTATCATTTTTCCAAACCTACATCTTATAAATGCATCAGTTGTAGCCAACCAAGGCCTTCCTAGGATGAGTGTGTAACTTATGAGATTAACTTTGGGTTGCAACACTATAAATTCTATTGGATATTCCGAAGAATCCAATGCAATGGCTAGGTCTTCAATAATTCCCTCAGGCTTGACTATGGATCTATCAGCTAGTTGTAAAATAGTTTGTGTGGGCCTAAGGTTGACTAATTGAAGCAACTACATTATTTCTTTTGTCATTACGTTGATTGTTGCCCCCAAATCTATTAAAGTATTCTTAATGAGGGTTCCATTGATCTTTATATCCACTACTAAACTACCAAGGTTAGTATACTTAGGGATAGTAATGTTTCCTAACATGACATCTACAAGGTTTCCCAAGACATGGACTGTTTGAGGATCCTTTATTTTCCTTCCTATTTTCTTTAGACATAAATTCCTAATAGTTTTGGTATAAATAGGGATGTCTTTGATAGCTTGGATAAGTGGAATTTTGATGCTCACATATTTTAATTGACTTAGAAGATCTATCTCAACCCATGTGTGATGCTTTTGAACAACTAGGCATTCAAGAAAAGGTGGCTTAGGACTTGAACTAGTTTGGTGTACCTGATTTGACTCAGGTTCCAAAGGTTATTTTTTTGAAGCCTCTACTACATGTTCCTCATCCTCCATTTCTATAATTTGGGTAGATGAAGGTCCAACAAGTTGTTTTCCTAATGTTATTTGGACATCACTCACCTCTACCCCATAGGTGGGGTATTGCATAACTTCATTAGTATAAGCTTGTTGAAAAGGCTTATTGTTAGGGTTAGGTGTAGGTTGGGCAGGTATTTGTGATTGCTTGGGTGGCTGATTTGTAGGATTTTATGGAGGCATTAAATCTTATTGTTGTGGTGGAGGAGGGAGTAGAGTTTGTTGATAGTTCATATTTTGCTACTGCCATTGTTGGCCTTTCTGCCACTGAGGTTGCCATTCATTCTATTGGGTTGGCCATTCTGGATTATAATGAGAACCCTAAAAATGTTGTTGTGGCCAAGGTTTTTGGCTATTGGTTAAAATTTGGTTGAGCTTGTGGCCATTGTTGAGGGTTTTGCCACTAGTTTTTGTTTTCTTTCTAGGGCTAAGAGTTTCAATTAGAAAAGTTTTGATTCCCAATAGGAAAGGATGAATTAAAGTTAATGGGGTCTTGTGGCATACCTTTCCTTGGCTGTCATGGCCTCCTTTGTGTTATATAGAAGAGCTATCCATCATCTCCTTCAATTGGTTGCAAATCAGGTTTCTCAACTTTATCTTGTTGGATACTTGCCACTCTCTTGCATTTAAAATTTTCCTTTCTCTGTCTGTAGCTTGGACAATATTCAATGAGCATAGCCTCAACTTCCTCCTACTTCTTAATGTGGAGAGTATCCAATTGGGTTTACAAATGGCTAATGATATCCCCCTTCATGTTGGATAACAAATTGCTTAACTCAATCTTTGAAACCCCTAAAGATGATTTACCAATAGTGGATGTTCTATCTCCTCTTGGCCTTTTTGGAAAGGTCCTATAATAATTCCTGCAGGCCTTACAAATGTCTAAAAATGGTAGCTAGGAAATATCTCCTTGACCAATGAGGTTCAGTGCATCAATGCAGTCATCATTAACTCCTCTCAAAAAGACCAACTTGAGGGACTCCTCTGACAACTTGTTTTGTGGGTTTTTCTTTAGAGAAAACTAAAATCTCTCCACGTAGTCTTCCAAAGGCTCGTCATCCTTTTGTGACATTCTAAAAAAAATAATCTTTCCTCTTATCAGGTCCCATACAATATTCTTGATACTTTTCTAGGAACATGGTCTTCATAATGTCCCAATCAGAAACAACATCTCAGCATAATCCTATGAACCACCTTAGGGATGCATCCTTTAGAGTTGCACAAAAGATTTTAAGTCTATAAGCATTAGAAGTATAGTCATAACTTTGGCATAGGACATCAAACTCAAAGAGAAATGTATCTAGGTCCTCAGTCATTAACCCATAAGATGAATGTTCTTCAACACCGTAGCCCTTTCTTGGTTAGTTATTGGAAACTCAAATGTTGGTCGTTCAACTTCATCATCCAATGCATCACCCATGGTGCGGTATGTTCCTTCTATACATGTGTTGGACATTGGTGATAAGGAAATTTATTCTTCTATATTACCTTTTCACTAAGTGATGGATTCACCAATCTTTTCTATAGCTTCCTGGCGTGTTAAGGGGAGGAATCTATTAAACAGGCATAGGACAACTGAGAGGGGGTGAATTAGTTGTCACAAAATTCAAAACTTAAAACTTCTATACTTATCAATTCCACAACCACACTATTTTGTTAGAGAATGAAACACAAACAATAGAAAGTAAATCAACATAATGAGCACCAATTTCTTACGTGGAAAACCCAATGAGGGAAAAACCACGGTGAAGGTTAACTCACAATATAAAAATTATAAAAACAGAGACTCACTACCAAGGGCTCACTACCCAGAAGAGGACTCACTATCCAAGTACAAAGGCTCACTACCTACAAAAAGGACTCACTTTCCATAGAAAGGACTCACTATCCAACAAGGAGGCTCACTACCTACAAATACAAAAGAGAACAAAAAGATCCAACACAACAATTAACAGATTCGTAGGGTTGCAAAAAAATTTATCTCACTGCCTTCAACACAATGAAGAACTGCTATCACAACTCACTGACACACACACTTCTGCTCTTATGATTTGTGGCTTACTTTCGTCACTTTGCATCACATTTTCATACAATTTTTCACAATTCAACTTTCTTTTATACCATCCTCATCCTTAGAAACTTTCTCCAAGGTCGGCCATAATTATCTCAATTCATAAATTCAAATTAGGTTGGCAACTCAAAATTCCCATGATGGAAAGGAATAAGAGTGGACCAATAAAACATTTTTCAAGATCAAAAAATAATATCTCGAAACAACCACATGCTTCCTTAATTAAATTTTATTCTTCAAATGAAGTGTAAACACCAGGTCAACCAAACCTAATGAAAACATGAATGAACATTGTTGTACACGCTTCCCAACAAGAAGATGACATGTGGACACCACAACATTCTTCCTTATGCATGAAAATACATCTCAAAATCTTTTAGATACATCCCCAGTGAAACAAAAAACTTCAATCATCGACAACCTTTCACCAGTCCATCAGAACTGTATAAACTCACATTAAAATACTAAAACGTGACTTATGGATCACCAATCTTCAAACCTCTTTTCCAAAGCACAGAAAAGACATTCATAAGACATATTCCAGATGTACAAGATCTGAAACAAAACAAAGGATTGTAGAGAAACAATATTTCTCCCAATCTATAGAAGACCAACTTTACGAGAACAATTCACATACTAGTGAACGTAACTTTCACATACCATCAAACCAGAAGCTAGAACTAAGGAGATATCACCACTAAATCGCCATTATCAAACCTTTGGATCTACGCAAGCATAGGATCAACATAGGAGACATGTGGGGCACATACCAGAGCACATTTTGAACATTTCCATCACTCTAACCTTTCTTCTTTAATAATTTTCTCAAAAGAACTTGGAAACTCATCAAACCAACACATTTGCTACACCGTAAAGATAGCTCCATGTACTCACAACATCTCAGCAGCATCTCAACTATACATGAACAATCTACAACGTACTGAAATGTGTTGACATCAATGACAACACCACCAAAATTGCTCATACCTACAATAGAATCTACCCAAGGGATCTCTCTACCTCTACATACATGAAATATAGCTTTATAACGCAACAGTCCTGCACAATGTTAGTGTATCTCTGGTGTTCGAAAAGGATAATATATAATAGTCCTAATGCTGGAAATTGAAATTAACTATGAAATCTATAAAAACAATTCTATGAAGATAGCACCATCCCCAACAACGGTGCCAAAAATGTAGAGTCTAAGCTAATGCCTTGTAAACTTGGTTGAACCTACTCAATTTAGAGGTTTAACTAACTGAACATTCCACTCAACATTGCTCAAGACTACACTAAATTGTCAACCTAAGGCTCATAAGCTTATGATGGTGTAGCATTATATATTCCTTTAAGGACTCAAAACTATTTAAACTACATTACTCAAGTTATTCTACTCACTAAAAATTCTACTCACTAAAAATTCATAGAATTGCAAAAAAATAAAAGACATAACTAGAACTAGTGGCTATGGGTACCTACAACTTAGACTATAAATGAACTGTTACTAATAAAACATAACTATATCAACTAAAAACTAATATAAATTAATGACAGCTAAACTATCATATGGAGTATTATCGGTTAACCATTACATTCATATTCCTAAGCATTCATTGAAAATAAGCAAGATATGATATTCTAATTACTTGCATAAAATTCATGAACAATAATAAGCCAAGAATAACTAATTAAACAAAAATAGAGAATTGAAAGTGAAGTTAGGAATAGTACCTTGAGTGGCTTGCTGGAGTAGTTTTTCTCACTTTAACTAAACCCAAATCTAGCTAATAGGTTTTATGCATTCCATGAAATTAATTCCATTTGTTGCATATCATCATGAAAGATTACAAAAGATATTTTATAGATTGTACTCAATCATTCTAGATATTTATCATGTCTTGTAACTAAAAGTAACTGATAACATAAAATGAAAAACCAACTAACTACTCAACAGATTCGACTAACAACTATATACAAGTTGAGGGAATCTTATTCAAAGTAACAACTAACTAAAATCATTAACTTCACTCCCAGATATGTAGAGTGTAGAGTTAAGACTGATTTATTCAACCTATAACTGAAAAAGGGAAATAATCCTAATAGGACTAATAATTTTTCACAATAGATTTGCATGTAAACATACAAACAATTGTCAAAATCCCATAAGTGAAGGAGACCTCTTCTTCAACGTTTATTAACTAGTTATAATAATGACATGTTCAATTTTCATCGAGTGCCTTTAATAAAAAAAAACCACATTCAATCTAATCTAGAACTCCCCTGCCTTACTTTCTAGCATTCCTTTTGCTATGGGTTCATCCTACAACTATTGTATTTCTTATTTCCTCTTTTGATGCAAACAAGTTAGTTCCATAAAACATGTACACAAGGATAACTATCATAATTAAATCATAAAATTCCATCAACATTCTATACATATATTCATACAAATCATTCAATACTAATATATTATAAATCATCTTTAAAAAATCATAATAACACGCTATTAAAACATTCTTTAATCCCTTTAGGTGGGTTATACAAACATTTTAACTTCCTGAGAAAACTTGTACAATTAACTTCAACCTTTTTTTAAACATTGTCACCTAGTACTCAATACCTAACAACTTCAGCTTTTCGCAGAACAAATTTTTTTTGGATTCCAATTCTACAAAAACCTTCACATTTCTGACTTTCACTTTCGGACTGCAACAACTTACCAAACCTTGCATTAAACATTCCAACCAATCTAGCCTTTTGATACCCAGTACATTCGAATACACAAATTACTCCAAAGACCTCCTTTTAACATGGGCTTCTAATGATCCTTTTTGCCAACTAGCACCTTCCATAAGCATTAATTTTTCACTTGGGTCCCCAAGCCTTATAGTCTTGGGGCGTGTTTTGAGACCAAACAACACTATGACAATTCATGTAGCCCATAAAATGGTGGAAAAGGGGAAGGACTATGATTTGTGTGAGTTGCTCTAACAACTCTTCGACAACTTGAAGCAAACTAAAGAAAGTAAATATCCCTTAAATTTTGGTTCTTTGGTAGTTTGTTTGATGTTCTACTTTTTGAGGGAGCATCCCAGAAGAACCAATGTTATATGGAACAAAAGAAAACTTGTATCTCATCAAATCTTTGAACATCTACACAACATTGGTGATATGAAAGCTCAAGATGAACCACTTACTGCATTCTTTGTAGTATTTTAGAAGAGAATGCATGAAAGGGAAAGGATCCCTAAGTCTATGGTAGAGAAATATCGAGATGATATCATATTTTTGGTCAAAAATGATGAATGCATTATTAAAGTTGTGGAACCTAGAACTTTTTGGATTCAACCACTTGGTTATGAGATTAATGAAAATGAAGTAGATGGTTATGTTGGACATCCCAATGAAGTTGGAATAATTGTTTCAAGACATTTTACATTATGAAATGTTAAAGGAGATAACAATAATGTACCAAAATGAAAATGAGGTGGATAGAGCTACCATAATAGAAGTGATCATGAAATTCATTATAACTATTGAAGCAAATATGGAGAACATTAGGAAGAATGTTCCTGATGATGTGTGGAATGTCTTAAAGAAGAGAAGAAAAGAGGTCATTGAAAAGGAAGAAAATCTCATATCAAATGTTGTGGAGAAAATTGATTTCTCCCTATTTGATGTTGACAAGGCCACATTGGCCCAAGTTCTTAGTGAAGAGTTCAGAACAAAACAATAGGTCACTCTTTTGATGGGAAGAGAACAAGACCAATTTGAGAAAATGCATAGGGAACAAAGGAAAAGATTACTGAGATAGCACAGAAGTATGGCATGATTCCCATTGCCTCTACCAACGAGGAATAAGATCCGGTAAATGAAAACATAGGAGTTACTAATACAAAAGACAATCTAGATAATACTCCTCCAGATACAGATGAACCAATGCAAGAAAATGTTGAAGATGAGAACTTTGCTATGACTAGAGAGGAAACCACAAAGGCTGACACTCATATTCCTCTGATAGCTCACATCACTACAGATCAAGGCAACCCGAGGAAATCTGTTCCTCTGATAGATATAGAACAGAACACAAATGAAGGTGAAAAGCATGATACAATCAATGAGTGAAGGCATGAGAATGAAGAGAATCAGGAAAGAGAGAATGGTAGTGAAGAGGAAGAAGGAGATAAAATATAGATAATGAGAAAAGAGAGAAGGATAAGGATGAAGGAGATGAAGACAAAGAGAAATACAAACTCTTTGGTGTAGAAGAAAATCATAATATCAAAAAGAATGAAGAAGCAAAGAAGTCTTAGGATTTACTTAAGCCCTCTAGAAAATCCTCTTTTGATAATCCTTTAAAAGGTCTATTGTCTAAACAATTAAAGTTACAACCAATTGTTTCTTCTCAATTGTTGTAGTAGCCCATGCAACAAGGTAGTGTTGATCTAGATAGTTGTAGTTAGGAGATGTGTTCAATGCATCAACAAGAAAATAAATCATTGAAACATACCAAAAGATAATTGAATTAATAGATGAAGCTATAAAGGCATTACAGGAGGTTACATCAGGAATTAATGTTGATACATTTTTATCTTTTGTGGAAAATTTCAAATTGTTGATTGATTCCATTAAGGAATAAGCCTCTAAATTTGAGACAAGTTTTATAGAGAAGAAGATGATATATATCACAGAGAAATGTGCATCTACACATACCAAAGTTGAAGAATGTTTGAAGGAAGCACTAGCCTATGAGGTAGAAGCAAAAACGTTATTTTTGTATTGCAAGAAGTGGTTAACTAGATGTCATACAAGGAATAAAAGTTGAAATGGAATTGATTGAGTCCTAGATAGTTAATGCATCTAATGCCTATGATCTGGTACTCGATAGAGATGATAAGACCTGGACTGCTATAGTAGAATTGCATGATAGATTCTTCACTTTGCAGAGCTAGAAGGAAGAGATTATCATATAGCTTGGAAAGTTAAGGGACTTAGTAAAAACAAAGCACATACCTATCTCAAGTGCTCTACCAATACTAACAAAATCTCAAAGTTAAATCTTACCACTAATACTATAGAAGATTGAGAGGAAACATTGATGAAGCTCGAGTCTCTACACAAAATTCTTGTAGTAGCAAAGAAGAGATGGGAAGAAGGAAAATTTTCTTGGTAGGTTCTTCAAAATCTTTAGGGGTCAACATTTTCAAGTTGACCATTTCTATCTCTATACACTTTTTAGTTTTTCATGTTTTCATATTTGTGTGTACATATGCAAATGTATTAGGAGTTTTTGGTTACTTCTTAAGGGGGAGCTAGTTTAGTTTGTATATAAGTTTGAGGGGAGCACCATTTTCCCTTGATGTCAAAAGGAGAGATATGTGTGGAGAGTTGGTTGGAGAAATAGTTGGGGGAGAGATATTTGTGGAGAAGATGTTTTGTTTTGGCACATGTTGTCATCAATGATAAAGGGGGAGATTACTGAAAGAATGAAAAAGGTTGTCATTAATGCATTTTCATTAATTTCAACACTACATGATGGATGTAACACAATCATGAGGGATGATAGCAGAAGATTTTTTTTGCAAGAAGGTTTGATCCTCACATCAAAACAATTAAGTACTTTTGCTAAGTGTCTACACTGGAAAACTCAACACATAGTGCCCTCTAGTAATTTGGTTCACATTTGTTCACCCATATAGATTTACTTTTGTGAATATAATATGGTGATTCATGGACATTATTATCATCTTAATTTACAATTTCAATTTATTTGGAAAACTAGTTCAAAAGTTTCAAGTAACAGAAGATCGACATATATGGTTTACACAGTTTTCAATGTATTCACTATAACCTAACTAGTTTGCACTCCTTTGCAGATTTGAGTTAGACTTTACGATTTTGGAAGAATGTTAATAGGTTTCAAACAAGTGTATTTTCCAATTGACATGATATTTTTAGGTCCACATATCTTATGGTGATGATTAGATGGAGTATTTTTGCTTTTAGGTTCTATGCCTGGTCGACCTGATGTATGTAAAGTGGTGTAAAGATTAAATAGGTGATGTGAATGGAAGAGGGAGTTATTATAGGGCCATGCTAACCTATATTGTATGTGTTTGGGTGTGAAGGCATTTTTATTTGAATTAGGTGTTGACAAGGCATGTTTTGTATGATTTGGGGCTACATCCAATTAGGGTGACCTCACTACAACAAAAAAGGTAATTAGTGCCTAAAATAGTGTCATATTTTAGTGTATTTGAGTTCATGAATTGGGAACTTCTACTAGTGCAAAACTCAGTGCAAAATGGTTTGTTCACTTCAGCATTGGATTTAGCATCAAATTTAGTGTCGGATTTAGCGTTGGTTTAGCGTCGAGTTTAGTGACAACTTTTGTTGCTTCTAGTTTGGATTCTAGTTTTTCTTCTTGTATTGCTTCCACATGTGCTTCCAGTTTTGGTTTTGGTTTTGCTTCTAGTTTTTCCTCCAGTTTTGCTTCCAGTTTTGCTTTAGGTTTTGCTTCCAGATTTGCTTACAGTTTTTCTTCCAATTTTGCTTCCATTTTTGCTTCCAATTTCGCTTCTAATATAACGTTGCTTGTTGCATCTAGCTTTGCTTCCATTTTTGCATTTTTTTTTGCTTCTAATATGGCTTCTATTATTGCATCTTTTGTTCCTTCTAAAATTGCTTCCATTATTACTTCTTTGTTTGCTACCTGAATTGCTTCTATTTTTGCTTCCTAGATAACACCAAGGTTTTCTTCCAAGATTGCTTTTGGTTTGCTTCTAGTTTGGCTTCCATTGTTGCTTCCTTTTTTTCTTCTAAAAATGCTTCTTGTTTTGCTTCCATTTATTAATTTAATATTTTTTATTTCAATTTAATTAGTTAAATATATCATGCCTCTTAAATAACCCATATGATTATAGAGTATGTAAATTAAATAATATGTTTTATTTCAATTTAATTAATTAAATATATCATGCCTCTTAAATAACTCATATGATTATAGAGTAAGTAATTTAACTATTTAACTCATATGATTAAATAACAAGATAATTATTATAAAATGATCATCATTTATATTTAAAACAAGTGAGTCAAATATCTATATAAGTAGATCAAACCAAGTGATTAAAACAAGTGAGTTAAATATGCCACTAGATTAATAACATATCAAAATGATACATGTCCAACAATCAACATAAGTCAAAATGACACATGTACAAATGATATAAGTAAAAATGATAAATTATATAACTCAAAATGATACAAGTCAAAATGATACATGTCCAAATGATATATTTCAAAATGATGTCAAAATGATACAACTCAATAATATGGTACTGCAGGCCGTGAAAATGATACATATGATAGTAACCATTAAAAGAGGCATCATAATGATATATCAACAATGATACAATGATGCGTCTATATGATCATGAATGTCACTAGCTACTACTAGCAACTACATCATCATCATCATCATCATCATCATCATCACATCATCACCATCATCCATCACCATCATCATCATCATCATCATCATCACCATCATCATCAACCTTGGTGTCTTTTCTATCTGTGTCATCATCATCCTCTGCCATATCATTTGTACCAAAACCAACATATTCTAGATATATATATCATGAGGATCATATTGATCTTCTGGAAGATCTGTGTTCAAAAAAAATATTTAAAATGAAAATTTATTATTTATTTCATGCAATAATTTATTTTTTTGTTCTATATCTAATATTACAACATGTGAAACGAAACCATAATCATATTACATCATATCAAAGTGGACATACCATAATAAAATTTCATAAAAGTTACAACTAATATGTCATTCCAATGATGTAAAACATGCAACAATTCTAATAAATGTTAGTAAAATATGCCAACATTTGGTGGAAGAGGAAGAAAGGTGACTAGAACTCTGGAAGCCCACCATAATGGATTTCAGTATTCAACCATGAGAGTAGAAGAGAACTGATATCATGTATCAAAACATTAAGCATGCATTCTTCTAGCCAGTGGAGAAGGAGATGATTATTTTGCTTCATTTTCATTTGTATAACCATATCATAGTGTGAACCAAGAAGACCAAGGATGTTCAGTTTTATGTGGAGGTAATGGATGTGGTACAAACTATAGGAGGGGCAAGAAGGTCAATGTATGATCCTGATGAAATTGAGGAAGAACAGCAAGAGAGGGACATGAAAAATAAAATCAATGCAGAGTTTCAAGGATTTTTCAAGTGAGTAACAGAGCTATGGGAGTAGCATCATCTAAAATATTTTGAACTAGAGTTTGATATACCATTTAGAGAGCTTGGTTTTCATGGAGTTCCTTTCAAAGCATCTACTTTTATTTTTCCTACGGTAAACTATTTGATAGAGTTGGTGGAATTACCTTTCTTAGTAATCACGATTAGTGAGATTGAGATTGTTAACCTTGAGAGAGTAGGACTTGGGCAAAAGGAATTTGATATGGCTATTGTTTTCATCCTATACAACCTTTGCAAGAAAAGTTAAGCTAGCATCAAATAACCAACAATTTTGAAAATAACATGAAAAAATTTAGTTGTTACTATGTCAGGAATAAAATAAAAGAAAACAATGTTCCTTCCAGTGGCTTGATGATTGCAAATGAGGATTCATGATGAAAGTCAATCTTATTGGGTTAAATTTTTTTTTTTTTATGAAATAGATCAATATATAGAACTTAAATGGAAATAGATACAACCTATCCTCATGTTGGCACCCATATGAAACTCATCTCTTGTGTTCCATTTTTTCATCATTTGACTTTTGATCTTGTATCCATCCAATCAATTGTGGTTCTCATAGTTAGTTTTTTAAGTCATCTTGTCATTGTCTTTTCTTTGCTAAGATAGAGAGAAGTGATCATCAACAAGTTTGATAAAAGATGACATTTAAATAATAGTATGCAAGAGCAGAAAACAATGAACTTCTCGGTTGGTGTTGACTACGATGAAAGAAAGAGGACTATGGAATGGCTACAGCATGAAGTTTGAATTAGAAATACTCTTTTCCATTGGCACATATTTTTTTTGGCTCATCCATGGAGTTAGTTCACCTAATTAGCAACAATAGCAAGGATCTAAGTGAATTCTTCCAAAGAAGTAAAAACATAAAGTTAGGGCACATTTTTGTGCGGTTGAAACCAAAGAAAACTAAGCTCCAGTTCCACAAAAGGGTAGATTGATTAGTGATCGATGCCCAACTTGATAAGAATTGAATTTGTTAAAGGGTGCTCACTTTAGAGGTGGCAATTCAACTAGCCTCTTTCATCTAGCAAGTTTTAAGATGGAAAAGTGATTGATGATCTTCACCCAACACTAAAGGGCTAAAGGTGCACTATTTCAGAGGAAAAACCCTAATAAATTTGTACCCGAGTCAACATTAAAACCATGGAAAATGCATTATGAACCCATTCCTATGTATGAGATCAAGCCTTTGAGTGAAGTATGATACACATCTAGGTAGATTTAACCATTATAAATATCCATTGAATCATATAAAAGAGTGCAGTAAGTTAATAAAACTTTGCTCAAATTAAGTAATTGTGCTTTTAGAGAGAAAAAACCACCATTCATCTCTGCTTCATAATAAAAAAAATTGCAATTACATTAGTAATCAGAACTTAGCTAAAAGGGGCAAAAATGAGACCTAAGGTAGGCATGCTTTATCATGGAAAATGTCATCCAAACCTCCACCTAAATCTCAGAATTGAGAGTGAATTATCAGATCTAAACCCAAGAAATAATATATTTCAAAATGATAGGTAAAGTGCACCTAACACAAAGGATGTCAGTTCAAAAGATAAAGCACACATTTTCATGGCTCAAAATAGCAAGAAAGCTACCCAAAAAAGTGACAAACAGTTTATAAAAGTGCATGTAGGATATGAAGCATGGTGAGGAACTAAGGAAAGAACAGTTGGGTAATAAAAATTTCAGCAAAGGTGTTACGAATCTATGCCTAAGTGTTAAGAACAGCTTTGAGAAAGGTGAGGTACAATTTTTGAGTGGCAAAACAACTTAAAAATTCTGCCAAGAAGATTTAAAAGTGGCAAGAGGTTATGTGAAAAGAGCCTAAAGTAAGCATGAAAATAATTAATATGAGGTGCACTTTTTAGTGGCCATGATGTAAGCAAGGGGTTAGGACCAGTACTCAACAAACTCAATTCAATGAGACTCAAACAAATTTCAAAATACCGACTCTTGAACTCTTCAAATTTCACTTTTCAACTAGGCCTTTCCTAGTAGGTTTGCTGACCCTTTTTGGGATTTTTCTCACAAACTTCACAAATGGATTCACAAAAAAATTAGAGATTTATATACCTCTTAGTGAGTTACAAAACATATCTCAAAATCATCAGATGTTGTTTTGGAACATGTGCCTCAAAATGGGCCTTCACTGCTGTCCTAAATAGGCTAATGACGCCTAATTTACAAAGGAACTACCCTTTAAACTCTTCACAACCCTCAATAAAATTTTGGGAAGAAATTTAAATTTGTCCAAACCCTCAAAAACACATTTTTTTTCAAGAGAAACTCACCTCTACATACCAAACCACAAAGCCCTCATTTTAAGCCAATTTGAGGAGGGTTTATTGAAAGTAATGGTTCCACACCTTACCAAAACTTTCCACTTCCTTAGACCTTCATAAAAACATTTTTAAAAACTCAAAACACCATTACACATGAGCTCCATTCATATTTTGTCAAAACCTTACTTCAATTCCTCAAATTCACATGGAAAACTCATGAAAACACCTTAGGGAATCACCCTAAAACCATACAAAACGTATCCATTGCATCCCAAAAAAATTTCACACCTATATTATCATGAAACAAGACATTCCAATGAGTTACAAGTTGTGACAGTAGGTGGAATTTCTAAAACTTCATTTTTTACACCAATCAAACCCCTTGGCAGGCTATAAACAGGCAGTTCCAAAAAAATGAAGATATCTCACTCAAAAATCAATACTAGAACCTCCCACTTGATTCAAATGAAAGCTAACACATGAAATGAACACATTCCATCACCCTCGAGCCATCGTACTTTTGTACGGATGAGAAATTCAGCCTATAGCAGCAAATTTCTTGAAAACACAATTTATGCAAAGAAACTAATAGATTTTGTGGTATTTCTTTCAAAATGCAACTTGCCAACCCCCATGATGAGGTTTACATGTCTTTTAAATGTTTTCCAAACCAAAAATAACTCCCCAAACTGACCAACCACTTTTCAAACCCCAACTAACTACTGGTCATTACAAATTTTGCATTTTTGCAAGTCTATTGTTAACAACTTTTTGCAAGTTTGCAATATTTTCACTTTTGACCCTCCTATTCACCTAAGACATTACCAATGACCTTTTTAGACCTTATTTCACTTAGAAGCATGACTCAACACAATAAAACTACAATTCAACCTACCTTAACAACCTTTTAGTCAAACTTGACAACTTTTAACATGATTTTGCAACTATTACAATATGGACTCAAAATTCCTCAAAGTTGATCACTTACATCAAGAATGGTCTCATTAGACCTTATCATGACTTAAAACACCCACAAAACCTAGACTTAACCACCAAGACTCACTTTTCACAAGTCAACTAGAGAAAAATCATTAAAATGGATTGGTGCTCCTGCACCAGGCCATAACCATGAAAAACTCCACCAACTAGAGGAAAATGACATAGGTTAAAAGGTGGCACACTTTTGAGTGGAAAAATCCACTAAAATTTCCACCAACATAAGTTAAAAATGGAAAAAACTTAGTTGCCTCTTATCTAGATTTAAAATCTTGATTTGTGGCACTTTTTCAATTGGAAAATGCCACATAAAACTCCATTCCTAGTTTTTTAAAGTCATTTAAGTCATATATTTAGTTCATTTTGTCAAATGATGAAAAAAATGTAAATTTTTGCAAAGTTGTTATGGTAAGATTGCAAAATGGAAGTTATGGAAGTCCAAGAGTCACCTAGTGGGATTCCTTGGAAAGCAAGGTGGTAGTGGTTGATTCATGCATGTAATGCCCTTTAAAGGCCTTGTAAACATTTTGTGAAAGAGAGACTTTCAATAATTCAAAATTAGAAAGCCAAAAGCCATTGTTTTTATAGAAATTTCTGATTTTTGTAACATTTTCAACAATTTCAAGCCTTGGTATGAATCCGTACAGGCCCTTATTGCTCTATAGGTGCTTGGATTAGGTGTTGGATGGAACTAGCTTTGCATCAAATTTGTAGGCTCTACATTGATTCTAACAGATTTTATTGTTGATCTACAGAAAACAAGTCTAAATTTGTACATACAAGGGTTTTGAGGCCTTAAATTGAGTTTGACCCATTCCACCTTCTGTAAACTATTGTGAATAAGTGGAATGGGTCTACTAATGTAGGATTAGGTGTTTAGAGGCTTGAGGGAGAAACAAAAGGTTGTTTGAGGTCAATGGGCATGAAGCCTAGTTGCAAAAATGAGTGATTTTTGAGTGAAAAAGAGTGAAATTGTGAGGTTTTAGTATGGAAAATATGTGAAATTTCTGAGCAGAAATTTATGAAGGTGTCTTTTTTGTGTGCAGACATATTTAAACATGTTATAAGTGATGTCCAAGTTTTTTAAGGCTTGGATCATAGTTTTTCAAAAAAACCTCCTTGCAAGGACATAAAGTGAGGATTTTGCAATTGGGTGTTTTAGAAAGTGTTTCTCTTGAAGGGGAAGTTGGATTTTGAGGTTTTGAGACATGATAAATGGATGACCAGCAAAAAATTAGAGGGGCAGCAAGTTTTAAGAGTAGTTTCTTTGAAAAATAGGCCAAAATTGGCCTTGTAGGATAGCAATGAAGTCCAGATTTGAAGAGATTGGTCCAAAGTGACCATAAATGGTTTTGAGATATGTTTTAGAAGGCCCAAATGGTCCTATAATCTGGTTTTTGTTTTAGGAGATTCAATTTGGTGTTGAATATTTACTCGATTTCAACTATATGGACTACTACAAGAGTTTAAGTCAAAATTAGAGGGGCAGCAAGTTTTAAGAGTAGTTTCTTTGAAAAATAGGCCAAAATTGGCCTTGTAGGACAGCAATGAAGTCCAGATTTGAAGAGGTTGGTCCAAAGTGACCATAGATGGTTTTGAGATATGTTTTAGAAGGCCCAAATGGTCCTATAATCTGGTTTTTGTTTTAGGAGATTCAATTTGGTGTCGAATATTTACTCGATTTCAACTATATGGACTACTACAAGAGTTTAAGTCCTTGAATGCAAGAATTTGTGAATATGATGAAATAGAGTTTTCTGAGTGATTTTTTGATTTGAACCTATCAAATAAATGATCTTTAATGTGTACTAGAGGTCAAGCAAGAGATGGAATCAAGTTTTGGTGGTTTGGAGTTTTTTTGGCCTTGTGAAATCAAGGTACAGTGAAGAGAATTTGGGTAAAGTTTGTGTCAAACAAGAGGATTTGAGTTTGGTTAATTTGAAGACCTCCCCTGCATTGCATCAAAAAATTTCAAGCTTTGTATTGATGCTTGTTATTTAGTAAGTGGTAGCTTTGTTTATCACTTGGCACTTTTTTTTTTAGTCATGTGTCAAGTTTAATTTGTTTAACACTCCCTTGTTGATGTAAAACTATTGCATCAAACATTGTCAAGATTTGTATTGATGCTTGTTATTCAGTAAGTGGTAGCTTTATTTATCACTTGGCACCTTTTTTTGGAGTCATTTGTTGTTCAATTTTTTTAACACTCCCTTTTTGATGTAAAACTACTAGTCTCTACATTAGCCAAAAGTAAGCATTCATTTGTTTTCCCTTCAAACCTTGATTGCAATGGAATATTGCTCTTTGTTTTAGCTAGTACGAAGTTGTGTTTTTTTTTTTTTTTTCTTGATAGTTTATCCTCTGCTATATTTGAAAATATCACTACAAAGCTTGACTATTAACAATTTGGTGTATGCATTTCAGGGAAAAAAACATAGTCATTTAGTGATTTCCATTTATGCAAAACCCCCCATTGAAATCTTGTATATTGTACATATAAATTTTTTCTATAGTTTTAGTCTAGGGTCAGGTCTTAGGGAGCCACCCCTTACAATTTGAAGAACAATTCTATGATGTACTATTCTATTTTCAGAGGTGTTGGAACTTCATTTTTTGCTCTGTGTGTTCCATTTCTGCCCGGCCTGGTGTCAACTGGACTTCCTTGGTGTTTGGAAAATCCTAGGGTTGGGGTTTTAACTTCTTTTCATATAAAACCCTAGTGTTTATTTTCCGCTCTTGTTGAGGTTCTATTTGGACATTACCTTTTTGAAGGATTTTTAAAAAAACAACCTATGCCCCATCATCTCGTCTAGGCTTTGGTCCCTTTGGTTTTATTTTTGCGGCCTCTATAGGTTTTATTTTTCCCTATGTCTATGTTGACCTTGTGCTTCATCGTTTAGAAAACTTATGTTGTTGTTGACCCGTTCGCCTAGTAAAGCCCCTTTTTCCTACTAATAAATGTTATTTTTTGCAAAAGCATGGAGCCCACGCTGTCATCAACCATTTACCTTTAGATATCGACAGTTGCCCGCCATCCCGTGATCAGGAATTTTAGGATCGCGGTATCATGGGCGGGTGTCATGTGTTCCCTCTAGCGGATGAGGCTTGTGCGACCATTGATCAAATGACTTGCCCACTATTTCACAATCGAAAGGTGCTCAACTTTTATTTATCACAAAACAGCTAGATGTTGCCACGTGGACTTCCAAGGTGGGGCCCGAGGAAAGTTTGAGCGATGTATTTTAAATGTTTCATTACTTTAGGCAAAACATTTAAAATAAAAATATTTGATATGGCCATGAAAATTCATTAAATGCACAAGGACAGAGAAATTAGGGCAACAAGTCAGGTCAAAGAAGGTCAACAGTGGTGATTAAAAGCTAAATCCGGTTGTATCATAGCCATTCCCCACTATCTCGTGATCCAAAACTGCAAGATCGCTATATCGCGGGTGACTACCACGTGTCTCAGCTGATGGTGCCGAAGGAATTAAAGTGTGGGTTACTAAAGCGCTTGTGGGATGCACATGCTGAAGATCGATGGAGATGTTTTAATCTTGGCAGAAAATCTACTTGATAGTTATGGATAAGGCTGTCAACTATGTTGAAGAAGCGAGATTGTTGATGCTTAGGATTGACAGTTTCCCACCATCGCATGATCAGAAATTGAAGGATTGTGGTATCGCAGGCAACCGCCACATGGTTTTCTTTCTCAGCGTATGGTGCGATGGGCCCTTGTCTGCCACGCTGGCGATTGTGTCAGCTAGTTTTGAAGGTGGTCGTTTGATGATCTGTTTCAAGTGAAGGAACTACTGCTGGAATTTAAAGTCAGGGTCAAAGGTATGGTTGGCATCATTTGTGTAGTGCGCGGGTGAGTTTTAATGGCAGGATGGACGCTTACTGGCACGATTCAATTAATAGGTCAGATGTTGTGGTTGCAGCGGTTTCTAGTTCTATTTTAATGGTGATCTCGGTGTAGATTTATGGTGATCTTTATGGTTGCATCAACTCTTTTCTAGGTGTGCTAATTGGTTGATGACATGTGTACTCTCTGGCCCAAAGCTTGTCTGCTCCTTCATTCTCTATAAGAAGGATTTTCAAGGCCAGAGGTACAAGGGTAGCAAGTTAGACAAATTTTGTCGAGTCTGGGTGAAGTTGTAGAGCAATTTGTAAAGTCTGATGGTTTCAGGAAGGATGCAACTTAGGTTTTGAGTTCATGGAGGTTTAATGTTGTGTAACAGTACTAGCATTTGATTTTAAATGAAAAATCCAAGCTCATGTCTCTCCATTGTACTTGCATATCTGAACCTTGAATAAAACTACCAAGGGTTGTTTTATCCATCTCACTATTGTGGTGTGTATGATCCTTATTTTGGCTTTAATTCAAAGAATTAATTAAAATGCTTGAATGGGATTATAGGAGGATATGTATTGTATAAGGATTTGGTAAGTAGTATTGAGCTATAATACATATTGATGAGATTACAAGGTAATGTTGTCAAAGATCTCATGTGCTATGTGTTAAATCTGTTATATGCTTTTAGATGCTTATAAATTTGACTCCTACCCAATCGATATGTGGCACTGGTCTAAGTTGTGATTACCCATATGATTCAGTGTTTGCTTGTCTTTGCCTAGAGCTTGTTGCAAATTGCAAATTAATGACCATTTTATACTACCTTGTGTTGTAGTTATCTCATGCTCCAAGTAGTTGATATTATTGATAAATAGCCAATTTATTTCAGTACTATCCTATTGTGTTGAGCTATTAGGTGAGATCACTTGTTATTTTTAATGATGTTTATAACCAAGGTGCAAAGGTTGTAAACACATTAAGGGATCACCCTCCCAGGTCTTGCAGAGCCCAAAGTGTAGGAGGTTTCTTAAATTCCTCGGTAGTTGGTCTAGGTCCTTCGAGCTACCCTTGATTGGGATTGGCAATTCCATAGGTAGATTAGGAAAAAAACCTGGTTATAGTGTAAAAAGAAACCAACAAGAGGGTTTCAAGGAATATCTTATGAAAGTCAATCTTATTGGGGAATAATGAAGAGATTAATGAAATTGTGGAAAGAGAACACAACTTCATTTCTGAGAACAAGAAAAATTAAATTATAGTTACATACATCAAAAGGAAATAGAACCATGTTTATTTTCATAATTGTGAACCATATCATCTCCATTTTTTTCTTGTTCAAAGAAAAATGAACATATAGAAAAATAGTGCAATTGTCTTGTGAAGCGGGTTCTGAAGAATGAAAATGTAATTTTTGCAGGAAAGGAGAAGGATATGCAGAATATTACAAACTCGTGGTTTAGGGTTTCTGGACCAATCCCCAAAGGTGGAAGGATTTATTTTTCTTTCTGAGAAGTGAAAGATCATGCCAAGAGGCTTGCACTCAATTTTTTGAGAGCTTGTATCTGCAATAGGAGTCACATGTTTTCAAAAAACCCTAGATCAAAGACAAACCCAGAATGCCATTGAATAGAGCCTACAACCATAATCATGTAGCCATGGAGGCTAAAAAAATATAATAAAGAAAAGTTTACACTTTGTTCTTTTTGGAAATAGAAAAAATATTCTAGAGAGGTCGCAACCAAGCTATCACCAAGAAAGAGAAAAAATGCAGAAATAAATAAATCTTTCATTGTTTGATCAAACCAAATATGGAGAGTATGATTTGTTTCATTTCTTTTGCTAGTGAGCTAATTCTAGAGAAGTCGAGCCAAGATAGAATGGTTTCAAAATAAGAATGCATGGTAGAAACAAAACACCCATTCATTCATATCTATTGAGTCCAAATCGAGCTTGTTTGACAGAAAACAAAGGTCAGATACAAAGAAATGGAACATAGAAACTTACTCAACTTCTTGTTGTTAAAAGAAATGCAAGCTCCAAAAGTGATTTGATGTCGGCCTCAAGACAAGCAAGGTGTCAACAGAGTAAAGAAAGAGAAAAATGCATGAGAATATAAGAAGGAATGACTTCAAAAATGCATTCAAATAAGTGGAAACAAATGATGAACCATGAAAGCTTTACCTGATTCGGCCTCAATAGAAATTTCTATGAAGAAAACTCTCAGAAGCAATGAGAAAATCAACAGAGACTCCTTCAGAAAGCTCAAGGTTTCAAACCCTAATTATGGCGGCATGTGTAGGGCAAGGTAGCTCAAAAAAACCAAGTGAAAATGAGAGTTGAAAATTAGGGCTTGGGTATTTTGTTCTAACTCATCATGGTGGCAAAATATTGATGTGAAAAAACTCCCACACAATCACCTATAGTGTATATGTTTAATCATTGAATCTTTTAATATTCAAACAAATTTAGAAAACAAAATACATATATTTTATTATAAAAAATTGCTATTATCTATTAAATTTATTAATTTGTATGTTCAATTAATAATTAAAAACTATTGATGTTATTTTATATAAAATGAAAATATGAAAAATATCTTTAACAATTATTTTAATTTTAATTTTAAAATATATATATATAGAAAAATATTTATTTAAATAAAACTAAAATGAATATGAATTAAATATATAATTTAATCATTAAATTATGATTTTATTTATTATAATTTAAAAAAATCATGTGATTGTGATTGTGATTGTGATATTACATTAGATTCCTTGCACCCTAAGATTTTTTTTAATTAAAATAGATATGCCTCTTGCATTTATTCCAAACCATTCATATTATTATTGTGAAAAATAAATTCTAAATAATGATTAGTATTCAACATATAAATTTTATTATTATTTATTTATTTTATAATATGTTACAAATTAAATATTACAATTTTTAATTGAAAAGAAGATAAAAAATGCCATTTAATTCAAATGGTATTAATTCTCAAATTGAAGATCATACTATTATCTTCATATTATTCTTTAAAAAAAAAAAATTATCCTTTACTCAAAAATTTTAAACATGGGAAAATTTGTAGACAATTGAATGCAGAAATGAGGTGTATTAAGCCATAAAATGTACAAAAGGGATATAGTTTAATTTTTAGGTCCTTGCAGTCACACCAAGGGATGTATAGGGTTGAGGGTCCAATGTATAGGGTAGAGGGTATACTAGGGGTTGAGGGATTAGGGTTTAAGGGTTGAGGGTTGAGGGATTAAGGTAGAGAGTTTACTAGGGTTTAAGGGTCGAGGGTTGAGAGTTGAGAGTTTAGGGTTTAGGGTTTAGGGTTGAATGTTTAAGGGTTTAAGGGTTGATGGTTTAGGGTTGAGGGATTAGGGTAGAGAGGGAGGGATGGATAGAGTGAGTGATGGAAGGAGAAGTGAGATAGAGAGGAGACTAGAATAGGAGGGAGGGACAGAGATATATGAGGGTTGAGGATCCAATGTATAGGGTAGAGGGTTGAGAATTGAGGGAATAGAGTTGAGGACCTATAGGTTTGAATATGGTTTAGGGTATTAGGTTGAGGGTATAGGGTTGAGGGATTAGGGTTGAGGGTAGAGAGTAGAAGGTTTAAGGGTTTAGGGTTTAGGGTTTAGGGTTTAATGGTTTAGGGTTGATGGTTAAGGGTTGAGGGTAGAGCATTTAGGGTATAAGTTTGAGGGTATATGGTTGAAGTATTAGGGACATTGAGGGTCCAATGTATAGGTGAGGGCAGGGGCTGAGGATGGTGCTCTGGCGGTTGACACGAGGCTGAGGGATTAGGCAGAGAGGAGGGATGGATGTTTACATTATGGAGGAAGTGAGACACAGAGAGATTAGGAAGAGGAGGCAAAGGAGCAGATATAATGAGGGGCTGAGGATCCAATTTAGGGCAGCAGAGGCCGAGAATTTGAGGGCATATAGAGTTGATACCGTTATAGGCTATGCCTAGGGCATGCTGAGGGTACAGGGTCAGAGGGCAAAGGCCCAGGGCAAAGGCAGAATACCATGGGCTTAGGCCTAGGGTTTAAGGGTTTAGAGTTGATGGTTGAGGGTAGAGCGTTTAGGGTATAGGTTTGAAGGTATATGGTTGAAGGATTAGGGTTGAGGGTCCAATGTATAGGGTAGAGGGTATAGGGGTTGAGGGATTAGGTTTTAAGAGTTGATAGTTGACGGTAGAGGGTAGAGGGTAGAGGGTTGATGGTTTAAGGGTTGAGGGATTAAGGGTTGAGGGTTGAGTGATTAGGGTACAATGCTTACTTGGATTTAAGGGTTTAAGGTTTGAGGGTTGAGGGTAGATGGTATTGGGCACTTGAGGGTAGAGGGTAGAGGTCAGTTTAGAGTTGAGGACCTATAGCGTTGATGGTTTAGGGTATTGGGTTGAGGGTATCAGGTTGATGGATTAGGGTTGAGGGTAGAGGGTAGAAGGTTTAAGGGTTTAGGGCTTAGGGTTTAGGGTTTAAAGGTTTAAGGTTTATGGTTAAGGGTTGAGGGTAGAGTGTTTAGGGTAGAGGTTTGAGGGTATATGTTTGAAGGATTAGGGTTGAGGGTCCAATGTATAGGGTAGAGGGTATAGGGGTTGAGGGTAGAGCATTTAGGGTATAGGTTCAAGGGTATATGGTTGAAGGATTAGGCTTGAGGGTCCAATGTATAGGGTAGATGGTATATGGTTTGAGGGTTTAGGGTTTAAGGTTGAGGGTTGAGGGTTGAGGGATTAGGGTTAAGGGTTGAGAGTTGAGGGATCTTTTGATGCAAGTGAAATGTAGGCAAACAATTGAAGGCTAGTGAATATTGGGGAAGGAATTTTTGTTCTAAAACCCCTAATCCCTTAACCCCTAATCCATGCTAGATTAGAAAAATTAGGTGCTAAGCCTGGTGCTAAATCTGGTGCTAAATTTGGCGCTAAATCTAGCACTAAAGTGGGTGTTAATTAAAGCTTGATTTAGCACCTGCTTTTTCTAATCAGCACAAAAAATGCCAAAAATGGTGCCATCTCGATAAATAATGTTGACTTTTTCAAAAAATTGGAGAAAAATACATTAAAACAATGGGTGGAAGCAAAAAAGGGAGCTAATCACAGGGATTTGTTGTAGTACCCAATTGATGTTTGTGATGGAATTTGGTACATATACAAGGTTGATTTGAGTTTGTGATGATAGAACATGAATTCATACATAATCCAAATACAAGAAATGATGCGAAATTGTATAGAGTTGAGTGAACAAGTTGTAAGTGTTGAGAAAAGGTGTGGTGCGATTACAAAGCATAGCAGATATTTGCAATCTGAGTTGAATAAAGAGTATTATCAGTGTATTGTGCTTCAAAGGAACTAAATCTAGTATATGTTAGTGTGACCAATGACATAGTATAGGTTAACTACACCTGATCCATATGGATTTGAGGCATATTTAATCCACTAAGCATCAATCCCAATAAGATATTCAATATCAATAAAAATGAAGCAACCATTAATCTAACATGCTAAAAGCATGAAAGCTTGACAAACATCTATTCTAATACATTGAAACTTATCCTATTGGTGGATTGGTGTCTCATTGATGTGGAATGGCAACCTTTTCCCAATCCCTTGAATAATATGAGCCTTTCCAATCGATTTTATTGATTAAAAGCAATGGAAATTGATTACAAAGATGAATGAACACATGATAAAAGCTAGATTAACACAATAACAACTAAGATTTTTGATATAATTGTATGCAAATTTATTATAAATGTGTACAAGATTCAAATATGGAAGCCCTAGATTCAAAATTATACTAAACGAATGCAACCTAAGTTATCATGGAAGTCATTAACGGATGCTAAACTAACAATGTATGAAAATTAACCTAAAATGCTTATCAAATGTAAAACATGGGTATAAATGGGTGTGAGTTTCAACAACATAAGTTTTCTATCAAAATATGGATCCATTTCTCTGCAAATAGTGATCTATTTATAGGAAAGAAAATGAAAAATCAAGGGCTCAAATCTATTTGATCAATTAATGGTCAATAACGAATGAAGGGTGAGCACATGGATCAAAGATTCTCATCAATGGATGAGAATAAAAGATCATATGGATCAAGAAAAGATCAAGGGTTGAGATTGGAGGGGAAATTAGCAATTTGGTTAATTAAAACTAAATTTTAATGTGGAAAGGGGAGGGATATTCCCTTTTGGAGGAATTTAAGATTTAGCATTAAATAATTAAATTTATTTAATGAAAGGGGTGGGATTAGGATAATTAATTAAATAACTAGGATAACTATGATTTATTTAATTAAATAAGAAAATATAAGAAGGTTAATTAAATAATTTACTTTATTCAATTAGATAGTATGAAAGGTGAATATTATGGAGAGTGAATTAACCTAATTAGGTTAATTAGATCAATAGATAAACATGAGGCCTTTGATTAATTAACTAGGTTATTTAAATCAAATAAGTGAAAAGAGGATGGATTTTAGGACAAAATAATGTTAGCATATCATATTCAAATGTGTAATACCATTCGGGACAATTTTAAGTGTCTACAGTTAGATGCACTCCTATCAGTTCAAATCTTTGTTGTGAAGCCACCTCTTTCTATCTTTCTTTTCTCTATGAACAATGAGTTTACTTGGACAATGAGTCCACCTAGCAGTGATCCTTTCTATAATATCTTATAACCGACTATAACATATTGTGAGTTAATCCTCACAATGGTTTTTCCCTTTTTGAGTTTTCCACATAAAAATACTAGTGTTCATGTGGTGTGTGTGTGTTATGGGTTGTTCATGCTTTCATTCCTTATGACTATTATGTATGCTTTGGTAATTGGATGGTTAATAATTGGATGGTTTAATAGAATACTGATTCACCCCCCCTCTTTTTTGTCCCTCAGTATCATTTGGCATTAATGTCAATACACTAAGGTTGAAGTTACAAGTTGTGCACATGGTGATTTCTTTTAGTTTTCCATGAGTTTATATATCCATGTTGATCCATTTTAGCATCTTCATCTGCATTTGGTATAATTCCATGGTGATATAGCTAGTTTGGCCTACGATCAGTTTGGTATTGTAAAGTTCATTTGCATATCTATTGGCATCTTTGATAAAGTGCAATGATAAAGGCTATATTCCAAAAGGGGGCATTGCTACATTTTTTCATAAAGTAATATTGTTCTCCAAATTGTTTTTGAAATTATTGTGGATGAAAAGGTTTTTTTTAAAAGAGTGGGCACATTGATACATTATATTTTTTCACAAGGAAATATTGCTCTCCAAATGGAATTTGAAACTATTGTGAAGAAATTTCAAAAAAAAAATGACACATTGTATTTTCCCAAGGTCGATTGGCAAGAGGTGGTAATGATAGTGTTTTGGAAAGTCAAAAGAACTTTACAACTGTCGATGATAATTGTGTTTTATTGAATGGGAAATATTTCCCATCATAATTCCCTAACATGTAGCATCATTATGTCGGATTTGAAAGCTTCTTTGAAGTTTTGATAGAGATCGGTGGTTGATACATTTCATTTGTTAGGGTCCATTACCCTAATCATGGTGTCGGTAATAAGGAAAGTTTGTTCCAAAATTTGTTTGCAGGGTCTTTGATGTGACAAGGAATAATAGTGAAGGGCATGGTAGTCAAGATGTTGTGTGTTGTGTCGATTTCAAGTGTATTCTTTACCACTGTGTTTTTTTTTTGCCTTTATGTCAATTAAAAACAATAGTTTTTCGATTGTTTTTTATGATTATTATATTGATTAACTATAATTGAGTTTATAGTGCTTACCTGGGTTTTTTATGTTGAATGGTTGTAGTTGTTTGGGGATCCTATTCAGTATATTAATGTTGGGTTTAGAGTTAATAATGCTCTCTTGAAACCACCGAGTTTTCCAACAGTTTGTAGAAGTTTTTGTTTTGTCAGAGAAAAACAAAGACAAGCTTTGTTACCCAAAAATTCATTATGTTTGTGGGTTTAGCCATGTGTTTATCATTTGTGGGTTTCTTGTATATTGTCGTCCCTACAAATTTTATGGCAGTTATCTGTTGTTTATCACTGATATTCTTTTGGCAAGATGTGTTTTGTATAAATTTGTTGGATTATGGTTAAGACAATGAGCAAAGGTAGTTTGAGGTTCAGTTTCTCATGGAAGTTGTGAAACATTTTCTTCAAGAGTTCTTTACCTAATTTTTTTTTGAAAAAACATAGGACATATAAAATGTGTTGTTGTGATCATTTTAAAAGATGGTGAGATTTTTTGATAAACATAGATTATATCTTTCAGAAAAGAAAATGTATATATTGGTTTGTAATTTGGAACATTATAACTCTAATTCTGAAGTCATGACAGAATAGATTACGTGATTAGTGAAACAGAGATCAACTCTGTATTTAAATTGCTTCATATTTGTACATTTTCACAAGACTATTAGTGAGATAGAAGCATTATAATACTATCAATGAGATAGCACCATTATCAGTGAGACAAATCAACCAATGAGGCTTTGTACAAAGAATGTTTTTTCAGATAAGGCCAGTGAGACCAAGTTCGAGTGGTTTTATTCCCCAGGAGGGTTTCCACTCAAGACAAACTTTGTGTCAATTTTTTAAATTTGTTTGTTCATTATCAAAATTATGCCTCTCCTTATTCTTTGTGTCTAAATTAGACCTTCAAAGCATGTGAGTATCTTGGCTAGGTATCTAATATATCTCAAATATTGTACACCCTGAATAGATGATCAATCAACCCTCTTAGGAGCACCCTAATCTGAAACTTAGAATGTATTCACTTATCAAATTATATTTGATATCCTTAAACTCATGCATCTTACCCTGGATTTCTTTATTTTTAATGCACCTGAAATGTATACTCCTATGTTATAAGTTTCTACTCTTATAGAGTGATTCTAGATTAGGAAATAATAAATCATATGTTTGTCATGTTCAATATCCTTTTGACTCCACATTCAATCTTTATTTATATTTCATCAAGGGGTGTGTCCTTCCTTATGAGATGTGTCTTCTTTAATGGATGTGTCCCTTCTAAAACATTCAATTCCTTTTCCTTAATTAATTTTATCTTGTAAGTGTTGTCTTTTAATTAATAATTGCTTCCTTTAGTAGATCACAACCTTTCATTTATAGAATGAATCACTTCCTTTTATTTGTCATTGCTATTAATAATTTTTTTTCTTTATATTATAATCGATGCTCTTCTCATATACACTATTTTAAATTGTTGTCTTCTCCTTAATAATTCATTGCCATATTATAGAATAAGACAAAGTTTTTAGCCTTTTTGAATAAGAAAATTTTTGTCTTAGATGACTTGTCTTTTATGCCTTTTTCTTTTCCTTAAAATTCTAAACAGTTGTTTTTGAAGTGCATATTGATAATGAACTTTGATTAATAATTAACTTTGATTATCTTTTGTTTGCGAAGCGTTGCTCTATATATGTGCACCACTAACTTCTTATACACTTTAACTATTGCCTCTTATTCTACTTAACCACTACTGTACAAATTAAGGATAAATGTTGCTCTTATAACAACTTAATCACTAGATTTTTGTTTTGAATAAATGTTGCACTTAAACTAACATCATTTTTGACATTTTTTCTTTTTTAATCATTTATTGATGTTCTTAAAAACCTTAATCTTCCATAAATATAGGCATTGCATCCTTCCATAATTTATTGTTGTCATGGATATGATCGCTTAATTTCTATAATGAAATTATGCTTCTTAGTTAATTCGTGAGGGGTTATTACATCATACAACAATATTTTTCTAGAAGGTCTAAGTTGGAACAAGTTTGAGAAGGAAAAATTATATTTTTTCATAAGACTAATGACTTCATCTTCATCACACAACTAAAAACCTACATGAATATATGTGTTTTATTGTTCAAAGGTGTTGTTTTGAGACATTTGTTTGAGAATTTCATGAAAATCACATATAGCATACATCTATCAACATGATACACATAAAGAACAAATATTTTGAAAGGTAAAATACTAAATTTTATTGATGAAAGGTGTTATAATAGCAATACATAGTCTGAAATTGCCTTGAAATTGCTTAAAAATGGTGGAAATTACATTAAATTGCAATCAAAAAATGACTTTATATGAGTTACAATGTTATATTTTCACATAAAAGAACTTTTTGTAGTTACAAAGTTGTTTTCAAAATATGCAAGAATTGCCTCTAACTATTCTTAGGCATGATTTTTCTCTTAGTTAACCCTTTTTCATCTTCTTTGGGTGCTTGGAAGGTCAAAATAACTTTTGAATATCATAAAATACTCTATCTTGGCATTGGGAAATTAAATTTTGACCTTTTCAGACCTTATCTCTCATTTCCATTCCTTTATATTCTCTTAAGCTCCCTAAATATTTGCAAGAAGACTAATATATTTATGATGTGTCCATAATTGTCTCCAACTATTTCTTTAATCTTTTCCAACTGGTGTCCAAGTCATACAATTGGTTTTAAATTCCCTTCAATTTCTCACAACTGCTCTTTACTCCATCAAATTACCACTTGCATGATAATAGGGCATGTGTGAAATTGTCAGTAATTACTTTGACTAGGCATAAGGGAAGCTTATTTATCATTAATGGTTTGTAAATATCACCTAATCTATATCTTTCCTCATATTTATCCCATTGAGCCCTTATATATACAATTTAATAACCATTTCATATTATCTTCTATTCCTTTTTTGACAATCATTTGTTACCATTTAAATATTGAAATATTATGGAATTAATTGTTATCATGTCAATGGCATGGTATATTCATGTAGATTGTCCCTACTTATGGAGGATGCTCATTGAAAACTTCCCTATAACATGTTTCACATTGGTTTTGACTACCATTTATCCCTTACATTCATTCTCAATCTCTACAAAACTCCTTTGGTGTCTTTCTTTGCATATTCAGGGCCATTAGACACTAAGATATTACCAAATAAGTTTCCAATTTGACCTGCCACAACTTAATTCTAATATATTTCAACTTAGGGAATAAATAGATCTTGGAATCATCCTTGAATCCAAGATTATCACAATGGAGCCCTCTATTTGACATTGAAGTTTGGATTTTGATCCACTTGGGCTTCTAGGGACCTTTGTGTCCTAGGTTTGGAATAGTGGGAGCTTTATATTCACCTTTTTCTTCATCATTCCAATTGTATCACTTAGTGCATTTGGATAAATTAGTAAAACTCTTCAAGTGGCATACATTATCACATCTTCTACTTTGGCATTCCACCATTCACCTAAAACCATAGGAAACTCAACATTAGGTTTGGGAACTATTATTTCATGGTATGTCATCAAGATTTCTACGTAACTAACTCTCTACTACCCCTTCCAATATTTTTTTATCGCAGTCTTCTTAATCATCTCCCACTTGACTATCTTATCTAAATTGTTTAATACTTCTACAGGTCTTTGTTATCTTCAAACTATCCAAGGTCTCTTCTCATGACCATCACTATTCTCAAGCACATATCTCTGCCTCCTTTTTACAATGTTAGTCATGTAGTATTTGGTACATAATCTCCTATTGCTCAAAGTCACTATCCTCTGATCCTTTCTCATTGAACCTTCATCTTAGCCTTAAATCTTCTACAAACATCTTTTTCTTGAAATTTTTTGATATTATCTATAGGTCTACAATATTCTCCTTGCCATTTGGCATAAGATATTGCTATTTTCTATCATTAAGGCATAGAGATTGATTTTCTTTCATAGGACTATCCCTTTGTGATGTGAAGACTATCATATATAATGTGGCAAAAGAGCATGAATGATAGTTGTGATTTGGTCATTATAGTTTCACTTGTGCTTTAACTGTCACCCTCTATGACTATCCTCAAACTTATTCACTACCCTTAAAGAGTTTCCTTATGGTATTCATCATGCTTAGTAGGTTTTCTTTGACTTGTCCCTCCAATCTCTATCATCTCTTATGACCACATGTCTCATGACCTTCTCTATTATCTACATCTTTGGTTTCTTTATCATAGTTTTGTAGACCCATTGTCTACTCATAACTTTGTCCAAACCTATGGGTTGTGCACTATCCTTTGGCACATGACTATCCTTTAGATTTTTATGTCTTCATAGGACTATCATCTTCATCAAGGACTATCCTTAAAACATCGTCATATTTCTTGAAAAACCCAAAAATGTTGTTTCTACTATCATGGTTGATGATTTCTCCATATTTCCTTCCAACCTTTTCCATATTAGACCAACCATACTAGCTTGTATACTATCCAATGTTGTTTGAAATTCATTCACTGTGTTTTCTATCTTTGGCCTACAAATTAGAGTCTCAATTATCACTCTTATCTATATGCATACTCTAGCCTCTAAGATTCTCTATGATTTCACTTTAGGCAATGTCTTCATTAGAGGGTAAAACAAGTTTTGGAGGGACCTGAAACCCTTTACAAACAGGTTTTGAAGGGACCCAAAACCCTTTTGGAGCAAGTTTTGAAGGGACCTAAAATCCTGTTGTAAATAGATAAATCATATACAACCAGCAACCTAACAAAAGTAGCCACCAAAATATAGATTATACTACTCATGCTACAAAGATCAGGTTTTGAAGGGAACCTTAAACCTCGTACAACTATTTTTTCACAAGTACCTTGACCCTAACAACTTAAAAACATAGCCTAGTTCAGTTAGGAAACATCACAACCTACAAAAACCAAGCTACAACAAACTAGCCACTCAGTGAGAACATTATCAAACCCAAACGAATGGAAAATATAGTGATGCCGAAAACCCACATCACCCAACTAGATACTCCCCATAAGAGAGATCCAAAAAAGAGGTTGAAGCATGAGCTCCTTTTCATGAACTTCATCCCTTCCAAACTCTATGTGGCTCAATAAGAGAGTTAGATGGCTCAACACAAAGAGTGGAAAACAACCCCCTACAATGCCAAAAAGCCCCACAAGCCAACTCATACTCCACCTCTATAGGAGAGGATGAAATAATAACCCATTCCAAAATAGCTCCCCAACAAAAACCACCACCTCAATAGGGGCTAATGGAAGGAAGACCAATAATAGAGTGAGAACCCAACCACCTCTACAGAACCCACCTCCACCTCAAAAGGAGGGGTATCCACCTCAAAATGAGTAGTCTCCTCCTTAATATAAGACATAGACTATGGATCTGGAAAACAAGTAAACACTCCAATAGAACAAGAAAAAATTACATCCTTCAACAACACAAGACACAACAAAATAACAAGGGTAACCAACACAACTCTAGAAACCTTCAACCAAAGCATCATGAACTAGGTTTCCTCCTCCAAAAAAATCTTAACCAAGGACATTAAAAGCAACATGTCCTTCAAAACACACTACAACATCCCAAACAACAGTAGGAGGGATCCCATAAAAAATGATACCACAGAGCTAGTATCCTCAAAGTTCCACCATCAACAGTATTAAATCATTTGCCAATAAAAAATAACAACCCCCTTTAACTTCAGGGGCTTCCTATATCATAAGGAGATCAAACCAACATCCACTTGAAGCACAAAATCACCAAAAGGCTTGGGCAACGCACAACTGCAAGAACCCCACAAAAAAGCATCCTTAAATCTACAATGCAAGAAGGATCTAGAACTCCACAGGGCATAACAACCCTTATCAAAAGCAAAAGAAAAAGGCCCAAAGCCCACTACAAATTAAGACCCAATCTCAAAGCGAGAAACAACAAAAAGAAACCTTGAAAGGAAGGGGGAACCCTTGCAAGAAGAAAACTAGAAGCAAGCCAAACTAATAAACACACCAACTACCCCAACACACCACTCAGAGAAAAATATATGTCAAAAAGATGCCACAAAAACAACCAACAGTCAACACCACCAACCTCCAACAAGGAAACCAAGATCAACCAACAAACACCAAGAGAAGAGGCCACCAAAAGGACACCCTAGAAAAAACATCAACAAAGAGATGCCAAGAGGAAAAGGGTAAACCAAGAAGGAAGGAATCAAGGAGAAAGCCAAAATGAGAAGCACAACATCTATCCCAACATGTCAATCAGAGCCAAAGATAAGTCACTCCACAAACAAAACCCTCATAAGGGACCCAAAGCACACACCAAGAGGACTCTCTCACAAAATGAGCAGCATCAAAACCAAACCTCCAAGAATCAAGAACAAGCTCCCAAAAACAACATGCAACACAACTATTAGAAACAAAGATCTGAAATGCAAACTAGAAAAGCCTTCCACGGAAGAGAAAAATAGAAAAAGAAGAGCTTTGCATTAAGATGTGCAAAATAATAATTATTCAGGAATTCAATAATTACAAGATATGATTTGCTTTATAAAAACAAAGATGCATAACCCTAATCTTATCTTGAGCAACAAGATAGCTCAACAACATAAGGATAAGAATAATTAACCTAGGAAATAAAATATTACCCAAGTAAAGTTATGCAAGTGTAATTAAATATTAATTACACTAACACCCCCCATAAGTGCAACTTAGGGAGACTAAAAAAGCATGCACCTAAAAACTAAGATGAATGCAAGAAAGCATGAATGGGTCCCGAAAACAAGGCTTGATCAGGTACCCGAGTACAAATGCAATAATGACGTAGAGAAGGAAAACCCAGTGGGACAAAACCCCCTACAATGAAATGACTGTTGCAAAGAAGCACTAGAAGAACACTGTGGAGTAACACTGGAACCATAATCTAACAAGCAAGGAAAGATACTTTTGTCTACAAGAAACCAAATCAGAATCATAATAATGTGACAACAGACCCGATGCCACGGAACACTGGAAAACTCACAAACTAGAACAACCCTAGAATCTATGAAGCAACAGTAGATGAAATGATGATAGAATCTAGAAACCGTGTATCTCGATGTCGATGTCAAACTGAGACTAAAACTCTTCCATGGGAACAAGTACCATAAAGACTCTAGAACATTAACCATAAAAACATGGCCCTCAAACTGAGAAGGATCTGAACCATAATCTCTCAATTGAAGTGTGAACCGATGTGAATCTGATATGTGTCAAGCTAGAGCAAAAATGTGGCCAAAAGAAACTAAGAAACTAGATAACCCATGCAAGTTTCCATCAAAACAAGATGAATATGGAGATCAAAGTGCAGGCACACTCTAATCAGATTATTATGCAAGAAACCCCCCTGATGGAACTTTATCTTAGTTTATTTATTATAATAACCCAACGATTGTAAAACGAGAGAATGCTAAATGTGCATAAACAAAAAATAAGATGATGTACTAAAATGAAGTACAAATATTCAAGTTTCACCTTCCCAACTACCAAAACATCCAAGTAATCTCCAAAACACCGATCAGGACAAATCTAGAATAATGATCAACTTGGGATAGATACAGAAAAAAGTGCATGGATAGCAAAAAAGAGCTCCTCAATACCATTTCCAATGCCACAAAGAAGATGAAAATCGGAGATCGTGGAAAAAATTTATGAGCTCAGAAGCCATAAATGAACATTTGACTTTAAACAGCAATAAGTGTAGATAAACTAAAAAATACTAAAAAATAAATTGCACCACTGGAAAGTGCTCGAAACCAGCTTTCTAGTGATATCTCATTTTCCCAATTTTGACTCTGTATGCCCAAGTTATGCCAAAAAGAAAAAAAGTGCTTATTAGGGAAAATGGGCTAGGTAGGGATGTAGCCCAGATTGGGTGAACCACATTAAATTCTCTATGTTATGATTTACTCTGTGTATTTTTTAGTTTCCTTGTTTATTATTTAAATCTGCATTTAATTATTAGATATCTGCCATCTCTAACCCTAACAAATATTTTGTTGCCAGCTAGGCGTGGGGCTCCTTGTCTTCAATAAGACTGTGGGCTAGGGCTAGGGTCAGCCAGGGGTTGGGCACAGACAGCCTGGTCCCCCATATGACCAGAGCCAGCGCATAAGGGGTCCGCGGGGGCAGAAACAAGGTCGACAGTGCTTTGGTGGTCACCGCTCCTGGTGGTTGTTGGGTGGCGCGGTGGTGGCAGGCATGATTTCTACTGGAGGTGTAGGCACAGTTACCAAAAAATGCCCATTTTTGAATTTTTTTCATTTTTCATGCATTGGGAAGCATGTTGGGGAGGCCATACAGCCCCCCAAACAATTTTGTTTCCTTTCAGACCAACTTCACCAAAATCGACAAAACAACAGGAAATCTTAGGGTTTTTGGCCACTACGAATGCGATGGTGACCTTCATTTGTGCCCAAAATGCTCCAAAAATTTGGCTACCCCCAGAGCTTGCAAAAAATCTCCCAGCTTGAAACCCTCATAGATCTGGCAAACGATGGCCAAAATAAAAAAAAATAAAAGCCAATCCTGACTTTTTCCAGCATTTTGAATCCAATGGTGAAGCTCGATCTGATCCAAAATGCCTCATAAATGAACTCAAGGCATGATACCCTCGAGGAATCCCGAATGAACTCTGCAATGATTTTCTCAAAAAATCTGAGAAGGGGCTACAAATCAAGGCTCTGATACCATGTTAGAAACCAAGATCTGAAACGCAAACTAGAAAAGCCTTCCACAGAAAAGAAAAATAGAAAAAGTAGAGTTTTGCATAAAGATGTGAAAAATAATAATTATTCAGGAATTCAATAATTACAAGATATGATTTGCTTTATAAAAGCAAAGATGCATAACCCTAATCTTATCTTGAGCAACAAGATATATCAACAAGATAAGGATGAGAATAATTAACCTAGGAAATAAAATATTACCTAAGTAAAGTTATGCAAGTGTAATTAAATATTAATTACACTAACAACAGCTTCCACCGAATCACCAAAACCCGCAAACCCAAAAGGTTGCAAAACATGGGCCAATATCTACCTCAACAAAATAACAAACCATGAAGCCTGGTGGGCATCAACCACTTTGGCCTCCCAAGATTTCCATCACTAACCAAGACAACAAAAACAAACATTTCTAAGACAACCTTTTGTTGGGTGAGAAAAATCCTCCATAAAGAAAGGCCAACAACAGACATGGCAACATCATCAGCAAGAAACCGCCAAAATTTCCCATTGAATCCCAACACAAAGAAAGCAAGCCTCTAAACCACCAAGAGCTGAAAATCCTCATCATCATCATCTAATTTCGTGTCTCCATCTCCATATCACCTATGGATTTCAAATTTGGAGTCCTGCTCCTTCTCCCACCCAAACGCACCTGCTCCATCACCTCTCTTACTAAATGATCATCTTCATTAGTTGGGTTGTTTCCTATGTTATCCCTTATGCTTTATGTGCTTTTTTAACTTTAGACACTGTCATAACACCCTATTATCTTCATTATTGTTTTTTAAGGTGACCTTTCTACTATTCATGACTACCCTTGATCCCATTTCACACTACTTGAAAAGGCTTTTAGAATTATAAACTTGCCTCCAATGATAAACCCTTATAGACATTTAGACTTCGGAGTTAATGAAGGATGGGCACTCTTGTCTCTATGCTTACAAAAGGATAGTAATACGGATTTGATATGGGTTTTCACAAGAGTCTAAATCATCCAAAAAAGTGAGCAAAGAGAATCATTTAATGCATACTTATTATATTATGATAGTCCTGAAATAAAGAAAAAAAGGTGTGGATCAAAATGAGATGAGTTTGATTCACCTATTCTTCTAATTTCATTCAATATGTGTGTTATAAAGTAAAAATGAGAAACAATAACCAAATCTAACCCAACTAACGATCAAAAGGTAGATCTAGAAAGGGTCAAATGTTGTGTACCTATCACCAAAGTTTCTTTTTTTAGACCTCACTGAGGACTCATTCACATGGTGAATGGGTCCTAGCTATGGCTCCTAAAAATTAGATTCTAGGTTTTGTTCTTCAATGTCTGCACTCCCAAAATCTAGTCGGACACTGTTGAAAAGCCGAAAATAAAACTTGTAGCTCAATTTTTTGTGATTTAACAACTTTTCTTGCATCTTTTACAACTTCATAACTTTCTTCAATTTTTCTCTCCAAATGATCTTCAACATAAAATCTTATTTGAAACCTTGGATACAAATCTACAAACTTGCATGAAGTGGCCTCAATGAATGTAGATCTTGATCATGAAACTTGATGTGAAATAATGTCTTTGAATGCTTGCATAGATCTTGAACACTACATCACCACATTAGCTCAAACAAAATGCATGATGCAATACATCTTTGACATGATGAAAGGAATCTTGATTGCTACAATAATCTTCTATAATTCTACCCTTGAATTCCTTAGAAATTGATCTTGAATGCTCTCTTGATCATAATTTTTCTATTAGGATGCTTGCATAAAAACTATTAGATGAAATCAAGTGAAATAGCCTTGTATTTAAACATAACTTATCATTAATTCCAAAAATTAAAATATCACAAGTAAACATTGAATTATAGATTTCAAAGCATTAAAATACCACCAAAAACATATTTCAACGAGGGGTCCTAAGTCTAAGTGAGGACCCATTCGCCATGTGGTGAATGGGTCTTGGGCCACTTACCTAGGACACACATTGAAAAAGGTGAAATGTTATACAAAATCAAGGTTGTAGGACTAAGTGAGGACCCATTCACCCCTATGGTGAATGGGTCCTAGGTCACCTACCTAGGACACACATCTTCCACAATTGAGTGTTGTAAAATGGAATTTATGAATGTCAGCTTTTATCCCTAGATTTTGCATTTAATTAGGCTTGGATTTGAATTAAAGGGGTCAATTAAGGTAAATTAACCTTAATAAATTAATAAAGCCCTAGATTAATGTGAAACTATAAAGATACACCTTACAACGTAAAAAATAAAGCACAATTAATTCCATTTTATTTAGAAGGGCCCTAAACTTAATGTGAATGTGTTAAACACGTGACAACACTAAATTAAGGAAAAAATAGGCTCATTTTATTTAATAATTACTCCTAAATTAAGTGTGGAAAATGGATACATTTTCTGACACCACATTTTTCCCCCACTTTAGGGAGAGTATGACACCATGTCAAACTCACACTAAAGTAGACATTCAAGACACTTTTGTATTCAACAATGACAAAGATACATAATCATACACTATCAAAGACCAAGAAGATCAAGCCTAGACTATTTAATGCAATGTGGAACACATCTAAGCTATCGGTTTGTGCTCACTCTAAGCTAGTAGAACTTCAAGTTGTCCACTAGGTGAGTCTTCCTAAATGGTGGAAAATGAGAGAATCATATTAGGCTCCCATACCATATCAAAGCTATCCTCTTGACAACTTCAATAAGGCACCATAATTCTAGGCAAGGTTCCACAAGCAAGCAAGGTGTGTTATGCTAGGTGGCCTTCAATTTAGAGTTTGAGTTTCATAAGGCTTAATAAGCTATTTTATGCCAAACATCTATGAACATGGGGAAGGCTCCACATGCAAGCAAGGTTTGTTATGCTTGGTGGCCATTATTAAGGTTCAAGCTTTACAAGGTTAGAAAGATGTGTTATGCCAAACACTTATGAACATTATGTATAGGTTTTTGCTTGAAGGGACTTTGCTTCATTCATGTAAGCTCTTCTTCTTAGGTATCATCATGCCTAATATCTCCAAGAGAGGACAAGTCAAGAGTAAAAGATTCATAACTTAGGGAATGCAGTGCATCACATAACCACTAAGAGGAAAGTCATATGCTAAGAAATATTTCACTCTTGGAGGACATCACACCCAATGACACCACCAAGAAAAGGATGCATCACAAGAAAAAATAAAATTGCAAGATGAAACATGAAAAATTGTGAAAGATTTCATCAATGTATGACCCCACTTTAAAGTGGTTGCTAACACCATTATTGTGAGAAATTGCTTTAAAGTGGCCAATTTTCAATCCTAAGACATGAGAGCTTACTTGGAATTCCCTATGCCAAGTCATAGGTTTTTGAAATAAAGCTACTTCATGAAAAAGGAAGGAAGGGTTTCCCCCAAAAATACATAAGGGATATATGGATTTGAGGTCAGTATATCTTTGCTACAATGTTGTTTTAGAGCTCAAAAATGTCATCATTCCCCAAATACTCATATAACTAGAAGAATGACACAAAAAGAGTGAAAACAAAGAAAAAACCTTTTGGGTTAACATGGAATAGGCATAAATGTCTCGATGCCTTGTGTCATCGCCAAAAGGAAAACACAAGACAAATGAAAAAAGGTAAAAATTTTATGACATAGAGAAGAATGTAGATACATATAGATGAATTCACAAGAAGAGAGAAAGATACACCAAACCAAACAGTACAAGGGATTACATTATGCACATGCAATCACATAAAGAAACATGAAAAAAAAAGAAAAATAATAGTAAGGCACATGCGAGTCAACCTATAGCAGGTGGTTTGCATCCCAATCTCAATTATTATATGTGAAAGGTGAACAAATAGCCAAAGGGACAACATCAAATGCAAAAACTAGGACAAGGCTATCTAACCCCTTTCCCCCACTAAGTGTGAGATGAGAATGAACCAAGATAGGTGATTAGACTGATCTCCTTGCAATAAAGATAATGATTTTCAATGAATGTATAACATGTAATAGTGAGGATACTATGACCCTACCACTATTACATGGCAAGGATCAAAATGCATGTGTTTAGGGATTATCTCTACTATATCAAAATTGTCTAAGATCCTTTGTAAATCACAAAACTCATCGATACTATGCCCAAAGACTCTATGATATTGAAAATGAGACATATTTTTGTTTTTATTTTTTGGATTTTAATTTTATTTGATAGGTGGTAATGTTATGAGTCTAAGATTTATAAGTGTGTAAGATTCTTTCATTTTCAGACATAGGAAATGGGAATTTGAGTTTCTTGAGTTTGTAAGGCTTTTGTTTCTTGCTTGATTCACCAACTTGTTGAGTTTGATGTTGAGGAGCACCTAAGATGATCCTATCATCCTTGTGAGGCATTGGTTGTTCCTTAGGAAAGAGGAAACTTATGTCGGGAGGAGGATCTTGATATCCTAATCCTTTGGTTTGTTCAATAGGAAGTTGCTCTAAAAGTTTATGAATTTCATGCTCATTAGTTATGTCACATCCTTGGTTAGTTAAAATATTAAATCCTTGGTCATAAGTCTCTTCAAGGTTGATGGGTGTGTTGGTCACTTTGTTGACATAAGACAGATAGGTATGATTAGAGGAGATAGGTTCGCTCATTGTTGGAAGTTTAGGCTTAGTTTGTGACTCAATTTCAAGATGTAAAAGACCAAACATCTCAAGTTCTCATGCATGCTAGCATCATCTTCTCCAATTATGTCACCTTCATGAGGACACTCATTAGGAGTTTTTTGAGCATGATTAGGTTCAATTGAATTAGGATCATTGCCAAAAATACAACTTGAAACATCAACCAAGGAGAACAAAGACTTCCACACATTGCTAAAACACTTGTCCATTTTTAGATTTTCAAATTTAAAACAAGGTAATTTGTTGATTACACTATGCAATAATCTAAAAATGAAGTCTTGTAAAATGCAATTTTGAAATCACACAATGCACTAAATATACCAAATTAAGCTAAATATGATCAAATTGATGAAACAAAAATTCTGGGAACAATAACAAAAATCTGAAAACAGCCCACATAAATGCATAAATGAAGATTTTAATGCCCAAAAAATCATATTATAAGCTTGATCAAGGACTCATTCGCCCTAGGGAGAATGGGTCCTAGATGAGGTTTTGAAAAAAAAAATTACAAAATTTTAAGTGCTTTTCAATGGTTTTTAGATTCAAGTTTGTTACAGCAAGTTTCAGTTTCAGTTTTCTATGAATTCAATGTGAAATGCAAGTGCAAATTATGACAAAATGACAACCTAGAAAATATAGTTTGATATACAATTTTTGTTTCAATTTTCAAATGCAAGTTAATATGATGTATATGATATGCAAGATGATTGATTTTTTTGTGTATTTCAGATTTAAAGATTGAAAAATATGCAATCCTAAATCCTTAAATGAAATGAAAAGACAAGACACCCTAAATGAGACCTAATTCAATGTAATGAATGCGAATGAATGCAAATCTAATATAGGATGAAAGAGGACTCCAAAATCAGAAAATACAATGATCAAAAGTCAAGATCACCAAAATGAAATAAAGAAAAATAGGTGTGGATCAAAATGAGATGAGTATGGTTTAATACCTATTCTTCTAATTTCATTCAATGTGTGTGTTACAAAGTGAAAATGAGAAACAGTAACCAAATCTAACCCAACTAACAGTCAAAAGGAAGATTTGGAAAGGGTCAAATTTTGTGTACCTATCACCAAAGTTGCTTTTTCAGAAATCACTAAGGACTCATTAGCCCTATGGTGAATGGGTGTTGGCTAGGGCTCTTGAAATTTTGTTTTTGGGTTTTGTTCTTCAATTTCTGCACTTCCAAAATCCAGTCAGTCATTGTTGAAAGCTGGAAATAAAACCTATAGCTCAGTTTTCGTAATTATACAACTTTTCTTGCTTCTTTGACAACTTTGCAACTTTCTTCAATTTTTCTCTCCAAATGGTCTTCAACCTAAAATCTTATTTGAAACCTTGGAATACAAATCTACAAACTTGCATGAAGTGGCCTCAATGAATGTAGATCTTGATCATGAAACTTGATGTGAAATAATGCCTTTGAATGCTTGCATAGATCTTGAACACTACATCACCACATTAGCTCAAACAACATGCATGATGCAATACATCTTTGACATGATGAAAGGAATCTTGATTGCTGCAATAATCTTCTATAATTCTACCCTTGAAAGCCTTAAAAATTGATCTTGAATGCTCTCTTGATCATAATTTTGCTATTAGGATGCTTGCATAAAACCTCTTAGATGAAATCAAGTGAAATAGCCTTGTATTTATACATATCTTATCATTAATTCCCAAAATTCAAATATCACAAGCCGACATTGAATTATAGATTTGAAATCAATAAAATACCACCAAAAGCATATTTCAAAGAGGGGTCCTAGGTCTAAGTGAGGACCGATTCACCATGTGGCGAATGGGTCCTAGGCCAATTACCTAGGACACACATTGGATGAGGTGAAATGTTATACAAGATCAAGTTCATAGGACTAGGTGAGGACCCATCTTCCCTATGGCGAATGGGTCCTAGGTCACCTACCTAAGACACACATCTTCCAAAGTTGAGTTTTGTGAAATGACATTTATGAATGTCGAGTTTTATCCCTCATAATTTACATTTAGGCTTGCATTTGAATTAAAGGGGCCAATTAAGGAAAATTAACCTCAATCAATTAATAAAGCCCTAGATTAATGTGAAAGTGTAAAGATACACCTTACAACATCAAAAACAATGCACAATTAAGTCCATTTTATTTATAAGGGCCCTAAACTTAATGTGAATGTGTAAAACACATTACAACAATAAATTAACGCAACATTAGGCTCATTTTATTTAATAATTATTCTCAAATTAAGTGTGGAAAAATGGATACTATTTTTGACACTACAAGTCCTAAGTGTTGTTCTAGTACTTCCAAATACATCTGAAATATACACACGTCTAATAGGAAGCCTCTTCACACCTTATGGAAAAACCTTGCATAGTGCCTTAAAGACCCCTATATTTCCATGTTTTCTCCTTTTGATTGCTGATTCAAAGATCTCATGGCTCAAAATCCTTATACAAAACGTGATCTCTATTCACTATATTCTTTTAATGCTACAGGTTTGAAAATTCTATGTTTGGACTATCCTTATTGCATACTATAGGCTATCCTATGATAGTTTATGTAACTATCCCATGTCATTTTAGGTGACTAGACTATGCATACCCACCTCCTCTTATTAGTATCTCAACCCTTTGACACTACACTCTCTCCATCTTGCTCATTGTCAACTATCCCCTTGTGATTGTTTATTTAACACAATCATCTATTCATGACAAAACTTCATATAATAATATATATGATTTAAGATGTGTTTATCATGGAATATCATGTTCTTTTTCCTTCATGATTGTGCTTTGGGTTATTTTCCTTTGTATTTATACTGGTATGGTCTTCTTGTAATGAATACCATAAATTGATGAGTAGGGATTAAAACCTTTCTTTGTCTTTCACATACTTGCAACTTTCTCTTTCTTTACTTAACCTAGCTTGAAGCTCACTATCTTTTCTTGGACTATCCTACACTCACCATTTAATTTTCATTCATAACTACAAGAACCTCACTACCTCCTAGAGTTATTATGCGAATTTAATGTAAAATTCTTAGGAATCTATCTTAGCTCACTCATTACGGTTTCCTTTTGTATTTTCCTTGGGATTCATTTTCAACACCCATGTCTTTCATTCTCTTCTCAATATCTTGAGTAAGGGAAACATCATTACCATCCCTTTATCCTCTACTTGGAGTTAGCCTCTCTATGCAGTGTGTTTTACCTACCCTAAGATGCAAAAATAAACTGAATGAAACAAAAGAAAAACACAAAACAAACACTCATATTAGGCCTAGTTGAATCTAAACAAAGCACAATAAAAATGAAACCTTTTACCTTGTTTAAATTGATTGTTTTAGTTGGCCCTTTGGATACTTGATTGTGTGCTCCTTTAGAAAAATAGCTCAAATCCTAGCTCTAAATGATGGTGAGATGATGAGGAATACAATGGTGCAAATGGGTATTGGAATGGATGCAAGATTGAGGCTCAAAGATGGCTACAACAATGGTGGATGGCTTGGATGCTTGAAAATCGGCTAATTATGCTTGAATGCTTGATTGCTAAAGTGAAGTGTTGATGATTTCCAAATGAAAGCATTTCCTCTACTTTTAGGGAAAGTGCCTCTAAAGAAATGGAAGGCCAATATTAATCCATGGTGGAAGAGATCAAGGGCTAGGGTGAGTTGAGAACTCACAAGCCCTCACAAGCTAACATGTGGCAAATGAGATGGAAAGGAAGGGATGATGTGGAGGTTACATGGAGGTACTTTGATATACCTTGGAAAGGGGAAAGATCTCCTCATAAAGGAGGCCCTTGTCGACATGTGGCTTGAGAGGACATGTGAGGAATTAAAAATTCCTCGCAAATCCTCATGGGGATGGGAGAAGGAATTTAAAATTCCTTAAAATACATTGGAAGATTAAATGTGAATTAAAAATTCACATGGGGAAGAGGTTTCCTTCTCCAAATAGAGAAATCATTTAATGTTGGTTGACTAAGGACACATGTCATAAATGGCATGAAGATTAGGTTAGCTTAATTAGGTGATTAAGGTTGTGCAAATGTGGGATTAGGCAGGCTAATGACAAATTAAGGGCAAGTGGGAGATTGTGGAGGATGTGACCCTAATGATGATTAGGTGTGTGCACATCCTAATCATAGATTAAGGAGGATTATGGAGGATGTGACATGAGGAGAGCAAAAAATATGAATTAATAATTGATTTAATTCATTTGGGCTAAAGTGACCAAATTAAATAAATTGGGATGTTTATTTAATTTGCAGATGAAAGAGGTAAGGTATTTAATTGATTTATTAAATACCTCAGGGGACATTAGGATAATATGAAATATTAATCAAATAATAAATTATTTAATTAATATAGCTAAGTGATAGAGGACAGAGGAATGCGAAGGTGAATTTGACCATATGGGAGTGCTCAAATTCAGGTGTCTACATTTTTTCAGGCTCTTTGAAATATTGTTAGAATAACAGTGTTTAAAATAGAAATAAAACATAGATGACTTGATAGAAGAAAAGAATGTTAGATGATTCCCCAGTGTCACAAATAATTTGATAGGAAGAAAGAATATGTTAGATGATTCCCCAATGTCACAAAGAATTTGATAGGAAGAAAGAATGCAAAAATATGGTAGGGTATGCCCCCTTGAGAGGGTAGATGGGGAAGAAAAGGGGGCCCAAGCAATGTCTCAATATGAAGAAATGAAGGGTACCCCATGATAGAGCATGAAAAACCATGAAGAATGGTCTTTGAACGGAGGAAAATGGGCAAATGGGGTGCAAATGGCAGCACTCAGAAGAAAAGGGGTGAATGAATTAATAAAGGGTTAATTAAAGGCTAAAAATTACCCAAAAAATAGAAGGCTAATTGGGGGAAAAAAATAAAAATTATAAATAGTAAATTTGAAAAATTCTATTCATCTAATTTTCATTTGCACACTTGGTAGCTGACTAGACAAAAGAGAGAGAGAGTGACGAGGATGGCTGACAAGTCGACAGATGACGAGGCTTTCATGGATGACAAGTTGATCCACTGAGATGAGGAGGTACAAGCATACTACTATGAGCATGAGGTACCTCGCTAGGTAGGCTTCCAATCCTACTTCATGATTTCTATTTGAATTTCAAGCACATTTTTACTTTCGGGATGGGTAGCTAGGGCATGTGGGCTCACCATAGAAGGGTGGATTTTCCCTTTTGAAAGGCACATTTTCCTTTCTGAAGGATCAATGAAGAAAGAGGTAGACTCATGCACTGTAGGGGTAGGCACATTAGGGGAGGGGTGATTGCAAAATCACCTCTCCCCAAAAAGGGTGAACCTACACAATGCAGGGGCAGGAATGAACGAGGATAGGCAAATGCAAATTCACAAAAACTAGAAAAGGGTGAATGTGTATTCACCTCTAGGGAAAAAGAGGGGTGGATCCGTGCTCGTGCAAGAAAGGGGTGGGTGCACTTGTCAAATAGGAGAACCCACAAAAGGACAATAAAGGGGGGAATGCACTAGTTTGACAGGTGAACACATTGGGGAGGGAAATGGGTGAACTCATCTTACATAGAGGCAAACTTTCCAAACCGGGGAAGGGATGAAAATGATAGAAAAAAGGAATGAAATTTAGGAAACTTGAAAAATTGGTTTGCATGGATGTAGAACTTTGAGATGATGAGGACGCGTGAGAGACACTTAGCAGTGGTAGATGTGACATGTAGGGCGATGAATTCCCATGATCATGGATCGTTAGTGCAGGCAGGATTACTGCATATGTTGGGGTATCCCAACATCAGAGCACATTAACCTCTTTTGAAAGCATTGATGGAGCAATGGAGCTCTGAGAATTTAACCTTCCATATCCCGATAGGGTAGATGACTATAACATTGGAGGATGTGTGGAGGATCCTCAGATTATAGATCTGAGGGCACTTGGTTAGTGTGACACACAGCCAAACAGTGGATAGGAGCCTACATGTAGTATTTGGATCTATTGAACCTCCCATCCATGGAAGGGAGTTAGATCTTGATGCTTTCTTGGGGCTAGAGATACCAACTCTACCGTTATACCTTTGTGGCCTCATCAGCGGGATTCTGTTGCAAGACAAGAGTGGACACTTTTGCAGCCTCAAGATGATTGAGCTAGTTAGACACATTGTGGAGAGATGGGAGGGAGAGTTTTCATTAGGAGCTTGTGTGCTAGCATAGTTGTACCATGACATACACATCATCTTTTATAGACGAGCACTCAACATTACATATGTGACTCTGCTCTAGGTATGGGCCTAGAAGCACATTAGTGTTGTGAGACCAGACATTCTAATTGCCAGTGTGAGAGATGAGACACTGCTCATAGCATACTGGTCAAGGACAGAGTATGGATAGAGACTACATTATCAAGAGGTGGGGAGTTTGGAGGAGTGGCAGTGGAGATTGGATGGACTAAGGGAGGGAGATATCACCTAGAGACCATACATGGTGCGACATTTCTAGGGATGGAGACATGATGACAGGAGATGGAGGGGGTACCTATTCTCACAGTGCTACTTGATTGGTCAGGACTCGTTTATTGTTGAGTTTCATAGACTAGATAGGGTTACTCGACAATATGGGATACAGTAGGATATTCCTACAAGAGCCCATAGGTTTTGAAAAATCAATTGGGAGCTAGTGACGATATGGCGCCAATAGATTACAATGGAGTATGCTAAACAAATGTGGGATGCAATGCAAATGACACAATATCCATTGAGAGGAGGACCTATTGATGCCAATATTATAGTATGGTATGTTGCATGGTGGGAAAAGTGGAGTCCAGGGCAGATTACCATAGTGCACCTGATCATAGGCGTGCTAGGATTTTGTTCAAATGATGAGAGAGAATTGGCCAGAACATAGAGGAGGAGGAAGAGAGTCAGTAGACAAAGGAGAGGAGGAGATGGTGACATGGAGATGGAGGAGGCTGGGGGAGGAGTAGGCAATGGATGAGGATGAGGATTCCCCAACCATTCACCCATTAGCGATGGTACCATACGTGCCACCACTGCTAAAGGATCCAGCTATGTTATTGACAAGAGCCCTAGCCAAGCTAGGCATAGTGGAGCACAGGTTGAGGGATTTTGAGGTAGATCAGTACAAACTATAGAAAGAGGTGGGAAAATTACAGGTGGAGGTGCAATAGTTATAGGTTGCACAAGGAGATATAGATAGATCCTTTGGGTAGTTGGCAGATGAGGCAGCGGTGAGGATGCAACAGAAGTGGATAGAGTGGAATGAGGCAATGAGGAAGCTAGAGGAGATGAGGAGAGAGATGGATGAAGCCTAACATAGAGCTGAGTGCATAGAGGTGGCCATGGGGGATGTCAGGGGCCTATTGGAGAGGGAAAAGACTATAGAGGTGCGGGTGCAGACATTACAAAGTGAGAGGGATTTGGCATCATAGAGGATATCTCAATTGGAGTCCCAGGTAGAGTAGATGCAGCTAGCCCAAGAGGCATGGAAGAGAGAGAGGTAGCATATTAGGAGATAGAGGGACAAATACTAGATTAAGAGGGATAAAGCATAGGCTCAGGCAACAGAGGAGGCTGATGCTAGGAAAAAGGCTAGATATTACATGTTTTCTTATCATCAAGCCATCCTAGATCATGCGCAAAGGGTGCCACCCTATGTCAGAGTAGTGTCATAGATGCCAACACCCTCACACTCACGGGGCATCCACACACAAGGATACAACAATTACTATGAGACACCCCCCCGAGGTAGAGATTGAGTACCAGACTCCCCTCAGAGGTTAGATGTTGGGAGCATGGGTTAGAGGAGAGAGGAGGGTATAGGATATAGGTTTTTTGATAGGTGCAGGGTGTATGGGTTGGACAAGCAAACAGGGACTACAAATTCTTTAGCACAAATTAGACAAATTGATTCATTTATTGATTCTTTTATTCTTTATTCTTTATTCATTTAGGAGATGTAGTCTCTATACCTGTTAGAGCTCTACACTTGCACCTTATTTGATGGATTTCCATGGTCATTTATGATGGACTTGTTATGTTATTATGGACTTGTTATGGACTCTTATGATCTTTATTATGGACTATGATGGACATGTGGTAGACACCATATATATTTTAGATATATGTACATATATATGATATGCGATGGACATTGCCGACACTATGTGACTATTATGGGATGGATTTTTATGATGCTCATGTGATTATGATGATTATGATGTAGGCATGTGGTCATGATGATTTATGCTTATGTCTATGTGTATGATGTGAATGAAATGCATTATCTCTAACACCTTTGGATGCAGGATGTGATGGATAATTTATTATTTTATGATATATGTTATGGATGTGATACTAATGGTGTGTGATTCAAGTGGAGATGTTAGTATGATTTATGATGTATGCATATTATATATGATATGATGGATAATCATGTATGTATGATGTGATATAAAAATGCAAAGTGATGTGATGGATGGAAATATGTGATGTATGCATATGTGATCAAGTTATGGATGGATGTGATAAATGTAATGTAATGAAATATATGTGGTGAATGATAATAAAATGAAATGAACTTAAGATACTTAGAATAACCAATCTAGATTAATCTAAACAACTTAAAATGATAATGAAAATAAAAATGAAAATGCAATGAGATGAAATGGACTCAAGATGCTTAGAATAACCAATCTAGATTAATCTAAACAACTTAAGATGATAATAAAAATGAAAATGCAATGAGATGATAATGAAATGAAATGAACTCAAGATGCTTAGAACAACCAATCTAGATTAATCTAAACAAATTAAAATGGTAATGAAGATGATAATGCAATGAAATGATAATGAAATGGAATGAACTTAAGATGCTTAAAATAAACAATCTAGATTAATCTAAACAACTTAAAATGATAATGAAAATGACAATGCAATGGATAATAAACCGAAGTGAATAATGATAGGTATGAAAATGTATCACATAGCGAGAAGAATGATGATGGGGTGACATTGCACTTGTCAAAACTATAGGAATCATAATAAGAAGAAAGGGTGAAGGAAGAACATTTGCACAACAAAAATCGCTAACCCTAGGCTAGGGAAAGAATGGATGGGGATAAATACAATGTAGTGGGATGATAAATGAGATGCAAACCTAATGCCATTTTTCCATTTTAAGTGCACTAATTTTTGCTATAGCATAAGACATGATATGCCAGGGTATGAGGAACCAAGGCATATTAGTGTCAAATGCATAAAAAAAACACAACAAACAAGGAGGCTATCCCAACACCCCAAATCCAAGGAATTTGGTTGGGCCAGGTATTGGGATAACCACAAGCACAAAGGATGCCCCAACATAACACAAGACCATGGGGATATTGGTGGGTACTACGTGGGATAACCAAGAAGACAAGAATAAACAAAATATCAAGATATGCCCCTATGTTCACCTATCAAATCCCACCATGATACGATGGATCATGGTGACCCTAAATAAGTATCATAGGAAGCTCAAACGATAAACAAATGCTAAAAGCATCAAAAGATCACAATAAATTTCAAATGTCTTTTTCCATAGGATTAAAAGGGTGGATGGGATTGATGCGATTTGATTGAGGAAGGATACATCCTATTAAGACCAAAGATGGAGGATAGATTAGATATTTGACATGAATTAGGATACTCGAAACTGATTGGACCTCATGATATGAATGGATTTTGCTTGTTTAAAACCAGCTAATTAGGGACACACTTGATGACACGACATGACGACAAGACACACCCTAAATACCTAGGGGCTCAGGGGCCAATCAAAGATTAGCCTTTCCTACGTGAAAGCGTAGAGCCCTTGTAGTTCAATAAAAGACTGACGACTGACCATGGATAAAAGCAGAAAGAGAACAATGGAGACCTTGATGGAGGACAAAGACATGAGAAACAACTACCTCAAGGGCTGATAAAATTATTAGCCTTGCCTACGTGAAAGTGCAAGGGAAACATAGTTCGACAAAATGGAAAAAAGACATGAGACCTAAGGATGAACAACACGATGAAAGATCCTAGATGAGGATGAAAAATGACACCAAAAGTACAAACAATGAAAAGCTCAGATTCATGATGAAAGATCAAGATTTTGGATAGCCGATTTGAATTCTCCAATGCTCAACCAAAATATACCAAGCGATAGATAAGCAGATGTCGAAGGGAGGATGGGATTGATAGGATGTGCAGATAGGATATGTCGATATAATGGAGGGAAGCTTAAAGTAACTAGGACACAAGGTAGATAATGATTAAGCCCTCTATGAATGGTGCCTGCTACCAAGTTTTCACCACATGTACTTATCCAAAGCACCACCAATGGTGGTTTTCACCATAGGATAAATTATTTCTCTTTACTATTTTGGAGTTTTTGATATTTTGATTTTTTTTGTATTTTCTAAATTTTTTACTTTTTTTGGTATTTTTCTAGGTAGGATAACCCATTTGACGTAGGTGTAAAACCTCTTTACATGCATGGCATTGATAGGCTCTTCCAAGGGTTCCCCCTCAGGTCTAGCAAGCTGATATGCCCCAGAACCATATTTAGTTGTGACAACGTAGGGACCCAACCAATTTTCTTTAAACTTTCCTTTCTTGTCTCAATCTTGCTAAGTGTGATCATTCTCCTTAAGGACTAGATCACCAACATTGAATTGGCATGGATGAACCTTCTTATTGTAGCTTCTCCTAAGAAGATGTTAGTATGCTTTGAGATGATTGTAGGCCTTGATGTACTTTTCATCTAGCAGTTCCAATTGAGTTACCGTGCAACTTGAGCATCTTCATCACTAATGAAATTCTTTAGAGATATTTGAAGTGATAGGATCTTGACCTTAATCATCAAGATAGCATTGAAGCCATAAACGAGATAATATGGGGTAGCACCAATGGGAGTGCAGTATGCCCATAGGGCCGAATGGAGATGGAGGTGCCAATCTCGACCAATGTTGTTGACCATCTTTTTAAGGATTTTGATAAGAGTTTTGTTGGTTGCTTCAGCTTGGACATTACCTTGAGGGTAATAGGGGGTGGACCAAAATTTTTGGATATGATATGTCACAAAAATTGCTTTCATGTACTAGTTTTTGAATGGTTTACCATTGTTGGTGATGATGGTGGAGGGAATTCCATATCTACAAAAAATATGGAAAAGGATAAATTTGGAAATATGAATACCCATAACTTGGGAGAGTGGAATTGCTTCCACCCACTTGGTAAAGTATTCAGTGGCGGTGATGATGAAGGTGTAGTCATCAGATGATGGAGGGTAAATCTTGTCAATTAGGTCAAAACCCCATTGTGAAAAAGGCCATGGAGCAATGATAGGTTGTAAGTCTTGAGTAGGAGCATGGATCAAATCTGCATGTTGTTGGCATGGTAGACATTTCTTCATGAACTCATAGGCATCATGTTCCATTATGGGCCAATAATATCCTACTCTCAGAATCTCCCTAGCTAGGGCCATTCCATTAGAGTGAGACCTAGACACCACTATGTACCTCATTTAATGCAACACGGGATTTCGATTCATTGAGACACCAAAGGAGAGTGCCATCATACCCTCTATGATAAATTGTATCTCCTATGATGGTATAGCAGGAAGTGCGCTAGATAAATGATTTGCATTGATTTCGGGTAAGATCATGTGGTAGGATGTTGTCATGGAGGTAGGTATAAATGTCATGGTACCATGGTGATTTAGGACCTATGATATCACACACCATCTCATTATTAGGGACATCATATGTTGGGATTAGTAATTTTTCAATGACGAACTCATAGTTCGTTTGATCTTTTGGCATGTCAATGAAGGAACTGATTGTAGCCATTGTGTTTGTTCCCTTGTTCTGGACTCTAGGAATCCATTCAAACTAGATGAAGGTGAAACACTTCTTGAAGTCATCCACCATGCATTTGTAAGGAAAAAGGTTGTCATCTTTAGTTTGAAACTCATTGTTGACCTATTTGATTATTGGTTGAGAATCACCAAAGACATATAGATGAGTGATATTCCATTGGATTGTGATTCTTAGCCCATTGATTAGAGCTTCATATTTTGTGATGTTATTCATGCATGGAAATGCTAACCTGAATGAATTTGGAATATAATTACCTTGAGGGGTGAAGAATAGAACGCTTGCACCAGCTCTGTTGTGAGTGTATGACCCATCAAAGTAGAGCATCCATGTATCTATTTTTGCAACTGTAAAGACCCTTTCATCAGGGAACTCCACTACTAACGGATATGCATCCACCACCAATGGAGTGTCAACCAACTAATCTACTATCACTTGTCCCTTTATTTCCTTACAGTCCATGTACTCTATGTCAAAATTGCTCAGTAACATGACCCACTTGGCCATGCAGCTAGTTAAAGAAGTTTTGAATAACAAGTACTTGAGCGGGTCAACTGTTGATATTAGCTTGATGGGATGACTGAGCATATAATGTTGCATCTTTTTTGAATTGAAGACCACTACTAGCAAATATTTTCCATTGGGGAATAGTTGAGTTCATAAGCCACCAATGTTTGATTGATATAGTAGATTGCACGTTCTTTAGAAAGTTCATCATGATATGCAAGTAATGCCCCCAACGCAATAGATGTGGTTGAGATATACAATAGGAGTGGTTTTCCTGGGATGGGAGGCATTAGAATGGGTGGATGAGCTAGATACTCTTTAATCTTGTTGAAGCCTTGCTATCACTCTGGATCCCATTTGAAAGTGATTTCTTTATGCAAAAGGTGTGTGAATGATTGACACTTGTCAGCAAGTTGGGCTAGGAAGAGCCTGATGGACTGTAGCTTCCCTTGAAGGCTTCTTAATTGCTTGAGATTGTGTGGTGAGGGAATTTCCATTATTGCCTTGACCTTAGCTAGATCTACTTCAATAACCCTTCTGATACTATGAAGCCCAATAACTTTCCAGATGTGACACCGAACACAAACTTTTTTGGGTTGAGACGTAGCTTGTATTGCTCTAATCCTTCAAATATTTTCTTTAGGATCATGGGTTGTCTTGGACTTCCCTAGCAAATTATCAACATAATCTTCCATTATGATATGGATGAGGTCATGGAAGATAACAGTCATCGCACATTGGTATGTTGCCCTGACATTTTTGAGAGCAAAGGGCATGACATTGTAGCAGAAGGTTCCCCAAGGAGTGGTGAAGGTAGTTTTATGCTGATCTTTAGGTGTGATTCTAATTTGATTGTAACTGAAAAATCCATCCATAAGGGATAACATGGCATGCTCTGCTATAAGATCTACCAACATGTCAATGTTAGGGAGTGGAAAATCATCCTTTGGGCAAGCTTTTTTAAGATCCTAAAATTTTGTACAAATTTTGCTCTTCCCATTTGGTTTGGCCACAAGAATTATGTTGGATATCTAGTCATAAATAGGTCTAATAAATCCAGCTTCCAACAATTTCTCAAGTTCTTTCTTGAAAAGCAAGGCCACTTAGGGATGCATTTTTCTTAGCTTTTGTTTGAAAATTTTGGCATTTGGATGAACATCCAAATGGTGTACAACCAATGCAAGATCTAGTCCTGGCATGTCTGAATAGGTCCATGCAAAGTTGATGATTCCTTCCCTTAGCAGGTTGACAATGATGGAATGCTCTTCCTCTGACAATGATTTGGCTATGTAAGTGATTTTGGGATCTTCTTCTATTCCCAAATTGACTTCTTATGTCTCTTCAATCAGGATGGAAGAACATTCAAAAATGAGTTCCAACAAGGGGAAGATGAACATCCCTATCCTCCAGCACCTTGACAGGGTTTTCACTGTCGAATACACCCTTTATTTTTACTTTTGATGAGTCAAGAAGTGCCTTAGGGAGGTTTTCACTAGATGACCCTTTTTTGTTTTGTTTCTTTTTTCTTTTGCAGTTAGGGTGTTCATCTTCCCCCAATCCCATGAGATGTACATAAGTTTCCACTGAAGGAAAAGTGTCTATAGGTGCACTACCTCATACGTCCCAATTAATGAGGCCAGGATGGCAAAGGGAAAGGCCGATGGTAAATATTGATGTGGAGTCAAATACGGAAGGGAGATCTACATCATCGTATGAGAGTATGATGGCCTCTTCTTCAGGTATGTCATCAAGGAAATCATTATCTGGATTGACATTATTTGAGGTGTTGGTGGATGTTGCAGGACCCTTTTGCTTTTTGTTATAGCCTAAGCCCAAATTTCTAGGTTGCACAATTGTCTCAATAGGTCGCAATCTTCCCTATTCCTCTACACCAAGACCTCCCCCTTGATAATTTTACTTTTCAACTAACTCTGAAACATGAGGATAAGTCTCTTGGAAATATTCAATAAGAGGGGGTGATGAATCATGTTCTTCCCTATATATCCATTGATTGATATTATTGTCTACCTAATCTTGTTGCGTTCCTAGGGACCAGAAAGTAGTAGACCCCATGTTCTTGGAGCTTATTTTTATGGTATTCTCTTCTTCCTTTGGTGCAAACTAAGAAGGTTGACCATAGGTATGAGGAGATGAAGGCATGGTTGCCACATTTAGAGCCATACACATCTCATATTCTCTATAGCCTTTATCTATTATTTGGACCTTGGTAATGGTGGATTCAGATGCAGTGGATGGAGTGGATGATGTGGTGGATGATGAATTGGAAGATGGATTGGAAGACGATGCCTAAGGTTCCCCCACTTCAACTCCAGGACAATATTGGGAGTGAGGGAAGGAAGCTTTGAGAGCACGATAATATTCAAAAGGTTGTGGATTTGCATGTATGGTTACTTCCATCCCATTGTTTGGGAATTTTAGGCATTGATGGTAGGTGGATGGAATGGCCTACATGGCATGAATCCATGGGAGGCCAAGGAGAAGGTTAAATGGAAGGTCCAAATCAAGGACGTGGCATGTGGTGCACTGCACAATGGGACCAACCTAAATAGGAAGACAAATAATTCCTTCAAATTCTCTTTCTGCCTTATCATAAGCTTTGATGGTGATGGTCTGAATATTCAAGTTAGCATGGGTATACCCTACTTGTTTTATGAAATTTAGTGTATAGAGGTTGAGGGCAGAGCCATTATGTACCAAGACCCTTTTCACTTTATGGTAGGCTACAAACACTTCAACATGCAGGGCAGGGTTATGATTTGAATCGATTGATGGCATATCATTTTGACTAAAACCCAATTGATATGTGGATGACATATGTCCTACTAAGACTTGAAATTGAGTAGGATCTATATCATTAGGCACGTGTGTATCTTGAAGAGCTTTGGTGAGGATTTCTTGATGGATGGGGGAAGACTTAAGCAAATCTAAGATGGATATTTGAGCAGGAGTCTTTCCAAGATGATCAAGAATATTATATTGGGAGCTCATAGGAGCTAGCTACGATGACGTGGAAGGTCCAGGGATGGATATGCAGGTGCGATGCATAGTAACAACACATTACGAGTCTCTTCCTTTAACATGAATCATGGATACGCGTGGCTCTACCTGGCTAATAGACATAACAATGTCATCCAAGTTATAGGGCACATTCTTGTAGCTAACATTGTTCATGTTGTTATTTTGATTATTGTTATTGTTAGGCCTGGGATTAGCATTGGAGGTACTGGGACCTTGATTGTGCTTAGGGAAAGTATTTTGATATATTTGCAGTTGGGAATTGGACGATGTCGCCTGGTTGGCATCCACTACTATATCTCCTCAATCTATGAGATCTTGGATATATGCTTTAAGTCCCTGACACTTGTTAGTGGAATGACCTTTAATTTTGTGAAATTCACAATACTTGTTTTCCCTATACCAGGTGGGTTTTGGTTTTGATTTGTCAAAAGGATTAGTCATAGGATAGGTGATTGGATAATTTACTTGTAGGAGCCTCTTGAAAATGGTATCCAAGGATTCTCCCAAGGGAGTAAATGTACGCTTGTTATATCCTTGGTTAAACTAGTTGGACTGTGGACGAGGACGTGGTGCATCATGTGGCACAGATATGATGTTGGAAACTGATGGTTGATTAGGGACATATTGTCATTTTTGTGAGGTGTTGGCTACTTGGACATGCTTGGTGTTAGTGACACCATCATTAACAATATGCTTGTTTTTATTCCAATGGCGAGACTTATCTATAGAGGAATTATCCTTATCTAGGTTATAGATTTCGATTTTTTCCTTAGCAATGAGGGCCCTCTCAAAGATAGTACATTTTTCTATGACCTCTAAAAAGGTTGTAACACAATGAAGGTTGAGATTATGTGCCATATCATGATGGGAATTTGTAAACAAAATGGTCACCATGTCCTTCTCACTGAGATGAGATTTTAACCGACTAGCCAGGATGCACCACCTTTGTAGGTAGTTTGCAAAGGTTTCTCCCTCACATTGTTTTTCTTTTAGGAGATCTAAAGTATCGATGTTTTTCTCCAAATTGAAGGAAAAGTGTGTAACAAATTTTTCTAATAGATCCACAAAAGACGAGATGGACCCCTTTGGTAGACCCATAAACTAGTCTAGAGCTATCCTCGTTAGACTCCTAGGGAATAATTACAGGAGATAGTTGTCATTGTGCAAGACTTCTTGGCAATGTGTGTAAAATTCCTATAGGTGGTTTCTTGGGTCACTCTTTCCTTTGTATTTATTGAACTTAGGCATTTCAAAGTGCTTAGGAAAGGGGACAAGGGAGATGGAGGGATCAAATGGATAGGGTAAAATTTCTTCAAATTTGAAAGACTATTTGGATGTCCTTACTTGCAATTCCTTTAAGGTGGCTTTAATCTCTTCCCACTCCTTATTGACATGTGTCGATGGAGAAGGATTGGTCGGGTTGGACTGATTGTAAGGGGCATATTTTTGATATGATGAGGATGGAGTCAGGATGGTTTGATCATATGATGTTGGAGGAAGATATGAAGGGGTTTGATGATATTGATTGGGATGTGGATTGGGGATTAGCATAAGATTGTTGATATGATGGCGGGGCCTGATAGTACAAGGAAGAGGTGCCCTGCTAAAATACTGGCTAGTGTTGGGAGTAATATGGATTGGATTGGTAATTATAGGATGCTTGTTGTTGGGAAACATACAGAGGCTGTTGCGGATTGGATTGCTAGTAGTAAGGATTTTGTTGTAGTTGTTGGGGATTTGTGTAGGATGATTGCTATTAGGATTTGTTAGAAACCAAGATCTAAAATGCAAACCAGAAAATAACCTTCCATAGAAGAGAAAATCAGAAAAGAAAAAGCTTTGCAAAAGATGTGCAAAATATTATTATTCAGGAATTCATAATTACGAGAGATGGTTTTCTTTATAAAAGCAAGTATGTATAACCCTAATCTTATCTTGAGCAACAAGATAGATCAACAAGATAAGGATGAGAATAATTAACCTATGAATTAAAATATTACCTAAGTAAAGTTATGCAAGTGTAATTAAATATTAATTACACTAACACCCCCCCATAAGTGCAACTTAGGGAGACTATAAAAGCATGCACCTAAAACTAAGATGAATGCAAGAAAGCATGAATGGGTCCTAGCAACAAGGTCTGATCAAGTACCCATGTACAAATGCAATAATGAGGTAGAGAAGGAAAACCTAGTGGGACAAAACCCCCTACAATGAGATGACTGTTGCAAAGAAGCACTAGAAGAACAATGTGGAGTAACACTGGAACTACAATCTGACAAGCAAGAAAAGATACTTCTGTCTACAAGAAACCAAAGCAAAATCATAATAATATGACAACAGACTCGATGCCACAGAATATTGGAAATCTCACAAACTAGAACAACCCTAGAATCTGTGAAGCAATTGTAGATGAAATATGACAGAATCTAGAAATCGTGTATCTCAATGCCGATGCCAAACTGAGACTAAAATTCTTCCATAGGAACAAGTACCATAAAGACTCTAGAACATTAACCATAAAAACATGGCCCTCAAACTGAGAAGGATTTGAACCAATGCATAGCAAGAACCATGAACTCTCAATCTAAAGTGTGAACCGATGTGAATCTGATATGTGTCAAGCAAGAGAAAAATGTGGCCAAAAGAAACTAAGAAACCGGATATAACCCATGTGAGTTGTCAACAAATCAAGATGAAGGTCAAAGTGCATGGACACTCTAATCAAATTATTATGCAAGAAAACCCCCTAATGGAACTTTATATCAGTTTATTTATTGCAATACCTAATGATTGCAAAATGAGAGAATGCAAAAACATGCATAAATTAAAGAGAAAATGTAAACATAGTGCATGAAAAACAAAATAGAGTGCATGCACAAACCAATGTTCACATCTGCCTCCATGATTAAAATTGACCTCAGATTTGTGTAGATGACTAAATCTGAAAAAATGGCCAACATCAATGCGAAGTGCTCAAAACTAGCTTTCTGTCGATATCTCATTTTCCAAAAATGGACATCGTGGCCAAAAGTTATGAACTTTTCAAAAAAGTTGAATTTAGCTTACAGGAAATGGGTTTTCTAGCAAAAAAAAGTTTACTTCTGATTTGATTTCTGCAAAATCTATTCACTATTTGTAAACAATAACAAAAACCCAAAAATATTTTGATGCTAAGAACAAAACCTAGAAATAATTTTTTGATCCAATAAGCAGAAGATAAAAAAAAAATCAACCTTCAGCCAGTAGAAAAAATGACACGCGCTACTTTTTGTACAACAATTTTCTCCAGATCTATACAAAATATTCAAAATCTAAAAGATACCCAGTTGAGATTTCGGCCCTATTTACAAAACCCAAAAATCATTTTTCCTACAACTGAGTGGAAGCTAGATTTCTGAAGAAAAAATGAGAAACAGCTCCAATAAAAATGACTTGCATCAAACCCTTGATAAAATTTTGACGAAGTAAAAGCCAATTGTGACTTTTTCCAGCACTCTGAATCCAATCGATATGTCTGATCTAATCTAAAATGCCCCATAAATAAGCTCAAGGTATGAAACCCTTGAGGAACCCCGAACATGCTCTGTAATGAACTTCTCTAAAAAACTGAGAAGGGGCTGCAAATCAAGGCTCTCATACCATGTTAGAAACCAAGATCTAAAATGCAAACCAAAAAATAACCTTCCATAGAAGAGAAAATCAGAAAAAGAAAAACTTTGCAAAAGATGTGCAAAATATTATTATTGAGGAATTCATAATTACATGAGATGATTTGTTTTATAAAAGCAAGTATGCATAACCCTAATCTTATCTTGAGCAACAAGATAGCTCAACAAGATAAGGATGAGAATAATTAACCTAGGAATTAAAATATTACCTAAATAAAGTTATGCAAGTGTAATTAAATATTAATTACACTAACAAGATTGTTGGGGATAATGATAAGAATAATTGGGATTATGATTGGATGTGGTGGGTTGCACATAATAAGTGCTTTGTGGGTGGTATAAGTATTGGGCAGCAAGGTTGCCTAGCATTTGTTGGAAGGATTGATATGATTGTATTAGAATTTATGAATGTTGTGGGGGTTGCTGATAGGATGGTGGTTTTTGGTAAAGAGGTCGAGATGGGATTTGGGGTTGTTGAGGAACTTGTGATTGGTGCAGAGATAACTGATAGGATAATGTTGGCTGGTGAGAAGGGATCTATGATTCATGAGGGGTTTGTGATGGCATACCTTGTGGTTGTTGTGGAGGTTGTGATGGGGGTTGTTGTGGCAGTTGTGATGGAATTGGGGTATACTGTGGAGGCTATGATGGGGATTGTTGTGGTGGTTACTAATGAGGCAGTTGCGACAGTTGTGCCAGTTGTGGATTACCCTGAGGTTGGTGCAAAGATGAGATATTGCCCTAAGGAAATTGTTGGGATGTGAATGGAGGTAGTGGTAAGTTTAAAGTGGGTGTAGATCTAGGAGGTGGAGGTGGCACAGTGAAAGGATTGCCCCTAGTATTCCCTGGTAACTGACTCAGTTGGTTTGGTGGAAGAGGTGGTGTAGACGGTATAAGAGTTGAACTTTGCGGGATGTTTGTGCCTTGCAAATTGGGAGGACCCTACAACATACCAAGACCAAGAGATTGTTAGGAACAGTTGCTACCCCCATTACTGAAATTGGAACTTGAGGGAGTGGTACAGGGGGTGACATTTGATAAAGAATAAAATTTCCAAATCCTGGTTGATACCACCCATCTTGTGGTGGACCTTGGGGAATGTATGAATTACCTAGATCATTCTGAGAATTTTGAGGATCTTGCAGTGCAGGGGGTGCAGGGGGTGCAATGTTGACATATTTTGATAAGTCAAACCCAGACAGTGGCTTGATACCTTTCAGTTAATGTGGCAAGGATTTTATCCCCATGCTCATCGAGAAGACGATCTGTCATTTGCACATTTGTGGGATTACTAAGATATTTATCAACGTGAGCTCGAGTTGATTGACCATGCTTTCATCAGGAGGGGACTGATTGTGGACCTTAGTATTAGGTTGAGATGAGACACTGTTGGTGGGTTGATCTTGAGAGATTGAGTTTGAGTACCTTGGGACTGTTGTTGTTCCATGAGCTTCTTTGCTTGTGATTGAGTGGTAATAGGCATGAAACTACAAAACACCTAGGTGGAAAAGATGACACTAAGCCCTAAGATGCACTTAAATGACAACCTAAATGATGACTAAAGGATTGATTGGATTAAATAATTGATTAATTGATTGATTAATTGGATGATTTGGATAAGTGATTGGATTGGATTTGATTGGGTCAGTTGATTGGATTGGATAATTGATAAGATTGGGTGATTGATTGGATAGTTGATGAGATTGGATCTAAACCAAGTTCAGGGATCTAAATAGATAACATATGATGCCGATGGTCAGATTAGATTACCAAAGGATGATTACGACACTAAATCTACCTCAAGGTGGAAGTAGATAGATTGGGCCACGAGTGATTATAGACTCAGGACGGTTAACAATCCTAAGTAAGTGCAAATGATGACGATCACGATCAGATACCTAAGCCAACTTGGATAAAATCCCCTAAAATGAAGTCTAAGAGATTGGGATTGATGAACTAATGATAGATATGCAGTCTAGGGATGCCCTACAATGAACCTATGTAGTTTGATTGAGGGATTGATGACTTTTGGAAAATGCAGATGGAGTAAAACTATGATTGCGGGTGGATGGATGATGATAAAAAAATTTGATCGCGAGAACAAACTCAGAAAACAATAGGCTTTCAGTGGCCCAAAGCATTAACTCTTAGGAGTTTTGTATGGGACACGTATACGCCTCTTTGTGTGATAGGATTGCCCCTCCAAGTAATGTGATTGCCTATCTAAGGGACAACATATTCGCCTTTGTGTATGACAAAACCGCCTTTTTGGGACACAAGATTGCCTTTCTAGGACACAAGATTTCCTAAATATTTGGACGCTCAAAAGAAATAGGTAGGCACAAGACACAAGATTTCCCTTGCATATAGCAGGATCACCTATTCAAGGAATAGGAGGACAGGGATGACACTGATCGAACACAGACTCGCCTAAAGGGGAGACAAGACCGTCCATTTTAAAGGAACAAGTACACTCAGATGACATAGACTGCAAAACTCACCTAAGAGGATAGCAGGATCGCCTATTCAGGGAACAAGCAGACATGGGGTCACCTAACTAAGGGACCTACAGGAAAATTTGCCCCTGAAAAGGATGAGTTCTCCTAAAGGATGACCTAAATCAGACTCGAGACACATAATCGCCCCTTTCAGGGCAAGATCACCTATCCATAATGCAAGTTCACCCCTATGGGAAGCAAACTCACCACTAAGGCCAGGGGCATACTACGACAAAGGACAAAAACACAACAAACAACAAGAAAAATGGTTGGACTAACTCACATTAACAACAAGCACTAGTATCGCATAAGACATGCAAGACAATACGATCCTAGAATTAGTGATAAGGGTTTAGAAACTTGATGTAGGCCCACCACCTCAAGGGGACACCCCAAGGTTAATACTCTATGATACTAGGGTGGTTCTCTGGATCACCCTTTCTCACGAAGGTGGATAGCTAGCGATTCAGTGGCATATGGTCATCAACAGACGCCATGGGCTCACCTTCATGCTCTCTCTCAGAGACTATTATAGTCCACCATGAAGATTTCTATCTCAACCCAAGGGAGTTCATGGTGAGTACATTTGATGTACGGTGCACATCCTTTGCACTACACCAAGCTGTGACTAAAATACGTGTCTCTATTTAGGATAAACAGGCTATCTCGTGCGTCTTTGATATTTTCTAAGGTACATGAGGCACAACCGTGAATACCAACCCTTCACAAGCATGGATCAGGAGTCCTAGCAAGGTACTAGAAACTCAGACCAACCCTACACGTCTTATCTGGGTATCACCCTAGCTTCGACACTTTGCTAGACACAACGTGACTAGATTAGGGTACAAATTTAGTTCTCACCCCCTTTATATACCCCTTCGGTAACACATGGTTGGAATCATCCCTCGAGTGATGAAATCCTAGGCAGGTCCTGCTAAAGGAAGGAAACACTAGATGTTTCAGTTGGTCCCCAGGCTCGCACGTAGCGCAAGGGGAGAGCTTAGATGCACTAACACTTCCTAGGTAGACTGGACTAGACTAGAACGAATTATGATTTATCATCACCTAGGATCATTGAAAGGTGCAAGGGGAGTGGATACGTCAACAATTCACTCCCAAACATAGCAAACAAGTTAATTGACCCTTTAATTAATCTACATGTGCCTAAATTAGTGAGAAAAAAGAAAGATAAATCTACACTAAGGATCTTCGACCGATCGTCTTGTAGAAAATAAATCAGTAGTTTTCACTACTGATCTTAGACAAATGATTCCCTATACAAACATTGGTAAAATGCCATACTCACCAACAAACAAGTTAGTTAATTAGTACCTAAAACCAAAATCAAATTGTAGCTCAAATTGAAAAATTAAAGGTTTTGGATTACCACAAATTCGCCTCTATGTGAGATGGGTTCACCCTTCTTATAGATTCAATTTGGCTTGTTCGGGAGATGGGAAAAGTCTCGGTTGCCTATCAAGTGGAGGGGCATATTCAATTTCACCTCTACGTTTGAGTCAGATTCACCCCTTCATCGAGCAAGTTCGCATGCTCAAGTTATGCAGAGTGTATTCACCTCTATGATTGGCAATCAAGATCAATGGTTGCAAGTCTGCCCATTTTACGAAAGGGAAAAATCAAGTTTGCTTGTCTTCAAAGCAATTTCACCTATGTATCAAGCAAACTCACCCATTAGGATTAGATTCACCCCTACGCGTGAAGTCTGAACCTGCAAAAATTCAAACAACAACAAACATAAAACTGACCCGTGATGTGGGTCCCACTACGCATGCCAAAAATGTGTGTAGTGTAATTACCTACCATAAGATGCAAAACTAAACTAAATGCAACAAAATAAAAACACAAAACAAACACTCATATTAGGCCTAGTTGAATTTAAACAAAACACAATAAAAATGAAACATTTTACCTTGTTTAAATTGATTGTTTTGGTTGGCCCTTTGGATGCTTGATTATGTGCTCCTTCTTTCGCAAAATAGCTCAAATCCTAGCTCTAAATGATGGTGAGATGACGAGGAATGCAATGGTGCAAATGGGTATTGGAATGGATGCAAGATTGAGGCTCAAAGATGGCTGCAACAATGGTGGATGGCTTGGATGCTTAAAAATTGGCTAAGTATGCTTGATTGCTAAAGTGAAGTGTTGGCGATTTCCAAATGGGAGCATTTCCTCTACTTTTAGGGGAAGTGCCTCTAAAACAATGGAAGGCTAGGCCATGGTGGAAGAGATCAAGGGCTAGGGTGAGTTGAGAACTCACAAGCCCTTCACAAACTAACATGTGGCGAATGAGATGGAAAGGAAGGGATGATGTGGAGGTGACATGGAGGTACTTTGATGTACCTTGGAAAGGGGAAAAATATCCTCATAAAGGAGGTCCTTGTCTACATGTGGCTTGAGAGGACATGTGAGGAATTAAAAACTCCTCACAAATCCTCATGGGGATGGAAGAAGGAATTTAAAATTCATTAAAATGCATTGGAAGATTAAATGTGAACTAAAAATTCACATGGGGAAGAGGTTGCCTTCTCCAAAAAGAGAAAGTATTTAATGTTGGTTGACTAAGGCACATACCATAAATGGCATTAAAATTAGGCTGGCTTAATTAGGTGATTAAGGTTGTGCAAATGTGGGATTAGACAAGCTAATGACATATTAAGGGCAAGTGGGAGATTATGGAGGATGTGACCCTAATGATGATTAGGTGTGTGCACATCCTAATCATAGATTAATTAGGTTACGGTGGATTAAGGAGGATTATGGAGGATGTGACATGAGGAGAGAGAAAAAGATGAATTAATAATTGATTTAATTCATTTGGGCTAAAGTGATCAAATTAAATAAATTGGGATATTTATTTAATTTGGAGATGAAAGAGGTAAGGTATTTAATTGATTTATTAAATACCTCAGGGGACATTAGGATAAGGTGAAATATTAATCAAGTAATAAATTATTTAATTAATATGGCTAAGGGATAGAGGACAGAGGAATGCAAAGGTGAATTTGACCATATGGGAGTGGTCAAATTTAGGTGTCACAACCTCTTTATAATTTTTTTTGATGATTACAATTTGAGGAGACTGCAAATATAAAGTATGGTAGAGTGTTTTCTTTGTTGATTTAGATTAATGCAACCTTCAAATAGTTGATATTGGTGAGAAAACAAAATGCTAACGGTGTCCCATAATTTTAAGCTTTGGAAAGCCTTTTAAATGACCCTTGAGCAACATCTACAAGGGTTTTAAAATAAAATGTAGTATTGATGGTATACATACCACATGGAAATGACATCTCATGAATCTTGAAATCATGGAGACTGATGTGTAATTTCTTTCTTTAACTCTTGCAAACTATCTCCTCAAGCTCCCTATAACGTGTCATCACTCCTCCTTAGTTGTTTGTAGCACAAAAAAACTTGAGTAACCAAATGTTGTTTCCACTTCATCACTCTTGCATGGGCCAACAACAAAGATCTTCATGGCTTCTACAACAATATCCACAACCTTGTTGACTTTTGCGATGTTCATTAAGTGCCCTAACTGCGATTATAGCCTAGTAAAGCTATGTAGAACTAACAAACATAACCAACAAACCCTAAGACTAGGTTGACTTAGGGAAAAAAAACAAACTTTTTACAACTTCCCTCTAAAAAATGCACACAGATTTTTGGTATTTTAATAAATTTGAAACTTTAATCAACGTATAGGCCCCTCTCTTCTTGATATATCATAGCAAATATTATATTTTTCCTCATTCTTTTTTGTTTCATTTAAAACTTTATGAAACCCCCTTTTAGATTTTCTAATGACTATTTTGTCAAGGTATGGCAAAAATATCATAATTACAAATTTCAATTTCCATTTATTATGATATTAATCATGTATAGTTGCTAAAACGAATTAAAAAAAGTAGTTATTAGAATCAAATGCCACTTTCTATACATGGCAACAATATAACAATCATCTTTGAATTTTTTATGACATTTTAATTGGATTAATTTGTCCAATCTCTTTGTTTCGTTCATTATCAAATAATTTAGACATTTTTAAAACACTCGATAACAATGTCAAATAATTAAAGGTATTCAATGCATAGCTCATTAGTTGTCCTTTTCTTCATGATAAGAAAATAGGGAAGTACTTCCACTATATAGCACTTTTTTTTTTTTTACAATTATAAAAAATTGAATAAAAGTTGTTTAAAATAAAATAAAAATAGAAGAAAAACCCAATGAAGTCATTTCATTTCTCCATCAACTTGAGGAGTCCATGATTACATGGAGGACTATGAAGCTTTTGAAATGAGGATTGTACCATAAAAGGGGCCTTAACAAGGTCTCATGAGAAATTGGAATCTTGTTTTTAAAATAAAAGCCCCTACTTTTTACTTCTCAATTTCTAATGGATGTGTGAATTTCCTCCACAAGTGTATAAGATTTTTTTCCCACATCAATTATTATTAAAAAATAATTCAATTAAATTTCTTAGAATTGATTATTCCCCACGTGGCAACACAGGCGCCATTCTCAACGCTAACAAATTTTCCCCTGAATGTGTATTGAAGTTGCATGGACTAACACAGAAATCCACAAAGGCTTTGTTGTGCAGGAAAAATGGCAGAAGAGAAAGTAGTTCGATTTGGAATTCTGGGGTGTGCAAGCATAGCCAGAAAATATGTCAGAGCAATTGGAATGTCAACCAATTCCTCAGTGCATGCAGTTGCCAGTAGATCACTTGACAAAGCCAAGGCATTTGCCTCTTCTAACAACTTACCTCCAGAAGTAAAGGCGTACGGAAGCTATGAACAGCTTTTGGATGACCCCTGTGTGGATGCTGTGTACATTCCTCTGCCTACATCGTTGCACCTCGAATGGGCTCTCAAGACTGTCCACAATAAGAAACATCTTCTTCTGGAGAAACCCCTTACACTTTGTGTTGAAGACCTTGACACCATCATAGAGGCCTGTAATAATAATGGGGTCCAGTTTATGGATGGCACCATGTGGATGCATCATCCTAGAACTCCCAAAATGAAGGCCTTTCTTCAAAATCCAGACCTCTTTGGAGACCTTAAGTCGGTAAGTACTCAATCCTTTCCATTACTTTAACACAATAATGTAATTTGTTTTTTTTGTTGATTTTCAACTGAATTTTATTATGTCGCCCTTTCCTAAAATCTGGGTAATCGATGTAATAGGCAAGTTTGTTTTAATGCCGATTTTCTACCGGCTTTTAGGATATCGTCCTTTTCTAAAATATGGGTAATTGTCATGACAATTTGTTGTGCACGGATAAACCATTTCACGATTTTGTTTTTCCACTTATGTTCTTTCTTTTTCTCATTTCTTTTGGCTTATAGCATACATGCTAGTGTAATGCAGTCATCTGGGTTTATTTCTCTACATTTTTGTTTGGTGGTAATTGACTTTTCTACTTAAAACAAAATAATGATGTGGGTACAGATTGCTCTTATGTTTGCTGTTTAGAAATGTTTCGACTAGAGAGCAGTGAATTTCTATGGTTATTTGCAGGTCCACTGTACTTTCTCGTTTGCCGGTTCTGGTAAGTTCTTTGAAGAGGACATTCGGGTTAAGCCAGATTTGGATGCACATGGTGCATTGGGTGATGTTGGATGGTATTGTATTAGGGCAATTTTATGGGCTAATGATTATGAAATGCCTGAAAGTGTGATTGCACATCCCAGGCCTGTTTTGAATGAAGGTGGAGTGATCACATCATGTGGGGCTACTTTATCTTGGCAAGATGGAAGGGTGGCAACTTTTCATTGTTCATTTCACTCTCCTCTAGCCATGGATTTAAGTGTCCATGGTTCTAAAGGAATTCTGCGGCTTCATGATTTTGTGATTCCCTATGAGGAGAACTCTGCATCATTTTTCCCTTCCACAAACACCAAGTTTGGGGAAATGGACACTGTTTGGGGCCCCAGGCCCAGTGAGCAGAGAGTTACAACAGAATTTACTCAGGAAACTTTTATGGTTCAAGAATTCGCGAGGCTGGTAAAGAGAATCCAAGATTCTGAAGGAAAGCCTGATTCTCTATGGCCCTCCATCTCCAGGAAAACACAGATAGTGCTGAATGCTGTAAAAGAATCTATTCAGGAAGGCTTGATATCTATTACATTGTGAAGCATATAATAAAATTTTACACCACAAAGTCTCTTCTTATAAAACAAACAAAAACCATATTTCTTGTATAAGGTAAATTTCTGTTTAGTAATATGAACATTTCTTTATTGTCTTCAATTTTATGTTTATAATGTATATAAATCTTTATGTTAATATAAGGTTGCAACCAACTAGGTATACAGGTTGTTCAATTGTCTCTTTCCTGATTCTTATGAAAACAAAAAGTTCCACATGTCTTGTACGGTATATGGTGCTACACACAGAAGACATTATATTCCAGAAAGCTGTAATAAAAATAAGCGCTACTCTAGAGTTTAGATGCGTTCTTTTAACTACCATGTGCTATTCTACTTAACTAAGTCTGTGTTTCTTTAAATAGCAGATTATCAAACAATTTCAGATCTATGCTAAGTACAATAAAACAAAAGAGATGGAAATAAATTGAGAACTAGAATAGAAAGAGATTAGGGATAAGAGAGTATGTTCGGTTTGATGTCTGATGCATTTTGGAAGGTGGCAGAGCGCTGCAGGGATGTGGAGATGCTCTGGAGGTGTAATCAGGTACTGGAAGCTGTGTCAGATGAAGATGACCTGACAGTCATACTCATGTCTTGCAAGGGCACTAGTGACCCTCTCTCGGCACTGGTGACCTTCTTTGAGTGCTGGTGACCTTCCCTGGCCACTAGTGACTTTTTTGGGGTGCTGGTGCATGACAAGGGTGCTAGTGACTTTTTGTAGATGCACTTGTTCTCTGCTCGTTTGACTCTGCAATTTTTAAGAGTTGTTCACCTAATTTTCTGCTTCTGTGTGGTGCTTGCAGAATCCGGAAATGTGCTCACAAAGCTTAAGATAACCTATTTGAAGTCAGGGAAAAAATGGTTGCTAGGGCTTGGAGCTTGCTTTTGTCATAACCCTTAGCTGGTATTTTTCAGCCTTCATGAAATGTCCCTAGGGTTTTCCTTTTCTGCCCTAACCAGCTCTCAAGGAATGTTAATAAGATCAAATCTTCACATTGCAGTTCACAGTGACAATCACATCAATAATTTTTTGTTCGCTTCAGTTTCACAAATAATCCAATTTGAAATTTCAGACAAAGAGTAACACATAGCTGATAACATTAATAAATAGATAATTGATTCAGATTTGAATGATAACAAAAATTCAGGATCTGGTATGAAATCTCTGAGAGTTTACTGTTTAGGAGGATATTACAAGTCTGAATGTGTCCAGTGGTGATCTGGCCTGCCAGTTAGCCTCCTAAAACTCCTGCTTATGTGGCCTGGCCTGTGACTAGTTTGGTGCTGGAAGATTAGATGATCCAAGGAGTTTGCACTTACAAAAGTTTGAAATCACCGTCCTCTCTGTGGTGTGAACCCTCAAAGACCCGCAGCTCTGATTGACGGTGATTGTTGACAATAAGTTAGCTAGCAAGAAGCAGTCTAAGAAGTGGCCTGTGGTTTTGGGGCAGAAGGATGCGATGAAGTAGAAGGAAATAGAGGATGCGGCTGCAGCAGTGAACGGTATTGTTGAGGAGTTCCAACATGAAATTTGAAAGGCTCAGGTGGATAGAAGAGCTTCAATTGGTAGACGAGTTTGTGAAGATCTTTTGGATAGTAGAAGCATGGATTTTGCGACAATGTAGATAGACGGGGAATAGAATAATAGTGAAAGACAGAATCTGCTCAAAGGTAAAACTTAATGAGGTTCCTTGTAAGGAATGGCTATAGGTGAATAAGTTTCTGAACTTGAGGAAACTAGGAAGATGTTTAAGGAAGTGTATTGTTAGGGTTTCTATTTTGAAGAAAGAAGGCACTTGTAGTTTTTGTAATAGAATAAAGTTTGAGAAAGATAGTTGGAGGAGGTGGACAATGTTGCAATGGCTTTGCCGTTGTGCCAAAAGATCGACCTGTTAATGCCCGGTACAAATGCCAGATTTATACAAGATCCAGGGGAGGCGGTTAAGCCATGTCACGAATCTGCGGCGGGCTGGATAGATACCAACCTATCCAAGGGGACAAAGGCACTAACCTTCCAACAGATGAGACATGACACATTTCAATTCACATGAGGAGTGGAGAAGTTCAGCACAACCAATCTTAGAACATGTCCCATCTTGGAGCCTTAAAGTTGGAAAAGACAAAGGAAGGAGTTTAACTATATTACACAGAGCTCGTACAAATGTTGAAGGCATGCTGAGGTTGGAGCACCAGCTGAAAGAGTGATTGTACCACTTGGCCCTTGTTTGTGAGAAATATGCTCACAAATTTTCTACTAGGGTGTTTAATGTGAGAGCAATCATTTATTAACAAAAAATATACCATATTCTTTTCTAGTTTTCTCTATTTTGTAGGTTTCTTCCAGGGTGTATGGAGTTAGAGTTTTCACTTTCTTCTAGGTGATTTTGATGAACATAAGATAGATTTTTGGTAGTGCAAAGGGGTTCTGCTGTGCCTTTCTTGCCACATTTATTCAAGGAGGGGTTTGTCAGTTCTTTCTCCTTATAATGACAATAAAGGTTGTGTGATAATAATAGATTCACATCTCTTCCTCAGCAATTGTCGAGGACTTCTTCCCATGTTTTTATTGATTTATTGTTTGGAGTTTTTGGCTTTTGCCCAAGTTTCCTTGTGTGAAGGTTCGTTCTTGTGGATGACATCCTTGCTGATGCCCAACTTTGAAAGACGAATTCTGCAAATTAAAAATTTTCAAAGTATGACTTCGCATGAGAGCTTGGGACTATTGTCCAATTGGAACTATGGATCCTAGATGGTACCAACCAATTCGTACTGTATCCTAAAGAATCTGCACTTGAATTAATCCATTTTGAGCAGATACACCCAATTTAGAGGACTGCCCCTTTCTATTGGAGATTGTAACAGGTTTATTAGGCCCCTCTCATGTGTACAAGCATGCATCTCTGAATTCATTGTGAATCATCTTTGGCTCCTAGAATTGTCTCATGTTTTGAGAAATTTGCAAGATCACTGTGATCAAAGTTGTTTGGCCTTTGTGCCGTGGTATAATTAAGCTTCATTTGAAATTCAATAAAGATCTGTGCATCTCATTATGTCTTTGTGTTCAGCTGTGTGGGTCTTGATGTGTGTTGCTTGGTTTGCCAGCCCTTAGTTGGGTTGTTAGATCTTGTGCTGCATCAAGAAGAAAGGAAAAGGCAAGGTTAGAGGGCAAGGGCAGCTGGTTGGGAAATGGATGGAACAAGAAGCCATAAAAACAAAGTGTTGAGTCTGTTGACCATTAATGGAAGCAAAAACTCCAAATAATTGCAGATGGTTCATGGAGTGTGATCTGAAACATTATTTAAAAATTGTTGCACAGTTTTCACCAAAGTTTTATAAATTTAACATCATGAACAGTGAAATTCAACTACTAATAATGAATTTGGGGTACACTAATAAAGAAAGTCAACTACTAATAATGAATTTGTTATTTACTGGTTTCATTTATTATGGTGGGGGATCTTGGAACCTACAAGAGTTGGGTTACACTAGGCAGTCAACTACCAATAGCATTGGAGATCTAGACCTATGACCAGCTTTTGTGAAGTCCCTCTTTCTTTACTGCTTGGGCTTCATCCCAAGGTTGAAGACAATGAATTTGTTGTATGAATTGATCGAAGGTAAGATGAATTTTGATGCCCTTCAGGCCAAAGTGGTATGCAGGACCTATTATGACCTTAAAAGTTTTAAATAATTCCCCAATCTTTTAGTTGTCTTTTGATTTAATATTTCATTTGCAAGGTCATGATTACAAATATCTTTTTGGTTGTGCTTATTACCATTATTTAATGAGCAGGTTAAAAGGAAATCTTTGATTTCCTGTCTAATATTGACTTAAAAAGGTGCAGGTATGTTTTTTGTACTGTACATAGACAATCCAATATGTGGAAGTGTCAATGACCATAGGCTTGTGGCATTTCCAGAAGGTCACTTTCTGGTCTGCTTGTAATTGTTTTGGCCCTTTTGTATGCACATAGATAATAGACTGTTATGAACCGTATCATGATGAACTGTTATGCACATAGATGCATCCTGTAATTTAAAGGCATTTTCCAACTTTGCAGAGAAGAAATATTGTAAATTAGTAACTGTACCTTAATTGACAAAAGTAAACTAGGCATGCACTTCATTACAGTATGCACATAGATAATAGACTGTTATGAACTGTATAATGATAAACTTCGCTAATAGATGCATCCTGTAATTTTGAAGGCTTTTTCCAACTTTGCAGTGATGAGATATTGTACATTCAAAAAACTTTACTTTAATTGACAAAAGTAAACTAGGCATGCACTTCATCACTATATGCAATGAGCAAAATTTGCAAGTGCAGCACACAAGTGGGGTGAAATCAAAGTAACAAGACTCAGACTCGCCTTGGACTCGGCTAGGGTGACTCAACTCGGGACTCGGCACTCAGCACCTGAACTCGGCGCAGACTCGGCAAAATGAAAAAAAGTTGAAAAAACCCTAGAAATTTAGAGATTTTTAAGGATTTAAAATTTGTTTCAAGCACCCTTTATTGAATAAACCTTAAAGACACAATAACATCATTAAATAGAAGCAAATTTGATCACATACACAAGTATACAACGATCACATAAGTATAAAGTACACAAATTGTAGTTGAGCTGCTGAAGAAAATAGCATACTTAGATATATAAATATAGTCAAATGTATACAAAACTCATGGAATATGAAATCCATGACATCAAATGTTCCGTATAAATATGAAATATCAAAAAAGTAGCCACAAGTCTATGGCTTAGTAGAGCCAACATCCTTCCTACGAAGGCTTTTAAGGGTCCTCAATGATGTAGTAGTTGCAGCCATAGTCTCTACCTATGTCTCTATGCCACTCTCACTAATAGCAGTTGTGTCTCCTCGTGCTCTAGCCTCCTCCTTAGCCATGGCTACAACCTCAGCCTCTCTCTCTGGCTGGTCCACCCAATCAAGGTCCTCGTCACTAAAGATTGCATTTGTAGCCTCAGTGATCCACTCAAACTATGGATCAACCTCCTCTAGCCTAATCGAGGTGGAATCGTGGTAAAAAATCTTCATGTATCTGAGCCAAAGGTTGTAATGAACATATACCAAATCATTCATCCTCTCCACTGACAGTCTATTGCACTTCTTGGAGTGTGTGCTCAAACATATTCCAATTGTACTCACAACCAGATAAACGACATGGTTGGCTCAATATATGAATGACAACATTTTGAAGGTTCGGTGTATCAGAACCAAACATATGCCACCAACTATTTGAAATGAGAAAAAGAAACAAAATCAATCTCATTTTCAACTTCAATTTTCAAGTTTCAATTTTCAAGTTCAACACTTAATAATAAATTATAATATAAAAAGATGAAAATTATGCCCTTAAATATATTTTTACTTGGCTGTAATGTCGTCCTACTCTCTTTGCACAAATGATGTGCAAAGAAGTCTCCTTGTGCCTTAGTGAAGGCATCTATCTTGTGCACTATTTGTATAGTAACAACAGGCAACATCTGCTCTATTGTTGAGTAAAGCCCACTAAGAATCTCTCTATCTACACGGAAATCATGGTTGAATTGGAAGGCCGGATTTAGGAAACATGCGGCTGCATGGATGGGCCTATGAAGTTGGTGGTGCCATCTCCTATCAATGATCTCCCAAGTGAGATGATACTTCTCCTCAACTCCACCATAGACGGATCTAATGGCCTATTTGGCCCTATCCATGCCCTCATATATGTAGCCCATTGTGGGCTTCTCCCCATCAACAACTCGTAGGAGAACTATCAAGGGCTCGATAAACTGCAAAGTGTAAACATTGTGAAATATTAACTTAAGTGTGAACGAAAATAAACAAATAAAAGTAAAATATGAATAAAAATTAAAACATAATGAAGAATTAAATTTTACCTTCACAATCTCCTTTGTCGGTGTTCAAAACCTTGGCTCATAAAAAATGCAATCAGCCACAGTAATCCCTGCAGTGCTTGTAGCATAGGATGAGGAAGACCACTCCTCACCAACAAACATGCGCCTTAAAGCCGCCTTTGATCAAATCAAGGATTGCAATGTAATAAAATTTGTTGCAAACCTAGTGATGTCAGGACGAGCCAACTCCCTCAACCCCTTGTATTGCCTCACAAAGTTAAGCAGTCATGTGTGATTGTATCCAAATTTTTAAATGTTTTTTTGCGGTATCCACACATGTTTTGATCCATGGGAGTTTGCCAAGATCCTCCAACATAAGGTCAATGTAATGGGCGGCACATGGAGTCCAGAATATAGTAGGGTGCCTCTCCATCAATAATCTACTAGCAACAACATAATTTGTTGCATTATTTATCACCACTTGAACTACATTCTCTTCACCCACCTCAGCTATCACTTCCTCTATAGCCTCACAAAGGTATGTGGCATTTTTGAATTGGGCGGAAGCATCAATGGACTTGATGAAGATGGTGTCCCTTGAAAAAATAAGCAAAACCAATTATTCAATAAATTAAAAAACATAAATCATCCATATTAAATTATTAATCACTAAATCAATTTCAAATTTCAAATTAATCGATGCATTGAGGGAAGTACAATTACCTCCGGAGGAAACTAGAAAATTAAGTAGCATCCTATCTCTCCTATTTGTCCAACGATCAGTCATGATAGTGCAACCCAACCTCCTCCACTGCAAGTGTTGCTCTTCTAATTGTGCTTTTACATCTGCCACCTTTTGAGTCAAAAGTGGGCTCTTTAATTCATCTTTAGTAGGGGCTTTGAACCTTGCCCCACATATGGTTATGGCATCAACCATGTTTTGCCAAAAAGGAGACCTAAGACATGTCATAAATAAATTAATAAGTTACTTAGATAAGTATTGTAAAACGAAAAGTTTTAAGTTTTTAACTTTAGATTTGAATTCAATAATGAGATACATCTAGATTCTAAAATTTAAATATAAAATTTAAAACAATTAAACGAAAAGAATTCCCTGGCTACATGGAAGGGAATGGTGAAATAGTACCAAAAGTCTGCAATTGTTTTTTTCGCTACATCATGTGCGTCCTTGTTCCAACCCATACTCTCAAGCAATGGTTGGGAACCAGGAGTAGTGTGTGGTACAAAATATGAGTCCACCATAGATTTATGAACTCTAAGGTCAATGCTAACACTCCCACTACCACTAGCAGTAGCAACACCAACAGCACTAGGAGTACGCATAGCTGATGCAGTAGCAGAAACACTAGCACTAGGACGGTATGGAGGCATGGAAGAAGCATCTCCAACAACACCAAGTCCCTGTCCAACACTCACCAACTCCTACCTCTGCCTCTTTTTCATTTCTTTTTGCAATTCAAATGTTTCTAATTGCACTTGCACTTCACGAATAGCCTCAAGAGGTGCTTCAATGCAGCCCACTGCATAATGTATGGGTATGCATGCAATATGATATTTCAAGTTGATTATGCCTCCATGATATATTGTTTTGCAATATTTACATTTTGCCTCTCCTTTTTTCATTCTGGCAAATATTTCAACATGTTTCCAAGTAGAGTCTTTTCTGCCTGGGGTTTGAGACATTGTGAAAATATGGTTTGATTTGCAAATTAAAGTGGTTGCAATAACAAATAGGGTTTCTAAAATTATTTAAGTTGCAAGTATGGTTTGTAAACAAAAAATGCAAACTCAAAAAAACAATGATTTTACAAATTACAATGAGTTATTTGTTAAAAAAACACAAAAAAAACCAATTAAAATCAAATTTACCTTTTAAATCTAGGTTGGAATGCAATGCAAACTCCTCCCAATCATTGGTAATGAGCTCTCAATGCACCTCCTTGCTGGTATGAAGCTTCCCAAATGATATCTAAGCCTGGATTTGTCTTCAACAGCTTGCTAGTTGTCCTACAATGATCTATTTTTTTTCTTCACAACTCTCTCTTCTCCTCCTATTTTCCAAGTGAATGAAATGAGGTTGCTTTTAGGGCTGGGGAGATAATATAAGTAAAAAAAAGTTGAACTTTAATTTTATGTTTTTTTTTTTCCTTTTTGGCCTTTGTTGCGCCAGTCGCATCTAAGGCTCAGGACTCTCCTGGACGCAATGCGTCCAGCGCATCTAGCGAGTCCGGCCAGGGCTCGACCAAGTTAGAGTCCGAACTCCCTGGACTCAACTAGTGTCACTTGGATCGGGACTCGCTGAGTCTTGGTGAGTCCCGTTACTATGGGTGAAATATCGTAATTTTGAAGGCTTTTCCCAACTTTCTAGGGATGAAATATTGTACATTCAAAAAACTAAATTTTAATTGACAAAAGTGAACTAGGCATGCACTTCATTACTGTATGCAATGAGAAAATTTTCCAAGTGCAGCACACAAGTTGGGTGAAAACTACATGCCTCTTTGCTGACGAGACATACCAAAAGATTTACAGTTTGGGAAGCACGAAGGGCGACAAAAAAATTAAGATGAAAAGGTGTGTAATAATTGAGTCCAGTATGTTATAAAAGCCCATCTACCATAATTGCAAACTTGCCATCATTGAATTGTCATCTCTCAGGTCCATGGGCTCCTTTCTTTGAGCAGCAGTGCATATTTATTTAGGTTCCAAAAAGAAGAAAGAAAATTTAGGATGGTGTTTTGTGGTAGAAAAGGTTAGCAACAATAGAAAGGTTGTTGCACTCAATTGGAAATGCAACACTCATCCCACTACCAAAAAAATGAATTGTGTTGCTTTTTTAATTATGCAGCTAGTGAGAATGCAAAAAGTAAAATAAATCCCAATGGGAAAGACCAAATGTAAAATTGTCTCCACTATCTTCTGACAGTGTAAAGGTGCTTTTAACATTTATAATTAAGTGCTCCTTGTGATTCTTACTGTTATAAAAGTGCCACATTGCTCAGGTTCTTCACAAGTCATAATGCCATTAGTCCATTTCTTACTTGCTCCAGTGGGTTGTAGGCTCAAGTGATAAGGTTTCCAGTCATTTGTCCAAAGCTCAAAATCTAAAATTACATTTTCTTTCTACAATCAAGGAAATGAAATTTAGCAGTTCTACTTCTGTCATTTATTGTCATTTTGTTCTACAAAACATCAAGAATGTGACTGAAAACATTAAAAGTTTTGTGACAATACATAATTAAGCACGAGAGGAATAAATAAAGTTCCATTTATTGCCAAGACCGTAAAAATGGCACCAAAATAATATTACAAGAGTCAAGGTTAACTCCCATGAAAATGTGTATATGGAAGCTAAATAAGCTCTACGGTCTGTTAAGCTCAATGTTCCTCTTATGCTTACAATAAAATAATATGAAATAAGAGAGTTCACAGACAAGATCCCAAAAATGACAGTAAAATAATATGAAATGAAGAGCCAACGAAGGTCCATAAATAAACAATATGAGAAAGCTAAATAAGTAGTCTTAAACTTCAACAAAACCAAAAATACACCTTTTTGATTAAGGTAACATGGTTTTGAAAGGAGTAAGAGACAAGTGCACCCAAGTTGCTAAACAACCAAAACATAAAACAAAGAGTGCTTAGGGATCTAGTTCGAACAATGCCATAGTCAAACCCTATTCAATCTCACACCCTTCACTTTAATGTGAGATTAGGAGATAGATTTGGGAAGACCTTTCTTCTGTCTTTGTACAATCATCTAGGAAATATTATCTTCCAAGTCCTCATGTTGATGTGGCATATGCAAATAATTGGACAAGCAAAACAAGCACAAACAATACACTCTACATTTGCAAAGCATATGACAGATATTGATGATAAGGAAACAACATTGACTAGAGAAAGTGTAAATTTTGAAAGGATACAACACTAACACAAAAGGTAACCTAAATTGGATCGTAAAAGTTCGTACCAATTAGCTAAGTCACTATTTTAATTGTTAGTCAAATCAGCTAAAATGTTTGGAAACTAATCCTAGAACAATCAAGTTTAACCAAGAATGAAGGATGATAGGTATGTGATAGTATACATAGTTTGCAAATGGTTTTGATGTGATCAAGACACCTCAAATTCAAACACTGTGAATGTAGGTTCCAAGGAAAAAAAATAGAAAAGAAAAATAAAAATAGGGTTAGTTTTCCAAACGATAGAATTGTATTCTAGTAGGGGGTTTGTTGTAGAATTTCCAAATGCATTTGGCAGTTGGGGTATTGCCAAATGCAACAAATGGCAGTTGGGGAACTCAATGGCATTTTTGCATGTATGAGGTTGTTGTTTTCGATCTGATCAAGTAGTTCGGTGAAAGTGAGTTGAACACTTTGGGCTTGGGTGCAAATGATGTGTTTTATTGCTTCTTTTTTGTTTGGGTAATTGCATAAATACACCCTCAAAGGTAATTGTAAACGAATTTGAAAGTAACCTAGTATAGTCTTGTTGAAGAAAATCATTGAGTTCTTGGTTGAGTACATAATAATTTCATTGTAGTAAAGTAGTGTTTATAGCTCAATGTAGAGTGTTGCAAGTGCTAATATATGTGGTTTGTAGGTTGGTGCCCTTGAAGTCCAATGCAATGTAATAAGCTTGTAATTGAACTAGGTGTTGGAACTTGTATAATCTTGACTTTACTTTCCATTGTACGTTGTTAGTGGTAAGGCCACATATAATGATGTATAATATTATGTTGGGCCAAGTTAGTTATCATTTATCAATTAATTTGATGTTCATATAATGATGTATAACATACAAACTTCATCGATAATCATTTTTTACATTCAAATGTTTGCTTATTTTTTGTATTGATTGAAGTTTATGGTATTTTGTGACTTCAATTTCTACATGGTATTATAGTGGGAGTGACTAAGTAGAGAATCATAATTTTAAGGAATCTATTTCTCATTATCTATTTCCTAACAAAAGCATTTTTGTTAATCAATACAACAAATCTCTATCTAATATTTCAATGATCAAGGCTTTAGGCTATACACCTATTTCCAAATAAGTTTTTTCTACTAAATAACATTTCTAGTAAATTTGTTTGAAGATTTATATTCATTCTTAAAAATCAAGGGTGGGTCTCCTTTTTATGTTTTTTTCTAATTTCATCTCTAAAAACATCAAGTCTTAGGGTGAAAAAGGGAGACTTTATCCAAAAGAGAGCATTGATCACTTGTCATGCTTAAATCTTGAGTGTGTCACTTCATGAAAGTTATTTGTATAGCAACCATATTGACTTATGCATTGGCACATTATGGTTTCATTTTATAAGAACTAGGCTTCCAAACTTGAGGCAACTTCCTTGCAACCTTGTGTTGTGGGCATTTACTCTACCTCTATAGTGGAAAGAACAACCATGGGTTGCATTTTATTCATCCAATTAACTACACTTCTAGTTAAAGTAAACACATAACCATTTTTAGACTTCCTAATATCCAAATCATCAACTTAATTTGAATTGAAATCATTATGACTATGATGACAAATATAATAATTAGAAGTCCCACGCAAATATCTAAACAATCTCTTCACATAGGTTTAATGCTCCCTATCAAGGTTTAGAAAGAAACTCACTAAAAACTCCCACCTTGGAAAATATTGGGTCTAACACATATCATACCATATGTCAAGATTCCTATAGCACCAATGGAAGAAATATTAAGCATGTCTTTAAAATTGTTAGCAATAAATTTGAGGAAACACAAACTGAAGTTTTAAGCCCCAAGTACTTTTTGAGTGTTGTAGTTTATACCCTAAACTCAGTCATATAAAGGTAAATGTCACTTGATTCAAACACAAGATTAACTAGTTACTCAACCAATTATAGAATTATAGGTAACAACATATAGATAGAATCATGGTAATCATTTTATTAATTTTATCAAAAGGGGTACATTAATATATCTTCCCCTATACTCTGTTCGTCTCTTTCCTTTCTTACATATAACTTATACATATACAATCTCATATACAATCCTTACATATAGTCCTCTAGTTTCTCTTCCTTGTATTCCCTTTTCCCCTTTACTGTCATTCATATATTTTCCTATACATATATCTAAGGGATGGGACGTGGCCCATCTATTCTACCCCTAGTCTAGGTGGTATTTTTGCAATCTTAGGCTCTGCAAGTGCTTTGTGGCAAGATGCAGTATGATCTACTTGATGATGTCTTCATTGTTATTCTTTTTGGCTAACATCGTCCCCCCTTTCAAAATGTTGACTTTTCCTCAAGTCAACACTATTGTGCTAGAAGGATGTCCTTGTAGATCTCCTTTAAGTTGGAAAAAGTGCCATCCTAATGGGTCTTGGCCAGATGTAGCTGGTGTGTCTACTCTTGGATCTCTAAGAGGAGTTGCTCTACCTTTGGGAGTGTTTGTAGAATCAATATCTTTTAGACCAATTGTTGGGCTTCCTAGAGGACTTTGATAATATGAGCTAGCTTCAAATTGACAACCTCTCGAAGTTGGTGAAATTTATGCCAAACCCAATCTCTTTGATTTTGGAGTTGTTGAAATTGTGCATGTAATGCCTCTATCTACACACTAGACTACCCATTTGTGTCTTGTAAGGCATCATAAGTTGTGGTTCTTTAGCGGATTTGAACTTCCAATTGATCCATCTAAGCCATGGTTTTTGTGATCATTGTTGGCCATTGTAAACAAAATTGATATAAGGCATTCAGATCCCCTTTTGTGTTCTTTAGGGTACTGATTTGTGATTCCAAAGTAGGGTGTGTGGTGGTGCACTTCTTCCTTTCCTCATCTATTCTTGTCTTCTAAATTTTTTCCTGTATCTGTTGCCTTAGTGTGTTCTTAAGTAGTTGGTTGTCCTTGATTACCCCTTCTACAAGAATTCTCAACTATGCTACCAAGGGTTGGGATGAGTCTCCTTGGATGTTGGGAAATGTACCTTGTATTTCCTTTATAGTCTCCTCTAACTGGTTGGAGCTCTCCACATGATGTTTCAAGATCTTTTCCCTTGTAGTTTGGTGCAGGATATCACCCAACTGAAATTTATGCAAAGGGGATATGCTTCCAAGATCTACATGTGATCCTACTAATGGGAGTTGGAATAGTTGTAGAGAGGCTACTGGTTGGAGCTACTTCTATTTTTCCAAGAAGTCCTTGATGGACTGCATGGAGGGTGTGGGGGAGGAACAGGGTTTCTCAAATCATGGAGGGGGAGATGATTGTTCCTGCTTTGAAGAATCTATTTTTAGTTTTCCCTCTTCCTTCTATAGCTATTGAAATGTTCTTTCTATTGCTTTTTTTTTATCTCCTGCATTGTTTGGGCACTTCTACCTTTTCTATCATCGGCTTACCTTTTCTATCATCGGCTTATCCAATCTTTGTTTGGATCAGAGCTCTTTAGTTTGATTCTCTATTATCCTTTGCTTTTGTGGAGGTGTCACTATGGCAGCCACTTCTCTAGTGGCTAGGTCTTTCAACTGTTCTTATCCTTTTGTTGCTCTTTCCCTTCTCCTTTTCAATGTGATAGTCAATTGGTTCAGAAAACTATCAATCAAATCTTTTGAAGTTGTATTTGATTCTATCATATATCTAATAATCACCCTCTATGTAATTTGTTGGTTTGGGCTCATCATGTTTGGGTACTTTTTTAGTGTCATGTCCATTGCCTCTTTCTGAAATAGACCACTATACAGTTGGTCCTCATCCACTAGTGGTGAGACTTCAAGGGCATTGGCAGTCTTGAGAATGGATGTATCCTTTGGGATTGTGCACTCCTCTTCCTCTATATCTACTACTTGCAAAGAAACTTCTCTCTTTCCCTTTTCCTTTCTCCTCTTAGGATTCTTCTCAGAACTCATTTGCAAGAGGGCTTTAGTAGCCTCCTTTTCTGATGGTTCCTTCCAAGGAGGGGCAGTTATAAGCCTTCGTTTCCTTGGCCTACTCGTCTCACTTTGGGACGATTCAACTAGTGGGGTGCTAAGGAGGAGTCTTTCGGACCTTTGGGGAGTGGATGTGTTATGTTTGTTTGGTTCTTGCTTGGTAGGCCCCATTTCTCATGCAACTTCTCCTTATTGTTGTCAAATTGTTCCTCAAACTTTTTCTTTGCTAGTTTATCCATGTATTCTTGGTAAGTGTTGAACTTATTGGCTTGTGAATCTTTTGGGTGGTTAAGGAGTGTAGAGGCATAGTTGTAAATCTCTCGTCAAATACTTCATATGGAAGTTGGGGTATCCATGAGGTTCTAGGCTCAATGGCTTCCATAAAGGTGTAGTCTTTATCCACTAGGAAGACTATATCCTTTGTATACTAACGAATCACCTCATATGAAATGCGTTCCCTAGCTTAGAGCTTTTGTTGGAGGGATTTAAATAACCCACAGTAGGTTGTGGTAAATGAGGTGGCATTTTGGAAATGTTTAACATGGTCTTGGATTTGGGCCGCCATTGGCTAGGTTGAATCCCAAATTTTCCTTGTGAACCTTGATAGTTGCTTCATGAAATATAAGGTTAGGAATATCAATAGAGTCCCATACCTGAATTGATAGTGAGTTTGATTAGTGTGTTGTATGTTGTTCATTAGTTCTTTTCGAAAAACCTTATTGAGTCCTATCTCTTTTTCGTTTGTGACCATTTGATATGCCATGTGGATGATAGTTGTAGTGGCAGAATCTTCCCACTTAGTGTAGTAGACTTTGTAGGCTATGCCCATGGTAGTGTACTTGACTGCAGGGTTAGTGATTTTAGTCACGTCTAAGCTCTGATCATCGTAGGTTGCCCCGATTAGCCAAGGGACCTCTACATTTTTAATGGCCTTCTTCAGTAGGACTTCTCATTGAGCCTATAGACATGTCACCGCTTAGATAACATCTTTTGTAATGTGGTATGGTTGGTCAAAGTGGAGGTACTCATTATGAAATTTTCTTAGGATTATCCAAACCCAAACCTCTTGTTCGATGAAATATAGGAATTCTCTCCACACATCCAATTGTTTCTTTGCTATGTTCTTGGATTGAGGAAAATACTATTGTGTTCCTTGTTGTAGAAGACACAACCTTAGGACTTCAAATTTTGTATGATATATCTTTGTGATGGGTGTGTGGATATATTTCCTAATGTAGATTCTATATAAATCATTTCCACGAGCACTTTTGAGAAAGCCCATGTTGGGTCTGTCTCCATCACCTTGTAGGGAGACCATTTATACTTTGGCCTTGTTTTTTGGGAGACATCCATGAGAATAGGTGTGGCCATTGTAGTAGTTAAATGATTTGCAATGGAGTGTGGACAAGCTAGGGTTTTAGCATAGAGTTGTGGGAGTTAAGGGCTTAGCAGGAATAAAATGCATAATGAGTGGAAATGAAGTGGAGGGGGGTATTTATAAATCTTGTGTGAATTGAGTGCAATAAATGGTCTAGTCATCTTCCTACATTTTTTTGTTCATTATCTTTCTAAGACTATTTTTTCGGTGTGATAATTCTTTGGTAGTGGATGGAAGGATTATTTTACATTGATATGTTAATTTTATTTAATTTATATTAATACTTTTGTCTGATCCCTCATTTTATGTGTTTAGGGTTAGGTTGAGTAAATTGATGTTCAAACTCAGGCCTACCCTTTAAATGTGGACACTTTGACATAGCTATTAAAGTTGCAATTGTTTTGTTCTAATTGCTAATCCTATGTTGAATTTTTTTTTGACCTTATATTTTAGATAGCCTTGCCATGTTCCAATGGTTACTAGATTTTGATGCATTGTTTTATTTTTTCTGCTTGGGTAAGTACGAAAAATGTTGGATTGGTTTTCGTATGATGCTTTTATGTATTTGTGGTTTGTTTCTTGTATTTGCGGTAGTTTACAAAAGTGTGATGTGTTGTGTATGTACCATAAATGCTCTTTGAAAGCCATATAATTTCTAGGATGTTAGTTCATGTTCTCCTTGTATCCACGCCTCTAAACATAATCACTGTCAGTACTATCATTGTCACTTTCTATTTCATTTTCTCCAAAACTATTGGGATTTTCCTCTTCTTCTATGATGGGTAATCTTGAAATAGAATAGAGATTTCTTGAATCTTCTTTTTCTCTATCTTGTGCTATCTCTTCCACATATGTTCTATCATCCCTTTCTCCTAAGGGGATGTGAACTATTCTATTGTCATCTACCAAGGATATTTCTTCCTTTTTGGAATCTATTATCCCATTAGAATTTACAAAGCATTTGAATATGAGTAGTGCTCTAAAGCTGTTGAAAGGCTCCTTCATCTCTACAACTTCAAAATCATCAATTTGTGTAATTCCTTCTATGTTTACCTCCACATTTCTCCATGTACCTAATGTTTCCATACTAGAATTATCTTCTAAATTGATATTCATGGGTGTTCTTACGAGCTTAGGTCTACCTAGCCTCTCCCAAGTAGATTTTGGAATGATATTTAGGTCCACACCTAGATCTATCATGACATTTTTAACTTTCTTGTTATTCAAGTTTGCGATAATTAATGTGGGACTATTCTTCCAATTTCGGTCTTATGCAATCTTATGTACTTGTCTTTTTTTATTCCAATATTTTCCTAATTGTTTCAATTTTACTAAAAGATCTTTTTGTTGAGCTAATGATGTTAAATTATTCAACATCATCACTTCTTATGAAAATCATGCTATCTCATCTTTATGTTGTTGTACAATTTGTTTCTTTTCTTTCTCCACTATTTTATCATGTTGTTTCTTACTTGGTCGGAAGTAGTCATACTCCTCTTCCATTTCTAATTCTTCAGTGATTTCTTCAATCTCCCTTTGTCTGTTTCTTTTGGCATTTATTCCATCTCTAGTTAGTATTATGGCTTTGTTCGTTATTCCATATTTTTTCTTTTTGTTTATTTGTGGTGGTTGTTCTCCAAATCAGTCTTCATTGGATGCATTTGATGACCAGTTTTCTATTATCTAAAAACTTTTGACTCCTTTTGGTACTCTTCTAATCACTTTATCTCCTTTATTGTCTTGTAAATTATCACTTCTTGACTATGTTGTATTCTGATAATAATGTTGTGCCTTATCACACTTGAATATATCATGTGAATCATCTCCACAAAAATCACTTTTTTCTTCTCTTCTCTACCCAACAATCTCTTCTCTGGCAATTTTTTTTTTCGCGTCATCTTCCTCCTCTATAATTTGGCTATCTATTATCTCCCAAATATTCTTACAAAGGGTTGTTTTGTAATGTGTATGAACTTTTGTTATCCCTCCAAAGTGGTTGTCTATATCCTGCATCATATAAAGGTCTTTTCACTAGTCCTTTGATATATGGCATGCTTTTGTCTATGTTTGCATCATAGTTGTGGTGCATATGATATCTAGGATTAGGGTGACTCTATGTGTTTCGGATCTAAAATTGATTTGTATGACAGTCCTCCATGAGGTGACTATCCCATTCTTGGCATGTTCCACAATATACTAAATTTTCCTTGGCCAGTACTATTTTTAATTCTACATGTAGTGTGGCTACTAATTTTTCTCTGTGTGCTTTAGGACAATCATTCTAGAGGTGGCCTTCCCTCGAACAACATGTGCACCAAATTTCTTTGTTTTTCTTTGTTTCTCCCATTGCTATTTAAATTAAGTTTTATATGGTTAGTTGTTCCACCACAAGTTGTAACTTCTCAATATTCTCTGTCATGTCATCCTTATGAGGTCTATGTCAAGTTTGGGGTTCAATGTGACAGGCCATGGTGATCATGTTTGTATAGGTATTGAATATCCTACCACCCAAAGTGGCTCTTATGTCTTTTTACAGTATGGAAATGAACCATTCTATCTTTTTTTCGTCCAGTGAGGGGTTCTTCTAGTTTGTGGTAGACATATTTGAGACTTTTATCATATGCAAGTTTATTGATTCTTCTTTTCTTTGGACTAGGCCTCATTTTGCTCACACTTTTTGTTGGGATATTCGAAGTGTCAAAATTAGCTAGAAATTTTTTTTCTACTTCATTCTAGCTCTTCCCATGTTTAGGATAGGTCTTCTTATACCAATCTAATACCTCTTTTCTAAGTTAGGATACTAAGTCAAGTAATTTTGGTTTGTCTTCATCAATATCTTGCCTTTCGCATAGAGATTTTAGTAAGAATATATGCTTTGTTGCTTTTGTGGTATCTTTTTGAAATATAGGGATCTTGATTGAGGATTCCATCTTCTCTTTTATCTCTTTAATTCCAACTTTTTGGATGTGTGGATTAGGTTTCTCTTCTTTCTCTTTCTTTAACTTTTTAACAATATAGGGTTTCTGCTCTCCACCCTTTTCTCTTGCTAGTTTTATATTGAAATATTCTTTTCCAAGTATTTCTTCCCACTCTATTTCTTTTCATTCTTCATTTTTTGTTTCCTTACTTTGTGTTCTCTACTTTCAAAATTCTTCAAATTTTATATGGCTAAGGAGATGGATCTTGATTGGGGGTTATGATTCTTCAAAATTTATATTTTGACTTTCTTATTTGTTAGTAAACATTAAATCTTTGGCCAAGTTCAATTTATTTCCTTTACCTTTTCTTATTTCTTCTTCTTTTAATTTCCTTACACTGTTATTGATTAATTCTTCTAAATATTCTTCTTGAATTGATATAGTCTTCTCTAGAGTTTTCAAAAGTTCCATAAATATATCATCCAGATTAATAGTTAGGTTTGATAGGTCCAATCGAATTATTATATTTTTAGGGGGTTGCGGTAGTATTGGAGTCTTTGTATTACTACAAGGCCCTAATAGCAATCTTCTAGATTCTCCGTAATAATTGATATTCTTCCTTAGACCAATTATCAGTTGTCCTACTTTTCCAAACATAATTATGATTTTTTCAGAGTTTTCCATTTTCCATTTTGATTTTCTTCTCTCCTTTATTTGGTAGCATCCTCATTAGCACACTCAGTTCTCATTTTCTTTGCAATTTCTATTCTTTTGCTGTGTCTTTCTTCTCTATCCATCTTTTGTTGTTGTCTTCTTTGTTCTATGTTTGGGCTTGCCATGTTTACTTTTATTACCAATTCAATTTTTTCTCTAATATTTCTTGAAGTTGTCTTACCTCCTTGTATCATGGGTGTGGTTGATTTGAGTTTTCATTAATCCTTTTATTGTTCCCCATGGTAATTATTTGGTAGTTTTTCTTTAGAAGTCACATCTCTTAGAAGATCCCTTCCAAAATATCTCTCCTTTCCATTCTCTATCCCCTCGGTGCCTAACCCCCTCTCACAGGGTAAGCACCAAGAGGATGGTTTCACACATTCTTATCTGTTCATTGATTTTCTTCTTCTTTTCTATGTCTAATTAAATTTTTTAAAATTTTGGGTGTTACTGTCCTTTATATCACCTAACTAGGGTCTTGGCAACAAAACCAATGTTAGCAAGAAATATAGGGAAACACAAACCAAAGTTTTGAGCCCCAAATACTTTCTAGGTGTTGTAGTTTATACCCCAGAGTCAATCGTATAAAGGTAAATACCACTTTGTTCAAACATAAGATTAACTAGTTACTCATCCAATTGCAAAATTATAGGTAATAGTATATAAATAGAATTTTTGTAATCATTTTATTAATTGTATCAAAATGGGCACATTAATATATTCTCCCCTATACTGTACCTATCTCTTTCCTTTCTTACATATAACTTATACATATACAATCTCATATACAATGTTACATATAGTCCTCTAGTTTCCCCTCCTTATATTCCCTTTTCCAGTGTACTATCATTCATATCTTTTTCTATATATATGTCTAAGGGATGGGACGTGACCCATCTATTCTATAATTTAACTAAAGATATTTGTTAGCTTGATCCTTATTAATTTTTATAACTAAAATATATTTTTCAGTCCTTGAATTCTTCCTATTAAATTTACTTAAAAGTTGATTTTAAGTTGTCTAATCGTTCCCTTATTTTTTCAATGATCACTGTGTGAGGTAAAATGTGTTAAGTAAACAAGTCACACAAGAAATGAAACGTATTACATGAGATATTTGGATCATAAAACTAATCTAATTGAAAAAAAAAAAAAAGCAAAAATCATTCCATTGTTCTCTATTCTTAATGTCCTTTAAATCATTAGAGCTCTTAGATTTTGCATGTGCACTATGACTGGTTTGGATGAAAACCTAAGAAACGATCTGCTATTGAATGCAAGAATCTAAATTCCTACATGATATTGCATGATGAAAATGATAATGGTGATATTGACAATGAATAATGATGCTAGATTATATGGTGCAAATGTTGTATACAAGCTAAGATGATAACTAAAATATAACTATAAACTAAGGCATGAAATTCTAATCTAACATGATACTATAATGCTCAAATGATAAATGCTAAATTCTCAAACTCTAAATGCTCCAAATGATCCAATGTTATTCTTGCATAATAAGCTTACTCAAAGATGGATTGATGAAATGCTAAAGGATGGACTTTTATTTATAGGATTTTCAAAGCATTTTGTGATGTGGCAACAATCAACAGTCAAGATTCAAATATGAGAGATGAACGGTGGAGATGGAAGAATCATGGAGGATGTTCCCTTGACCAAAGGAAACATGCTAAATGTATGAGGGAATCAAGTGCGTGAGATTGTCAAGTGTCCAACATGTGCCTAAATTCAAATTTAAATACATGTGACATTTAAGGATATGGCTAAAAAGTGTTGTAAACATGTGACTAAATTTGAATTTGAAATTATTCAAACTTAGTGAGAAGATATTTAATTAAATAAAAACAAACTATCTAAGACTTTTGTTTATTTAATTAAATTTAGAAGAATGTGGTTTAGGATGAAGAACTTAGAAAAGTGTGAACTATATAAATAAATTGAGAATTTATTTATAAGTGGATGAAATAAATGGGTAATTAATTAAATAACTAGTATTTATTTAATTAATTGTCTTGACCCATTTTAGGTGTATACATTTTGCCCCTCTTTGAAGTAATGTGTTTACACGTTGCTTCAAAGAAGAATGTGTTGCTGATGTCGAAAAAAAAAATATTCGATGTCCCAGACATTGATTTTTTAGGTGATGATGGATATATGCCCCGTCAAGAAATAAATTGATGAATTTTTTAATTTTTTTGAATTTTTTTTGAATTTTTGATATTTTTCAATGATTTGATGATGATTTCAAAATTTTATTCTCCAGAAACGATTTATTTCCTAAAAATGATGTTGAACTTGCCAAGTGATGAATTGATGCCCTGTGTTGCCTTCGTGTGTTTGATGTTTGATGATCGCATCAACTATTGATTTGATGATGTTTGATATGACATTTGATGATTGATCTCATGATATGTGAGAACTAATGATAGGATGATGATAATTGACCTCATGATAGGTGAGGATCAATGATATGATGATGATGATGATTGACCTCATGATAGGTGAGAATCAATGATAGATTGATAATTGACCTCATGATAGGTGAGGATCAATGATAGATTGATGATTGACCTCATGATAGGTGAGGATCAATGATAGATGCTCATAAGATTTGATCAAATTCTCATCAGAGCTGATTAAATTTGATTGATTGATAAGATTGTTGTTTTGCGATATGTTATGATCATAGGAGGATTTTAGAATTCTTCAGTCTAGGGAACGCTTCCTAAAGATGTGGGAAATGATTTTGTATCTAGTGCAGGCTGATTTAGATATTATCAATCAATGTGGTTTATCATCTTTGATTGATATGCCCTAGTATAGGATTGATTAATGTACTGAGACTTGATGATGTACTGAGACATGATGTATATACTTATTCAGTCATAGATTTTTTGATTTTTGCCACTTTGTTGATGTATCTCTCCATGTTTGGATATCATTATACACTTGACATTATTATTTTGAGATTTATATGATATGCAGCAGATACCCTTTGAATCCATGTGTTGTTTATATGATTTTATGATAGATGCCTATGATGGATGTATTTGATTTCGTGTTCTATATGCTATGTGATGTTTAATATGATGCTTATGGAATGATTATGTGATGTAAATGATGAAACATGTGTTATGATTCTATGATGCTTTATGAATGATTCCTATATGATACATGTGATGGATCTTATTATGCTAATGAAATGTGATGCATTTTATGTTTTTGTACTTTTCCAATGCAAATAGATGATGCAAAGAATGGATGAATGTATGATAATATTAATTCACGAATGAATGGATGAATGGAATGATCATATGATGGTGCATAGTTTTATGTGTTTATGATGTTTATATGATGATTATGTGATGCTTATGTGATCTATGCAATGATGATATGATAATGCATGATTGATGATTCTATACGCTTTATGGATGATGTTTTATGCTATGTGAGATGGATTTGATTATGCAAATGATGTGTGATGTTTATGTGATGATTATGTTGATCCAACTAGTCTTTTGTTAGTCTTGGATTTGAGTAATGAAAAATTCACACACCTTAAAAATCTATCTTCACTACTGGTTTTAGATGTTCATAACAATGCCATTATATCTTTTGCTTACCAGTCATGTTTTTCAACAACTTTTTCTTCTTGGAAATATTACTCTGTTGGATGTCTTTCAATATTCTTAAGTGAATCCAAGATCCATTTTATTAAAGGAGTAAATGATTTCAGTGATGCATCAAGTTCAATTATGCATCTATTAAAATAGAGATGTTTTTCTTCTTGAAAATCATACTCTGTTGGATATGTCTTTCAATATTCTTAATGGACCATTTCTTAATTCATTAATAATAGATGAAATGATTTTGATTATGCAAGTGAGATGCAATACACTTCTTTTTGTGTTTTCTGATGTGGATATTATGATGTAATGCATGGATGGATGAATGATGTGATAATGTATATGTGATATGATAGTGCTTTCTAATGTATGCAAATGATGATGCAACTGATTATGCAACTATATGAGAATGAGATGTTTTTGGTAATGTCAAGTGTACTCAATCCATTAATAATAAAGATAACATCATTGTGAAATTTTTTTATACTTGGAAAACCCATAAATACATATGCAACATTGATATGGATGCAATCCACCCTAAGCATGCAAATCTAATATGCAAAGTTGTCATCATAACAGTCAATTTTTCATGCTTTTTATCATCATTGAGCCTTTAAATTGTTGAAAGTGAGTACAAGCATTAATGGCATAATTTAGACCCTGATGACCTAAGTATTGCTTCCATGATTTTTGATATTGTAAGTTAACACAAGCATCTAGGTATAATTGAACTGATATGACCCGAGTATTCCTTGCATAAACAAACAAGAGTTAACCATGTTCCTATGCAAATTTTGAATGTCATCAATGATACTTTGTAGAGCATGTCCCACGACAATTTTCACAATAATAGTGATCAACTCACAGATAGCAAACAAAGAAAAATCATACTACTTCCTGGCTCCTCTAGTTCAATACATCATCAAGGTGCTCTAGAGATATGATGAAAAAAATCAAAGTACAACAGTTGAACATTCATGCCAAAGTGATAAAACCATGATTCAAAAGAAACATCATCCATTTAGATTTTGCTTTGATTTGATTGATTTTGTTGTTTGATATAGATGGTTGATGTTTAAAGTTTGATGATTGATGTATGTTCAATATTAGGTTGCACTATGATTTTTTTGTCCGTTGTGTTGTAGTATTGTTTTAAGCTCAAAGTTTATTGCCCCCAGTGAGTTTAGGATTTTTCCCTCAGTCTAGGGTGAGACACGACCACTATGCCAGGATATGTACACAAGACTTTTTGATGATAGTAAGAATGATAGTGAAAGCGAATGGTCGATATGCTCAAATAGATGGAAAAACTAACCTATCACAAATAGTGCATGTTGCCAGGTTTTTATTGCACTTTTTCAAATTTTATGATTTTTTTTCTTTTTTTTTCTTTTTTTGTTGTTGTTACCAAGACACCTGTTTTCTAGGTTTTCATCAAGGCAACCATTTTTTAGGATATTTTCTAATGTTTTTGTATTTTTTTCAAGACTTTTACCAATGCACTGGATGAGTCAGGTATAGAATTTCTTGAGATGCAGGTTGTTGAGGAGTTCATCAAAAAAATCCCCTTTAGATGTGGACAACTGATATGCTCTTGATCTAAAGATTGATATGATGCTTTGATCCTATGTGAATGACTGTGTTGGAAGAAAGGACCCGATTGGAATAAATAGTATGAGTGGAAAGTATGGAGGGTGATAGATATGACAAATAAAAGAGGCTATGATAGGATCCTTAATGTGGACACTATGTGGGCCATCAGGCTTCAGACGAAAAGGAGCTTGGGAAACCAATGAGTTATAGTATGTGAAGGGGTCGTGATCAAAGGCACATTGAAAGACATCACCAATGGAAGTGTAATGATATGATGGGTAGGTGAACATGGATGAGTGGAATGGGAGATGTAGTATGAGTGATGTGGAGGGAGACCGTAGATCAACAAGTTCTTTCTTTGATTTTCTTCTTTGATAGATGCCTCCAGTGATTGGTGCGGAAGAGGCATATTTGGAGATCAACTTTCACATGCTTTTATTTTTAACTTTTATTTTTGATTTGTCTGATAGCTTTTTATGTTGGCTAGGAGACTTGTCTGGATCTTTTTATCTTTTTGTTTTGGCTAAAGGAATTTTCTTGATCCTCTTTTTTTTTTTTTTTTCTAATAGCTTTTTGTTTTGGCTAAAGGAATTTACTTGATCTTTATTTCTTTGTATGGTTTCTTTTGATTATGGATCTCCATTTGATAAAGGAATTTTTACCTTTGATTCTTGACTTGCCTTCTCTACATTTTCTTTGAGTGATACTTGTTGATCCATGTCTATGAGGTGGATGGATGTGGATGAGATGGATGAAGTGAGAATGGTAGTGGTGATGCCATCAATAGAGTTTTTGATACTATCCTTTTCGGTAGTGTTAATGTCAAAAGAAGCTTGCACATCCTTAGTGACTTGGAAATATGGTTTAGTAAAGGCCAAAATAGGAGATTCATACCCTAGCCCATGGCAAATGGGATGGAAGGATGATGCTTTGATATCCTCATCGAGGTCATGATCAAAGAGTGGGTTATCATAGATGTCTTGGTCAAATAGGGGGTTGTCACGAGTATCAAAAGTTTGAGTGGGAGCAGATATGGAAAGGGTAGGTGTATCATCAGGATCACAAAAGGTTTCAATCCCAGCATGGTCATCTTCCTGCATGCCTTTTGTATTTGTCTCAACATCATTGTTGGAATTATGATCCTTCTTGATGGTGGTAGCAACATATTTTTCTAACAAATTATCCAAACGGTATTCTCCACATCCTAGATCATGGATTTGGACTATGGGGTTTGATAGTGCAATAACTATGGTAGATGATTTTAAGGATTCAGGATCAACATGTGTTTGGGAAGAAGATACTTCACAATTGCTATGGGTTTTAGCTGTAGGACATAGATTATGGTCATACATGAAAGAATTAGGACCTCCTTGTATTGTGATTTCAACTCCCTCATGAGAAAACTTCAAACATTGATGGTATGTAGAGGATGTTGCTTGCATTTCATGTATCCATGGTCTTCCAAGGAGGATATTATAGGTCAAGGGGAGATCAAGGACTTGGAAAACCACATCTTTCACCATAGGGCCAACTCTGACTTGTAGAATAACTGATCCTTTAGATAAGCGCTCCTCTGCATCATATCCCTTCATGGTAATCTTTTTACTAGAGTCTATTACATTTTATGAATATCCCAATGCATGTATAAACTTTAAAGAGAAAATATTTAAACCAGCTCCCCCATCTATTAAAACATGTTTGACCCTACATTTATGGATCAAAACCTCAATATGAAGTGGAGCATTATTGTGGATGGGTGAGTGATGCATCATCATTTTCAGTAAATAATAGGCAATGAGGTGCGGTCTAGTGTCCCACCATAGCTTGGGATTGCCAAACTTTCAAATCAACTGGTACAATGTCTTGTTTATCATGAATTTGATTATGAACTGCAAAAATGTTAAGAATGGTAGTGTCATAGACATAGTTTACATTCTTTCATTTGTTGTTTGATGAAGAAGATTCCCATTTTTCATAGTTTGGTAGAGGGTTCTTGAATGCTCCATGATCATTATTTGTTTGGGGTCCTTCTACAATATTGCCTTGTTGTCAATTAAGTCTTGTATCAAATGCTTCAATTGCATGCAGTCATTGGTTTTATGTCGCTTGTTTCAATGAAAATTGCAGTAATGTGTATCATTCTACTAGGATGGTTTAACTTGTGGGTTATAATTTTGTGCCTCTGATAATGTTATGACTTTAGCTTCAAGAATCTCTTTCAATGCTGATTCGAGTGATTGTCCCAAAGGTGTGAATTTTCAGTGAATTGATGATGGTATTTTATACAAGGTTAAAGCTAGTTTAGATTCGTTGTTATTCTAATTATTGTTTTGATTGGTATTTTTATTGTTGGTTTTATTGTTGGTTGGATTATTGTTTTGATTGGTTTTGGTGGCAGTTGTTGTCAAGTTAAATACTGGTTTTGTATTTTGTGTTTTAGTTGAAGTGTCGTTGTTACCAACATTCTTGTTTCATTGCCTAAACTTTGGTTTATCACTGCTATCGTAATTGTTGGAGGAGCTTGATGAGTTGTTTTCATTGTAAATTTTTATGACTCCTCTTTTGACCAAAGCTTCTTTGATTTTAATTATGTTCTCAATCATTTTCTCAAAGGTAGGTGGACATTGTAATTCTAATCTGTAACTCATCTCATCACTTAGGTTGTCAATAAAGATTTCCATCTTTTCTTTTTTTGGTATGGGATGAGAATATCTTGCAAACAACCTTCTCCATCTTTGCAAAAATATGAGGAATGATTCACCCCTCTTCTCTTTGGAATTGCAAAGGTCTTTCATTGTTATCTCATGTTGGATGTTATAGGAGTATTGAGTGATGAATTTGTTAACCAATTCTTCAAAGGTTCTAATTGGTTGTGCAAGTTTGGAGAACCATTCAAGGCATTGTCCACCTAGGCTTCATGGAAACAATCTCATCAAGTAAGTTTCTTCGTGTGCAAATTCAAGTCTCATGGTTCTAAATTCCCTCACATGATATATTGGAACTATTTTACCATTGTATTTATCATACTTGGGGAATTCACAATGTTTGGGAAAAGGAGACATGTTGATACTTTGATCAAAAGGATATGGACAAATGTCTTGTAGCAAGTATCATTTTGAGGTTCCCCTTTGCATGTCAAGAATTTTTTGTTGGAGGTTTTTCATTTGATGAGTTAAGGAAACCACTTGTTTTGAATCATTTTTATGATTTTTAGGAGGTTCTTTCAATTGATTAACATCAACTTGTCATTAGGAAATTTGACACCTTGTTTAGCCAGCATTAGGAGGTATTTCCCCATTTCTTTCAAAAATATTTTCTAAGTAATTGTGGAAACTTGGATCTTGTTCAACATGTTGGATGTCTTCCTCAGTTATTTCTTCACTTTTTTTGTTGTGGCTTCCATCGAGAGGATTTTCTTCAGGTTCAGCCATGGTGTTTTGAGTTTCAATGTTCAGAGTTTCAAGTTCTTTTTCCTTGAGTTTTTGCTTTTGTAATCTTGTTTGAACGGGCATACAAGTATTATACTTTGACTAAACTTTGATCTTTGTTTGGAGAAGTTCCAAGGATGAAAACTAAGTCAAATAGAATGATAAATTATATTGATGAGACTAAGTTTAATCTGATTATACAACTTTGTTTCGCGATGCTAGAATGACAAATCCTGATGATGAAACTTAGCTTAACAATTAGAAATGTGATGATAGGTTTGATGATTTAGGAACTTTAGGGTGTTAGATCTTGATTTAGTTTGAAGAATTCCACTTGTAGATGTTATTTTTTAACAAGTTTATACTCTGTTATACTTGAGGAATGATTCTGGGCTAAAAAAGATTCTGAATTCTGGTTCAAACTGTGAAACAGGGGATGAATTTAACTCTCGATTTTTGCATTTATTGGATGCACTAAAATAGAGCCTATATGCGCTAAAATATTGCACAAATGCACTAAAATAGAGAATGGATGCACTGGAAGATTACACAGATGTGCTAAAAGATAGACCCAATGCACTAAAAGACTACACAGATGTGCTGCTAAACAAACCAGATGTGCTAGAAAATGCATTGAATGCACCAAAAAAATAGATCAAATGCGCTAGAAGATTATGTGAATGCACTAGAACAGTGAATGTATGTGTTAAAAGTTAGACTCAATGCACTGAAGGATGCACAAACACACTAGAGAACAAACTAGATGTGCTAGAAAAGGCCAGCTCTGCACTGGATTGCCCCTCCTAAGTGTGGTTTCAACTAGATATTTTGGGAATGAATGCACTAAAGTATTGTTTGGATGCACTAAAATATGGAACAAATGCACCAAAAAAATCCAGGTATGCACCAAAACAGAGAATAATTATGCTGGAAAAAGATAGTGATGTGCTAGACAAAGTAATGGATACACCAGAACAATGACTGAATGTGCTAAACTAGAATTTTTTTGTGTTTTTGATAGTCTGTTTGGTTGTTTTTCTTTGAATCTGAGTGTTTCCAAGGTGTAATCTGATGAACAATGGATTTTTCTTGGTTTCCAGTTTGCAAATTATGGGAATTAAGTGTTTAAATGGATGATTTTCTTGAATTATGACTTCAAACATAGCAGCAAGTTGTTAAACAATTGTTTCCACCTAGGAACTAAACATTGAGTATGTATTTAAGAATTTGATCTGATTCCTTCAATTTCCATAGGTATAGCACAAGAGAAGACAATAAAAGCACTTTTCTATTCTCAAGGGTCACTTAAAATACCACATCCCACATCTTAGAACCATGTCAGCTCACACAACCTTGTCACCCCCTAGAGGGTGCCCATGTTTTTGCCTTTCCCAAGTCTTAACCAAAGTTGAATCCTCCACTTTTGGCCAGTAATCCCTAATGGTTATATGGTGAGTATCTTGGGGGTTGATTCTTCCCTCCCCTTGCACTGTGATATAGAAAGTGTTTGGAGACTGACTTAGTTGGCTTCTACAGTATGGTTTGTAATGAGGGTTTTTGTTTAGTGCGGCAAATGATAAACTCCCTCAGGAGACCTCCCAACCTTTAGAAAAAAGGCTTTGGGGATGGTTATCTTGCACACTACTGTCAAATTGTGGACTTTCCCCAAATTTACTTTTGATTATAGTGGGTTGGAAAACTTGGCTTTAGTTGTTCCCACTTAGGTTGTTCCTATAGGGTGAGTACTTTTTCCTACCAGGTAGGCCTTCTAAAGGTGTTAACAAAGCATAAAATAGTGAGTTTGACATTCTGATCACCTAGTTAAGGGGAGAGCATAGGCCTATCACTTTCAATCACAATAGACAAGGGGTTCAATTAACCTTTTAATTAAGCTAGATGCCTATCTTATTCAAAAGAAAGCAATAATATTTCTAGCCCCTACAAACACCATTAGCAATTTCAACAAATGTCTTTGACAAGCATATTTAGTACAATGGATATCAAATGTTTTTTCTTGTTGGTATAATAAGGACAAACAACTGAGAGGGGGGGTGAATCAGTTGTCATAGAAACTTAAACTTGTCTAACTTAAATTTAATCTCAGATTTGATGAATAAGCAATTAACACATCAGAGAGACAAATAACACCAAGATTTTTTTATGTGGAAACCCTATTAGGGGAAAAACCACGGTGGATCACAAGATTATACTCTATTAAAAGTATAAAGAGAAATAATAAGGGGAATGCACATGCATTTAGGTACACTACCTAGAGCTCACTACTCAAATACAAAAAAGGACTCACTGTCCAACAATATAGAATTATAGATTTGATCCACAGAGTATGAAATCAAAGAATAGCTTCTACACAAGCTTGATTACAATTCCAATTAAGCTTAGAAAACCTTATTTACACTTTGCTCAATCTTCTTTACTCTTTGCTCAATAATCGAATGATAGAAACACTATTTGCACATTTACACTTTCTCTGGCATACATTCACACTTATGCACACACTAAATTTTCTCAACCAATCACTCTTATATATTTGCTTCGTGGGATTTCATCACATCTTAGTTAGCCAAAAAAATAAAACATATTTTCAATGTTGGCCCAAATTTAAAAATAAATTTCCAATGCAAAACCACCGTCGGCCACAACATAGTGGAGACCCAAATTAATATCTCCAAAAAAATTAATTTCGCCATGAAGATCCACAACACGCTACCACCAACATGTCCGCCAAGAACATGAAAAAATTAGCATGTGCAAGAAAATATCTTCAACCACGAGCTCTTTGAGTAATGTGGACATACCACAAAGATAGAGAATGATCTAGAGACATCTGATAGCACCAAGAAACAACAAAGAAGCATCCACAACAACTGAGATTGTCAAAATCACACAATCTTCATTTAGTAACACTGACAAAGACCACATAAACATTTTCAAACTACAACACAATCAAAACTTCACGCAAACCTCTAAAACTTCTGATAGATGATCTAAAAACATTTAGCAATAAACCCTTTAATCCACACAAGCTAATCTTCAATGTATAGAACAAAGCACCTTCATGACCTGCATAGTTCCATTGGGAACCTAGAACACTTCCTTTTACAATTTTCTCAATATCCTCGACATGTACAACCTCTAGTACACCAAATGCTAATAGTGTTGACATCAATGAAAACCACATATCAACAATCATATCCACAACATCCAACATTTCTTTCACTTCAATGCTCCATGTTCCTCTTAAAACCTGCAATAAATGCATAAAATGTTAGATGAGATCAAGAAATAAGAATATATAAGGGTTAGATGAATGATTAACCATAAAAACCCTAACACTTGGACCAAGTTACAATGTGATTTTACTTTAGGTGTAAAATTGAAAATTTTAACTCTACAAAATTGAGAAACACCTATACCATTGCATAACTTATAAAATTCTACCCCATTTAAAAAAAAAAGGCTTCAAAAAAGACCACTGTATGACCAAGATATGGCAATTTTAAGATTGACTATAAACGCGCTAAAACAGTGACCCAATGCGCTAAAAGCATGGTTGTGCCAGAAGACTTCATGGATGCACTAAAACAGTCCTCAGATGCGTTAAAAGAACTCTCTATGTGCTAAAAGACTTCATGGATGAGCCAAAATAGATGATGGATGCGTTGAAAGATACTATGGATGCACCGTAATAGAGATTGGATGCGCTAAAAGACTTTTCAGATGCGCTAAAATACTTTTCAGATGTGCTAAAAGAACTCACGATCACGCTAAAAGTTCACATCTAGAATTTTCAAAACAACTTTCCAAAAATGTTAATAAAAGGGGGTTAGGCCCCACAATGGGCGCCAATTTTATGTGTGAGGTAAAATGTGTAAAGTAAACAAGTCACACAAGCAATGAAACGTATTACATGAGAGATTTGGATCATAAAACTAATCCAATTAAAAACAAAAGAAAAATCTCTAAACTCGTTCCATTGTTCTCTATTCTTAAGGATCCTTTAAATCATTAGTGCTCTCAAATTTTGTATGTGCACTATGACTGGTTTGGATGACAACTTAAGAAACGAGATGCTGTTGAATGCAAGAATCTAAATTCCTACATGATATTGCATGATGCAAATGATAATGGTGATATGGACAATGAATAACGATACTAGATTATATGGTGCAAATGTTGTATAGAAGCTAAGATGATAACTAAAATATAACTATAAACTAAGTCATGATTCTAATCTAACATGATACTATAATGCTCAAATGATAAATGCTAAATTCTCAAACTCTAAATGTTCCAAATGCTCCAATGTTATTCTTGCATAATAAGCTTACTCAAAGATGGATTGAATATGAAATGCTAAAGGATGGACTTGTATTTATAGGATTTTCAAAGCATCTTGTGATGTGGCAGCAATCAATGGTCAAGATTCAAACATGAGAGATGAACAATGGAGATGGAAGAATCATGGAATATGTTCCTTTGACCAAAGGAAGCATGCCAAATGTATGAAGGAATCAAGTGTGTGAGATTGCCAAGCCTCCAACATGTGCCTAAATTCAAATTAGGAATTTAAATATGAAATATGTCATGTGACATTTGAGGATGTGGCCAAAAAGTGTTGTAGACATATGACTAAATTTGAATTTGAAAGTATTCAAACTTAGTGAGAAGATATTTAATTAAATAAAAACAAACTATAGACATTTGTTTATTTAATTAAATTTAGAAGAATGTGGTTTAGGATGAAGAATTTAGAAAAGTGTGAACTATATAAATAAATTGAGAATTTATTTATAAGTAGATGAAATAAAAGGGGTAATTAATTAACTAGTATTTAATTAATTAATTGTCTTGACCGATTTCAGGTGTATACAATCACCTTATCATAACATATAAGACAATAATTAACAAATTATCATCAACTTGATTACTAACAAAGCTAATCACTTATAATGGTAGGAAAAGACTTGGGGTTGTGTAGGTGGTCTTCCAAGTTTGTTTTGTTTGCTAGCCTTGATGTAACCTCATTATATAAGGTTAATAGTCCTTTCAAAGCTGTCTTTGTATTGGTATCTTGGTTGCATTGGTGTACTAGTTTTAGGTACTTCCAAAAACCTACTCATATGTGGTTTTTCCAAGGGTTAACTATGCTTTCATTGATGCTTCATTTTATTTTTTGGGTTTTCAAGGCCTTATCAAAAATTGTTGTTTTACCCCTTTAATAAAAAGACAAAAGTTAAATGTCAAAGGAAAAGCATCAAACTTTTGATACTACATCTTAGGTGGCTTCTGCTTCAAACCATACAAAATATCTTCAACATGGGAACCAAATTATTTTCTCTCTTCAACACAAAATTGTTAGGTTCTTCCATATAATTTGTTTCTTCATATTTTCATTCCATAAAAAGGTTTTAACATCCACTTTCTTTACTTATAAATCATAAGAAATAACAATATAAAGAATAAATCTAATGAAATTCAATTTTGTAACATGATAAAAATGCAGAGGACCTCCAAGTGGTTTAATCCTTCACCAAGTTTGGACTATTTCCAAAAAGGCCCCAAATAGTTCCAAAGACTGAGGAGGGAGGCATAGTATAGGCATTGTTTTCAAATTTTATATTAAAATGTATTTGAATGTCATGAGGGCTAAATGATAGAGGGGTTGAGGGGCCAAGGGTCTATGACCTTTTCAAGGGACATCCTTTTCTAAAGGCATGAGCCCTATGTATAAGGCTCATGTGGGCATATTCCATGGTATAGGGGCCAATAGGTCTTGTAGAGCCTATTGATACCTATTTATCAAATTTTATTTATTTAGTTATTTTAAAAGAGCTTTTTATCTTTGAATTTTTAAAAAGTTCTTACAAGATTTTAAACATTAAAAATCTATGATTTTTTTAAACAATATATATATATATATATTTGAACTTCGTACTGTACGCTATGTAGGTGGGACTATACGACTCTTCCTCCAAATTTTTTTTTCCCCCAAATCAACTCTAAAATTGACAATTTTTATATGGAAATAAATATTTTTGCACCTTCTAGACTCAATGGTAGAGTTCATTTGGCATCAAAATGTCCCAATTTTTACTGGCATGTCAAATATTCATAGAAAATATTTTTCTTCAACCCTTCACAAATCTCTCCTTTGATGTCCAATTTGGATAAAATAAAAGGTGATTCTAACTTTCTCAACTAATCTAAACTTGATGTTGTTCTTAGAATATATCTAAGAAGCTCTAATATACCTACAATTGGCTAGCTTGCACAAGGAACCCCCTTGGAAACTAAAATTTCTTTCAGTATTTTCTAATTATTCAAGTCATCATTGGATTGGATCCTAGATTTCCTAAGGAACTGCTAACTCACAACTCACAACCAAATCTAATACCTTGTTAGATTTAGTTGTGAAGACACCTAGAATCAAAATGAATGAAGGAAAGAACAATTAGAAATCTAGAGATAAATAAAATTAGCACTCCCTTAGCACTGAACTAGCACTCATGAAATAAATAAGGGGAGAGGTGAGTTTTGTTTATATAGAAAAAATAAGGGAAAATAAGTCTAAGAGGAGTAATAACTCCCAATTGCCAAAATAGGTGAAAGTTTTACCTACTTGTAAATTCTAGATTAAATGGTTACACCTACTCATGTAAAGACAATCAAATAATAATGAGAGGTGGAAAACAAATATAAAAGAGGGTGTGAGACTCAACTACCTAAAGGTGAGTGAGATTGACACATGTAACTTGCCATGTGTCCTCATATTAACCATGTCTAATATAACCTAAGCAATCTTAATAATATGTGTAGGAAAAATAAATATTCTCTTACATAAGGAAAATAAAAACCTACACTAACACATAAGAAGGTGAAAATGTATTCCAATCTTTGTCAAATGAATATAAACCTTTCACAAATCTTATAAAATACTGTTATTAATTTACTCCAAACATGATGATACAAATAATTTAGGAAAATAAGTAAAAAAAAAAAAGAATTTTCACATAGTAAATGATTAGCACAACCTAATTGGCTCTAATGAATTAATTTTAAAATAGTATAAAAAGCACACCAAATGTATTGCATAAATTACTTGGCACATGTGTTGATTGAACATAAAGAGATTTCCAATCAATTTTTATTTTTATTCTAGTATAATCTATAAAAATTATTAGTATAGCCTAACCTACCTTGATACAATGTTAAAAATTAGGAACTTAGGATACTAATGATTATAAAAAATATATAAATTAAACAAAATTCTCATGGTTCCTAGAACCTTAATATCCTCTAAAACAAATAAAAGTGACTACCACATTCCAAAGTTGGGCATATGAAAGCCATCAATCCTAGTGACTCCTTGATACTAGGGATAGGAGTACAAAGAACCTCGCCACTCTAAAATATGACACCAAAATTCTTGCTTTGTTAGGCCAGCAAGCCACCCATTACTTGCTTGTTTTGGGATAGGGGTAGATGATACCCTAATGCCCAAAAAACATAAAAAAATTTCTAATATGTCAGGAAGGGAAGCAATATATCACCTTGATGTCTTGACAAAGTCACATGAAAAATATTAATTTCCAAACTTCTTCTATTAGATAGCCATATAAGTATAAAAAATGGGACAAGAACAAGGAATACTTTGAAATTCCAAAAAAATCAAACACTTAGTACATTTTTGAGAATGAAAGGATCAAGGTTAGGGAAGTAGGGAAACAAGACAACAAGTACTAAAGTAAAAAGAACATGAAACCTTGATAAAAGGATGTAGGGAAGTTTTATAAGGGTTAAAGGTAGGATTTTAGAGTTGATAGGAAGGGAATGCAAGTATGGATACCCTTGAAACTCTGACAACACATCAAACATCAAGGGAAGCAATGAAGAAAACCCAAACTTAGGACTTTTTTATGAATATTTTCACTATTCAATACTTAGGGGACCCATTTAATATTTCATAGATCATTTATCAATGGTGTGAGAGACAAGGTCAAATGTGCAACATAGAATTAAAATGAAGCAAAATAAGACACAAAAATTGGGGTGATGACATTGGTTATAGTTGGTGACGTGTCTCTCTTATAGGACCAACAAGTTCATCCATATCTCCAAGAGAAAATCAAGATGGGGAAAAAAAGAGGGGTTGAAACACACTTCATCATGATCAAATATGGATCATGATTTCAATAACACACAAAGGTATATATAATACAAGATAATGTGTGTATATACAAGGAAAAAACTTACATCCAATGACATAGAGGCACATAGACATTGAAGATATGATTGCACATAAAACTTACCAATTTTTTTTTTAGGTTAGGCCCTACATGAATACCCATGGAACATGGCCAAGAACTATATATTGCATCCACTTGTCTTTATCTAACACCATTTGGTTGAAGAAACTTATCTCCCTCAACCCAAAAACATCTTCAACACTCAACTACAACTTTGACCTCTTTCTCACATGCATAGACCTATGATTTCCTCCCAAAGAGTGAAGGAATATAAACGATGCTATGATATATCATTAAGGTCTAGAACAATGAGGGAGAACAACTTGAAGAATGAGTTCAACCTTAATATAAAAATAAACTTCATAATATTTGTTGACCTCATTAATTGAATTGAAGAAAAAATGAAATGCTTACAATTCACATTTGAATGAAATATATGCCACACTTACCTGATGACCTACATAAGGAAGCTCCTTCTCATGCATAACATTTCTTTTAAAGCTCTAGCATATAGAAAACATGAGCAAAAATTTAATCTTCAACTTCATGAACTGTTTGTTGCTCAACATCATTACAAATTATATGTTAGGCCCAAATATTTAATATTCCACTTCAAGCACATTGCCACCCATACTAAAAGAAGTTTCATCTTCATCATGAAGGAAACTTTATATTCAACTCCACTGATCTCGTGGATAACAAGTAATCAACATACCTCACTATTATTTATGTTGATTCATTGTTCATCAGCATGAAAATTAGGATCATGAGACACTTTGGATGAACTTCACTCTTCAAATTATCTTGTTTTATTTTTATCTTGGAAATTGATGTGACACATGTGCTACAAACAATATTAGACTTGTGGCACATATCTTCTTCCACATTTATTTCATCAAAAATACTTTCATGTGACCGTATTGAAGCATAATCTACATGAGGGAGACAACAAATCTTGTCAAAAAATGAATAGGTTGTCATATGCACCCACATGATCTCCATCCATGCAATCATTGAGGGCAAGGTCTTCAAACAAGAAATATTTTTTACACTAAATCATATTTCAATAATACTATCACCAAGTTCAACTATGCTTTTAATTCACCAGCATGTAAATAAAATCTAATACCTTCAATATCAATATTAGGGACAAAAGATGGAAATATATCAAACAAGAAAAGAATTTCTTGTTCAATGCTTTCATCATAAAATTTAATATGTTCTATATAATCAAACCCACAAGCTGATTCATCTAATTTTTCACATCCATACACACCTCCCTCATTTTCACTACTATAATAAACTTAGGGTCAATGTTCTCATCATCAAATTGAAAATCATTATTAATATCTTTATTGTTATCATCCATGGATGACTATTTCAACTAAATATAGATGCAAATATTATCATATTCACTTGTTTTGTTTCCATATAATGCACCAACACCTTCCTCTACTAGGCTACAAACACAATCATCACTTGATATTGTGCTTGAGCTTGATGCAATGTCCATGCCCTCACTATTCACAACAACATGTTCATTACTAGCAACCTCCATTCTTGAGGATAATAGTTTTTTAATCATATCATTTTTCACATTCTCAAAAAATAAAGGAATAAGTATGCTTTATACATGTATACCAAATTAATTTTTTCCCATATTAAACTTAGACCAACTTCATAAGCCTCAAGGAACATAACAATACAAGTAGGTGTGCTAGGTCTATAAATTTTTGGTATATTAGAAGGAGCAACCACAAACCTATGATTGAATCCTTGGTAGAATCTCCTCCTTGCCATTTGATTTTTTCTAATTCTTGGATAAGGGTAGTAGTGTTAACATGAAAGTCAAACTCATCTTCAAATGCAACCACAAGGTCATTCCATGAAGTAAAGGAATGATTTGGAAAACCTTCATACCTCCTCAATTCCTTTCCATGCAAGGACCTAAAAAATCCTCATCCATATTCTTCTTCATAAAGCTAATTTGTTTCTATAAAATTTGCAAATACTTTGATATGTGTATCTCCTTCCTTGAAATCATACACATCAAATACATGCATCTAGATATAGACCTTGTCTATAATGATTGTAATTTCAAAATAAACCAAAGATATGTATAATTGTTCACATATAGAGTGTCCAAGGTAATGATAGGGGATTGAGTAACCTCCTTTTGTAGTAACAAGACAAAAAATGGACCGCAATGCCTTGATTCCTTCACATTATTTGTACATTCATTGAGCTCATCTATCATTAATTTATTTTTAAGTACGAATGCTTGTAGATATGAGTATAAACTTATTTTTAGTGATGGGTTGTATGAACAACATGGATGATCATCATCATAATGAATATCTTCCCCTTTACTCACTGAGAGGGCATTTGTTTTCGTGGGAGTGACAAGTTGAACCTTCTACAATTTTATCTTTGCAAGAAGTACTTAATGTTTTGGGTGATACATCACCTTGTCTTCATATTTGACCTCTTTTCTATATGGCGTCCTAGGATAAAGATGATATTGGATAGTATCATATGTCTCTTCATACAAATAAATAATGCCAATATTTAATACATCATAGCATATATTCGTATTTATCCTACTAAGGAGCACATGGTTCCTTTTTGATTGAGCCTCTTGTTGTTCAATAATTTCCAATTATTTTAGTTTCTTCTCTTTGAGCTAATTTATCAATTCATCTATTTTATCACTACATATGATGTTAGGAGAAAAGGAATATTAAAGTAAACATGATATGTAATACAATATATATTCTTGTCCCTTCTACCAACAACCATTTCCTTCATGTTCCTATAATCAACCCTATTCATATTTCTCTATTTATTTATTTTTAATACAACAGGGGTGTCCCCGTGACCCAGTCCAATGGCCTAGCAACCCATATCTTGGGTACCCGGGGCAAGCTGGGGCGAGTCTAGTCCCCTACGGGTGAGATCCACCACCCACAAGAAGTCCCACCTCTTAAACCCAAAAGCGGAGTCGAACCCGAGACCCATGGGGAGCAAACCCATTGCCCAAGCCAACTCTGCTACCTGTGTAGGCTTATTTCTCTATTTTTTATTATGGCGTTATTATTTAAGTCTTTAGAAGTATATATGTATTGATCTCTTGAATCAATAAGTAAATTATGCTTACATGAATAACTAACTTCTTTGATGAGATAAGTAGGTCTTAATGATAGTTTACCATTTCTCCAAGCTTTCCATAATGGATGTCTTCATGCACTAGTGGTCAAAGATTCTCCTTAATCCTATTAGTATTTGGGCTACCTTCTCTCCACAAAGTCTTTTAATTTGATTTTCAATTCTAGGTTGACTAAAATAAAGTCACCACTCTTCACTTGGAAGACAAAATATTTTCCAATAACTAATATTTCAAATACCAAACAATAATATTTCCCTAGTTTGAGTTGCAGAGGTTTTCAAGATGAGAACCAATATTTTATCTCCCTAACAATGACACCAATTTATTGGCATAAATTGATGGGTTGCTAAATTCAACACATAACATATACACAGTTGTAAAATTTCTATTGTTGAGGTGTTTTAGAAAAATTACAATTTCCTAAGACCCATCAATGACTAAAGTAACTTCATACCTAACAATGACACTATTTTTTTAGTTCTTAAATTTGTAAGTCCCAAATCTCTAAGAGTGGATAAACTTCTAGATGCTAAATTTGTCAAACCTAGGAAGAATACCATAAAGCCTATAATCTAGTTGGGAAAATTAGGACCAATCATTGAGATGGATAGGGACTCCTCTTTTTTATTTGTTGAACCAAGGGGGTTCCCTAAGGTGCTATGTGCAATAGATATCACCATAGCAATAGAATGCTTACCCTGATACAAACCATATCCATTGCATAGTGCACCCCTATTTCAGTTGTCACTTTGTGTGCCTATATGTTGGTTTGCAAAACTCAAGATCAATAACCTTATTCAATAGAATTTTTTCCTTTATCCAATTGGGAAATAGAGTCTTCAAGTCCATACAAAACATGCAATAAATGAAACCAAAGGTGATACCATAATCAAGGTACCACAAAAGACTATAATATTCAAAATACACACATAAGCTAGGATCTACACATACATTTGAGAAAAAATTAGTGACCCATGAGAATATCTACACATTTATTTTATTTCTTTGAGAAGATACCTTAAAAAATATTTACAAGGATTTTACAATCCTCAAGCTAACCAACTAATCAAAAACACGTCCAAAAATGCACATCATACTCAAGGAGACACTAAACTAAGGTTTATTCTACCTTTAATCACTCAATCTACAAAGGTCACAAATGTTATTACAAATTTAGGACAAGCCTAAATCATCATAATACCAAAACTAAAAATTGAAACCCTCTAAGGCTTCTTGTGAATATCATTTTTTGTTGGTTTTGTAACTACTACTCTCTAATATAATGTTATCAAATATCACCAAAATGAAACCAAAACCATTGCATAATAATAGTAGGGAAACGTATAATATGAAACATTGTAGCATCAATAAGATCAATTATTTGCAAAGCACTCCCACTCAAAATTTTATATCTTAGATTGAATAACAATTGTTGGAGGTATAGAACTAGTTGCTTGAGGAGTAATGGAGAGCATATTAACTTAATAATGATATTTGGGAGAGGTCCCCTACATTAATGGTGATTAGGTAGATGAAAAAGAATAATGACATTGCACTTGTCACTCAAAACCTTTTCAAAAATAATATTTTAAACTAAATTGGGTTCTATCACAATGATCCTAGCTTTACAAACTAGTCATATCATGTTCCATCTTGCTTGGATAGTAGCTTTTAAAAAACCATTAATACTACTTTCCATGTCAAGAACTTGGGTGTTGTCAAAAATCTTGTCAAAGGTTCTCATGCTTCCTCAAAACTCAATATCCTTTGATGAATATAGAAGTGACCACCACATACCATATTCTGACACATGGAAATCATCAGGCATGGTGACTCCCCAATACAAGGGATAGGAGTACAAAGAACCTTACCACTCTAAAATATAACACCACAATGCCTTCCTTTATTGAGTGATCATGCCACCCTTGACCTACCTGTCATAAGATGAGGGAAGATGATACCTTAATACCCCAAAAAAACATAACACTTCTTCTAATATATCAATAATGGGAGTAGATACATATCACCGCAACACCTCAATGAAGTCACCTAAAAAAAATTCATTGGCAGAATTCTTTTGTCAAAGATCCCTCATTGAATATCCATGTAAGTATCAAACTTGGGACAAGAGCACTATATACTAAATATCCATATAACAAATTCTATTTAAAGTTTAATAAATTTACCTCAATATATATTCAAAAGTAATGCACAAATTGCCCTAATTTTACTAAAAACCTAAAACCTTTGTTTGAACTCTAAAACATAATTCCTAAGCTCTAAACCATAAATCCTAATCCCTAAAACCCTATTTTTAGGCCTAAAACACTTTAAACCCCTTAGAAATTAAAATTTACAATAAAATGTAGCTACCTATCTCAAAAAGATATGGCTTGCAATTGTGGAGGGAGGAAATAAAGAGTATGAAACATAGGGGGTGTCCAAACTTGAATATTCATTAATGTGAGCTCATCATGTCATTGCACTATAAAAATGGCAAAGAAATGCCCAAGGGAGTGGATAAAATAGAAATAAATAATGTTTTGGAATAGATATTCATCTAGTAGTGACAAATATTGACTCCCAGTGGACATCCATTTGTAATAGATACCTACTTAGCTTCATATATCTAAACATGAATAAATTTCATTTTAAAAATAGGTATCAATTTTTACAAAATGGATATGTTTCTTTTGATGTTTTTTTCTTACATTACCCACCTCAATAGAACCCAAGCTTCTTACACTTACTCACCTAGGAAATTGTATTCAATGTGGTGTGTCTTCAATCTCGTTCAAGCATTATTGAATTTATATAATAAGGCCTAACCATAAGTGAGATAATTCATAGATTCCCCACTTGATAGTAGGTCCTAAAAAATCTTATAAGCACTACCCAAGTTAGATATGCAAAGAAAAATATTTATAAAGAGTAAGAACATAAAATTTAGGGTTTTTCTTAAGTAGCTCAATTTTCTGATAGATAATTAGAACTTGATCAAGTAGCTATTTTTGGATCTCGGGTGTTGTTTCTTTACTGCTATTTGTGGGTGTTGCTTCATTTTTTGTTTCTTTTTTTTTTTGTTTTTTTGTTTTTTTGCAAGCCTACATGCCTAATTATTTTCTACTTTATGTTTAATATGCTATGTTCTAAACTTTGGGATTAGGCCCTTTCCCTACTAATTTAATCAAAAACATAAAATTAGGCTTGTAAACTATAGGGAGATAAACTATAGGATTGTAGTCATGAGTGTAAGGATCAAGGTCATGAATGTAATTCCAACCTCAAATAAAACACAAATCATTTTTTAGTTTATCAAAGCCCTACTAATATAAATCTAACAATAGCTTTTAGATTCAAATAATAGGTTTTGTATTTCAAAAAATATTCCTCATCACACACAAATTTAGGTGCCTACATCCTTTGTTAATTTTACCATATTTTAATACTTGTCTAGACTCAAATCCTTTATCATAAACTAATTTTTGATTGAAAGATGTGGGTTTCCTTAGTGCCCACTTCATTACAAAAAATAATTGCAAAAGAGCTAATTGAACCTTAAAAACTATTTATAGGCATTACTCAAAAATAGAAAAAATATCAACATATTAATAAAATATTATTAAATTTAAAGGTTGGTGGGATTGTATCTACTTTGTCAACCCTCTCTACAATATAAACTCTTGGATCCAATAAGTCTTGTTACTAAGCTTGTTACTACCCTTCCTACAATAAGGAAAGGATAGTTAATACATTAAAGACACATGTAGGTTTTTGTTAGAAAAAATCACCCAAACATTATCCACAACAACTTGGTCCATACAAAATGCATCTACAATGACTACACGCTTATGAATATTTATAAATCCTCCCTCTAAGACACCTAGACACTACAAAAATATGCTCTATAGGAGGTGTACTTGAGTTTTCTTCTTATGGGATTTTGTAGATCTTTAATCTATGAGAATTAGGGAAAAGCATATGAACTATACAATTACATACTTTTTCATTAGCCACTTGGGCTTGCAATTTTTTACCAAACAAACTAATCACAAACTCTAACTTGTTCTTGCCTACTATTTCCATGCATTTGATTCTCGAGACAACTTATATGAACCTCGTCAAAGCATCATCTTCCATACTTGGGCTTGCATTTTTTTACTAAACAAAGTAATCACAAACTCTAACTTGTTCTTGCCTACTATTTCCATGCATTTGATTCTCGAGACAAATTTTATGAACCTCGCCAAAGCATCATCTTCCATAACATAGATATTAATTTTTCTACATCTAAACCATATCCACTCTCTCTTGCTAGTATGCAACTTCTTCTTGACATGCATATTGGCACCTACATCAAATACAAAATATAGAGATATTTTTTTACAACTTATAACTAGGCACATCCAATTTGTAATAAGGAACAAATCATTATAAATCCACCACCTAGTAACGTATGTGCTAAATTTATGTAAACACATGTTGTCACCACTATCAATATTATATCCTTGGTATTGAATGAACCTCCCACATGTTAAACTATGAGAACAAGGGTGATGGAGATCTAAATTTTGGTGCTAGGTAAGGCTTAAAATGATGAGAATCTAAAACAATAGTTTCCTTAATTGATTGTTCCATTTATAGGTAAGTGCAAGAAGTTGAGTCCACTTTTAGGGGAAGTGTCATTTTTCAACTTTAAAACAAGTGCCCATTCATTTTTTAGAATAGGAACCCATTTTAAAGTGGATACTCATTCCAAAAAGTTTGAAACTCACAATCCATGTTTTTCATTTGGTTTTAGGCTTAGAAAAAAGATATGGTATCCCAACCCTTAGCCTTGGACCTACAAGTACAAGGCCATGTTAGCAGCAAGAGAAAAAAATGACTATCGCATATGGCTAACAATTTTTTTTTAAGATTTTTTTTATGGAATTAAAACCCATTATAAAAAACAGGTCCATAAAATTGAAATGTCATATATTAGTAATTTTTTAATAAATTTTATTTTTCAAAATTTCTTTAAAAATTGTTTTCAATCTATACACAATCATTTACATAATGAAAAAAATCAAAAAAAGATTAGTTTAGCTCAAATTATGTTTGTCAAACACGAGGAGTTTTAAAAAATAGCAATTAGGGCCATTAAAAATTTAATAAAAAATTATATTTGGAAAAAAATTATAACAAAATATCCTCATCAATCTTTAGTATAATACACATATATTCCCAAAAGGAACTATAAAAATACTTTTATTTAGGTCAAATTATGCTTGTCACACACATGCATGGTATGGTCTTAAAAAAGTGACTTTTAAAAAGTGGTTTTTATACAAGTCTATAAAAAATTAATTTTATCATTTAGGTATTAGAATAAATTACATATTTGTAAACTAGGCTCAAAATCCTGCATTTAAAATAACAAGACTTTCTAAAGATTCTATGTGTAAGTATTCAAATTTTTACTTCAAGTATGACAAACTTTGATTTTTAGGAAAAGACTTCCACTTTTTGACCAAAAAGTGAACCCAACCTCTTACACCTACCCTTATCTTTGCTAATCTTAATAGTGTAGGAAAAGCTTTAATCAATGCCCCTAGTGGCTAAGTTGTCTAATAGCCTATTCTTTTTCCTATAGTTCAGTGAGAAAACTACATCTTCAAAGCTTCTTACTTTAGTTTTCATTTTATTTATATAATTTTTTAGGTTTCATTGTTAACTTTACAATTATTCCATTTCATCAATGATTAAAGAGAAACTCCTTTTATCGTCAGCTTATTGTAATTGATCTAGCCAACTTAAGACCTTTCAAAAATGTCATTGCTTTTACTTCATTATTGAATTTGACACTTAGGTAAAATAGTTCCTCATTTAATAATACACATTGTCTTTGATCTTAACACCACTACTACCCCTATAAGGCTTGGATTACCTATCATACCACCATCAAACCTCAATTTTAGATATTTAGAGCTAAGATAAGCCCACACTCTTTTTTTAAATACTTATTTTATTCATTATACCATCAAAAAATATTTATCCAAACTAATTATTATCTTGATTGTCTTATTTTTTAATTTATTAACATAGATATATATTAGTACAAAAAGCATTTTATTTCTTACACCTATAATATCCCCCTATTTTTACCAGTTTGGGATGTCTTCAATTTAACTCAAAATAAGATGTGTTCCCAATATGGCCCTTCATTGACAAGGAGATTAGTAGTGCACTAAGGCTTTATGTATGGATGTTCAATGAGGGTGTTCACCAAATATTGACCTCAAAATAACGTATGCTCCCAATATGACCCTTCACCGAGAGGAGGAGATTACTACTGAGCTAAGTCTCTATGCATGGATGGTCGATGAAGTGCTCACCAAATATTGACCTTAAAATAAGGTGTGCTCCCAATATGACCCTTCACTGAGTAGGGGGAGATTACTACTAAGCTAAGTCACTATGCATGGATGGTCAATGAGGGTGCTCACCAACTATTGAGCCACATAAAAGTTGAAATATTATGGGTCTTTGTCATTATAGTAGTATTTAGCCACATGTTCATATTTTTGTGAGATTCTTATCTCATGTTGTTTGTTTTATTATTGTTACTTCAAAATTTTCCATTCGGTTCATGTGCATTTGTCTAAAATTCATTTTAATAGTAGGGGAAAAGACCCAATAGTCATGCATCCTAACTTTGCACACCTCAAACTCCAAAATAGTAAACCAAACTTTCACTGAAATTTTTAACATGCCTTAGTAGGTGAGTCATGAGCTCGAAGTTATTGTTCGAGATTTTAGACATCAACAATATAACTATATCCTTCGTATATTGTCTGAAAATATCTAAAAACAATTAGACTGAAATGCATATATCGAAATATGTAACACCAATAACCTTATATATCATCATATAATTGATTGTTTCCTTGATGTCTTATTAAGAAACCATAACAACTACTGTGGCATGGGCAGCTATCCAGGTTATCTCCTTGCAATATTTTCCTTTTTGATGTAACAATCTTTAATTAGAAAATCAAATGTTGCATGGGCTTGCGTATAGGTGTGATTTGCCCATTTGAGAAGGAATGCAATAAATCCTAATTAGTTGAGAAAATTGGTTAGATGACAGTGAAAAGCTGAACTCTGGACTCTTCCACAATGATATGCACATGGCATTAACACTGTAGATAGAGTAGTTGGCGTTACTGAACGAATTTGCAAGGTGGTCCTCTAAATTTTATATGGGCTTTCAAAAGTTAGTCTAGAAATCTGAAGTTTTAAAACTGTACACTGCTTTTCATTTGGTAATAAATGATTTTTTTAATAAAAGAATGTAATTTTGGAGACCATAAAATTTTCCAGGATGAGATAATGTTCTCATGATTGCATTTGATACAGAGAAAACTCTCTTATCTAAGATAATATTTTAGAACTGATTTTTTAAGTTAGAAAGTTTCCTTAATTAATTAGACCTTGTTTTATTTAAATAATAAATGTATAAATAATTTTGGACAATTGAATTGAAATATTTTTAAAAGTAAAAATAAGTGAAAATATAATCTTATAAATCTTTCATTTAATTTAAGAGAAGCGAGTATAAACATTTGGTTTTATTTTAAAAAATAAAAAATGTGTCTTTTCTTAATTTTTTCAATGTTCAGAGAAAAATTAAACTTAATCTTTGTTATCAACAAGTAACCCTGCTCAAATTCTAGTTAATTGACAACAATTACTAATTCTAGTAATGCTAGTGCAAGCTGCCACAAAATAAACATTATGGTGAGGTTTCTTTTTGTTCAGTTGTGAGCAATCTAGTAATGTAAAAGGAAGTCCATCATAGCAAATAGTAAGTGACACAAACAAGTAGATGTGACCATTGAAGCCAATTTGAAATGATGGCACTATATTATGTTATTGATGAAAACAAAAAAAATAATTTTAATCTATTAAAGCTCTTCTACGAGTGTTTAAATTTGAGTTCAAGAGCCTAGGTTGATTAAATTATATTAATATCGCAAGAATTTATACCATGTCAAAATTATTTTTATTTTATTTCTAAATTGTGTATAAAAATATTTTAGTAGGGGAGAGAATCCAATAGTTAAGCAAGTCCAAAAGTTGTGAGTGCACTTAACATTTTAAAGGTTAGTAAAACACTATTTGTTGTGACTTCAATTGTTTTAGTGTTGACCATTATTACTAACAATTGAATGAAATGAACTCGTTGGATCCAAAAGCAACAAATTATGTAATGTTGCATAGGCACATCATAAAATGACTTAATGCATAGCTATAAGACTAACTTTTTCATTGTATTTTATTACACCTTGACAAAATCATGTTGATGTGGGTATTTGATGGGGTGGACTTGAAACCTTGGGTTTAAAAAATTGAGTTTCCAAACATGTTGCTATAAAAATTTGAGTCATTGAAAATTTGAGTAAGGTATATGATGTCACAAAAAACTCTTCAAAAAATATATTAAATACAATTGACCATTACAAATAAAAAAATCATAATAGCAACTAATTACATTGAATTAAAATTAATTTAATAACATGATAAAATTATTTTTTATTTGTTTATATTAAGCAAGATCATTAAATCTATTAAGGCTTCCTCATAATTATCAATATCTATACCACTTCTCTAAGTCATTATTTTAGATAATAATCTTCAACCACAATGACCTTTGCATCCTTAACTTTGGTTATGTGCTTAGTCACACAATAATAGTCTATCAAAGTCAATTAAAGATCCAAGTCTCATAATGTATAATTTCCTTACATTTTTCCTTAAACCTTGTGTTCATTAATCTTTGTCTATCCCAAATATAAGGAATTTCACATGAACAATACTCATCTATTTTATGTGCTTTAGATCAAATTCTTCCTTAATCAATCTAAACAAATTCATTAACTTACCTTTGGGTATAAAAATAATCTTATGTTATGTTGCTTCATAGTATTGAATAATATGTTAGAGATGCATAATGGGAGGAAACATTGAAGTAAAAAAAAAAAAAAATTTAACATTTATCGTTATATATTTAAGATTCACATTAATCAATGAAATATGTAAAGCATATTTAATATTATAAGAGAAAGTATTTAAGATGAGAGAATTTAATATTGAGGGAAATGTTATTTACTCATTTCTAATTTATGTTAGCTAGTAATAGTTGGTAAGTTGTCTTTAGGTAGCTAGTATTAGTGGTGAGACGCAATAATTTAATATAGAGAGAAATGTTATGTATTCATTTCTCATTTTTACAATATTTATGTGTGTTTAATATAATTTGTCTTGTAGGTTCATTACAAGTGGTATCAAAGCTTTATCTAGGGCTATTTTTACAAGAAATATTAATCTTTTAAGATTGTCCATAACTATCCAGTACACACTCTCACCTTATCCTAGATGGATACTAATGATTAAAAGTGGATACAACCATACTAGCATTAAATTTTTACATATTTTTTGGCCAATTACTTTTCCTTGCAAGTAGTTTCTTTCTTTTTCAAGTTAGAAACCTTGTGCTAAGGGTTTTCAAATATCCTCATAGGAGATCATTTTTAACTAATTTATATTCCTCATAAAGGGTCTGATCAAACTTGAGGAGGTTTTAGATCTAATACCCAAGCCTTAGAAAACCTCTATATATGATAATAATATTCCATGTACCTAAAAGTATACTAGAAGACCCCTTACCATTTTTTAATAGCCTAACCTTGGGTAGAATTCAATCGTTTGTAACTTTTGATGCATAGGTAATAGGTTATCCTTGAGGAAGTTACTCAATAGATACTTAGAGATAAAATAGTGAGCTATAGGTATGGTCCTAACCCCCCATAGTTAACACTTTGGAATATTAAACTAATATTATTTATGAATGGGAGAATTATATTGATGGCATCACAAACCAAACAAACCTTGTATTTCTTCCCTTGTTAGCCACACATGTGTTCTATTTGTCTTAAACATAACCACATTAGATTCTTCCTATCAATTAGTTATCAAACATTTATTATATAGTTATTAATGTTTTCTTTTGCATGAACACCCATATTTTTTTTAGATTAATCTTGTAGATATATAGATCTTGCAATGGCAAGGAAACCTATGGGCTTGGTTCTTTGCACTAGGTGTGCATATGTACAATACAGGAAAACATGACATAACTCTCAATTGAGCATGAAATAAAACAAATTGAGCACACTTCCCACCCAGAGATATAAAATTTTAAAAAAGCCAAAGTAAAAAGTCTGGGGCCAAATTTTACACAAGTGGTGGCTTGTCCCATTGTACTTGTATCTTCAAGTTAATCAATATACCATATAAATTTGATTATTATTCCTTTAGGTTGGGATCAAATTTTAACACTTTTGGTAGTATATAATTACACTCAATTCTTTGAGTCATAAACTATAATTAGTTATTTTTTAGGCCGTGTTCCTCTATATAGCAATAGGTTGTCATTGTTAGGATGGATTAGATCCATCAAAACCTGTTATGTACACTCTCAATGATTACCTTGATCACATTAATTCAAGCCTTGAAGGTAAGCTCTCCCAACTCTCTATTCAAATGGAGCATCTAATCTCAAGAACAAATAGAAGCCAACCTTCCTCCATTATAGTAAGTTCCCCTTTTCCCAAGTGGTTTCTTTCCCCACCCCCTAAAATATTCTTGTGTGATGGTACAAACCTTCTCAATTGATTGGGAAAGTTCAATTACTATTTTGAATTCCACCAAATTCCATAAGATCAAAATCTCCCCTTGGCCTCTCTTCACTTGGAAAAGGAATCCCTTTAGTGGTATCAATGGCTAGATTGAACTCATCCATTTCTAAACTACTCAAAATTATACAAGGAAACCCTAATCTACTTTGTCCCTACTACCTATGGAAACTTTTTGTATGCCTTTATTAAACTATACTAGACACATTTTGTTAAGGAATGCCAAAGTGATTTTAAAAAAATACCCAACCAAACACATAAATTGAAGGAATGCATTTTGTAGTTGTTTCATTAATGATCTCAAATGATATTTTTGGCCTAGGGTTCTCATGTTTAAACTAAATTCCTATTATGATGCTCTAGCCTTAGCATAATGTGTGGAAGAAAAATTGGTAACCCAATGAAAACTAGCTAGTATTTCCTCATCTTTCAAAACCAAAAAGGAGTAATTAAATAAAGGAACTAAGCCTCCCACAACTCATAAACTCTCTCAATAAGAGAGATTAGAGAAAAAATCCAAGGGATTGTGTTTTGATTATGATAATAAATGAGAAAAGATCACAAATATATTGAGTAACACGTGTATCTCATTGACTAGATACCTAGTGACTTTAAGGAATTTTTAAATGTAAAAAATGAATCAATTTCCCCATAGCAAAAGTCCACTCTAGATGCTCACATTTCTCTTCATGCTTTGGCATGTTTCTCTTCTCCCTAAAAAGTTAGGGTTGTTGTCTATATCATTTGTCGAAGGATAATGGTCTTGATAGGTCGTGGTAACACTCATAATTGTATAAAAAAAGCCAATAGATACACTATTATCTCCATGCCTAATTTTTTTTTTAAATTACATGGTTTTTAATTATAGTACTATAATGTAATGTGGGGGCAAGTGTTGCAATGCCAATCTTATAATGAGGGATTATTAGTTGACTACATATATGTTTTCACTTTCCTTAGGGGGTTTATATGTGGTATTGTGGGTCCAATGGTTAAAAACCTTAAGTCCAAACACTTGTCACTACTCCTATAGTTGAATAAAATTCCTTTTGTGAAGGTCATAATCACTTATTATAAGGGTTTAAGGTAGGTGAGTTTTAGATGGTTAGCTCCCATGATGTGGAAAATTTGTTTATAAAGGGTGCTCTAGTATTGACACAATTCAACTCTCTTCGGGCTTGGAATTATTCTCCTCCACAAAGATGCATCCTTTATATGTAGTAATAATTATTTAGGGGAACCAAAGGCATATACCTCCTAGGTCACATGACCATTTCATTCCCCTCATCCCTAGAAGCCATTCTCCTAATATTCAACTATATCAGTACCATTTTGAGTAGAAGAATAAAACTAGGAAGATGATGAAGGGACTCTAAGAGGATGGTATCATCCACCCTATTACTATTACTTTCTCCTCTTTGGTAGTTATGGTTCTTAAGAAAGATGGGGGATTCCAAATTTGCTCTAAATTTTGTGAGCTCAATAAATTAGAAACAAAGGACATATTCCTCTCCTTGTTATTGATGACTTGTTAGATGAGCTTTTAGGCACTAAATTTTTCACAAAGATGGATCTTTATGTAGGTTATCACCAAATTGGGGTCAAAGAAGTTGATATTCCTAAATTTTCATTTAATATTCATGAAAGTCGTTATGATTTCTTAGTCATACCCCTTCCACTATTTAGAGCCTCATGAAAAAAGTGTTTTATGGTTTCTTACACAAATTCATCTTGGTATTCTTTGATGATATAGTCATCTATAATCAAACCTACATTGATCATCTTCATCATGCAATAATTACCCTCATTATTTTATAGGGATGGTTTTCTCTCTTTGTCAAGTGCTTGAAGTATACCTTTGACATCCAACAAGTGGAGTATATGGGTCATATTATTTTACCAAGTGGTGTATGGGTTGATCACAAGAATGTCATAATGGAAGAGTGTCATGCCTAAGTCCCTCAAAATTTTGTAAGGATTCTTAGGCTTGAATTTGTACTATTGTAATTTTGTGCATGCTAATGATTAAATTGTTGGACTATAAATAAATTTTATTAGAAAAGAGCTCCTTCTATATTGGTCAAAATTAGTGGAGGTGACCTTTAATACACTCAAAACTAGCATATGTACTATTCTAATGTTTTCCCTACCAAACTTTCACAAACCTTTCACTTTGGAGTGTGATGCCTCTATATGATCATAAGTGTTGTATTCGGCCCCTATCCTTCACTAACAAGCAACTCATTGGGTATAATTTGGCTAAATAAATATATGAAAATATATCCATTTTTTCAAAAATGGCATGTCCCTACTTGTTGGGAAACACATTCTAGATAAAAATAGATCACATCCTATTTACTTTATGTAGCAATAATGTCCTCCCCAAAATAAAAAATAGGTGGCCAAGATTTAGGGATATGCCTATTAGATTATCTAAAATAAGGGTATGAAAAATTTATGGAAGTCAATGCACTCTCTTGTCAATATGAAGAAGGTTATATCTTTTCTCTTCTTGTATTAGTTCCATGTTAAATATATGATATTTAAAATTAATGGAGTACCACCTCTACAGTTCAAGATATCATTCTATAGTTGGAACAAGATCTATAGTTATTGCTATATTTTTTTCTAAATAGAAAAAGTCCTTACCTATCAATATTAGATTATTTACCCTAAAATTTAATACTCAAGCCTTAGTTACTTCAAGAAATGCACTCCTCACCTACTACTAGACACTCAAGTTTCTTAAAGACCTATACGCATGTGAGGTGGGATTTATTTTGGGGCAACCTTGAGAAAGAGGTTTAGTAATTTGTAGCTAAATGTGATGTGTCTCAAAGGAAAAAATGGGAAACTCTCAAAGCCCAGGGACTATTTCAAAAAATTCTTATTCCCAATTAGGCTTGATTTTTGTGGACTTGATTATGGAGATTCCACTTTCAAGGGATAAACAATCCATCTTGGTGGTGGTGTATCACTTGACCAAAAATACATACTTTTGTGCATTACCTCAATGTCACACTATTACCATGGTTGCTCAAGACTTCCTAGATTTAGTCTTCAAGCTCCATGAGATGCCTCACTCTATTTCCATTGCTCATGATCCATCCTTCACTAGAAAAGTATAGAAAGAGTTGTTTTAAGTTACGAGGCACCACCTTGAACATGAATTCGATTTATCGTACTCAACTTCATGGTCAAACATAGATCATCAACAGTTATTTGAGAATGATTTATGGTGTTTTATGTTTAAACAAGAGGGATAGTACACTAAGTGGCTACCTCTAGTGGATTGGTGGTACAATATTGCTTATCAACCCTTACTCCACCATCGTTGAGTACTTATGTTTTAGGCTATTCACAAGTTGTAGCAATTGACAAAATTTTGACCAAGTGAGAAGGAATGCCTTGACTACTTAAGGAAATTTCAACACTACCCCAAAAAATACTTGAAATATTAGGTTCCTCTCAACTAATCTAGGCTATTCACTTCTTGGAATGTTACTCCACGATCACTTTTTTATTATAGGCTGTGGAAAAATAATGTCTCTAAAAAAATTTAATTGTAAAATTATTAAAAAAATATACTTATTGAAAAAACATAAGAAATATGATCCTTTTCAAAGATACTATTAGGCGCCCTTTCAACCAAACTAGTTTTCCCTTTTTGGAGATCAATTTGGATGAAGTATGATGGATCCATCAAAAACTACTTAACACTCCAATCCAGAAACTCCAAACTAAGAATCGTCTATCTAATTGGACAGTGAATAAACACGTTTAACATCACGTTTTAGAATCGTCTCGGTCCCATAGACTGTTTGGTCTCGCGGACGTCATTAAAATCTTTCATTCATTCATTACAGTTACTCCATTTCCACATTATATTCTCTCTCTTGCGTGGTTTATTTTCCAGTTCAGTTTCCATCATCTGTCCCATCAAGATTACATCTTTAGTTATCAAGTGAAAATATTGCTCCCACTAAATTTACTGTAACATACTCAAAAAGGAATTTATACGGGAATGATGCATCGTAATTCAGATATTCCACAGAGAAATTAAGGCAGGCTTCTGTTTATGTTTCTTCGGGTTTTGTATTTGGTTCTCAATTTGAATCTGCCAGTCTGGTGTCCCGCAGCTCAGATGCTTTAGTTTTGTTAGTACAGTACAGCATCTTTGAAAACTGCGTTCTTTAAGGCTTTTCAGCTCATGAGCAACTTTTCAAAGATTCAGGTTAGTGCCAAGATTTTCTTCTCTTTGAACCAGGTTTAGGTTAGTGCAAACTTAAATTCACAAATGTTTAATTCCCAAATCCTTAAAAAATAATTCTTTAAATTTAATCAAATTTAAATGTATGATTCTCACCACTAATTTACAAGGAGCAATAAATTCTCCCATTTAGTCGCTAAGAATTTCTCACAAAGCACTGACATTAAGCAATAAATTCTCCAGACAAGCTGTCTAATGAGTTGGCAGTGAGTTGGCAGAGAGTGAAACTGGAGTTAATTGCTGTAACTACTCGCCGTCCATGAATGTCTCTTCACATCTGGATTACGTGATCTGTTTCGCCTTTCTGATCTGTATTCACGGTTGCTTTCTCAATGCCCACCAAGATAATTATTGATTTGACCATTCAACTAATCTTAAATTTCGGTCACCAATCAATATAGCTTACAGTCCTAATTACTTTCCTAGATCTTGATACGTATGATGGCATGATAGCTGCTATACTGTCCAACGGCGTGTTGACTAAGTATTTTGCGTAACACTTGTTGTCACGTTTACTGTGCTCTGGATATGTTTTACTGAACTTGATTTGGTCGTATGGTTGAACTATTTGGGTCTGCTTGTTTCAGTTGTAATACATTTAATATCATGTGCCAGGGATCATGAGTGAGATCGGAGCTTTTATCCCGTCTTCTGCTCCAACTGTTGCATCAATAACAGTGCAAAGAGAGCCGAATACCAGTAATGGGCCACATGGACCCATTTTAATAGCTGCAGTCATTTTAGGTCTAATGGCTGTAACTATGGTAGCAATTGGGGGTAGCTGTTATGGCTGCAAACGCCGCAAAAAAAGAATGGAAGCTGCATTGCCCTCAAGCGATGAAGTTTACCGCCATTCTAACACACCAGGTGATTTTCTGCTCAAATATTTCATTTTTCTTTATTTGGGTATGGAGAGTTCTTGATTTCTTTGGTTCATATCCACAACGTTCTACAGAACACTCAAATTTAAGAGTAGACTGGAATGTTTGTTGGGTAAACTTAAAGAAACAGAGCATTAATATTGATTTGGTTATGTTTTCTCCGGTTTATATCCGCACTCAGAACACTCAAATTCAGGGGTAGGCTAGAATGCTAGGACATGGAAACCTAAGAGATATGCTTTAAAGGGTAGAGCGTTTCTTTGGTTACAACCACAATGCTCTAATACAAGGCTAAATAAGAGTGCCAGAAAAGCAAACTTCAGAAACAGAGCGTTAATTTTTGTTTGAAGATGTAATATTTCAACTCTCTGGTTCATATTCAGAATGCTCAACAAAACACTAAGTACAAGGTCAGTCTAGAATGCTAGAGAGGTAAACTTAAGAAACCGAGTAATATCCTTTTTTGTACTAAGTAGGGGTGATTAAATCTCAACTTCTATTACAGAAACCAAGACTACGTTTTTGTGGAACCTTTTCAATGAATAATATGCATATATAAATACAGCATATTTATTTTGTCTATAGAAGATCCTTTGGGGATCAGTGAAACTCTACAAAATTTGCAATAAAATATTCACATATGTTGCTTTTCCAAAACTAGTTGTGGTCCGGCTGTTGTTACCATAAGTCAATGTATTCAGATTCTGTCAATTATAAGTTTACCTGAAATCTACCTTATGGTCATGATTACTAGTTATACATAGTCCATCAATGCCAACAAAAGCTTAGCTGCAATTTACCTTTGGTCGTCACCACAGCTTGACTGTATTACATCAATGTTAGACTTAATATCATTTATCTTAAACTGTTATCTTAAGCTGTTACATGCCATATGTATTCTAATTTCTATCCATGCCTACCGAGCTCCTTGCATGTGGATTCAACCTACTTGTTGAGTCCTCAACCTCAACAAACTGTTTGCACTATTCAAATCTTCAAGCCTAATTAACAGATTCTTCATTACTTGTTCCTATATAAGATAGTGCAGCTTCACGTGCGAGTCATTCTCAATTATTTCTTGCTTGCACACTAGTTGAACATCATTTACTGCATAAGCTACTCTGTAGTCTGTGCATGGTCAGTTGCCCAGAGCACCAGGCATCCTGGGCTATAGGAGGACCTTTATTTCCTGTTTTTTGTCGAAGCAAACACAATTGTTCGTCTCTGTTTAAATTTTTCATCGAGATGTTTTAATTTCTAGGTGGTGATAGCTTAAGGGGATGTGCATTGCATTATTGGGTTTTTCATTATGGGGATAATTATTGGTGTATCAGACTCAGATGCAAGCTCCAGGGATCACATTCTTTCTGCCATGCATGTGAATACTGTACACACAGGAGCACAGGTTTTTACATATAGACAACTTCAGTTTGCAACCAACAACTTTAGTTCAACCAATTTGATTGGCCATGGGGGTTTCGGCTCAGTTTATAGAGGAATACTACCAGATGGCAGAGTTGCAGCAATCAAACAACTTGACAGACATGGCAAGCAAGGGGAACATGAATTTAGAGTGGAGGTACAAATCTTTATTTTTTAATATGGAGTAAGGAATTTCCAATGTACTGCTCCTTCACAGACTTGACTTTGTGAAATATGGTTATATTGTTTTGCAGGTAGACATGCTAAGCAGACTCCATTCTCCCTACCTACTGGAATTAATTGGTTACTGTGCGGATCTAAACCATCGTTTATTAGTGTATGCATATATGCCCAATGGAAGTTTGCAGGACCATCTTTACTCAGATGGTGAGATCCATTATGTCAAACTTACATCTTTTATTCCTTGTTTTTTTTGGTGAGAAGTTCCATCTTATAATGCTTTAACAGAAAAGTTATACCAATCTTGCAACAAGGTTACCTGGTTATTATCTTCCTACAATAACCCATCACGACCAACATCTGTTTGTTACTCACATTTAAACAGTGTCTTTGTTGGCACTCCAAAATGTCCTAAGAGATGGCAGTTCTCTCGAATATCTTCAACTCTCCCAGGCTGAGCAAGGAGGGATGTTCTTGCTTATTTACATTCCATGCTATAGCAGATGTATTTGATAAAATCTATTTGGAGGGATTCTGGGCATTAGCTTTCTTGACTAGTTTTTGTATGCAAGAGTTGGAAACAATTTTTGTAATTCAAAACTATTATGCTACAGAATTGTAGCAGGAGCTAAAGAAAGATGGTACAGAATTGCCTAATTAAATAGTGATTTTGTATGGTCAAGAAAAAAGTGCAGTGAAGATTTGTTATATTTTGATCTCAACCTTCATTCTATAAAATTGCATGCTACACAATTTCATTGGTCAAATTATATTGAATGGAAAATGTTAAACAGGTTCAGCAGACAGTCCTCCCATTCTAGGGTGGGGAAGACGACTGAGAATAGCTCTGGATGCAGCTCGAAGTCTTGAATACCTTCATGAACAAGTCACACCCCCTGTTATCCATAGAGACTTTAAAACCAGCAACATTCTGCTGGATGAAAATTTCAAAGCCAAAGTGTCCGATTTTGGTTTGGCCAGGCTGGGTTCTGATAAAATTAATGGCCATGTATCAACTCGCGTCCTGGGAACTCAAGGATATGTTGCACCAGAGTGAGTTCTGCCCTTTCTCTACACTCATTCATTCTATTGAATATAACGGCTTTAGGCAAATTCACCACCAACAAATTCACGTTTAACAATTCATCACCAACAATTCTTCGCCATGACAAATTCATCTTCGGTGAATTTTCCACTAGATGTATTTGTCATGGCGAAGAATTGTTGGCGATGAATTGTTGGAGGTGAATTTGTTGGCGGTGAACTGTTGGCAGTGAATTTTCCTAGAACCGGATATAACATAGCTGACACCATTTCATCTTTTTGACATGTTTGCAGGTATGTCTTGACAGGACACTTGACAACAAAATCTGATGTTTATAGTTATGGGGTTGTGCTTTTAGAGCTTATAACAGGCAGAGTGCCTGTCGATATGAAGAGGCCTCCTGGCCAAGACATTCTTGTCTCTTGGGTAAGCGAAATACATCACTTTTCCTTGTATCTCTGCACCATTATGGAGACTCATAAGTTTTGATCGAAGCTCTTATCTCAGATTGAATGGTAACATCTCCAAGAATTAAGGTTGTGAATTTTTCAAATTATTATAATAGAATAACACAATGATTGTTCATATAGTCTGGTATAAGATTTAGAAATAAAATAATATACTTTATGAATCGTAAAGTTTCTGGTAGAAAGCTGTGTCAGAAAAGTCTTTACAGTTCATGTGATGAACTGTGGAAATATCATTTCTTTAATATATTTTATATTTTAAAATTCATTAGAATTTTTTTTCAGGTTATGCAAGGAATATTGCCGAGGAATCCTTTGCAAATAGCAGATATTAGAATCAATTATCAACTCTTATGAATTATATATGGAAACCAAATCCTTGGAACCATGCAGAGCAATATCTCATTAACATGCTTAATAAAGTCCACTTGAAATTTAAATCACCTGACAATTTTTACGACCATTCTAGTATACTCACTTACAAAGCAAAAACTGGGGTCTATTACCCCCGGATTTGTCACAAAAGTTGGATCAATTAGTAGAGGTTGATAGGAATGTGTAATGCCCTTGCTTTGTATTGCTCTTTTTTGGATTGAATAATTTTTTTACCCCTCTTTAAGTTATACTTACAAAACAAAAACTAAGTGTCATCTTATTGTCAATATTCTCTTAAAGGTTTAGTTGTAAAATTTTTAGACTTTTAAGCAGCATTTGTTAATTTAGAATTTTCTTATGATCAAGCCCAACTACCATGATCATGTGTAATCACTCTGATTATCATCCATTTCATATGTGAAATAGGCTCTTCCTCGTCTTACAGATAGAGATAAGGTTTTTGAAATGGTTGATCCTGCACTACAAGGACAGTTCTCTTCCAAGGAACTAGTACAGGTAATTAACTAGGCTTATATGCAATGAAGATTTCTTCTTTTCTTTTGTAGTTAAATTTCAATTTATTCATTTTTCTGAATAATTTCACTTTATATCATATTAATGTAGGTTGCAGCAATTGCAGCCATGTGCGTTCAACCAGAAGCAGATTATCGCCCTTTCATGACCGATGTGGTGCAGTCTCTCATCCCCCTTGTCAGGCAGCGTTCTAGATCTCAAAGTCACCGCCATTTCTAACTTCCTCCATTGACATTCCACCTGCACTTGCCTAGTCTAATTTAGTATTCAACAGAAGAGAGCTCAAGGGAAAGGAATTAAATGAATTGAATTAAATGTCCTATGAAGTTTTAGTCTGAATGCATGGTCTTTCAGTGCAGCCAACTTTGAGGCCATCCTTTCAGACCCCAGATTTTAAAAATACAAATTCAGAAACCGTCCAGGGAAAGCCCAACATTGAGATTCATGATGAAGCTTATTCTACTCATCAGCTATCTTTTGCATATGTTCCATTAATCCAATGTAACATAGCATGGACTTTGCATTGATGTTGTATCTCTGCAACAGTACATATTTGTTTGTGCATTAGCATTGGCAGTAGAATAGTTGACTAAATTTGGAAGATCAATCTGTTAATTATTACAGAAGCCCATCAGTCTGTCTTCTATACCAGAATTTATGTAGCTTGATGATGATAAAATAGTACAGTAAGCCATTCAGTCATGTTCAGCATTTAATGATGTTTTTATATAAATCCACCAAAGTTTATGGGGAATTTAGCTGCCAGACTGTCACAACAAGTTATATGTCTGTTATCAATTTGTTTTATATTATAACGTCCAAGGAGTTGGAAGAACAATTAATTCCTGCTTTCACAGCTAGCAAAACCAATTCCATTTATAATAATAAATCTGCCCAAACAAATTGCCCACGTTTTGAACAATTCCAATTTGAGAGTGACGTATTTTGGTAGGTTGTTACATCATTAATTAATGTAGACAGAATGAAAAGATTAATACAAGCCAATTATCAGCAATTATTGGAGTTGTATAAGGTTTCTTTCAATTATTAATACATTAAAAATCAGTATATTAAAAATATTTATCAGAAAAATAAATAATTATAAATACTTATATTGTCATTGTTGTTATTAAAGAGTTATATTTTATTAATAAATTTTTAATGTATTGTTCTAACTTGTATCATAACTCCCTATTCAGTAATTGTAAATTTTTTTATCAGTACATTTCTTTTAGGTAAATAGTTGATATGTTAACATCAGTGTACAGATTGTATAAACTAAGTTAATATTTCAAAAATATTTATTAAACAATTAAATGAACAAACTATGAATATTAATATTGAGGGTCCTCTTATTAAAGAGTTTGAATAGTTATAAATTCTTTATGTAAGGTTTTTTTATCATTGTTTATGCTATGTTCTTTTTATTTATTTTATTGGTACGTTGCTTCTAGGTAAATAGTTGTTATGTTAACATCAATATACAAATTGTGTAAGCTAGGTTCTTCTTTCATTGTTTATACTCTTCTCTTTATTTGTTTTATTGATACATTGCTTCTAAGTAAACAATTGCTATGTTACTATCAATGTACAATTTGATATTAAAACATTCATCAAACAATTATTTAAATGACCAATTATCAATATTAATACCACTCTAATTATCAAAGATTTCAAATGGTTATTAATTCTTTATGTATGGTTCTCTACTAAACCTAATGTAGTCTTTGTAATCATTGTACTTTATTTTCTTTGTAATTATTATTCTTGTTTGTTGGGCATCATTTAAATATGAATTTTAAATCATTGATGTATAGGTGGAACCTTTCAAAAACTCTTATCATCAAATAAAAAGTAATTAAAAAAAATATTGCTACCTTTATTATAAAAGAATAATTGTTTTATTGTACATATGTTAGGTTATTTTCCTTGTAAACTTGGGGCCATGCACTAAAAAATGATTTAATCTCCAAGATATGAAGAGGTAATGTGTATCACATTTATTTTTCAACTTCTTAGAGGCATGATTTTTGCAAGGAAAAATGGCTCTATGTCAAGAAAGTTGTAATGTGGATAAGAAATTCATCTTATTGTTGTGATACAAATTTTCTAAGGTTTGCTATACAATTTTATCATTAATTCATAAATAGGAATAAATATCGTTTTTATAGATTTTATTTTTTCTAAATTGAGTCAAGATTATTATTTGTAATATCTAATGACAATTAAATATTCTAATTTTATGAAGTTGAGGTATGAAATATCATATAGGGCGGGGGCCCTAGCTTGGCTAAATCTTTCTTGTTGCAGGAGGTTGGTCATGAGGTCTAGTCTCCCCCACCCCCGTGGTACCAGAGGGTGTGTCGCGCCAACACCACCGGTCACGTTAAAAAGTTTACCAAGCGCACTGCAGTTTATAGGAGGCCGTGCTACCATATTCTTGCAGTCTAAAAAAAAAGGGGGTATGAAATATCATATAATTACATTATAAAAATTAATAAAGAGGATTAAGATTTTTAATTTTTATTCTTCACACCTACAATTTGACCATTTTATCTTTGTTTCAAACCTTTTTTTGTAGCCTTGATCATTGTACTCTTGAATTTTTAGAAGTTGTTTGCTTTAACTAACTTTAAATGGTGGTGTTGATAGGGATTTTAGAACTTGTGCTAAGAGAATAAGACAATTATTTTTCCATATTTTACTTATTTATTTATTTATTGAAGGAATGCAAGTATAAGTTTGTAGTTAAAAATTGCAAGGAGAAACTATACAAAAAGACATGAGATTATAAATAAATATTACAACCAATAGCAATGTCTTCACCAAGGAGAAAACAAGATCAATCAACAACATTGATTGAGAATAACTTGGAACAACTAAAGAGACATAAGAACCGGTTGAAGCAAAAGAACAACAGTCAACTTTGTAGAAAGGGCCTTAATCTCTATGCTATACAAACCCTCTTTTTACTTAGAAGTTGCTCCACTTGCAATTTGATTTGTTGAATTTGGAAATTCATCTTTAAATTCCTCTTGGACTCTAGTTGGAGGTGAGAAAATAAGGATGCAAGACATTCAAACACATCAAAGTAAAGCCTTAGAAATGCAAATTCCCAGTGATCATTATGATGTTTAAAAATTGCTTTACACATGTTTCTCCATATATGCATACAAATAACATGTGCCTTAATGAATTTCTTGGATCAGTTCAATGATTTTGAAAAAAAATGAGGGTTATCCCATAATAATAGGTCCCAAACTTGGGACATCCCGATTTTTGCCTGAAATCACATATTTTTTTTAGAAAATTTAATGATTTAAGCCTTGAGGGGTTCTATATAAAATGTTTTAATTGAAGAGGGTTAGATAAGACCACCTTAGATCAAAACCCCTTAGATAGAACCCCTCTAGCCTTAAAGCATACCCACAATGGAATCGCCTTTGCACCTATCAAAATGGTGACAAAATACCACTTTTTCTTTACTTTTTGAGAAATCAAATAAAGTCATTTAGAAATAATGATTTCTAGGTATGTAGCCTTTATTATAATCTTTCCAAAAAGTGAAATTTTTAATATTTTTAATTTTATTAATAAATTTATCTTTTATTTCTTGTGAATGTAGGATTTTCACCAAACATCAAGGTATTTATTTCACACATGAAAAAATTCTAAAAAATATGTGTGCACTAGGTATTGATGTCCTTATTTCAGCAAAAAAATAAATTAATTTCAATACATACAAAACGAGTTATGCAATACAACATACACCTATGTCAATTATAATTGCTCCAACTTAAAAAATTAATTAAAAAAATATGCAACAAAACATTATGAAAAATTATCCATGTACTAGATATTGATGTTAAAAATTTATATTTTTAAAATATAATTTTATCCTTTCAATAAAAAAAGTTGTGTTACGCCAAAAATGTCACTTTTTAAAAATGTTGTTTACTATAAAAAGAAAGTTATTAAAAGTTATGTAAAAAATTCACAATAAATATTATAATTTTTAAAAAATATATATTTAAAATCTAAACATAAATCCTCACAATTCACTAGTTCACATCATCTCCAAATTATTAATGGTTTAGTTGCTATAGATTTCATAAAGTGAAAATTTGGTGAAAATGTTAATTTCAGTGTCCTACTTTGGCCAAAAAGTGGGACACAATATTGTTGGCTGACTTATGAAAATACACTATGAAGAAATGTAAATTCCTATTCGGTCTTATGATTTTAGATGATAAAAGCCCTAAGGATGTTCAATTGATCAAATGATAGGTGAATCACAATGTCATTCAATGATTTAGAATGAACTAGGGCTTTGTCCTTTAATCCAACACTCTTGTGCCAAGTTTTGAATATTTCTTGCTTGTCATTAGGGAATGACAAAGTTGTGTGCAAGATAATTTAGAACCATCATTAAATAATTAAAAGTTGGGGGCTCAAAATCACACACATGTTTGAATCAAGATAAATAATGAGTATGAAAGTTAGGTTCAAACCACTTGGGAATAAAGACTTAGAATCAAATGAGGAACATGTTATATGTCAACTCTTACACAAGAATAGATAAGTTTGGCACCAAGTTATTGTGTATGGGATGTCACACCCCGTTTTGTTGTTACTGATTTACTTTTACCTTCACGAGTAAATAGGATGGTAAATGCAATCATGAGCTTGATATGCTTGCTAAAAACATGTAATATTGAAATAGGTATTATGTCAAAGTATTGATAAATGTTTAATATGTATTTGAAAGAGTAAATATGTTTACATCATTTATTGCTATATGAATATGCTTAAGTTTATGATGCATATGGATTTATTATGAACATATAACTACCTTTGCAAATGTACTAAGCTGGTTGTAGGGACAGGTTCATTCCTCCAGGTGGAGGGGAAGTATCACTCAAGAGAAGTGATTGGTCGGATAACCCTAAATGAAACCTATTTGAGCTACACACACACTCACAATAGAATGGTTGAGTCAAGTTGTTATGTTGGGAATTGGTAAGTCATCCTTAGTATGAGTGTTTGCATTAATAAGGGTCATGATTACTGTTGAATGCATGCTTGTATGATGTTTATATGTTTGGAACTTATGATTCCTTCCTTATGTTACTATGTTTGATTGTGTGGTTGAGTGGGTATTTGGGATATATGTATATGTCGACATACACATACGTTGGATATAATGGGATGTCCATACGAGTAGGTTAACATATGCATGATTATGCTTATATGTATATAGATACTGATATGATGTTATATGAGTGAATTCTTCCTTGAGTGTTTTAATAGATGATTTGATATATATATATATATATATATATATTCAATAAATCAATCAGTCGACGAGAATGTACTTGCTACGTACTTTGTATATACTTATATATATATATATATATATAGGATTAAGAATAAAGAATTTATAGCAACAATGGATTACACCATATTGAATAGCTCAGCAACAAAAAGTGCTTAGTTACAGCATATAACAGCAAAAAGCGTTGAGTAACACCATATAGAATAACAACAGCAAAAAGTGCTAAGTTACAACAAAGCAACAACATAAAGTGTTGAGTTACAACATATAGATTAGAACAACAACAAAGACTAACATCAATAGATAGTGTTACAACAAACATTGAATTTACAATAGAACAATAATAATTAACAACAAAAGTGGTGTCATTTGGCCTAGCATTGAGTAACACCATACAACAGCAACAAGTTACAACAAAGCAACAACATAAAGTGTTGAGTTACAACATATAGATTAGAACAACAACAAAGACCAACATCAACAGATAGTGTTACAACAAACATTGAATTTACAATAGAACAATAATAATTAACAACAAAAGTGGTGTCATTTGGCCTATGCTACGTGACAAGAGGAAGAGGCAAATTGAAGAATTTGAATCCAACAAATTCCAACCAACTATCATCGTTCTTTGGTGATGAAATCCACAACCTATATAATGAAAAGGTCACCTAGAGTAGACACGAGCTTCCAATCAAAGCGAGCCTTCTACCAACCTAGACTGTTTGCATTTGACATATTGTCTCAAAATCACTGAGTTGTGTCTAAAGCACATCCAAAGTATTTTTGAGGTCAAAATTAGCCTGGACAGTAGAATGAAACAAATAGAATTGAAGAGAAAGATCTGCACAAATAATGTTTGCTTCAACTTGCAAGGAGTGAAAAGTGTGAGATAGAGCCGCCCAACATTGGAATCTCCAAAGGTGTTTAAAAATGATATGTCTAAAGGTCTGAGTTATGCAATTGTGAGATGAGGAGAGACCAAGAAGAGCAGTTCTCCAAGACCAAGACTGAGGAAAAAGCATTGAGAAGTTGGAGAAGAGGAAGTTCTAGATCTTCTAAGCATGAGGGAAAAACCAAAAGGCATGTTTGATGGTCTCTATTTTGGAGAAAAATGGACAAGCAAGAGAAGTAGAAATAAATGATCTAGTCGATTACCAATAGGGACTTTAACATGAAGATTTTTTCAGGCAATCAATTGAGCTTGTGCATCCACTTTAGACTTCCAAATTAAGGAACTTAGCTTGTTCCATCTTGATCTGTTGAGTTTGCATTGCCATTTATGATTAAGCCAACAAGATAAGGGGATGGACGAGAGAAGCTACTTATAAATAGGCTTAAGAGGGAAATTTCATAAGCTTTGACTGTTAGGCCATTTCCAATTGTTAAGGAAATTTTCATGACAAGGAGTGGACAAGAGCTGCAACAACTCAGGTTTGATAGTATATATATATATATATACACACATATTTGAATGACCTTATATATTATTATCTAATTGTACAAAAAATATACGTACGTATATATATGGGTATATGTGAATGTATAAACACACGTATTATTGATAATGTGGATTTATACACTCGTATATTATGTGATCTATTCGATGAACTTGTTTCCAATCAATATATATATATATATATACAGACTATATGTGATTCTTTTTTTTATTGAAAATAATGTTGATTACAAAAGGTGTGCAGTATAAAACTGCAAAAAAAACTAGCAATTACAAGGCTAAACAGCAACAGGAGTTGTAGCAGACTTCAGAAAATAGAACCAAAACATAACAGCTATAGCAAAAGTGCCAATCTACAACAAACTACAAAGGAAATGACTGAAAATTACATGGCAATATGCAACAAAACATTACAATAAGCAGTCTCAATCATAAAGCAACAACTGAAATGTGCAATGTCAATCCTGAAAATAAAACCTTAGGCTCTGAGCAATGATGACTCCCTTTTGCTGAGCAGTTGAGTAGCTTGGAGTTTGGTCTCTTGTATTTGAAAGTCAACTTGTAAATTCTTCTTTGCCTCCACCTGTAGAAGAGAAAAGAGTGATATCAGACAATAAAAAATGTTTGAGTAAAGCCCTAGAAATGCAACTCCTTGATGATCATTTGGGTTATCAAAAACAACTTTACACCTGTGTCTCCATATATGAGATAAAATCACATGTCTAACTCCATCAACGATAATGTTATGATGTAATCCAAGCCCAAGAAGGGCTTCTTTCCAGTTTAACTTATGCCCAAAGATAGTTGGAAAATTAGTAAACACAACATTCCACTGCTTTCTAACAGATTGGCATCCCCAAAAAATATGCCTTATATTTTTGTTCCTTTGACAAAAGGGGCAATTAACTGTTTGGACCATCATACATTTCAGCATGTTTGCAATGGGCAGTTTGCAATGTAAAATCTTCCAAGCAATTAATTGAGCATCAACATTAGCCTTCGATTTCCAAATCTGAGTTGATAATTATGCCCAAAGCTTTTCATTGAACTTGTAGTTCCACTTGGAGTTCAATCGAGATTTTAAAGGCAAGTTTGGAAGTAGCTGTAAGTAGGCCTTTTTCAAAGGAAAGAAAGGAAAAGGATGAGAGGACAACCATAACCAATCTTTATAGAAGTTGCAATGGATGGAAGTGCATAATTTCATAACCAGATCAATTGGGACCAAAGCTAATGGCAATAGGTGGGTTGGCTTGACAAAATTCTTCATGCCCCATTCTTTTCTATAAGGGCTTCTTCTCCCCTCCAGCTTGGCAACACACTTGCTCTCTTTTGAAATGGAGAGATAATTCACTCCAACATGGTTTCAGCTTCTCCACTTCCTCTATTTGGTGGAATAAGCATATTCTCTACTAGGATCAGCCTCGTTTTCCTAAACAATTGTACTCCTTGTTTAAAAAGAGTTTGCACAGTTGGAGACCTTTGGGATTTTCGCACTATGAATTAGTTATCATGACTATATATGATTCTTATCAAAGAATATTTCTTGAATATATGTATATGATAATATATATAAAATAATGGTAACATATACCAAATACATATATTATTTCAAATATATATTATGGGAAACGCATGGCGCTGCCTAACCTGCCATAAGCATGCACTCAAGGCTTAGTCAGCTATAAGCCATGCGTGGAATATGAGAGGGTTGAAAACACGTAGAAGAGATTACTAAGTTTATGAGCCAGCACACAATAATATAGTAAGACTTAGCCAACTTGATAAAGGACGACTTGTATACATAGTATGCAAAGTAATAAAGGCTGAACCATATGCATGTAAAGTGCAGCAACAAAAGTCGATAGGGGAGGTAAACCATAGTCGATGGCAATTTGGAAATGCATCACTTATATTTAGCAGCGATTTACTCAAAACATAGAACACTTATCTCCAGGATATAAAGGCGATGAATAATTATTCATCCAACGTGTTGTATATGCAAGGCTACGTTGCAAAGAGTGTCTATCCATTTCTTTGTGAGAAAAGAAAATACGTAACTTTCGTCCTCAAAATCGAGATTCTATCCATTTCTTCCTCCATGCAAGCTGCTTGTTCTGTGCCCATGAACGTTAAACAAAGAATCTCTTAATAACATTTTCAATCTCAAATATTAACAACCTATGGCCTGTCTCCCTCTTTAACTCATTTTATATATATCTGCCGTTGGGTTCTTCACATTGTAGTTACCTCGAACTTCCTAATATTTGCTTGATTGGACTTTGTAAAGGATTTAATTTAGACAGGAGATGGATAGATAATACGTATTCGTACTATTGTATTCACAGTCAGGTCAAGCTAGGATTCATGGCGGACGCTTTCTAATTATCTTATCCACTATTCATCAATTGACATATTTTTCTGCCTTGTCCTCCTATAAAAGGACATCTAACCAGCTAACAATCTCATACCTTGCATACTCATTTCGCTTACAATTTAATAGGGATAGAAGTTTATTAGTTTTATGGTTTGAAATTATATTGACGGCTTCGATTTATGGCACAGGAGAGAAGCAATGAGAATGGTATACGACAAATTTATCGTGAGTAATTTACTGATGGAAAATTTACCGTCAATAATTCACCACGGGAAAAATTAATTGTTGGTGGCAGTGAATTTTTCCTCAATGAATTGTTGACGGTGAATTTTCCATTGGTGAATTTTCCTAGAGCCATTGAGAATGTAGTCGATAATCACTACCATTGTTACAAGGTATTTGTCACATCAATAGCTAAGTGGTCTTTTTAAAAATAATACTAGCTTTCTAATCAAGGAAAATTGTTGTGCCATACAGGAAGATATTGATTTGATGTGTTCTCTCGTTATCATTTTTTCATATCATGGTTTTGCATTCTTTTAGGTATATTGTTTTAGTGATGCTCTTGAAAGTTTGTGAATTGGGTTGGAAGAAGATTTGTGAATTTAATTTCTTGATATTGATTTCTCTTTTGAAGAAAAAAGATTTTCATGGTCAAAAAGTGGGACACATTATTGTGGGATGACCTGGCATTAGAGTTCCTTGTACTAGTCAAAGTGTCATATGTCTAACAAATAATCTCGACCTTTTGACAATGATGAAGCACATAGATGTATAGTACCATTTTTGTGACATCTAGAGGATGTGAGAGTGATGCTTAAAACATTTATCACCTTATGAAATATTACATATATGTAAGTGCATTGTCAAATTTGGTGATCACAAAAAATTTTAGGTAGTGCAATGAATCTATGGGCCTCACTAGCCCTATAAATTAGGTTTTAATATTGGAGTTCCCCCTTTCTATTTACAAATTATTCAACAATTGGGAGAATGTTGAAAAATACATGTGTCAACCTTACATCTTAATACTCATATTTTTCATTATTTTCACATATGGAGTAGGTGTCCCACATTGAGGTGACATTCTTTGTTGTGTATTGAATAATTTAGAAAATATGTAATAATTTCTAAGAGCATATAATGTCATTATGACGTGTAAGGGCATCTTCTGATATTGTTAGATGAGAGTTACTATGATGAATCCTATGATGTGTAAAAGCATGATTATAGGAGAGTTACATTAGAATCTTGAACAACATTATGATAATTTATGACATATAAGACATTTGAATGGGTTTTAAAATTTCAAAATAGAGAACCCAAATTGAGGAGTTACATACGACACATTCTATGATAACTTATGAGAGCTATAATATCATATTCTATTTTAGCCTAGAAGACCATGGCCAACTAGAATATCTTATAATACTACTATAGTGCTTTGATAATACTACTAAAATTCCCTCATAAACGCTCTTGATTATTCTTATAGGTAAGATCTAAGATATCTTAAATAATTTTTAAATTAATGAATAAATATCTTCAAATTTAACAATATGGCATAAAAAGTAACATAAAATGTACACTAAACAACTAACAATAATTATTAACTTTTTATGCTAGATAAAATTTATTTTTATATTTTTAATTATGATAGAATAGATATTTCACCATAAAAATAATTTGAACCACTTTTTCACTTAAAAATCTAACCTAGAGGAGAAAATAATAAATCTTAGATTCTCAAATTTTTATAGATGAATAATAATATTTCATATGTAATTTATATTTTATAAATTATAATTACATATTGAAAACCATGAAATTAATATAATTTTTTTACATCGACATAATACTTGATTGTTGAGAAAAGCATCCTTCACTAATTCACCCCAAATGAAGTGCTCTAATTGCTTACCATTTAGGTGACACTTCTAACAAATATTAAAAAGACTTCTATTAATAAAATTTATAAATCAACATATTTATTTCATTTAAAAATAATTGATAGATCCTTTAAGTCATTGAAAATAGCCTATCATTTCTATGATTTTTCTTATTCACCACTCACAATCTTAGAAAATTCAAAAGTGACAAATAATTTAGTTCCAAATTAGAGGAAACCTTCGGATTCCAAGAAGATACTAAAACTCATGTTAATTAACCCTAAGATAAGAGGTTCAAGGTGGATAAATATAACTCTATGATTCTAATTAAAAACACAAAGAAAAATATAAAATAACACAAAAAAAATTAAATATTATAAAATATAAAATAATAGTTTATTTTGCTTTTAATTCACCTAAAACTAAAATATTAAATATTTTAGTAAACTTTTTCATCATTCTATAAGATAGAAAGGTTTAATTTTCCATCATTTTATAAAATATAAATGCTTAGAAAATTACAATACATTATATAAGTTAAAATTGTATTTCTTTAAATTATTATTTTTTTTTAATTTTATTTTTTAGTCGATAATTACTTTTGACTGGAACTTTGAACCAGTGAGGCCACAATTTGTGGGGGATCTGCTTCCTCGCTACTCGTTCCTTCTCACCTCTATTCTTCCTTCCCTACTCTCCCTGCTCTCCTTTCTCCACCCCATACTCCTTTTTTCTCCCTTCATGCCAACTGTCAACCCCTTACCCCGCTTCTTCCTCATTCTCACTCCGTACTCCCGTTCTCCCGTTCTCTCCATATCTCCTTCCTCCCGTACTCCACCCTTCCGCCCCCAACTCCGCTTCTGCCTCGAGCTCACTTCTTTGTCCACCGCTTCCTCCTCGGATCTGTTCCTTCCTTTCCACCTCGTACTCTGTACTCCGCTGTTCTCCGTCCTCCATCTCACCAGTAGTTTCCTTATCCCTCCACACCGCCCTTCTGTCCTCCAGCTGGCTCAACTACCAAATCCAGCGCCATATCCTCTCCTTACCCAACTTCTTCCTAATTTCTCACTCCGTACTCCGTTCTCCCCTTCTCTCCATATCTCCTTCCTCCCGTACTTCCACCCTTCCACCCCCAACTCCGCTTCTGCCTCGAGCTCACTTCTTTGTCCACCGCTTCCTCCTCGGATCTGTTCCTTCCTTTCCACCCCGTACTCTGTACTCTGCTGTTCTCCGTCCTCCATCTCACCAGTAGTTTCCTTATCCCTCCACACCGCCCTTCTGTCCTCCAGCTGGCTCAACAACCAAATCCAGCGCCATATCCTCTCCTGCACCTTGTGTGTACCGTATGTTGTCTCCACGGTTCGACGAGCATGAACACCACTGTTTGACCGGTCCTTGAAACTTACTGCCAGCAACACCTTCGATACGACTACAACCATCCACCTTTAAGAGTTGGTGAGACTTGAGCCTGTGACGCCCTATCAACAAGGCCATGTGACATACCACCCGGTGTTTCTTTAAATTATTAATGTTCTAAATTTGTGTTTAACATGGTTAATATAGGGACTTATGTAGATCAAATAAATATCACATTAAATAAAAATAAAAATTTATATGTTTATGTGTGTATGTCGTAAATAGAATATATTTTAATTAAAATTAATATAGATATATTAGATATATTCAAGAATAAATTTTAAATTAATATATTCTAGCATCCATTGAATGAAATAGATAATGTACATGGAAAACAATTTATCAATTGTCAAAGAGACATGTTAATTGATTTGTTGGAGTTATACTACATTTATAGTATAGTCTATAAATAAATAATCATATTATATTTTGTTAGTAGTGGATTATGTTACTAATTAAGAAAATGAGTATTATTCTAAACATTAGTGATGCAAGAGCATCCAAGTTCACAAGGAGTCTTGTATCAACCAAAAAATAATTTCTTTCAGTTTTGTTGCTTTTGATTTTTTAGTGTTGGTTTTGGCTAGTTGCTTTAGGAGGGTTTACATAAATAATTTGGGAAACTGACACTTTAACCTTGTAGATGATCATAATGGGTATCTACAAGTCAAATTTGATGAAGATTGGATATAAATTGGCTAAGTTATGGTCTTGTAGGTTTTTGGTCTACTACCAATTTTGAAATTTTGAGTTGTTGAACTTGCCTTATGCAGATGTCTAGTCTATTTTAAGCTTTGTGCACATTTTATATTGAACCATCCATTTTCTATAGGTTACAACATATTTTGACCATTTCAATGTGTTCTCCTGCATGACCAATATACATAGGTCTATCTGCATGTTCATGGAAATAACTCAGCCAAATGAATCAAATTATTTTGTATCAACCCAAACACTTTTATCTAGCTCTAATAATTTCCTTTAGACAACCTATTCTAATGGATTATTCTTCATCTGCAGAAACCTCAATATCATCTTGCTTTTGGAAATTCTTTGTCCATTTTCCACTTGTGGGAATTCCTAACCACCTGGAGTATACGAGAATTTCATGACCATCTAAACTTTGTGGGTATAATAAAGTGCACTGAACATCTAGAGGTTTGATCAACTAGTTTAGATTAATAGTTTTTTCAATGATTTCAACTTGACATAAGCTAAATTTAGGAAGATGATGACATCACCATGTATAGTTACAAATTTTGATCAGCCTACTACGCTTGAAGCAAAATTTCATGTTTGATCTAGCCATTTGTAGATATTTCACATGCATTTGCACTTGCAAAATTTTATCATGTTTCTACACTAGTGGGTTTCCAACTTGCTATTGCACTTTCACATTTTTGCAACAATTTCGTTGTTGTAACAGGATTATATTTGACTTCCTAGCCATTGACTGATATAAGGGAGATTGATTTACACATTTGAGGATATTTTGGGAAGTTGTAGAAGGTTGATAGAGATCAAGAATGATATATTGTACTCCTATAATGTAATGTGTTGTGAGACCTTAGGGTTTTGAATTCAATTATTTTAAAAATATTAGTTTTATTGTTGAACTTCATATTTTTCTACATGATTGGGAAATCTAATAGGGTTCCCTAATCACAACTACTTAAGTGGTATCATAGTATGTTGTGATCATGTCAAAAGAAACCCTAAATAAAGTTGTTGTGGGTAAGAGAAAGTGAAGACCTACAACTACAAAGGGTTTGTGGAGACATAGAACATAAAGGACATGGTTGAAGAAGAGCAACACCATAGAATAGTGATATGGAAATTGTAGAAATGTTGAGGTGAATTACAATAAGTTTAGAAGCACTATTGGACATATAGAGAAGAGGGTTACATGTTGAATATGCTACTGAGGATGATGAAGAAGTGGTTGAAGGAGGAGATGAAGAGAATGAAGCAAAATAAAAAGTTATAGGCCAAAGAGAATTACTTCTTCATTAATGGATTAGATCCTTCATCTCTCTTTAAATTTTGAGACCATCTCATTTATTCACATTTCTAGAGAATGAAATGTTGTATTAGAACATCTTATCCAGTGAACATCAGAAAAAAAAAAATCGCCACTGAAATATTTCTAATCTAGAAACACTGTCTTCTCATAAATTCTAAGTTTTTCCAGTTTATTCATAATGATCAAATTACATAGAAATAAAAGCTTTTGTTTTTTAAGTGATTATGATATGATTTATTCTAGGATTTCTATAAGATTCAAGACAGGGATGAACTTCTTGAATTATCCCTCTTCTTTCCTTTTCCATTTAAAAATCTCAAAAATATAAAATGTAATATTTTATTATTGCTTTAATATATTTATTTTCACCCTTTAAAATTCATTCATTTGTGTATGACATTTGTGATGAAGTCAGAAGAGGAGTTGTCAACATAGAGGGAATAAACTTTTATAATAATCTCAATGACACCCTACAGTCAAAGGATATGTTGTTGTGTTCATGTTGTATTTAAAAATATTTTTGATTTTGTTGTAAGGACGTGATTGTTGGTTGTTTTACCATTATGTTACCAATTTTCTTTGTGAGCGGAAGCTTTTAATAGACTGAATTTGAGCGAGGGGCTCACTTCTCTAACAAATTTCACTATATTTGTGATTGACATTAAATCATTATGATCTTGCACAGAATATACAAGACTCATATGGGGGTTGGTTGTGCGCCCACATCATGTAATTTGTAACCTATATGTATCTTAATTCTTCTATAAGATGAGACTCTTGCAGACGTTTTCTTTGCAACTTTTGGAGGCTGTGTGAAATACTTGTTAATTTCTTATAACCCAGCTACAGATTAATTGCACAATAAATTCATGGAATAGAATAAAAAAAAAAATTCACTATTTGATTTAAAACAATTAATACAACTAGGTTAATTAACAACTAATAACATTAGAAGCAAAAAAAAATAACAACAAGCCAATCACTGATACACAATAACATAGATATACCTAAGAAACCCCAATATGGGGAAAAACCTAGACAAATGTTGGATCTTCTATTCAACCTAACAACAAGCTTTCCTTTCGAAAATACAATTATGATTTGCTACATCAATATTACATATATAGCCTCAGTAGTTTTAAATCAACATGCAAGAAAAGAAACTTTCCTTACATTACTCAGCTTTAAATCACACATAAAATCACTCTCAGTCTTATCTCAACCTCCCAAACCCAAAATATTCTATTAATGAATAAAAAAATTATTTTTGTTGAAAATCCAACTTGAGTTGCTTTAAAGCAACTCCACACTCCACCTTTCGAGCTACAAAAAAATCAACACTCCCTCTTAGCGAGGAAGGTGTTTTGCACAACACCCAACTTATCCCTGAATAATTCAAACTTACTCTTCATCAAGGCCTTGGTCAGAATATCTACTATTTTTTCGTATGTAAGAATGTATTGGAGCTTCACTGTCCCCTTCTCCACATAATCTCTGATGAAGTGGTACTTGATCTCAATGTGCTTTGACTTGTCATGAAACAAGTTGGATTCTTAGAGAGTTCGATACAACTCTAATTATCACAGTAAATGACTGTAGGATCTAGCTCCTAATCAAAGAGCCCAGCTAGAAGTTTTTGAAGCCAAATAGCCTCACATGTAGCCATACTGGCTGCCATATATTCAGCCTCCGCAAAACTCAGTGCATCTGAATTCTATTTCCTTTTGTACCAAGAGATTGCTCCTGATCCCAAACTGAAATTGCACCCTAAAGTGCTCTTTCGGTTAGTTATACTGCCTACCCAATTTGCATTTGTAAACCCCTCAAGCTTCACTCCATCTTGTTGAACATACTTCAGCCCATAATCAACTCTGCCTTAGAGATACCTCAAAATATGCATCACAGCTATCCAATGCACACGTTTAGGTAACTAAGAGAGTTCACTGCAAAACAAATGTTTGGCCTAGTGTTAACTGGATACATAAGAGAGCCTATCAACTATCTATATAAAGTCAGGTCCACTGCCTCTTATTTGGAAGCATCAATCTTCTTCTAGTTGGTCACAAGTGGAGTGGACATGGGCTTACAGTTATCCATCCTAAATCGCTTCAGGATATCAAGTACTTCCCTTGTCCAAGAAAGATCTCTCCCTCTTTTTACCACAAATCCAATCCCAAAAAGTAGTGCATCAACCCCAAGTCCTTCATCTCAAACTCTCATACCTACTTGTAGTGTGCTATGAGCTTCTCTAACCCTGTGAGAAATATGTCATCAACATACAACACCAATATGAGAAGTTCGCCCTTCAGTTGAACATAGTACAGGTTTGGATTTGCCTCACTCTTGATGAAGTCCACACTTTGCAAGTAATTGTCAATACATGAATACCATGCCCTGGGAGCTTGCTTGATTCCATACAGTGCTCTTTTCAACCTACATTCATGAGAATCCCTCCCATGTGCTTCAAATCCTTCTGGTTGTTCTATGTAAATCTCTTCCTCAATGGTAACCCAACTACAAATTAATTGCACAATAAATTCATGGAATAAAATTAAAATAATTTCTCTATCTGATTTAAAACAATTAATACAACTGGGTTAATTAACAACTAATAACAACAGAAGCAAAAAAAATAACAAGCCAATCACGGATACACAATAACACAGATATACCCAAGAAACCCCAGTATGGGGAAAAACCTACAAATGTTGGATCTTCTATTCAACCTAACAGTAAACTTTCCTTTCGAAAATATAATTCTAATTTGCTACATCAATGTTACATATATAGCCTTAGTTGTTTTAAATCAGCGTGCAAGAAAATAAACTTTCCATACATTACTCAGCTTTAAATCACACATAAAATCACTATTGGTCTTATCACAACCTCACAAACCCGAAACATTCTATTAATAAAAAAAAATCTGTTGTTGTTGAAAATCTAGCTCAAGTTTCTTTAAAGCAACTCCACACTCCACCTTTCGAGCTACGGAAAAATCAACACTCCCCCTTAGCGAGGAAGGTGTTTTGCACAACACCCAACTTATCCCTAAAGAATTCAAACTTACTCTTCATCAAGGCCTTGGTTAGGATATCTACTATTTGTTCGTTTATAAGAATGTATTGGAGCTTCACTGTCCCCTTCTCCACATAATCTCTGATGAAGTGGTACTTGATCTCAATGTGCTTTGACTTTTCATGAAATAAGTTGGATTCTCAGAGAGTTTGATACAACTCTGATTATCACAATAAATGATTATAGGATCTAGCTCCTGATCAAAGAGCCTAGCTACAAGTTTTCGAAGCTAGATAGCCTCACATGTAGCCATATTGGCTGCCATATACTTGGCCTCTATAGAACTCAGTGCAACTGACTTTTATTTCCTGTTGTACCAAGAGACTACTCCTGATCCCAAACCAAAACTGCACCCTGAAGTGCTCTTTTGGTCAGTTGTACTACCTGCCCAATTTGCATCAGTAAAACCCTTGAGCTTCACTCCATCTTGTTGAACATACTTCAACCCATAATCAACTGTGCCTCAGAGATACCCCAAAATATGCTTCACAACTATCCAATGCACACGTTTAGGTTCCACCATAAACTGACTAAGAGTGTTCACTGCAAAACAAATGTCTGGCCTAGTGTTAACTAGATACATAAGAGAGCCTATCAACTGTCTATATAAAGGCAAGTCCACTTCCTTTGATATGGAAGCATCAATCTTCTTCCAGTTGGTGACAAGTGGCATGGAAATGGGCTTACAGTTCTCCATCTTGAATCGCTTCAAGATATCAAGTAAGTACTTCTCTTGTCCAATAAAGATCTCTCCCTCTTTCTGCCACAACTCCAATCCCAAAAAGTAGTGCATCAACCCCAAGTCCTTCGTCTCAAAATCTCTTGCAAGATCTTGCTTGTAGTGTGCTATGAGCTCCTCTGACCCTGTGAGAAATACGTCATCAACATACAACACCAATATGAGAAGTTCGCCCTTCAGTTGAACATAGTACAGGTTTGGATTTTCCTCACTCTTGATGAAGTCCACACTCTACAAGTAACTGTCAATACGTGAATACCATGCCTTGGGAGCTTGCTTGAGCCCATACAGTGCTCTTTTCAACCTACATACATGAGAATCCCTCCCATGTGCTTCAAATCCTTCTGGTTGTTCTATGTAAATCTCTTCCTCAATGGTAACCCAACTACAAATTAATTGCACAATAAATTCACATAATAGAATCAAAATAATTTCTCTATTCGATTTAAAACAATTAATACAACTGGATTAATTAACAACTAATAACAGTGAAAGAAAAAACAATAACAACAAGCCAATCATGGATACACAATAACACAAATATACCCACGAAACCCCAGTATGGGGAAAAACCTACAAATGTTGGATCTTCTATTCAACCTAACAATAAACTTTCCTTTCGAAAATATAATTCTGATTTGCTACATCAATGTTACATATATAGCCTTAGTTGTTTTAAATCAACGTGCAAGAAAAGAAACTTTCCTTACATTACTCAGCTTTAAATCACACATAAAATCACTCTCAGTCTTATCACAACCTCACAAACCCGAAACATTCTATTAATGAAAAATATATATGTTGTTGTTGAAAATACAACTCAAGTTGCTTTAAAGTAACTCCACACACCACCTTTCGAGCTACGGAAAAATCAAGACTCCCCCTTAGCGAGGAAGGTGTTCTACACAACACCCAACTTATCCCTAAAGAATTCAAACTTACTCTTCATCAAGGCCTTGGTTAGGATATCTACTATTTGTTCGTCTTTAAGAATGTATTGGAGCTTAATTGTCCCCTTCTCCACACAATCTCTGATGAAGTGGTACTTGATATCAGTGTGCTTTAACTTGTCATGAAACAAGTTGGATTCTCAGAGAGTTTGATATAACTTTGATTATCACAATAAATGATTGTAGGATCTAGCTCCTGATCAAAGAGCCCAGCTAGAAGTTTTCAAAGCCAGATAGCCTCACATGTAGCCATACTGGCTACCATATACTCAACCTCCACAGAACTCAGTGCAATTGAATTTTGTTTCCTATTGTACCAAGAGATTGCTCTTGATCCCAAACTAAAACTGCACCCTGAAGTGCTCTTTTGGTCAGTTGTACTGCCTTCCTAATCTGCATAAGTAAACCCCTTGAGCTTCACTCCATCTTGTTGAACATACTTCAACCCATAATCAACTGTGCCTCAGAGATACCTCAAAATATTCTTTGCAGCTATCCAATGCACACGTTTAGGTTCCACCATAAACTGACTAAGAGTGTTCACTGCAAAACAAATGTCTGGCCTAGTGTTAACTAGATACATAAGAGAGCCTATCAACTATCTGTATAAATTCGGGTCCACTACCTCTAATCTGGAAGCATCAATCTTCTTCTAGTTGGTCACAAGTGGCATGGAAACGAGCTTACAATTCTCCATCTTGAATCACTTCAAGATATCATGTACGTACTTCTCTTGTCTAAGAAATAGCTCTCCCTCTTTCTGCCACAACTCCAATCCCAAAAATTAGTGCATCAACCCCAATTCCATCTCAAACTCTCCTGCAAGATCTCGCTTGTAGTGTGCTATGAGCTCCTCTAACCCTGTGAGAAATACGCCATCAACATACAACACCAATATAAGAAGTTCACCCTTCACCTGAACATAGTACAGGTTCAAATTTACCTCTCTTGGTGAAGTCCATACTTTGCAAGTAACTATCAATACGTGAATACCATGCCCTAGGAGCTTGCTTGAGCCCATACTGTGCTCTTTTCAACCTACGTACATGAGAATCCCTCCCATGTGCTTCAAATCTTTTTGGTTGTTCTATGTAAATCTCTTACTCAATGGTAACCCAACTACAAATTAATTGCACAATAAATTCACATAATAGAATCAAAATAATTTATCTATATGATTTAAAACAATTAATACAACTGGGTTAATTAACAACTAATAACAACAAAAGCAAAAAAAAAAACAAGCCAATCTTAGATACATAATAACATAAATATACCTAGAAACCCCAGTATGGGAAAAAACCTGCAAATGTTGGATCTTCTATTCATCCTAACAAAAAACTTTCCTTTCAAAAATACAATTCTGATTTGCTACAACATTCTTACATTTATACATAAAATCATTCTCGGTCTTATCTTAACCTCACAAACCTGAAACATTCTATTAATAAATAAAAAATCTATTGTTGTTGAAAATCCAACTTGAGTTGCTTTAAAGAAACTCCACACTCCACCTTTCAAGCTACGGAAAAAACAACAATAGTGAGCAACATTTAATTAGATGAATATGTTTCTTCAAAAGGGTTATCCTTTAGGAACTTTTCCTCCTCGGTATTCATGGACATTTGGGAAATGTTAGTGATGGAAATTCAAAAACAAAACCCTATTTGGTTGCTCATAATGTTATATCATCATGTGTAGTAGTGGTTGATGTCTATAGAACAAAACATCAAATTAGGAATTGAATTTATTTTGAGGGTGTTCAATGCACTATTCATAATGGACCCAAACAAGAACATTTTCATACATTGTGAGTGTGAGCAATAATTATATAAATCAACTAAATTTGCAAAGCAAGCAAGGAAGTTCCATTGATATAGTGATCTGCGTTGAATGGTGCGAGCCTCTGAGGAGCATACTAGATGATAGAGCTGCAGTTGATAGATTGTTGGCATTGGATACATATTGGTAAGGAATATATGTTATTATTCATATTAAAATGTGGTAAATATTTATGTTGATCAAAATAGAATTGTTTAAGAGTAGTGAAGAAGGGTTGAACTTAAACTACATTTTTATATGTCCAATATAAACTCTCTCGACCTTAACTTTTATTGACATGGATAATAGTCGGTTGATAAGGAGTTATTTTCTGTAATGTGCCAAATTATTATATTAATATCAAGATACAATTTCATTATTTTTAGTCAAATTCATTAATTTAGATTTTATGGATAGTGGTTCACACGAATAAATGAATAGAATTCATTTCATCTAGGTGACTTTCACAAGGGGGAAACATGCTTAGATTTCATGAATAGTGGCACACAAATGAATGAATGACCCACTCATCACTCATTGCATCTAGGTGATGCTCATAAGGGTGAAGCTTCCCTAGATTTTATGAGCAATGGTTCACACAAATGTATGAAAGGTCTACATAATACACATTGTATTTAGGTAATGCTCAATGCTAAGTGGACCATTCAGTCTCTCGCACTTTGTCCTTGTGTGTTAGAGTAATAGGTTGTTTACTTGATTAATTTAATCATGTTGATTAATTAATTAAGTCACCTTTACTTTATTTCACTTAAGATAAACTTAGGAATCTTTATTTTGCATTATTAAATTAGTCATGTTGTTTCATTCATTATGATCTTGACATTTGTCACATACTAATGTAATCCTCTTCCTCGGGTTCTCACCTTTAGGGTTTTGATCTCCTTTCTTAAGGATTGATCCCTTTGTAATTATTAAACTTCTCAGGTAATGTGTTTTTTGCTTCATGTTTGCAGAGCACCATTCTTGTGTCTCTTGATCTCCTTTGGTGGCAGGTTATTTGCTTGCAGGTGTTCATTGGGATCTGTGAGGTTGGATTATCAACTTCTACATTGTGAACATCATCTAAATGCAATAAGTGCTAAGTGAAACAATTTTCAAAAGAAATAGATTTGTATAAACCAATAAAAAACTAACTCAAAAATTAGTCAATTGAATCTTAATATTGATATCATAACCATTTTTCATTGGTTGTTACATTAAGTTTTTTTAGGTCTACACTTACGTTCAGTGAACTGTGCAGGTTTGTGTATCCTATTGTTGAATCTTAATAATAATATTATAACTAATTTTCATGTACAATGATTATAATTTTGCATTTGAATGGCATGGAAAACATGCATGTCAGGATCATTTTTTGTGCCATATGACATGGAAAGGATTCATACAACATTCAACGGGTTGAGGGGAGAACCAACAAAGTACAATAACTCTTTCTATGATCAAACAAAATCCATCTAAAATGAAAAAATCGCCATCTACATGACAATCATATACTATTAATACACATTCCCATCAATCTTTAATTATTCTGAATAATTCATTATTTAGATGAGAAATAAATTAAATAATGCTTAAATCTTGTCTCCATGAAAATTATTTTATTTATTAAGGTTGTCCATCCAAAACTTTTATATTTTTATGTTTTGGAAGGTTATCCTTTCTTACTAATAATCATTTAATTATTTTTAATATTTTTAGTAAAATATTGAAAATATTATTATTTAATATATTATAAGAAATCATTCACAAAGATTCAAAGCTTCTCTTACAAATAACTATTTACTCAAAATTTGATTTCTAATTTAGATATATTTATTGAAATTGTTATAATTTACTATATAAAAATAGAAATGCAAACATCTATATAATTTAACTATTTTTATAAATAAATAAAATATAATGTATATACCCACATTCCTTAAATTAAGACATAAGTTACTTTTCATATAAAGAAAAATTGATTTAACATGAATATAGTCAACCCCCACTATAAATTTCTAATATGAATGATAGTAACTATAGAAAATTGCCTTAAATATTGGATCATTGAAGATAAGAATCTAATAAAAAGAAATGAAAATTATATTTGTAAAGTTGTGATTATAGTTGATATTCTATAGAATGATTTTTTAAATTAATAAAATAATAAATTTTGTAAAATTAAATATGAGAATATGAGAATATATATAATTATAATAGTATGAAAAAAATTGTAAGAGATATGAAACAATCATTCATAGGGGAGAGGTGCGCCGAATGGATGGGGGCGAGTGAAATTTAGCAAGTTGCGAGGATGGCAAGCAGACAGAACAAAGGTATATGTACCGGCACAAGGATGATAGCCACACAGATTATTTGTCGATTGACCTTCCTAAGGAGGCCTGTATGGATATTCAAATTCTAAGCGAACTCGCTATTATCTGTCGAGTAGTTGGCCTTAGATGCGGTCGTGAGGCTATTCGCTCGTAGCTTGCTAAAAATTGGAAAACCATGGTAATCGTGAAATTTCTCCCTAAGGGTTTTTTCACTACGATCTTCACTTCGTCTGCAGATTGGGAGAAAATTTTGCAAGGTGGGCTTTGGTTGATAGGGACAAACCCTATTTATATGCAAAAATAGGTTACAAATTTCGATCCAACGAAGTTGGAGCCATATGACAAGCCTCTGTGGATTCGCATGTACAATCTTCCACTCGAGTATTGGGTTGAGGAATGTATAGAAAAGATCGGGAAAACCTTGGGGACCTTAATGAATGTGGATTCGACAATCACTGAGGGGGACTCTTACCTATATCTCTGAATGCAAATAGTAGTGGTCAACAAGCTACCTGAGAAAATCCAGTTGTGCGTTGAAGGGAACCATAGAATCTCTCTATGGAGATCGAAGAGGATAATTTTATTGTAACAAGTGTGGTAGAAGATCGCATAATGAGGAAAAGTGTAGGAAGAAATTCAAAACAAAAAAGGTTTGGCAACCAAAAGTCTCAAGTGATGGCCCTAATTTGAAGGTGGCGAACACAACCTCAAAAATGGATGTTCCTGATCCAAGGGCAGAAAGGAGAGGTTGTTTGGGTATAGTTGCTACTGGAATGGTGATCACATCCAAAGCAACAAACCTTTCATCCCCTTGGCAATTGAAGGACAAGAATCCTGGTGATCATTGTGTCGCTCGCTTGGAGGTGTTGCTCAATTGACAGGTGGAATTTTCGTCTGAGCAATAGAAAATGGGTGATCCCTTGGTCGTCATCCCGTCGGACTCAAAATCGGGTGAGGATGAGACTGTGGCTAATGATCTTGACATAGTGGAGCCAAGAAGCATCAGCCAATCGGCTGCCAAACTTCTAGGGTGCGCAAAGAAGGGTTGGGGGAGGAAATCATGGAAGCAACTAAGAGAGGAGAATCTAGAGGAACTAGGTTACCTAACATCAAGGACTTTTTAAAAACCAAGGGATTCGTTTCTCCCTTGGGAAGCTAGGAAGATAGTAACACAGTTTGTTAGGGGCCTAACATGATTCTTGATTAAGCGTTAGTTAGATCGTTTAACAAGAGATATAACAATCTTTCAAGAAACAAAAATAAGCTTTGAAGAAGGTAAAAGTTTGTGCACTATTACAAATAGTGGTCTAGTTTCCTTGTGAATGCTAATGGTGCTTACAGGGGACTGGGTGTGCTTTGGTCTGGTCCCTCAATGGTGGAATTTCATAATCATTAAATGTTGCTAATGGTAAAAATTTGGCAGGCAAACATCTCCTTCCCATTACGGTTCGATCAGGACCATGGACAAAGCCATGGTGTGGAAACAATTAAGCTTTAGGATTGTTGATCTCGACAATAATAAGGTCATCCTTGGTGGTATAAAAGAAAAAAAGCGGTGGACTCATGTTGGAAAATAAAGCGATGAAAGACTTTTGCAACTCCATATCAAACATTGGTGGGATTGATTGCCTGCCAAAGAACAACTCTTTTACCTAGACTAATAGACATCTAGGATTCACAAACATTATGGAATGACTGGATAGATTTCTAATCGGAATAGTTTGGCTGGGGGATCAATTCAAGTAACTCAAAAATCCTCCCCTTCTTTGTGTCTGACCACTTCCCAATACAGTATGGACCAGTCAATGAGGTTGAAGTTGCTCTTGTTGAGCCCATTCTTGGCCTTCTTTACAAGCTAGTTGAAGATGATGTTTACTTGACTACCAGTTGTAGACAAACAATGGATACCATTCTTACAGTTCTAAGTTGTAAAGATGCAAACATTCTCATCTAGTAGATTATGTTGTGCAGTATGAGTCAATCCCAAATCAGGTCTTTGGCTGCTTTGTTCCATGTCCATTTTGTAAAACAAGTGAAAGGGTTGGGTAGGGCTGTAAAGCCGGTTTTCTATATGGTCAGTGTCGGGGATGGTGTATGGGTGAAGGTCATTGACTGTGGATACATAGTAAATCAAGAAATCTATGTAATCTCTTTTTGAATATAATTCAGGGTGTTGCCCCTTAGCAAAGATTTATCGACCCAAAAAAAAGTGTGAAAAAAATTCTAATAAATAACATCAAAGAAATTTTTTCTTATGAGTATTAATTGATTTGTGTATTTTTATTTGTATTATGTTTAAATGATGAAATGATGTTAAAAAAAATTTGGACTTATAATTTCTATGTCATTTATGTGTATATAAATACTATTTTCATGTCATTTGGGTTCTCTATCAAAATCAAAAGGAGGATAAAAAAATAAGCTTCCCCTTTAACCTCTTGTTTAACAAGTGTTCCCTTTGATATTTTATGCTTCCACATGGATACGAGAGAAATATGTAGAATTTTTTTTTTCCAATCTAGAAAAATGCTCAAAAAGTTAAGTAGCTCCGTATTAAATTTTATGCTAAAAAGTATCAAAATTGACCTCTTCATTGTATTTTTCTTTTTAAACCTTGCAATAATGTACCAATATCATAATTTCATGAAAATTTAATTGGTGGCTCTTATGGGCCTCTTCATTCTAGTTTTATGGCTCCCCATTCTTGAATCCAAAATAATTAGTGTATCTAGGACCTTAAAGACTTTACCTCTTATTAGGACTCCCCCTCCTAGATTTCACCTTGTGAACTTTACAATGGCATCTTGGTGTCACAGTTGCATGAAATTTATTTGTCTAGCTCTTAAGGGTCTCTTGATTCTAGATTTATGGGTCCCCAATGTTGAACCTAAAAAATTGGTGTTTCTAGGAATTTAAAGATTGTCTCTTGGTAAGATTTCACCTCCTATACTTTTCCTTGTGAACCTTGTAGTGATTTATAAGTGTTATAATTGTATTAAATTTGGTTTAATGGCTCATGGGGGTCTCTTGTTTTCATTTTTCTGGGCCCCTAGTCTTGTAACCCTCAAACATCATTGTTTTTATGACCTTAAGTACTTTACCTCATAGACCTTGTAACAACATTCCAATGCTAGAATTGCATTAAATCTGGTTTAGTGACTCCTAATGGCCTCGTTTTTCTAGTTTTTTTATTCCCTTATCTTTAACATATAAAATTTTGTCTCTAGGACCTTAACAACTTCAACTCATGAACCTTGTAGTGGTGTCCTAGTGCCAAATTTTCATGAAATTTGGTTTGGTGTCTCTTAAGGGTTTCCCTATTCAATTTTTTTGGTTCCTAGTCTTGAATGCAACAAAGTGTAGTGTACCTAGGATATCAAGGAATTTTCCTCTTTGTAGGACTTCTCACAATTCTTGCAATGGTATCCTAGTGTTAGAATTGCATGAAATTTGGTTTGGTGAATTTAGTGAGCATCCTAATCCCAATCTTATGGGTCCTCAATCTTGATACTAGGTGTATATTTTTTAAATTTATTTTTTATCTCTTCCATACTGTATTTTACTAATTTGACATATTTTTTACTATTTTACTCCATTCTCTATTCAATTTTATAGCAAGTGTTCATATTGATTTTTTTATTATCAAAAGTTGATTTTGAGCATACCTAAAAAAGTAGTGATTTTGTGACCAAGGAATTCACCTCATGGTCCTTGCATTGGTGTTTTGAGGTCCAAATTTGATAAATTTATTCTACAACATATATCTGTATATTTCTCAACCCAAATCTAGTGGTTCCTAGTCTTTTTAGCTACATTTTTTCTAGTTACTTTTTTATTTTCCTTCCCCCAATTGGTTTTTGTATTTTTCTAGTTTTTTTTTAGTTTAATATTATCATATCATTAGTCCTTAGATTAATTTTTAGCTACATAGATATTATCTTTAGAAACACTATTTTTTAGTTAACTTTACCGATGCTATCACATTTAAAACAAAAAGAACATTTAAGATTCATTTTTAGATTATTGTAGCTCTCTAAATCACTAACTAACATAAATAAAAAAATCCTTGTATATGATTTAACTTTCACACATCATCAGTCTTATGATAGAAAATATAATAATTAAAAGTCTTGTAAATTTAAATACTATTTTCATATAATTCATATTCTCTCTACTAGGGTTAAATATAAAGCTACTAAAAACTACTACTACTTGGGAAATGTATAATCTTGTAAAGACCATCACATGCATCAAGCTACCTATGGCACTATCATAAGGAGCGTGATACATAATTGTAAAATTATTATCTAACTTAGTATTGATAGGTAAAGGAAAACTCGTTGGCTTATAGTTTTGCATGATGATTTGCTAGAAAATAGTCTCAACATACTTACTCTAGTTAAGCCAAATATTTATATTAATCCATTATCTACTAATAATCATACTCAATATATTTTTTAACCTCTAAATACTTTATGTCAAATCCACCAATATTTTTGAGCTCCCTAATCATACCTTTGTTGTTTCCAATATACAACATGTTGTCAATGTATACAAGAAAATTATGATCAACAAGTCATCAATGAATTTGAAATAAACATATATAGATAAAAATCACTCCTTACAACGCAAAGTTCTAATGTGAAAGAAATGAACTTCTAATACTACATCCAAGATTATTGTACTTCAAACCATACAAAGATAACTTTAACTTGCAAATCATGTTTTCCTTTTCTTTCACAACAAAATTGTCAAGTTGTTCAAATAAATTTCTTCAGTGAGATCCTCATGTACACACATAGAACTTTAACATCCATTTTTCTAATAAAATCACAAGAAATTGAATATAAAGTAGGAATCTAATAGAATTTCATCAACAAGAGAGAAAAATTCACCAAAATTAACTCCCTCAATCTAGTAGTAACCTAAATGAAATTAGTCTAGTCTTTTACCTCTCCACCCATCCATTTAGCCTAATTTTATTTTTAAATATCCACTTGCATCCAATGAGCTTCCTTCCATTGGGGAAACACCATTGGATTCAAAGTATCACATCTATCCAAGGACGTCATCTCAACCTACATTGTCTACATCCAAGACTCATGTGCGTTTAAAGAAATAGCTTCTATCATAAATATGGGTTCATTGCCAATACAAGATAGATAAAATACACAACAAAAATGTAGCAAGATATACCTAATTAATAACTATTTTTTGTTGTTTTATGGATATTCTCAATGGTACAATATAAGGGTCTTGTTCTTATTCTTTTAAAATTTAAAATTTGAATATTTTTCCTCTGCATGCTCATATCTAACATGTTCTTCCACATGCATGCATGTTTCCACTTCTTTATTTTGATTTCAAAATAAATAAACTTCTCATTTTTTTGGATTGTCTAAGACTAGACTTAACTCTAAGTTCCTTCAAAACCAAATATTTAGAATAGACCATTGTAAAGGTTAAAGGATTACAAAGATTATAATTGTTGGGAAAATGTGTCTCGACCTTGCATAAGGTTTAATGTTGATAGGTAAGCGCACGAGGGTAGAGGGAGTGAGGGGAGGGGGTCATGGGGTACCCCTCGCGAGGGGTCTAGGGGGATCATCCCCCCGATGGGGGGGGGGTCTAAGGTCCATGTGCCCCGATGAAGGCTCGGGGGCAGTGCCCCCAAATGCCAAATTTTATGTATATTGTATTATTATAATATGGAGCATTCGTCATTAGGTATCAGATCTAACAGTCGATATTTTTTTGGTTTGACTTTCCCTAGAAGGCAGCCCTATTTTATGAGGGTGTTGTATTACGGTTTTGTATTGTGATGTATTTTGAGAGTCTGATAGTGGCCAGGTTGCCTCTAGATCTCTAGTTGGTGATACTCCTATGAGAATCTTGCTATGCAAGTATTGTAATCTTCATAATTTTTGAATAATATATTGGGTAGCTTTTGGAGTGTGGGAGTTTTCTCTTGAAAGGGTATTCCCCATGTAAACCACTATGTTGTGGTATGCATTATATTTATATTTTTCCTTAAGTTTTTGTAATTGTTGAAAAGATCTATATAGTTTTGCATTATCCTCCTCTCAAGATTAGTGTAGGAAGTTGTTCTTCTACCTTAGCTTCCTTACAATAACACCTAATTTTTTTACCATATCTAATGAAAATACATTTGACATCTTTAAAATCCAACTTAGGAATTTTTTTCTTTATGCACACAAAAATCCTCAACTAAAAAAAATAATGTGAAAAAATAAAGGGTTTCTTATCAATTTGAAAAAAATAAGGAGATTTATTAATCAACTAAAAATAAATAATTACACTCTTATCCCAAAAAAAATCCAAATAAACATTATTCAATGCACTTCTAGCTCTATCCATTAATGTCATGTTCATCTTAACCAGGTTGTCAATTTTTTGTGGTGTATAATGAGTTGTCTTCTATCTCACAATACTTACATGTCTATATAAATTATTAAACTCTTTGGAAGAACATTCACTTCTATTATCTAACATTAATACTTTATTTTCTAGTCCACCTAATTTTCTACAAGAACCTTAAAAATTCCTTAAACTCGCGCTTCAAAAAATAAATCCAAGTAGAATGAAAGTATTCTCATTAAGGAAACATAATAATAAAAATTTATAATAGAAACAACATCCACAAGACCAAATGAATTGATGGATAACTTCTAATATTCTCTTTAACTTTGTGCTACCAAAATTAATCCTAACTTTGCTATGTTTTTCAAACAGGTTATGCTTACAAAAATTAAAATGTAAAGAATAACTTGAGAAATCATACATTGTATTTGTATTAACTAGGTGTTAATCCATTTTTCACCAATGTCACCCAACTTATGGCATCAAAAAAATATGAATCAAAATTGCTAGTTGCATACCCACACTTTTAATTTTGTTTTAGGCTTGGAGTGGACTTGAAAAAATAGTGTTGAACCTTGAACCTACAAGTACAATGTCATGGTTGTAACAAAAGTAAAAACTAACTTTGGCAATGTGGTTGTCAACTTTCTTTTTATAATTTTTGGATGAAATTAAAACCCATAATAAATGACATTGTCTAGTCTTTAAATATGTTTTTTTTTGTAATGTTAAACATACTATTTAGTTATTAAATAATTTGTATACAAAAATATTCATAAATTTGAAATGACATATATTACTATTTTTAATAACTTTTGATTTTAATTTTTTTTAAATAAATTATGCCTTACCAATTTAGAATCTTTTATATATGATAAAAAAATCATATTACAATTATTTTAGGTCAAATTATGTTGACTATACATGATGGGTTTTTAAAAGTTAGATATTTTGAGTAAATTTTTTTTTAATAATATTTATAAAAAATAGAAAAATTATCTTGACCAAACTTTACAATCATATTCATCTTTCGACAACATAATTTTATTTATGTAAAAGAGGGGATTCACTACTCCTAAGTCTCAAGACAAATAGAGTCTATATGGAGAAAATAACACCCAACTACCTCAAAGTACAAAACTCAAGTGACAAAGCAAAGAATAAATAATATTGGAATAACTTGATTAAATGAAGTGCTAAGATATTAGGGGCAAGAATGATAAATTGCTAAATAACAAAAAATGATATAAAAATTACAAGAGACAGATTACAAAAAATAGAAATCTTAAAACTCACAACTTTTTCCCTCAGAAGGGCAAAGCCTCAACCACAGATGATAGCACGTCATGGGGATGTTTATGCCTTACATTGTTATCCCTATCAAAATAGAGAGTAAAAACCTTAAATCTACAATGCCTAGTTCCTCAAATCCATACATCTGCACACAAGAAGGACAAGGAAAAATGTTGGGGCTGTTTTAGGGATTGCCTTAGCCAAACCCTCATTTTCTTTTCCACCTCCATGAATAGAAAAATAGATAGAAATAGAAAAAATAACATGAAATGTAAAGGTCGCGTGTGATAAAAATAAACCCTGCTATGGAGGAGATCCCCTATCATGAATAAAATAGATGAGCTGAATAAACAGTTGTAAATAGGCAAGATAAATAGACAAGAGAGTGTTACCAACAGTTTGTGGCTCCCAATCTTGGCTTGATAGATGTGGTGTACTTGCTTGAAAGAGAGCATGGACTATTGTTGTTATAGAAATCTAATAGAGCTTTGCTATGAAGAGCAAGATAGAAAAGACATAGAAGAGAGAATAGAGTAGGAGAGCAAGATCAGACGAGAGAGAGTGAGAATGAATGAGAGAAAGAGTGAAAAGAGGAGTTTTGTAAGGTTGAATAGGTGGGAAGAGTCATCACACTCACAGTCATATCACAATGACAAGTATCATTAGCAAAGTAAAATTCCCTCATTTGAAACTTGAAAAGTTTGGGGACGCTACTGTGTCTTGCAATCATCCTACTCAAAACTTTGTAAGAAATGAGGTATCCAGACTACTAATGCTTCATCATTGTCCCCTATGAGGTTGAAATCATGAAATTCTAACTTATAGTTTTTTGTCATTAATATGGTAGGGTACCATAAATGCAATAGGCTAAATGTGCAAGTGTGAAATTACCACGAGGTGCAATTTTATGACACCGCATTTTTCCCCCACTTTAGTGAGTTGAATTTTTGAAGAAAAATCAGTGACACTAAAGTAGTTAATAAGACATAAGTGCGAAATTGAAATTTTGAAAATTTTACAGATTTGTCGAAAAGGATACTGTAGAGGCCACAAAGATCAAGTAGGTAGATACTAATGATGTGTTCAAGATCAATAAGAAACTACAACACCTGACATAAAGTTTCATTCTGCAAAACTCAACACCAAGTCAGTTTCAAAAATTGGAAGAAGCTACCATGACGAGAAGAATACTTAAGAAAAATTCAATGATTCGAAAGAAAAATATGACTTAAAGAGGTGAATATATGCCCCAGGCTCTAGTTTTTTAACCTAGCTAGGTGGGGTGAACATAGGAAGGATGGAAGGAATATTTTTGTCACAAAAAAATTGGAAAAAATGTCCTATATATGCTTCGAGTGGGCCCATGGAAGGGTCATTTTCACTATTCATAGCGAGGAATTTGTTGACTTTTCGAGAGATTTTTCAACAAAATGCCTCATAGATGAGATTACATAGCCCTGATGATTGACCACTTCACACTGCAGTGGCAAGGGACAATCCACTAGATGAGGTACACAAAAAATTTCCACCTAACTTGTCAATTTAGTCAATTTTCTTGGGTTTTTAGTCTTCCCAAGCAACGTAGTCATCCATCTGGTGTGAAGGTGTACAATTGATGTGATATCATCTAGACATCATGTCAGTATCCTTTGACCATGCTAGTGTCTAGCCAATGCAATGTCGTCAACAACAATTCGACCTTAGACACCAGCATGTTGTGCAAATGTCTACATGACATGCTATAGTCTCAGAGGCATAATTAGAAAAGTTAGAGAAATTTGGATGATATAGTGTTAGAATTTTTTATGATGTAGAGTGTGTTGACATAAAATTTTGTGCTTTTGCAAGAGTGGCCCGAGATCTGTGAGCATGCCATCAGATTGATTTTGTCATTGTTGTGCAGTCGTAACAATGAGATCCATCTGGGTGGCATTGACTTTCTACGAAATGTCAGACTCTAGTGGGTTTATACCATGCCAAAGATTAGATTCCACACAATCATGCTCATGGCATTGATGGAGCGATGAGACATTGATACCCCTACTTTCCATCTCTCGATGAGGGAGTTGGCGGTGACCTTAGAGGACATATTTCCCATCATTTTTAGGTATTTCTTTTACACACCTAGTTAGGTACTAAATTCTAGTTATAATGAATCAAGTGTAGGACTTACATGTAATTGGATTAGCATGACCTATAAAATCAACAAAGTCTGACATTTCATAGAAAGTCATCTCATCTCTTGTGATTTATCTTTCAATACTAATGCTAAAGTATAAAATAAATGAAACTAATGCCAAATTAGCCACAAATGCATCTCATCTCTCGTGATTTATCTTTCAATACTTTAGCAAACATCACATTTCTTATCATATATATTAGCATCCTTAAATAAATTTGGCCACCATAAATCCACCAACATAACCTTCTTATTTGTACCATCACCAAAGTTTTGTAATCTAGATATACCTTGATTTTCTTCTCATAATACATCATATCTCTCATGTTCTACATTAACACATATAATAATCTCATCTAAAGTAATAATATATAATTCCCCTTAAATTAATATGTATGGAAGTGCATGTAATATCAATCTCGTATATTCTTCTCATATATTCTTCTCTAGAGCTCTCCACTTTATACTCACCGGTTGCCAAAAATTATACACTATTACTTAGCTCTAGTGGCACCACATTCACCTAGAATATGTTTGTTCTAGGAAAGTAATACTAAATTGGTCCTCCCTTCTCTCCTATTTCAATCCTTGATAGATAATTTGGACCTTGGTTAATCTTCCTTGGTTCAACCATCACTTTAAAATTAAATCTTTAAAAAATAAAATGAGCCATCTACAAATGCAACCATGAATGACTAGAAGGTTCATTTAATATTTAATTGGAACATGATTGGTGTAAAATATAAATGGGGTAGCTAAAAGGTAGTGTTTGAATTTTTATAACATAAACACTATGGCTATTGATTCTTATTTTTTCATGTAGTTATTATCCACCGCCATAGTATTTTGATTATAAATTCAATTGGATGGTCTTTCTAACCCTTCATTTGTGCTAATATTTAAACAATATGTGTTTGGAACACATACACATGCATATGGAATGGTTAGTTACAATCAAGAAAATTCAAGATAGGTTATATGAAATTAAATTATTTATAATATCAAATTATTTTTTACACTTTCTGGTCTATTAAATCTTCTCATTATTTTTTATTTTTCAACATTTCTTCTAGATTAGACCTATTATTGAGGTATAATTCTTGACTTTTTGTGACAACTAGTATATCCAAGGAAATTGTTTTTCTTGGTTGCACTTATTAGAGGAGGAAAGTTAATATTTATTACAACCTATCGGTGATCAAACTTGTAGGTTACCAAACCTCTAAAGGTAAGCCTCTTCCTAAGTGTTAGGAGTGTCAAATTTGAGTTAGAACCTTAAACCTTATGATCAGGAATGATAATTTTGGACCAATTATTGAGGTGGGTAAAAGCTCTTGTAATATTGTAAAATTGCACTCCGTGGCAATTTCACATTTGTGCATTTGACCCTTACATTTATGGCACCTAGTTGCATTTATGACAAGAACCTTATGGGTCAGAAATTTGCAATTTTAACTTCATAAGGACCAATGATGAAGCGATAGTATTCTACCACCTTTTATCTTGTGAAATGATGAACTCCTATGCGGCGTGCAAACGTCTGTGCAGTGTGCTAGTGTCCCTGTACTTTTGCTAGTTCAAACAAGGAATCTCAAAATATTTGATTCGTGACACATGTCCCTATGAAATTTTTTTGAGAGTAACGACTCTTCACACCCATGCAATTGAACAAAACCTTTATTTTCACTTTCATTCTCATTCATTCTATCACTCACTCATTCTAATTTTCCTCTCTTGCTCTTCTCTTCTCCATGTTGTTTCTTCGACTAAGCTTTGCCAGACTAAAGTCTCTCCAACAGCCAAAGCTCTTTTGCAATCGCTCAACATTGTGTTTATCAAGCCAAGAGGGGGCTGCAAACTATTGGTAACACTCTATTGATTATTGTATATTTTTTTATCATATTATCTATTGTGTTTTTATCTCGTGATATTGGTTCTCCTTGAGCAGTGTTTGCTTTTATCATTGTATGTCTTTATTTCATGATATGGGTTCTCCTCTTGAGCAGGGTTTTCTTTTACAACTCTTGTATCTAATTTAGTTTGCGTCTATTATTATCTCTATCCATTTGGTAGTTTGTGGAGGTGGGAACACCAAAACAAGGGTTTGATTGCAATAAGCACCAAAACTGCCCCAACATTTTTCCTTATTCACCTTATGTGTAGGTTGTTCATGTGGAGTGTTAAGGGAGGCTTCAAAGTGTAGGACCTCTTGTAAGTAGGTTCTTTTCCTCTCTTTTCGTTTTCTAGTATTGTCTATTCTATGTTAAATCAATAGTTTAAACAAACCTCATATCTAGAACAGTTAGCAAATCCTTTGAATTTTTGTCTAGAGGTTTAGTGTTATGCTCGTACATGATGCCAGCATGTCTCTAGGACTTTAGCGTGTTGTACTAACATCCCACTCCTATATTTTTTTCCTCTAGTCGAGAGCTTCTCTTTTTATCTAAGAAATCTCACTGATATTTTATTTTGGTCCCTCGAAGTTTTTTGTCTGTTATCACTTCTAAAAATCTTCTTTCAATCTATTTCTTGCAATATTTTTCATATTAATCAACCCATTAGGCAGTCTAAGGTAGTTTAGGGTAGTTTTTTCCCTAAGAATCTCTTGGTAAGAAAGAGACCCGTGAGCAGTGAATCCACCTCTACATTTTTGGTGAACCCCAACGTGAACCATGTCAAATATTTTTCTATAATGTTTTAATGTTTATAATAATTTTTTTCTAAGGAGGATTTCAATATGCTAGATGATCCCCTTGATGATTTCTTAGAGGTATCTTCTCCTATCCATAGATCTCCTGAACAAACGTATTCATCACAACTATCTACTTCCTCTTCGTGAGTTGAGAAGTCAATAAATGTGGTGGTAGTCTCTACAACTCCTTCAAATCCTAAGAGACCCGTTGTTTACTTGACTCCTACTAGACCTTCTCCTAAAAGGATTCATTCTATTCATGGGGTTCCAATCTCTAATGGCTTGTTGAACCTATACACGAGATTTTTAAAAGTTACGGATTCTTATAAAGCCGTAGGGAATACATATAATACTAGAAGAAATTAGTAGAATTTGGATCAATCTACTTCTCAACCTACTTTGGTTCCTACTTATTTATTACCTTCACAAAAATTCTTCCTTCAACACCTAAACCCACGACTAAAGCACCTAGTGATTACGATCTTTTCGATCAACACCATGTTACTCTGACCAAGATTTCACTATTGGATTTACTTCAATCTGCTCTAGTTTATCAAGGCATGCTTCAAGAATCCTTGCAAAAAATCCTCTTTCCTAACTCTACTAAATTGGTGGATGTTAATGCATTGATGGCTCATATTCATGTGGGTTCATCGAATATTACATTCAATTTGCAAGAATTCCCACCCCCAGATGTGCAGAAACAAGTGAACCCTCTGATGATTATAGTTAGCATTAACAACATTGGTATTAGATGTGCTCTCATTGACCTGATTCAACTCTCAATGTATGTGGCATAGATTTATTGTGTAATATCAAGATTGATTCTTCTTCTTTAATTGCTTATTCTGTATGCATTCATGGATTCAATAATATTGGTCATGAACCCCTAGGCATGATAATCTTGCCTTTGAGGCTAGGTGGTGCAGTCATGGATGGAGGGTTCAGTAAGAACAGTCCAAACCATGCAGCTTAAAGTCAACATAGTAGAAATAACACAAGGAAATTATCTATAAAAATGATTCTTTATTGAATTGGAAATATTACATGTAACATATGCCTCATGGGTGAATATCTAGGGCTCACAAGCTTTCGGCAAGGGCATTCAACATTACAATTAGCCAAAGGCCTTATTACATTCCCCCAAAGGGGTGATGCAAAAATTTAAGTATCGATCTATCTCTAACTAAATGAAAAAGAATGATTTCCTATGAATTATAAATGAGTATAAATATGCTTCTCAAGCTCTAACAAAGGTTTGCATCAGCCACAAGGGTTCATAACCCGATGAATGTCACATATGAATGTTGGCCTCAAAATGTGAAAAGATAACTCCTTGCAAAAATAAATAACTTGTGAATCTCCAATATAGGTCCCAATGAACCCAAGATGCTTGTATGATGTTTCAATAGGCTCCACACGATCTGGAATAGGTCTACAATAAGAAATATAGACTAGGTCAGCCCCAAATGCTCTGACTGGTAATTATAGTGAAATTATGAGGGTGACAAATTTCGGTATACAAATGCAAGTAATGTGAAATATGGATATGTGATAGATGTAGATGTGTAGATGCTATATCTTGCTCTGTGAGCTAAGAAATAAAAATTTGGTAAAATGTGGAATGAAATGTTGAAACTGTTGTTGAATGCAATGCAAGAAAATAAATTTTTTTGGTTGATACATGATTGATTTACAACCAAGGATGCTCCTACATCAGACACTTGGGGTTGGAAGAAAATTGAGTCCCTCACCAAGGCTAAGAGGAAAACCAAGAGAGCCTACCTCAGCCTAAGAAATCCATGATGAATCTTCCACTGGTCTGCCTTTCCACTTCACAAGATATTGTTTGTACTACTTGTTTCTAGTGTTCCTTCTAGTTATGGTATCCAAAATCTGTTCAATCTCCTCCAGTTCTTGATGTGGTAAATTCTCCTTCAAATCCACATTATTTCTATTGCCACTTGACTATTCTTCATGGTACTCATATATATTTGCAATATTGAAAATAGGTGATATACCCAATTTCTTTAGTAATGCCACTTTGTATGCATTTACAAAATCAAACTTGCTTAGAATATTACATGGTCCAAACTTCCTCATCTTCAACTTATTGTGTGTTCCAAATGGAAATCTCTCCTTCCTCAAATATACCATCACTTCATCTCTAACAACAAACTCCTTATGTCTCTGGTTCTCAGCTGCCTTCTCCTTATACTTACTATTCATGTCCTCGAAATCCTTCCAAACCTGATTATGCAATGTCTCCATGAAATCTACAAACTCTGGTCTCTGCACTCCTTCTATTCTCCATATTGATGTCTCTTAACTCTGTAACTCCTCTAGGATGTACTCCAATAACAGTCTCAAATGGTCTCTTCCTTTTACTCTAGTTAACTGAATTATTATATTCAAACTTTGCTTGTGATAGAACTATGTCTTGATTTCCTGCCTTCTCTTCAACTAAACATCTCAAAAATTTACCCAAAATTTTGTTTACTACCTTTGTTTGACCATTAGTCTATAGGTGATATGTCAAACTGAACTTCAAGTTTTTCTTCATCTTCTTCCATAATGTCTTCTAAAAGTATTCAATGAACTTGTTGTCTTTGTCTAAAAAAATACTCTTAGGTGATCCATGCAATCTCACAATCTCCTTGAAAAATAAGTCAACAACATGCACAACATCATTAGTCTTCTTACAATGAATGAAATGTGTCATTTTAGAAAATCTATCCACTACTTTTATTATAGAATCATATCCTCTCTATGTTCATGGTAATCCCAAAATGAAATCCATGCTCAAATCTTCTCAAGGTCTTTACGGTAGTGTCAAAGTCTTATACAATCCAGTATTATGACTACTCCCTTTTGCAACTTGAAAAATTCTGTAGCTTTGGACATACTTCCTAACATCCTTATATATTTGTAGCCAAAAATAATGTTCAATTGCCAAAGCTATTGTCTTCTCCACTCCAAAATGTCCTGCTAAACCTCCACTATGTTTCTCCTTGATCAAATTCTCCCTCATTGAGCTCCTTGGAATACACAACTAATTTCCTTTGAATAACATATCTTCTTGAATGAAATATTCCAACAGTTCGCTCTGTTCTATCACTACTGGCTCTTTACATGCTCTTTATGCTTCAACAAAATTTGTATTATTCTCATACATATGCTTCAACTCCTCAAAACCCAATACTTCCACTCTCATCTTTCCAACAAATTCCTTCTTCTACTTAATGCATCAACAACTTTGTTTTACTTTCCATTCCTATGACTCAACACAAATGTATAACTCTACAAAAAATCAACCCATCTCATATGTCTTTGATTTAGCTTCCCTTGATTGAATCTAGAAACTTTCAAGAAATTTTTCCTTGATTGTTCAAATACTGTAAAGCTTGATGATCTATATACAACACAAACTCCTTAGGCAATGTGAATAAATATTCATCATGCTCCCTTCAGGCTTTATTTTGTTGAAGTATCGGCCCGCACATTACATTGAAAATTCATTCGACCCTTTTTAATAAACGTCACTGCCTCCTCCATGTGTCTGATTTGCGCTTCCTAAAGGATCTCTTCTCTTTACATTTCAAAATGGCCCTGCTGCACTGCCACATGTCTGCCCTACACACAATCAAAAACCGCTTCCCTTTGCTTTTGATTCAAGCTCTATCTGCATGCCACGTGGCTTCATCTTCACATATTTTAGCATGCCCTACAGTAGGTACCAAGGATGAGGTAGGTTACATTTGTCTCGTTGGCGCAAGCTTTCAATGACGAAAGAAAAAGATGAGCATGGGCCACGCAATGTTGCCATGTGTCTATTCGGTGGGTGTTTCTTTTAAACGATGGATGGAGCGAGCCAAGGACTGCAACATGCTGTCACATGTCATAACTGCTTTAGTAGGGTAACAACACTTGTCTACATGACCTTGTCGAGAGCACTGCCATTGTTTGCAGAGGATGCACCTAAACTTGGAGCAACCAGATGCTTTGGCTTGAATCTTTTATGTTGCAATGGCCAGGAGGAATATTTGATTTTGCATCATTGCCAAGGATTCTCAAATCTTTTATGTTACTGCTTGCCAAGGCAGTGGGGGATTTTGGTTATTTATACTCCTCTTTATTTTGAAGGAGGGGTTCCAGGATTTTGCAGAAAGAAAATAGATTTAAAAAAAGATACCATGCCTTTGTTATTGTTATTTAATTATTGCAAAAAGAATTGCAGACTGTGCCAATCATTTGGCCTTTTTATTCTTCTTATGATATTTGATTAACTTTAGACTGTGCTGCTATTGTTTGGATGATTCATTTGTAGAAATTCTATAAATTAAATGCAAGTTTGCTGGCCTAGATCATATCTTGTAACTCTTCTTGTTAGTAAATATGTGTGCAAAGTTATTTTATGTCAATGAATGAATTGTTTATATTTTAATCTTTAGTTTCTGCCTTTCTAGGACATTGCAAATTTTTTATCGGGCCCTTAGATCTATGATTTATTGTGCCTATTATCTAAGTCTTGGTGCATCGCCTTAGATTAAAATTTTATTTTTATATCTATTTCCTTTTCCCTTTCCAAACCCTAATTACAGAAGAAGTTGACTTCTTTAAAATCTGGAGGTCACTTAGTTTAGTGCAATAGGTACCCATAAACTGAGTTTCCCATAAAGGGTTGTTACCTTGCCAATTTTTGGCATCAAATTTTTTTCTTTTTCTGGCACGCTCGGTGAGACCGAGATTAAATTAATTTTTGCTTAAGGAGGGTGTATGATCCATCGGCCTATAACTAGATCCCAAATCACAAAAAACCCTAGTCTACTAGTACCGCCACTAGGAACAGTGCAGGCCACAAATCAATTGGTAACCATTATGCTTCCTCCACCCATTTCGCTAACCATCTTGTCAGGAACCAATAGGAATTATGTGGCATCGGATTTCGGAAGTCCTCTTGTAGCGCCAATAGCACCCACTATATGGGCTGCTATCCCAATCTCAGCTTTGAAGGCTATACCCAAGTTTACCGAGTATGGCTCAAGAACACCTGCAAAACATCTGCAAGATGTGGTAGACGTGTGTCTGGTGCATGGAATCACCACTCAAAATGTAGCGCTAAGACTCCTTACAACTTCTTTTTGAGGCAGGGCGCTAGATTGGTACAAAACCTTTCCAACTAACACTATTTGTACCTAGGATGAGCTCAGAGACCCATTCTATGAAATATTTTCAAATGACGAGGATCGCTCCTTGTTGTACTATCAACTATCTACCATAAAATGATCCCCCAAGAGGCTATGATGGACTTCAATGCCTGATTCCACACAAAATGGTAGAGGATCCAAATCGCTATATGCCCACCTCCTGAGTTGGTGTTCATGTTCTACCTAAACTCTATCAACCCTGAAATTTCCATGATGATCCATTCTTTGTGAGGGACCACTCTGCCAGGTGCTTACAGTGTCACCATTAAGGTAGAGAATAATTTGATAGATGCTAGAAATTTTCCGCCTCGACCCATCATGTCAATATTCCTTGAAATATTGATGCTCTCCCAGGAAGTCGCATCGACTAGTGCACCCGAACCTCCCCAATCAATGTACACATATGCGATAGTGCCACAAAGTGTTGCCTCTACATGTGGATTTTCTAAGGATGAAATGAGTGATCTCAAGGAATTGTTGCGGACTATGGAAAATGACATAACTACCCTCAAGCGGAACCAATCGACGCCTCCAAATCCTATCTACTAGAATTACCAAGGCAGACAATCTTCATATCAGCAAAATCAATTCCATGGTGGTCCACTCACTAATCCATTAGCTCAGACAGCTAACCAAATAGTGTTTGTACCTACTCCGCTAACAGGTGCTCCACCAAGCTCGAGTAGAGAATTGAATATGGGGTAGAACAACCTTGTTGATGACATTAATCCTTGGTGCTTACCCTGAAACGATGTGCACATGCCCCGAAATTTCCCGCACAACAACTTACAACAAAAGGTGGCAAAGCAGTGCAGCCAAGGCGTGACTTCATACCATGGAGGTTATATATTTGTCTCTCCTCAAATGGAAAATATGGTCCTTACCGAAAAAATGCAATGGATATCCCTAGAGCAAGAGTCAGACATCGCTCCTGATCATGTGCTCTTTTCATGGATGGAAGAAGAGGAGGCAATGTTTGCGAATGATGCTTCCACATCGAAGACACCATAAGTATAGTCTAATTACAACACTCACTCTAAGCGAAGGTTTACAAGTGAACCAATCACACCGTAACTTGGAAGCGCTTCCGATCAACCTCCTGGCATCACCGTAGTTGCACCACATTTTCAACCACGAAAGGAAATTGCGATAACAAAGGCCAAGGATAAAAAATACTTGAACTTGCCACCATTAAATGTGGTGGAACAATTAAAGAAATCCTCTACTAATGTGTCCCTATGGGACATCCTAGCTATCCCAAAGCAAAAAAAATTGCTTCAGAAAGCTCTATAGGAAGATGCTAGTGCTAAACTGATGCAATAATTTCCAAAGGAAAAGGCTATAGATCTAGCACCTCAGGCCAAGGTCCTCACAAATATTTTAGAGGAGCACCCTACTGAAGTTAAAAGTAAGCCAAAACCATTCTTCCTAACCCTTATTGTGGGCAACAAATTGTTGCACAATTCGATGATTGATTCAGGTGCTAGCACCACAGTCATACCCAAACAAATAGTTGAAGCCTTGGGACTTAGCTATGAGCCTATGAACAAGGGTGTTATGTAGCTTGATGGGAACAAGGTTGAGACAATAGGGGTCATTAAGGACCTTCCCTTAACTCTCTTCGGATTTCCTAGCATCATTGTGCCTCAAGATATTGTCATCATTGATGTTCCTCATATGTTTGGTCTTTGCCTATCTCGAGAATTTACTGCTAAAATAGGTGGATATTTGGTGTTGGATTGGACACACTTGATTGTCTGAACCAAGCGTGGGGCTAAGCTGAAATTATTGTCTAAAATTTTGCATGTACAACATGTTGCAAACAAGGTGATGATCAAATTTGAAGCCACCCACACCTCCATCACTAAAGAAGAAATGTATTGTGTTGAGTTGTTGGAAGACGGGGAAGTGACTGGAAACCGAAGTGAAAAGGATGAGGCTCATCTAAATGAGTTCATAGACATGTATCCTTTTGGAAATTATCATGCCACTGGACTAGGCACATATGTCATTTATGATGAGGGGAAAGAAATTTTGAAGGTCACAAAGGAACCTGTAAGTAGCCTAGCCTACGAGCCATGGACGTACTTCAGCAGAGCAAGATGCAAGGTAGGCGCAAGAGTAGGGATATGCTTGGTATCCCCACAAAATGAAAAAATACTAAGGTCTTTCCACTTTCAGTTCACTTGTTTGAATAATGAAGTTGAATACAAAGGACTAGTACAAGGTTTAAGCCTTGCGGAGCGGATGGGCATCAAGCAACTAATGGTGTTCTGAGATTTTGAACTAGTGGTCAACCAAGTCTGGAGAATTTTTGCGGCAAAGAATGTCCACATGAGATCCTATCAGCACCGAGTCTGGGACCTGGTTGAGGGTTTTGAATCCTTCACCATCCAGACCATCCCTCGAGGACAAAATAGCAAAGCAGATCGCATGGCAGTAATTAGATCCTAGTTTGATCCTACCTCCGACCTCATCCATAACAAGCACTTTGTACGAGTGATAGTCTGACTGGCCATTCCTGATAACGATTAAAACTAGCAAGTGTTTGAAAGTAATGAACACATTACCTTTTTCATCTAGCAATCAGGAGAATTAGCCGATCAGCTCCAACCAAAGGTTGTTGAGGCCTATGAGGGACTAATTATTCAACTCAAATCTAACAAGCTTTTGAAGGGATTGGTCACTCTTGAAAACCTTTTCGATTGTGACAATGCAAGAAATGAAAAAAGGAAGTTTTTGGCAGACAAAAGTGACTACACAGATCTTCAGGTCACAGATGCGAGAAAGATTCGAGTTGGGAAATATGTCCCACATCATGATAAAGAAAGGCTCATCAATTTTTGTAAGAAGTATGAAGGAGTAGTGGTCTGGTCCTATGATGATCTAAAGGGATACGATCCCGACATCATCCAACACACAATCGAGCTAGCGGAAGGTGTGAAACCATTCCGACAAAAGTAGAGGCTGGTGAACCCCAAGATTGAAGCGCTAATGGTGTAGGAGCTAACAAAGCTAATCAATCTAGGATTGTCTTTTCAATCAAGCATAGCACATGGGTATCCAACCTGGTCCCATTCCAAAAGAAGAATGGAGATATCCACTTGTGTGTGGCCTTCTAAGACCTAAATAGAGCATCCCTGAAGGATCATTATTCACTACCTTCTATGGAGTTAATCCTGCAAATGGTGGCAGGATCGAAAATGTTTTCCCTGCTAGATGGATTCTCAGGTTATAATCAGATCTGAGTTAAAGAGGAGGATCAACACAAAACTACATTCACAACAAAGTGGGGGATGTTCATGTACGCTAAAATGCATTTTGGCCTATCCAACATAGGGGAAACCTTCCACCAGGCAATGGACATTGCTTTCAGTGAGTTGATCAACAAGATTATCCTAATTTATTTGGATGATCTTACTGTGTTCTCTAAGTCTAAGGATGATCATTTTGATCACTTAGAAATGGTTTTTCAAAAATTCCAGGAGTTCGGGGTTTCCCTGAATCCAAAAACATGTGTATTCAGAGTGCCACAAGGCAAGCTATTGGGGCACATAGTGTCCAAAGAAGGAATTTCAATTGATCCCAAGCGGGTGAAAGAAATCAAAGAGCTTCCTTTTCTGGTCAATAAGAAGGGTGTTCAATCCTTCTTGGGGAAGGTAAATTTTGTTAGCAAATTTATTTCTGACTTTGTGGGAATAATCAAACCAATCACCCTGATGTTAAAAAAGGATCAAGTGTTTAAGTGGACAAAAGAAGCCAAAGAAGCCTTTGAGAAAGTTAAGGATGCTATTTTCTCAGCTCTTGTACTAGTTAATCCAAACTTATCTAAGGACTTCATAATGTATGTATTTAGTAGCAAGTCAAGTATAGCTACTATCTTAACTCAAAAGGACAATGAAGGAAAGGGAGAAAATCCAGTGGCATTCTACTCCTAGACCTTGAAGGAATATGAGACTAATTATAATTTTGTTGAAAGGCAGGAATTTACAATAGTAAAGGGACTTAAGAAGTTGCTCCATCTAATCTCCTAGAATAAGGTGATAGTTTATGTCGTGCATTCCAATGTGCTCGAAAAAAGAGCTAATTGGATCACCAAGATCCTTGAATATGACATTGAATTCAAACCCACCAAAACCATATGAGGAAGAGGATTGTGTGAATACTTGGTACATGACGAAGAAGTGAATGTTGAAGAAGAGCAACTAGAACTTGTTTTGAAAAATGAGTCAAAGTTCGGAGGCAGTCGGTTAATAGAAAAAGTGAGATTTATGCAAATGGGGAAGTATCTGCTAGGTCTTTCCCCCCAAAAGAGGAGATACTATCAACTGCATAATTATAGATATGCGCTAGTTGAAGGGGTCATTTTTAAAAGGAACTTCAACCATATCCTCCTGCAATATGTTACTGCAGGGCAAGAAAAGAGAATTCTCGACACTTTCCACAACAACGCTATGGGCGGACACTTCTCCGCTAAGACCACCGACCTCAAGATCATGTGCACGGGTTGCTTTTAGCTAACACTTTTCAATGACTCGCACTCCTTGGTGAAATCTAGATGAATGCTAGTTCTTTACAAAGAGAAGAAAGAATTTTGCAATGCCTCTCAAACCTATAGTGGTGGACAAGCCATTCACACAATGGGGCCTGAACTTCATTGGGATGATCAATCCCGCTTCCAGCCCTGGACACAGGTAGATCCTAATGGCTACAAATTACTTCACAATGTGGACAAAAGTCGCATTGCTTAAAAATGCAATAGAGGCAGAGATCGTGGATTTCCTTGAAGGGCTAGTGACAAGGTTCGGCCCTCCAAAAACTATCATTTTTGACAATGCCAGAGCTTTTATAGGCGCAAAGGTATGTCACTTTGCACTAACAAATGGCATATTCCTTAAGAAATTGTCAAATTATTACCCACAAGGGAATGGCCTAGCTGAGTCAACAAATAAGAACCTGGTCTGACTCTTCAAAAGGATTCATTTGGAGCACTAGAAAGAATGGCATAAAAACCTTTGAGTGGTGCTCTGAGTAGATGACATAACTCCCAAGCAAGTCCTTAAGACTTTTCTTTATGAGTTGGTGTACAGAAAAGAGGCATTGTTGCCTATATCCATGGAGATTCTAACACTCCAATTGTTGAAATCCCTCGAGATAGAGCAAAATGGTGCCATGGAGGTTTAGTTGGCCGAATTATTAGAAGTACAAGAAAAAAGGGAGAAATCCCTAATAGCCATGACTAACCGCCAGCAGGTGGTTAAGTGATGGTTTGACAAAAGGGCATTCGACCAAGACCTAAAGTGTGGAGACTTAGTGTTGAAATTAATTGAAAGGGCTATGAAGTCGGGTCAGCATAGGAAATTTGATAGCCTTTGGGAAGGCCCCTTTAAAATAATTAAGTGCAAAGAGCATAATGCCTTTCAATTGGAAAATATGGAACATGAGGCATTGGGAATTCCAGTCAACGAGATTCATCTTAAATTGTTCTATTAAGTGGCACATTTTTACTGTGTAAATATGTTAATAGTGTTTTTTATTTTTCTTTTCTTTTTGTTCTGTTGGTCGGTCTTTTAAAATTAATTTATAGGAAAGTGGATGGAGAAATTAATTCATGCTTCAGGGTAGAGAAATATCCCATCATTGTAGAGAGTAGGACAAATTAATTCATAGCAAAGTGGATGGAGAAAATAATACCCACATGCAAAGAGAAATCAAATACACATGCTGAAAAGAAAAGAAAAACTCATATTGCAGAATACCAAGAGTAAAGAAAGCCAAGGATTTTATAAAGCTATATTTCATTATATATATTCTTTTATATTTACATGGAAAAATGTCTTAAGGGCCATAATTCAAAAAGTATATAACTATATGTTGCTTCCTTTTCGTATAGGCCTTTTTCAAGCATATGTACAAAAACTAGGAGATGGGTATTATATCCTTAAGAGCATAAAACAAGGAAAAAGACATTTTCAACCAACAACATGTGCAGCAGCAATAGATGCACCAATTGCAGCATCCACTATGTCTTCATCAGTAGTCACACCACCAACAAAAATAGCAATATCAGCAGGAACAACAACCAGAGGAAGAGGGAACACCAGGTTTCTTAAGTCTATTTACCATTCAATGTCGTAGAATTCCACTACATTATAGAGGTGAAAGAGGAAATGGAATGCACAGATGACCCTTTGATAGTGTTCATTATGTGACTAAAGGTGAAATCCACTCAGGAATGACGGCCATGGAACGACCGCTTCTTCTTCAATGTAGTGCCTAAGGTCACTTGTCGTGGGCAAGCCTACCTCGTATGCAATGTTAGCGACAACCTCACCAATACAGTTCAAATACTTCTTGGGGAAAATTTATTTAACCAATGTCAACACCAATGGCCTAGGGATGCCAATATCCAATATGGACACGAAAAAGTGCAAGCAGATGTTCGTATTAACCCAATCCTTGTCCTCATACTCTAGATAGTCCCGACCCAGAATCCATTTCATGGCTATTAGATCCAAGGAGTGTTTGTTCTTTGTCATTCTTTTCAAACATCTGGTGGAAATATCACCAAGAAAGGTCATTTGTGACTTGTGCGACACTAGCCTAATGGGGGTGTTCATGGTAATGACACTGCAAATATCTACAAACTACTCTAGAAAGCTGCCTAAAGCCTAGCCTATGAGGATACTTCACCAGTTATCAAAGCCAAACGCTAAGTCAATAACCTATTACTAAAGCTTTCTCAAATGCTAATTGTGATTCTGTTACTGCTTAGATGCCTATTTATAGAAAAAGTGAGGAAAGGCGTGGTAATGGGATTTCCAAAAATGTGATGATAATCAAGTGCCAACTTGAGAACTGTGGCTAAGCTTGCTCGAATTTCCTGACCAGTTGCACCTGCTAAGTACGGTTCAATGCGTGCAAAGTTAATGAGAGCTAATTAATTAGCTTAATATGGTGGCATTCATCGACGGTGAGCTGCACAGTCCAAAGGCTATTGTGTCACTTCCTAGGCATTTCCCAAAACCCAAGGCAAGATTCATATCTTTTCAAGCACTGATCGTTTGGGATATTAATTGCCAATGCATACAAATGCTAAGCTAAGAGAAAATTTCTGGCACAAGCTCCAAATAAATCACGTCGTATCACACGTTTACCAAATGCAATTATGACTTCTTGTCACTTCAAAATGGTAAGTAATTCATTTTTGCACAAGCCAAAGGGTGGGTGATACATGCCAAATTAAATGCAAAAAACCACTTTTGTCTACCACCTTGAGAAAAGATAGCTAAGTATCGCATGCAAAATTTTAAACACTTAATATTCTTTTCAAATATGCTAAGTTGAGTGAGGAAAGGTTTTTAGCATATCTAGAGCTGAGGAAAAAGTTACAAAGCATTCAGGCCTAGCAAAAGCTTTCATTGAAAGAGACAATGGCTAAGAGTTCACAGCAAGAGATATAGGGGGAAGCAACACAATCTTTGCTTGAGCAATACGGGCATCACATGTTGTTAATGTCTTTGAAGAAATTTCATATGTTACGCCTGGTATACCTAACAAGCCAAAATGGGCGAACATGCTAGAACCAAAGAAGCCCAAAAAATATAGAAACCAGGTTCAAATCTAGGAGGAGTGGGACAATATTCATGACCCACACCTCGTAAAAAACTCTAAGTCTTTGAGAGAAGGGGCCTATGAAATTATGAAGGCATCAAGAAACATATGTCAGCAGTAGGAAAGATATGGTTCAGTGGGCTCCCAAAGTACATGGTCCCATTAGTGCACTATTGCCTAGAGTTGGTTGATGCGGCCATTCAACGTTACAACCTGAGCACCCACAACATTAAGGGCCAAACTTTAACAGTTAATATCAGCCCATAGGCTATCTGGCATATGTTATGTATCCCCAACCAAACCACCAGAAGTGAGACAATTGAGGCATTCACTCCTGGGAAAGGAGAAAACACATGGAGGGAAATGAGGAAGGGTCCTCAATTTTTAATTAAGGAAACCAAAAAGAAAGGAGTAACGGGCCAAAACCCGCCAAGTATCTCAATGGCACACAGTTCATTTGATAACAACTTAAAAGAGACCTTTTCAATGTTAGCATTTGTTTGTGGCTTGGACACAGACTAGATGGTGCATGCTTTTCAATTAGGGCCCGGTTTCCAATTTTGCAAGCAGCATAATTTCTTCTGGTATGATTTCATAGACTTCCTCATAGAAGAAATGATGGGGAAAATAGAGAATTACCTGATTGAATGAAAGTTCAGGTTCCTCTCTTTTCTTGCCTATATGTTTTTGCATCAAAAACCCTGATTTCTTTAGTAAGCATGTGGGTTTGTCTATTTTTGATGAAAAGGGCAGAAGAAAGCCGGTATCTACATGGACACCTCTTCTCTTTGCAACATTTGACTACTATGCATTTTCAGATTTCTTTCTAACTCTGATTTTGCAAGATTTACAAGGAGAAGATGGCATGGTCTGACTCACCATGGAGAAAAAAAGATATATGCAAAGCTTCAATCCCGCATGTGATTGGTTCTTTGGAGCAGATTTCACAATCATTCAAATGTGGGGTTTCACTAACCAACCATTCCAACTCCTAGCCTGCGTCACAAATAGAGTGTTAGCTTTTAAAATGTATCGGTAGGCATGCATTATCGATTACAACTTCTACGAAGGACCTCCCAAGAAGAAGGGATTCTTCTAGTTACCCATAAGTTTCAAAACGGTGGCCCTGGTAAAGAAGTAGGCACACCCACTGTTGCAAGATAAGTTGGATCATTTAGGGTTGGTTTTGATATGTGATAAATGACAGTATAATCCTTTCAATGATCTGCCACATGCTTACATGAGGGTTTCTCACACTCCTCAACCCTATTGGGAAAAAAGGCGCAGCCCACGGGAGGATAAGGATGAATATTTGGTTGAGTTGGTGCATATTCCCACAGAGGATCATAGGGAGCCATGGCATAAGTTCTACTCTGTTGAAATGGAGGCTAATGAGAATGTCAAGATGGGAAGTACCATGTACAATAAGTTACAAAATGTAGAGAAATGGACTCAAGAGAAAATGAAATCCTTCTGGGTATATCACCAGGAAACAAGGTAGGTTGAAGCCCCCTTATGGAAGCTTGAAGGTTGATGAAGAGTTTGAAAAATAATGGGATGATAAACACACAACCTCTGACTCAAGTGCTGGAAGGGGCGACAGCTCGGGAGATGAATCTAAGCAACAAGGAGAAGAAGTGGAGACGCCAACATCCTCCGCTCAACAAGAGAAAAGCTCCATAGGGTAGCCCTCCTACGCAGCTTCAAATGTGTGATTCAATGTTTTGACGGCCTCATAGACACTCACTTGGGCCACTAAATCAGCAAGAGTGTCACAAAAGCAACCGAAAGAGACTGTCGAGGTTGGAGAAACCCCACCCACAAAGCGACAACACACAAAAACTATTGTCGGAGAGGGTTCACAAGAACCCGTTGCAAGCTAGGTGCTCGCAACTAGCCAGGAGCCAGAAAAATATCTAGAACCAACAACGAGCCAGGAGCCACCATCGACCAGTCAACAAGTAACATTCGCTCCTTCTTTTCTTACCTCTCATTCTTTGGTATCCTCCACTATCTCCGCGATGCCTTCCACCATGAGTGTTGGCCCTTCTTTTCCCACCTTTGATACAATGATTTCTGGAGGTTTCTCCTAGTCCTCATGAGTGAATCCATTTGCCTTTACTCCTCCATGAACCCTTTCACCAACCGCTGCCACTCAGTCCTTTCTTGCCTCACTTTCTAAAGGCTTAACCACCGTTGGCACCCCTATTGCTACTATCGCCGTAGATCCTCCCTTTTTTCTCATAGAAAGTGGCCTCTACAATGACTACTCCCTCACCGTTGTAACCCATGAGTCCCCCCACCAGTTCACCAATGGAACCTTGGAAAATGGAAAGCCCTTCTGCTTATTTGCACAAACTGAGCTTTGGCATGTGCCTCATTTCTCTCCGCAGACCGTCACTCTCTAGAAAAAGAAACTGCCTAGGCCTATTAAACTTACCTATCCATATGCCCTACCTCCTGATGCTCCTTTCACAAGTGGGCTAGTTCAATCACCAATCCATTTTATTGCACAAAGTGATGCTACAAAAGAGGTGCATGCCAATAGAATTCAAAAGCAAAAAGCCAAGGATGATAGTAAGCCGACAGAACCAAAGATATACACTATCTATGATGAGACTCAATAAATGCTAAAATTTGCAACCATGTAACTGATCATGGAAAAGAAATAAGGAGAAATGCGTCCAAAAGATTATGATATGTATGTTGTGGGGATTGACATGAAGGTAGCTTGTTCGCAGGATAAAGTTGAGCTCATGGAGGAAACGCAACGAGTGCTCACCTCTGATTTCCTTAAAACTGGCCGCCAGTTGAGGAAAATGGATGAACAATTGAAATCTTTGAAGGAAAGAGCTAGTTTCTTGGAGAAAAGGGAGAAACCCCTAGGAGCGGATGTTGCATGCTTAACAGAGAGAGCGTTGATAGCAAAGGTGGAGAGGAATAGACTTCAAGAGGAACTTGCAAAGGTTCAATCCATCAACCCTATTGTAATTAACGAGTTGTGTGCTAAGAACCAAGAATACTAGAGCCAATTGACTCTTGTAGGGAAAAATCTACAGGTGAGGAATGAGGAGTTTGAATAGTGGTGTGTTGAATATGAGCAAGGGATGTTACAAAGAGATGATGCACTAGATCAATAGTGAGCTCAGTATGAGCAAAAGGTATAGGAGAAGGATGCCAAATTTGAGGGTCGCAAGGCCCAAATAGAAAAAGAGTCTCGAGAAGAAAAGTCCTCCCTTGACACAAAATTGGTGAACCATAGTCGGGCGGAGGAGAGCTGGTCTAAAGAGTTAGCTCATGTTAAGGAACAATTGGCATCTGCCAACAAGAGGATCGTGGAGCTAATGTAGGATGTCAGCACAAGAGATGTAGAGATCACCCTTTTAGAGAATGCTCCCCAGGTTCTTATTTCCCAACCATATCTCATCCCAATAGCACAATAGTTATACGCTTCATACTGGGGGAAGGTCAAGTCTTATTGCCTGACGTTATAGCCAATACTTCGGTACATGTCTTAGGTGACAAGTTTGAGCCAGGAGGTTCATAGAACTATGGAGGAGTTCCCATAGTTCATCATGGAAAAGGTCCTTGAGGTGTAGGGGCTAATAACCAAATTGTACTCAGTCTCTAATGAAGGCCTAGCTCGAGTAGGAATTGACGATTGAAAGGTTGTTGCCAAGATGGTGAACAATTTTGTCCATTGCCCCTCAACCATAAAATGATCCAGGGCATGCACGACCACTTTGGGCATGACTCTACATAACATGCAAGAAATCTTCTCCTAGCTGACTAAGATGGGCCTATCTTTCCTATTTCTTGAGGATGGATCTGTGGCCACTGTTGAACAACTTGCAACAAAAATTGAAGAAAAGTGGTAGGACACAACTTTCTTACAAAACTTCAGCCAGCCTCCCACAACAACAGATATCGAAGGGATTATCGATCTATTTGTGCATCTACTCTTCCTATGTGAGTTTGGGGTCAGTTTACCGATAGAGCTGCCTTATAAAGAAATGCTTGATCTCAGTAGAGTGCAAGATAATCTACACAACATAATGAGGCCATCTGAAGCTGACTGGATACCCCTGCAGGGTGCCCTCTTTAAGATCTGAATTCATTTCCCTATGGATAAGACTCAGGTCTGTAGCCAGAGAAATTTTGGGCTCTCCATTCCTCAAGCGAAACACCCCTGATAGTTGCCAAAAGCTATGAATAAATATTCATTGAGCTCCCTTCGGGCTTTATTTTTTTGAAGTATTAGCCCACACATTGCATTGAAAAGGAATTTGTCCCTTTAATGTCACTACCTCTTCCACATGTCTTCTCTACACTCCCCAAAGGATCTCTTCCCTTCACATTTCAAAATGGCCCCACTGTGCTACCACTTGTCCACCCTGGGCACAATCGAAAACCACTTCCCTTCACTTTTGATTCAGGCTTCATCTGCATGCCATGTGGCTTCATCTTCACATATTTTAGTAGGCCCCACAATCAATACCAAGGATGAGGCAAGTTACACGTGTCTCCTTGGCACAAGCTTTCAACAGTGAAAGAAAAAGATGAGCACAGGCTGCGCAATGTCACCACATGTCTATTCGGCGGGTGTTTCTTTTAAATGAAGGATGGAGCAAGCCAAGGACCGTGACATGCTACATGTCATAAATGCTTTAGTAGGGTAATGAAACTTGTCTACACAACCTTGTTGGGACCACTGCCATCATTTGCAGAGGATGCACCTGAACTTGGAGTGACGGGATGCTTTGGCTTGAATCTTTTTTGTTACAACGGTCGGGAGGAATCTTTGATTCTACATCATTGCCAAGGATTCTCAAATCCTTTCTATTACTGCTCGCCAAGGTGGTGGGAGCTTTTGGTTATTTATACTCTTCTTTGTTTCGGAGGAGGGGTTCCAAGATTTTGCAGAAAGAAAATAGATTAAAAAAAGACACCAGGCCTTTGTTATTGTTATTTAATTATTGCAAAAATACCCACAAACTATGCCAATCATTTTGCGTTTTTGTTCTTCTTATGATATTTGATTAACTTTAGACTATGTTGCTATTGTTTGGATGATTCATTTGTAGAACTTCTATAAATTGAAAGGAAGTTTGCTAGCCTAGATCATGTCTTGTGACTCTTATTGTCAATAAATATGTGTGCAAAGTTATTTTATGTCAATGAATGAATTGTTTATATTTTAATTTTTAGTTTATTCCTTTCTGGGACATTGCAAATTGTTGATTGGGCTCTTAGATCTATGATATATCATTCCTATTATCTAATTCTTAGTGCACCACCTTATATTAAAATTTTATTTTTATATCTATTTACTTTTCCCTTTCCAAACCCCAATTACAGAAGAAGTCAACCTCTTTAAAATTCGAAGGTCACTCAATTTAGCACAATAGGTCCCCATAAACTGAGTTTCCCACAAAGGGTTCTTCCCTTACCAATTTTTTGCATCAATAGGCAACAAATAATGTCTCCACTTCTTCAAGGCTTGAATTATGGCATAAAATTCCTAATCATAAAATGAATATATTCTTCTAGAATCATTCAACTTCTCACTGAAATAAGCTATCTAGGTATTCTTTCTTGACTTGACATTGCTCTTGTTGCATTTCCACTTGCATCATAATCAACTTGAAATATTTCGTCAAAATACGGTAATGCTAACACTGGCTTTTCTGACACATTTTGCTTCAACAATTAAAAACTTCTTTGTGCTTCGGATGTCCCCTTAATTTCTTTCCTATCTCCTCTCATTGTCTCATTCATGGGCTTACAAACACTACTAAAGCTCCTATTAAAATTTTGGTAGAAGCTAGCTAATTCATATAACGATCTCACCTCTCCAATGTTTATTGGTGTAGGCCAATCAACAATTGCTTTTACTTTCTCAAGATCCATCTCCAATCCTTCAACAAAAGTAACAAATCCCAAAAATACTTCTCGTATCTCAACTTCTGCAATACTGGTTGGATATGCCAAAAATGCTCTTTGCAGTCTTACTGAAAATTAGAATATCATCCAAGTAAACAATGACAAACTTACCCAAGGATTTCTTTAGTACCTCATTCATCAATCTCATGAAATTTCTCAAGGCATTGGTAAATCCAAAATACATCACTAACCACTCATACAATCCTTCATTAGTCTTAAATGCAATCTTCCATTCATCCCCTTCTTTGATTTTAATATGATGATATCCACTCTTTAGGTCAATCTTTATGAAATACTTTACTCCACTCAAACAGTCCATAATGTCATCCATCCTTGAAAATGGGAATCTATACTTGACGGTGATCGTATTGATTGCTCTTGAATCTCTATACATTCTCTACTCTCCATCTTTCTTTGGTGCAAGTATAGTAGGTACTGCACATGGGCTCAAAATTTCTCTAATCAATCATATCCTCAACATGTGAGGCATGGCTAGTATTGTTTTAGTGACTCTGGTTTGATTTCATAATTGCATAGTTAATTTTATATGATTGATGTTTTGAGAGTTTTAAGTTATGGATATTAATATTATGGACATAAATGTTTTATAGACTTGTTAGACATTTATTTTCTTATAAATGAAATAATTTGATCATAAAGTATTTTAGATGGATTTTTAATTTCCATAAAAATAAATTTCTTTAATTGTTATGCTAGATTTTATGTTTTTTGATTAATGATAAATAGGTTTTGAAGGGTACTTGAAACCTTGAACAAAAAGAGACAGTGGTAGAAAAGATGAAACAATAGACTACCCACCCAAAACCAACAAAAAACATGTTGATTAAAAAACCATCAATAGACCATCAACAGACAAAAACAACCAACACAAAAATAGAGAGACACGCCTAATGGCCATTAGAGAAGTTCTTTAAGCATCTTTGTTGCATCCAAATCCTTAGACGCCATCCTATCATGCATCTCCATGATTTCCTCAACATCATGAGCAAGGATTGTTTTACCTTTCTTGGTGTTACTTCGAGTACGCACACTCAGTCCAACATCCAAGTCCATAGCATACACGTCCATCACAACACCCTCCCCATGTTCCTTAGTTGCATGATCTTCAAACAGGTCATTTCCTTCACCTTCTGATTGAGGAATATCATACCTTCAGCTAAGGCCTCCAACTTCTCTCTGCTAATGTTTATAATCATCTCCAAGTATTTTTGAAGATGCATGTTCTGTCTTTCCAACAGAGCCAACCTTGGACCATAATCACTTTTCAAATTAGTAAGCTCATCAGCAACACAACCAACACTAGAATTTAAAGACATAGTAATCCCAAAGATATATTCCTTCTCCTTGAGACTGTGAAGTGCAGAAATGTTGCAATAGGAGATGGTATCATGCTTGTTGTGGAGGTCCTGCACCTCTTGCTTAATCCACATAAGCAAATTAAACAAGATATCAACCCCTTCTTTTACCAAACCAGAAGCCTACGAGAAATCCAAAGCCCCCTAAAACACACCCCTCCCTTGATGCAAACTAGCCAGAGGATCCTCCTCTTGCAAACCCTCAAGATAAATCTTAGCCTTGCCCCTATCCTTGGATGCAGAAACCTACACAAATTCATCCAAATTGATCACTGAATTCCTCTTACCAACCACAGGGGACCCACCAATACCAAAATCATCACCCTGGATTTTCTCTGCCACCTCCTAAAATTTCTCACCCACATCCTTTGCACAGCCCTTGGGCTTCTTACCACTAGAAAGATCCTCCTCAGAAACATCCACAAAGGCCTCCTTCAGTTTACGTTTGGCACATAGGAGGAGATATTTAGCCTTGAAAATTGAGGGCTTCACACCACCAGTAGGAGTGTAATCCAAGTCAGTATCATAGCCATTCGACTAACCCTCAGACTCCTCTTCCATATCCATACCCTCAGACTCTGAAACTTCTTCAATCCAACATTTCCCACTCCCTTTCCCCTTCTTCTTAGAAACAGGGGATTGAGGAGCTCTAACAATACAATTTTCTTTGATAAACTTAACAATGAGAAACATCAAACCTTCATGCAAAAAGGGGTTCCTAGGGTTCTTCCTAAAATTTGAAATTCCTTCTTCCAAAGACACAAACAGGTAAAATGGGAAGGACACAAGCTTACCATGATGAAATTGATTCAACAACATGAAATGGTGACCATACAGTGTCATATATCTACCATCTAGAGTGAAATATCGCATCAGCGCCACCGCAACCACCTGCCAAATGGGTTGTATCTTAGTTATGCCTTAGCCCTCATAGTCCAATCTAACCATTTTAGCCCTTTCTCTGTCACAGAAAAAGTTTATCTAGCCGTTTGCGAAATGTTCTTATCCCTGTAAAATTTTCTACTTTCCATCGTCATACCCGTAACTTCAGCAATAAAATCTTCATTAATGGTATTATCCCTACCAAACACACTCAAAAACCCAGCCATGCCAAGCGTCGACCAAGTCCTTAGACACACTTGCTTTAAAGCCAATCAGCCTCTCCATGAAGGGAGTGACACCAGCTCTCTGTAGAATCTTCTAGACGTCGACATTGGCTCTAATATCCTCACAAGATAGAGGCTTCGTTCAGCACCTATCCCCACCCATCATTGAATCACTTGTAGAAAGAAACCATAGAAAAAGCAATCTAGGAGCAAGAGCAAGAAAAATACCTACAAAGTGTGTGATGCTTTCAAGGGCAGTACTAATAGAAATAATGAGGAGGATATTGAAACAACTTAGTTGAGGAAGGCCACAAATTCCAATGAGCATCAGTTGTGTGAGAAGTCTAATCAAATAGAAAACTTCATGATACCCATGCAAACCAAAAGCCAAGGAGGTGGGAAAATCCAACAAACTAACGTTGATCATTAAAAATAAGGGTCCTTAAATCAATAGGTAAGATGTCATCCACATCCCACGACCTTGCTGATGTCACTCCATAATTAGCCAACCAATCAGCGATAGCATCCGCCTCTCTATAGGCATGAGATATATAAATATCATCAAAAACACCACTTAAGGACAAGGCATCTGATATAAGATTATTAATAGACCAAGAAGGGGGATAACCTTTCTTAAGGAAATTAACAATGTTTAGAGAGTCCCCTTCAATCCATAGTTTAGAGATCCCAAAGTCTCTAGCCAACTTGATGCTATGATAGGCTGCAATAGCTTCAACAAAGTGGTTTTTCTGGATTCCCAAAGGGAGCGCCACCTAGATTTTATGTTATTTGATGGTAGAAATTTTTAATGTTAATATTTAATGTTTGGTTACAATTTCCAAATTGTACTAACACTTCTAATGAGATGTTGCAGGTGGGCAGTCCAGATTCATTGAGTATTGGAGACAAAGTCCAAATGCTTAATGTTTACTATTGGTTTTTCATTTCTCAGGGGGGTTTAATGTTTTGAGTGACCGGATTTTTATGTTGGTTGATTTGTCAAGGGAAATATGTTTTAATTGAATAATCTTTTCATTTGGTTTATGTTTTGAGGGGGAAAGAGTTGGGAGGAACTCTATTTTAAGAGGGAATTAGTATGGATGTTCTCTCAACTTTTTTGGGGGCTCTTCATTCTTTTTCAAAAATTTGCTTGATACTTCTTGGGGAAAGTAGGGTGCAAAGATTGTTGTTTTCTTTTTGGAATTTAATGAAAAAAAAAACAAAAGAAAAAAAAATTTGAATAATTACTTGGGTTTGGGATGATCCTAACTTGGATAGCCAAGGTAAGCTTCGAATTTTAATTTTGAATTTTTAATGCAATTTTTGTTTGTGGATGGATTTTGTCGTGGTGTTGGGAAGATTGTTTATTTTTGTTTTTTTGGTGAATCTTGATTGTGTATTGGGTTTTTTCGTTATGAGTGGGTTTAAGGAGTTGATCTCGCCTACGGGCTGAGAGCCTCCTTTGTGTGGGGTTGAGGAGGGCACAAATCCTTTCTTTGGGATGTGTGACAAATGTGAATATGGCTGGTAATGGGAGAAATGGGTGATGGTGTGGCTGATTGTGGTTGTGTTGTGGATTGGAGACTTGGCTGAAGGATGGAGGGTGGAATTGTTGGCTGGAAAGGAGATGTGAATTGGGTGTTGCACATGGTAAAGAAGGTTATGTGTTACAGTTGGTGATGAATTTGTATGGAGATGTGAAATTTTTTTCCCCAAGAGGGAAGGGAATCCCCCTTCTCCCCCTTGGAAGAATCCTATGTGTGGGTTCTTTGTGAATGTTCTACATTTATTGTATTATATTTTGTTATCTATTTTGTGTTTCTATAATTTTCCTCCCACTTGGGGGTGGACTATCTTGTCCTGCAATTGGGTGGAGAGTAGAACTGGGTTGCTCTATTCTATTCTATATTGTAGGTTCAGAATGATACGCTGGTTCTGAAGAATATTGAAAGGGAGGAAATTTTTATGATTCAATGTAATATTGTCTATCATTCAATTTTATAGTTGTAAAGAGAATACTTGTTGCTTTTCAAAGAAACTTTGTTCTGCAGGTTAAAGCTTACTTTGGTCTATGCTTCATTGTTGTAAATGTAATATCACGGTTTTATATTTTTACAAAGAAAAGAGGATCGTATATTCTAACAATATTCTATTATTGTTAAAAAATTTGTATCTGGTACTAAATAATAATTTATCAGTTGTAATCTTTTTAAAATTTTGTGTCTTTTAGAACAGAATGACTTTGAATCTTCAATAGTGTACTTTGTAACAGTAATGATTAAATCGATACTTATTAGTAATGTCAATTTTGTAATATACGGTTTACACCATGTAAAACTTTGTTTATACTTGAATTCTCAATCACCGTATTGCATCCACAATCTTTTCTTGTGTATTCTACCACCGCATTGTAACCACAATCTATGTACAACATCATGGTTTGTAGCTCTAAAAAGCACAATTAATGTTTATCTCTCTTTATAGTGTTTAAATTAGGAAGTGTTATGGGTCATCTTAAATTATGCATAGAAATTTCTTATTCATCTCCACAATACTAAATACTTTGTGACATTCAGGAATGAGCATGAATTATACCTACCTGATTCTGTAGCATTTCATTTACCCAGTTGTAAATATAGCCTATGCATTGATTTCTTGTCGATCAGTATGTACTTGTAGATATTTATTCCCATTAAACATGAAAATTTTGAATTGAATTTGTATCAACCACGTATTTGAAAGTAGACATGATTTATGACCATTATTACCTATCTTCTAGGTGGCAGTATTGCAACTTCTATTTTCAGCCATATGCATTGTTTTACCTTCGACATCTATTTTTCATGTGATGTAGCTCCTTGGTTCATGCGTTAATATTTGCTATTGAACTATTAATTCTTTTGATTCGTTTCTTTTAGGAAATCAACCTAAGCATTAGCTTTAATGCTTGATGCTCTCTTCAATTTTGGTTATAGAATAATTAAACAAACTTGTAGATTATCATGTGTATTATTTCCTTAACCAAAAGGATATAATGATAATCTTCCATTATTACCTTTAGTAATCAAGAAAATCAAGATAAACGAAAGCATGCTTCCAATATATAAGTAGCCGATTTGAATTAATGGTAGCAATTTTATTGTGTCTATTTTTTTCTCAACCATTAAATTCACAATAAGTTTATTTCTATGAGGTATTGTAGTAAATGAAAGATAAATAAAGAATGCAATTATAGGTAGTGTTTTTACTTGAATAATGTTAGCTATAGTTTGTATTTACTCTCACCAATTCCTTGTAGCGTGTAATGACTTATTGGTAGAAATTTGTCATTGTGTATATTAAAGTTTAGAATATTGTTCTTTCTTTTTTTCTCTTAAAGAAATTATTATTGTATTGCCAATGACTATTTTATTTTTTTAATATTGAATTATGCTATAGCATAAATCCATCATCATTTGATAAATATGAAAAACTTAAAATCAGGTAAAAGTAGTTATGTTGACTATTTTATTTTTCTAATTACTACTTAATTTTAGATAATTAGTTGTAAATTTTACTAATTTTATATGGGAATTACACAACAACTCTTGTATCTATCAGTTCAACTTTGTATTCTCTGTCGGTATCATTCTATGTGCTACCTTTTTTGGAAAACTTGCTCCTGATATTATATCTATATGACGACAGAAACTTTGGACTGGCAGGAGTCCATCTAGTACATTCTCTGACATGATATCTTCATATTTTGTCAACAATTTTGTAACTTCTTTTTGTGGTGGATCTTCACCTCTTGTTGTCTCCGGACTACCCACTTTTTTTGGGATCAATGCAAAACACATGTTCTCATGCATCAATCCATCAATAAATTCCCTTCCATTGACCAAACATAGTCTAGAAGTGCCACAAACTTCAATTTTCTCCTCTTCCTCTAAAGGTATCAACTTCATTCTTTTTCCATTTGATGTCATAGTGTAAGTATTACTTCTTCTATCATGAATTTCTTTATTATCATATTGTGACAGTCTTCCTAATATTAAATAATATGCATCCATAGGAATAATATCACACAATACTTCATCCCTATATGATCCAATATGAAATTTCACCAAATATTGCTCATTCACCAATATCCTATGCTCATCTTGAATCCATGCTATCTTATAGGGGTTTGGATGTTTCAATATCTTCAAATTCAACTTGGTCACCATCTCTAAAACTAGACTATTAGTACTACTACTATCAATGATAACTTTGCATACCTTTCCTTTGGACTTACATCTAGTTATGAATAGACTCTTTCTTTGTGGTGGTTCTTCAGTCACTTCTTCATGCATTAAAGCTCTCCTCATCACCCTTGATTCACCTTTCTCTAGTTTCCCAACTGAATTAGGGGATTTAACATGTTCTTCATCTACATAAGTTGCTCTTTCAGTATGCTCAGGTTTCTTTCTGGTACTTCCTTGATGGCACTCAAATGCTCTATGTCCTTCACCTTCACACTTGAAACACGTTCCTTTGAATGGTCTTCTCTCAGATCTCCCTTCATCTCTCTAGTATCCATCATTTTGGTAGGAATTATGACCTCCTCTATCACTATGGTAAAAATTTCTATCTTATCTACCTCTACAATATGAATTGGCATCCTTTTCTTCACTTTGGTAGGGTTTCACATCCTTGTTCTACTCTGTATAGGGTTTTCTTTCTCTGGATTGAGATCCAATCTTCTAAAATATTCCTCTTGAACTTCTCTGCCTTTGTTCAAACTTCTTGTTCAGCTTCTCCTCCACCTTCAATGCAAATTGGTATGCTTCTTCAACTAATGTCATCTTTACCAGGCTCAATTCTTCTTGAATGTTTATTCTCATTCTATTGATATATCTTGCAACCTTTTCCTTGCTTTCTTCACTATGACTAGTTTTGATTATCATCTTGTAGAACTCTTTATTATACTCATTCACAGATCTCTCTTTTTTTCTTAGGTTCTGTAATCTTTTCAACAATTCCAATTCATAATCTATTGGTATGAATTGATTCTTCAATTTTATCACCATTCTATCCCATTTCATGATTTTCTATTTTCTTCTTCTATTTCTATCCAATTGAACTTCTTTCCAGCATAATGTAGCATGTCCTTTCATTTTGATTTCACAAATCTAACTCTTTCAGGATCTTCAATTTCTTCATATTTAAAGTATTCTTCAATTTCATTGACCTAATCAATCAATTCTTCAGGATTTAAATTTCCCGCATAATTTTGAATTTCAACTCTAGGTCACTTACTAATTTTTGAAATTTCCTTTAACATCTTGATCTAATCTAATTCTTCTTCTTCTTCACCTAGGGCTTCTTCAAGTTGATTTGCAATATGATGTGATTCATCATCACTTTCATCCTCATGTCTAGGTTTTAGGCCTCACCTTCTATCTTCTTCAACTACATCTAATTGAACTCGCATCTCGCGCATCATTTCCAACATCTCATCCATTCTTCCAAAAACATTCACCATAGTAGGCACTCTCCTTGGTAGCATCTCTCCCCTTAATTTGTGCAACTACCTCAATTTGGTGATCTAGCTACAAGGGTTTCAATTGCCTCATAATCGATGATCAATTAAAAACACATGTAGTTTACCTTAGGTCAATAATTTGTTCACCTCAAGGAATTCCTTTAGGACATGAAAACTCTCTCTGATACCACTTGTTGCATTCATGAATGGAGGTCTCAATAAGAGCATTTCAAACTATACAGCTTAGAGTCAACACAACGAAAATAACACAAGGAAAAAATTTGCAAATATGATTCTTTATTGAATTGGAAATATTACATGCAACATATGCCTCATGGTGGCTCACGGTTTCATCCAATTTTCAACTTGGTGGTCGTCTTTCTTTGGTGGAAATTGGGCATGCTGATTAGATGGATTGGGAAGTACGATTTTAAAGATAGTGGTACACCAAATCTGAAAGATTTAAAAAGAAAGGGATGGAAAGGACAGATTGATTTGGAAACCTCGTGGGTTGGAAAGAAATATGTTAATGAGGGCATTGGGATTATTATTCACATCTCTAAAAATATGGCATCTAATTTTGGAAAAGACATTTTGACATGTGTTATCATCAATGGGAAGGACGATAATAAAAAAAGAGTAATCATGGCTCATAAAGGTGGTGGAGTTGTCAGTTTTCATAATGACAGGATTTGAAAATATGATATTTGGCTTTACATTCAGTTTGATTATTTTAATCAAACTACCAAAAGGTTCAAGTTGTTATTCTTGCAAATAAAAGATCACCAAGTCTCTATCAAGACTGAAATTTTTGAATTACTTGTTGTGATGGTTGTGAACGAGGAAGGTCAAAGAGATGAGTTTTTACTTCTTCCTAAGAATTAATAAACCAAGGAGAAAACTATGGTAGGACCCAGAAAGAGGATGAAGCCAAGTAAATATGACTCCCTCAAAAAGAATGCAGAGCTTTGGGGTTTGTTCGAGTGAGCTAGGTTTACCCCTTACTTTTCTACCATGGAAGGATATAACGAGTAGTTGAGCTACAAATTTGTGAATGTGTGGGAAGATGGGGAAGTTGAGCTAGGTGGCCTCCATTTCATTATTGATGCAAAGCTCATAGCCAAAGCTACGGGGTTGGTGTATGAGGGGAAGAAGGTGGCTAAGGTAAGCACTCAAAAATATCAAACTTATATTGATAATTTTTTTGAGGCTAAAGAAAAAGTGCAGAGATTTCAAAATGGTTACTCTAGGGTTTTGCTTCCTCCATTGTTCCATAATGTGTGCTTCTTTGTAATAAAATACTTTACCTGGGAAGGCTATTTTCAATTTGTTCATGGCTATCACTTCTCAATTCTAAACCACATCCATCATCTTGAGAAAATTAATCTCATGTTTTTCCCCTTTTCTTCTCTGATCCAAAGTCTCACAAATTGTGCTAACCCTCCACTACACCAAGGCTTGATTTGTGTGATTTGTAAATACGTCCTTGCTACTTCCCCTTAGAGAAATGTGTTCCTAAATTTGCTTGAAAATCCCACTCCCAAGAGATCTGTTAAAATTGAGATTATAGAAAGTTGGCCCCACTCCCCAACCAAAGAATCTACTAAAGCCTTCCCAAATATTATGGACCCCTCTTGGTCAGACCTTCTCAAAGTTACTCCGAAAAAGCGTAGTGTTGCTCCCATTGCTCTTGTTATTAACAAGAAGAGAAAAATGTTGATTCATGAGTTGGGGGTTGAACCCAACACCATAACTATACTTGATGATAATGATAGCTTTGAATGTTCCACTCTAGTGGGTCGAAGGTTGACCCAACTTGCTTTGGCTACGTTGAAAGGCTCTGACAATAGTATAAAATCTAAAAGTTTGGAAGATAGGATTACAAACGAGTCTCAAGATAGTAAGGGAAAGAAGGTGATGAGGGAGGATAATGCTTCTTCTTCTGAGGAAGTGTTGGATAGCCTTGGCGGGGATGAATCCCCTGAGGAGGAGAAGGAGGAGGAGAAGGAAGTGGAGGAATCTAGCCATGAGGAGGAGGATGGGGATTCACAGCATGAGGACAAATGGGATGATGAAGAGGGCAATGATATGGCAGTTGAAAAAGGTGATGTTAACAATGACCAAGAGAATATGGAGATCACTAACCCTGGTAATGAAAACTTAAAAGAAAACATGTCAGGTTTTGATACTGCTAGAATTCAAAGGGTGGAGGAAAGGATGGATTTGTTGGGAAAAATGATGCAAAAAGATGACACTGTCAGTAGGTTCTAGGCAATTGAAAGTGCAGTGAAAAGCTTATGCAGGTCATGGACACTATCATGAAAGAGGTAGTAATGGCCATTGTCTTTGGGCAAGGAAAAATAAAGAAACAACAGAGGATAAAGGTGAGCAATGATGAGGTTGATTTGTCTAGAAAGATGGAGCTCAAAGAGAATTTTGAAGAATCGATTGAAGACCTGGTGAAAGCTTGGAGCATGATTGAGGATGCTTAATCCTTGACTCTTGTTCCTCTTGATTTGTGTTACTTGTTGCCATGAATTTTTTTTGTTATTCTATAAGATGCTTAGTTGGTATTGGTCGTAGATGCCTGAACTATTATATTCCTAGTTGTTTTTTTGTTAAGAACTCTAGTTATCGGTTGGATACTCTTTTAAGGTTATGTTGTTATAACCTGGTTTTGTGGATGGTTATTAAGTTGAACTGGTTATATATTTTAGGGATTACTGATAGGATTATAAATTTTTATGTGGTGGGAATTAGCTAATGTTTCTTCGTTGATTAGGGTTTGGGGGAAGTGGTTATCTTTTTGTTCTGCTCCCTTTGTTGTGTTGTTTTGTAATGATGTTGTTCTCTTAAATGTTATTCCTTGTATGGGTCAGGGCCCTTTCCCTACTTAATCAATCAAAAACATATGCCTCATGGGAAAATATCCAAGGCTCACAGGCCTACCACAAGGGCATTCAACATTACAACTGGCCAAAGGCCTTATTACATTCCCCCGAAGGGTTGATGCAAAAATTGGTTGATGTGACAATATAAGTATTAATATATCTCTAACTAAATGAAAAATAATGACTTTCTATGAATTACAAACAAGTATAAATATGCTTCTCAAGCTCCAACAAAGTTCTGCGTTGACCACAAGGGTTCATAACTCGATGAATGCTCACATATGAATGTTGGCCTCAAAATGTGAAAAGATAACTCCTTGCGATAAGAAATAACTTGTGACTATCCAAGATAGGTCCCAATGAACCCAAGATGATTATATTATGTTCCAATAGGATTCAAATGATATGGAATAGGTTTGTAATAATAAATCCAGACTAGGTTGGCCCCAAATGCTTTGACTGGTAATTACAGTGAAATCCTGAGAGCGATAACTTTCGGTAGACAAATGCAAGTAATGTGAAATTTGGATATGCGACAGATGTAGATGTGTAGATGCTATATCCTTCTTTGTGAGCTGAGAAACAATAATGAGGTAAAATGTGGAATGAAATGTTAAAACTATTACTAAATGCAATGTAAGAAAAGAAATGTTTTTGGTTGATAAAGTATTGCTTTACAACCAAGGATGCTCCTACATCACTAGGATCCGTTACCATACCCACTTTGGTTTATGTAATGCCTAGTCCCTTACCTTACAATATTATTTTGGGAAGACCTTGCATTCACACTTTGGGGGTTGTAACCTCTACCTTACATCATTGCATAAAATTTGTTGCTAATAATGAATTCATTAGAATCAAGGTTGACCTCGAGGTTGTGCACTTCTGTGAGTTGGTAGTCATTGGTCAAGCCTCGATCATTTCCACTCTTAAGAATTGTATTCCTTCATTATCTTCTGATGCATTGGAATTATCTTCAGTGGCACCTATTTTGAAGGCTTCCCCTAAGGTGAATGCCCCTGAGGAAGAGTAGCCTGAAGTGAAGAATCCTAAGTCCTCCCCTCCCACTTCTACTAAATCGAATGCATGTCTTGGTGATGATTGGGGGTCCTTAGATTTCTTTGATTTATTCATTAGAGAATATAAAGTCCACCCTATTCACCTTGACCTTCTAACAGTCTCATACACCTCTGCTAAGAAGGATGATCGTCTTCCCGTTAAGAAGGATAATTAAGATCCTATTAAGGAAAATGATTATACTTCTACTGAGGAAGATAATCATGCTTTTGCTGAGGAAATTAATGTCTACAATTTCAAAAATAAGTATGATTGTGATCCTATAGAAACATTTGATACTCATTGGTGGAATGACACTCTCTACGTGGATCCACCTTCTTCTCAAGCTTTGCAAACATGATACAACCCTAGTTATGAAATAGTCTCTAAATATGGTTACAACCATAAAGGTTGTGGGTGTATTGAACAAGGATTTCAAGTCCCTATCCAAATTAGGCCTTGTAAGCATAACTTGGGGCTAGGTTTCTCTCTTGAAAATTCTATGCAAAAATCATGGTGGAGAGTTAACATGATTTTCATTGAGCCTCTTGATCTAGTTCATACTAAACTAATTGAGAGTAAAGTAGAACCTAGTGAAGTTCCCCTAGATTTTTTCTCTTTGAAGGAAGCACTAGAGGAATTATTAGGAGTCTACTCCCATTTGCATTCTTTTAACCACAAATGACAGTTCCTGTATTGCTTGCACAAACAAGCATACTTTGGAGAATCCATTTTGAATGTGGATGGGGAGGTTCCTCTATCTAATGTTGATGATGATGATCCTATTCCCCATCCCGAAGACCATAGTTCTCTCCTTAAAGGGGATTCCACTGATGTTTCCATGGATTCTAAGTCTTTTGAAAAGGTAATTAGGATTAGGAAATGCCTTTCTCTAGAAGATTGTAAGCAACATTCTAAATTGTTATATTATTATCCTAATATCTTTGCTTGGTCATATGAGGACATTCCCGGTATTGATGATTTTGTAGTTGTTCATAATATCATCCTTGGACCTAATGCTAAGCCTGTTAAAAAAAAGATCTGAAAGATGAATCCCAAGGTCGTGTTGTTGGTTAAGATTGAGATAGAGAAGCTATTAAAAGTAGGCTTTATTCATCCTATTGACTATTCACCTTAGATATCGAATATCATTGTTGTTAGCAAGTTTGATGGCCATATTTGCATTTGCATTGAATTTTGTGATCTCAATAAGGCTTCTCTTAAGGATGATTTTATGTTTCCTAATACGATATGATTGTAGAATTGACCACTTCTCGGACTATAATTATATTCGTATAAACCTAGGAGATTAGTATAAGATAGCCTTCACTACCCTATGGGGTACTTTCTATTATGTGGTCATTTCATTTGGGTTAAAGAATGCAGGTGCAACTTACTAATGGGCGATGACCTTAGTCTTTCATGATTTCATTTACAAAATTCTAGAAGACTATGTTGATGACATATTGGCTAAGTCTATGACTCATTTGGATCACATAGAAAATATTCGTCTTATTTTTGAAAGGCTCCAACTCTATAAGATGAGACTAAATTCTCTTAATTGTGTTTTTGGCATTAATGTTGGCAAAATTTTTGGATTCATAGTTTCCCAACATGGAATCAAGGTTGACACAAATAATATTGACGTGATCATAACATGCCTCCACCTAGAAACATCTCTCGGCTATGTAGTTTGCAAGGGAAGATATAGAAAATTCGTAGATACATATCTCAATTGGTTGATTGCACCCTTCCCTTCACTTTTTTGCTAAAGAAAGATGTTTTTTTTATAATGGGATGATGAGTGCAAGAAATATTTTAATCATATCAAGAGTTATTTGGCCAATCCTCCTATCTTAATGTCAACTACATGTAGGATAGACCCTTTAAGCTTTATCGTGCTACATCACTGCATACCTTAGTAGCTTTGTTGGCTCAATATGATGATGATGGTAAAGAAAGAGCACTCTACTATATTAGTCATTTTTGTTGATTATAAAACTCATTACTCTACCATGGAGAGACAATATCTGGCTCTCATCTTTGCAATGTAGAAGTTAATACATTATCTCCTTCATGATGAAACTCATGTCATTGTAAAATGATCTTCTGAAGCATCTATTCACTAGAACCGATCTTGTTGGGAGATTGGCGAAATGGTTAATGTTTCTTTATGAGCTCGACATCAAGTTTTTAACTCAGAAACCCATTAAAGGTTAAGCTATTTTTGATCAATTGGCAGAAGCTCCCTCATCTCACTCTATCCTTAATGTGGGTTTATTTCCGAATGAAGACCTTTTTACTACTAATCACGAGCTTGTATGGGAGATGTATTTTGATGGATCAATATGTCAAGTTGGCTCTAGAGCGAGGGTAGTTTTGATCTTACCAAGGGTAAGCCAATCCCTCTCTCCTTTCAATTGGAATTCCATTATACAAATAATATCATTGAGTACGAAGCCCTTATCATTGGCTTACGTGTCACGATTGCATTAGATATGAAACATCTTCACATACATGGTGATTTTGAACTCATTATGAATCAAATCACAGGAGCATATCAAGAAAAGATAAATAAGCTATCTGAGTATCAATATTTGGCCTTATCCTTGCTTGATCACTTCTCCTCTTTCACAATAAATAGTGTTCCTAGGAGAGAAAGTTGACATGCAGATTCCATGGTGAGTGCTACCTCTCTTGTGCCTTCGGATAAGGATATAGAAGAATACCACTTTGTGGTTCATATTCTTCACTCTCCCACTATCTCAAAGAAACCTAAATTTGATACTCTCATGTGTGCTTACATAGACTCAAAGGAATGGTATGCTAACATTTACAATTATCTGAAGACTAGAAATTTTCTTGATGATGCGATGAAGAACGATCGCACTCAGATACAAAAACTTATAGTACAATATGTTGTGTTGTCAAATGTTTTCTATCAAAAGTCTTACAACAGTTTTCTTCTTCAATGTCCCACTAAAGAGGAAATACCCCTTGCCCTTAAGGAATCCCACTCAGGCTATGGGAACGGGCATTTTGTTGGTAAATCCCTAGTGCAAAAATTGATTCATATGGGTTATTTTGGAAAATGGTGGAGCAAGACTCCTTTGACTTTGTCAAGAAGTGTCCTCCATGTTGTAAGGAATCTAAGGTAGCAGAAAAACTTCCTACACTAATCTTGAGAGGAGAATAATGCAAAATTTTACATATCTTTAACAATTACAAAAACTTAAACAGAAATAAACACAATTATCATGCATACCACAACACAATGATTTACGTGGGGAAAACCCTTTCGGGAGAAAAACCCCACACTCCAAAAGCCACCCAATATATTATTTAAAAATCACAAAGATTACTATATACTTGTAGAGCAAGATTCTCATAGGAGTATCGCCACTCAAAGATCTAGAGACAACACGACCGCTATCAAAATATCAAAGTATATATATCACAATACACAACCGTAATACAATTCCCTCATAAAATAGGGTTTCCTTCTAGGGCAAGTCAAGCTAATAAAATATCGGTCATCAGATATGAGACATAATGATGAAAGGTCTAGATTTACAATAATAAAATATAGATAAAATTTTCCTTTTGGGTGTGCTACCCCTGGACCCCAGCCAGGGGGGTGATCCCCCCAGACTCCTCATGGGGGGGACCCCCCGTGCCCCGCTGCCCCCCCCCCCCCATCGTCAGATGAACAGTACCTTATGTATCAACAATAACTTATGTTATTGCAAGGTTGAGACACATTTTCTCAACAAGTGTCAGCAATATAGTTGTCTTATTCACGCTCCTACTCAAGAGCTTCAAAACAGACCTCTCCCTTGCCATTCACAAAATGGGGGTTGTATATTATTGGTAAAATATCACCTCCTTCTTCTAAAGGACATATCTTTATCATCACCGCTACAGATTACTTTATGAAATGGGTTGAAGCTATTCTACTTCGGTCCATGAACACTGAAACCATCTGTAGCTTTATTCTGAACAATATCATTGCTCACTTTGAATTTCCTTCTACCCTTGTTTCTAAAAATGGTACTCCATTTAAGAACAAAGAGGTGAAGTAATTCCTAGAGAAGCTTCATATTCAACATAGACTCTCTACACCATACTATCCTTAGTCTAATGATCAAGCCGAATCATCTAGTAAAACTCTTGAGCTCATTCTACGAAAAATAGTAAACAGACATGGTAAAGATTGGCATACTCAATTAACATACGCCTTGTGGGCTTATTGCATGAGTCTTCGTACAACGTTGGGAACAACACTGTACAACCTTGTGTATGGCATCAAGGCCATCATGCCTTTAGATTTGGAAATTCCATCTTTGTAAGTTTCCATTAAAGGGATAATTGATTATGAAACTTACCGTGCTAATCATTTGCATCAGCTTGATTTTCTCAATGAGTTTCGATTACAGGCCCTCAACCACCTTAAAGCTTATCAACAATTGCTCTTTAAACACTACAATCAGAGTGTTCTTCCTAGGAATTTCAAGGTAGGTTGTCTAGTCCTCTATTAGAATTAGAGAATTGTATATGTGTCACCCAATCAAAAAGGATTTTAGTCCTAATTGGTTAGGCCCTTACATTGTCATCTTTATGTATGGTTTTGGTGCTTATGAATTGTCATCTATGGATGGAAAGCCTCTAAAAGAACTTGTCAATGTGATGCATCTTCATCGATACTATACATAGTGTCTATGTGTCATGTGTGTAACGCTCATCCCTCATAGATTATAGTGTATCATATTGCGAAATTCATTCATTAACACATTATTGCATTTTGTGCTATGATGTAAACATGTGTATGTGTGGTAAATTTCTTTAATTAGGAATTACATACATACATGTGTTTTATTATGCTATGTGTATGTGCATTTCATTTTATTACATCTATCGGTTAGGAAATTAGATCATCATTATATTTAATTAACATACATCCATGTGTGTTTATTAGATCATGATAGCACCTAATCTAAACATACATCCATAAGTATAACATCTATCACATAATGATACATGAAAGTAAAAGCATACACATAAAGATGAACACCATGATGTCAAAACTAGAATCTCGTATATGTATATAAACATAAAATGTATGTCATGTACATGTATCGCACCACTGTCATAAAAAATAGCGGTGGTTGTATATCTATCAATGTTTATACATAAAAATAATGCTATACGATGTATATATCATCAATACAAAAATGGCTCATAAAAAAATAGTTATATAGGGTTTGGGCATGTGGCTCCCCGAGCCCTCTGGTCTTGGTGGTGAGCAAGGTTTGATGGAAGTGATAGAGAAGAATTTGTGAGATTGCGAGACTAACATGCTCGCCCATAATCCCATTATCTAGCTGCACAACTCAGTTATCTTCAGCTCCGCCCTCTTGAGGTCCTCTCACAGTTGTGGATTAGTTTCCAGTCTCACGGTTGCTATCTACATACTGAGGTCATCAAGGTGGCTCTAAAGAGCACCATGTTCCCTCTTGTCACTCTCTACTCTCATCCTAGCCTCATCTCTCTTGATCAGTGTAATCTATAGCTCCATCAACCATTGATCCTCCTATCCTATCAGGGTGGTGACATCAGTTATCCTCTAGACCACCTCCACCCTTGTCTCCTCATATGATGTCCTAAGGACCACCACAAGTTTGAAAATTTGGGCATGTTTCCCCACTAAAGGTTAGCTTATAGGCATCCAGGATACTCCCCTGGATTGGAATGACCGGGGCCACCTCTGAGATACACCATGTGATGAACATGGTCAACTCCTTTGTGCCTACTATAATCATAGAAAAATAAATCCATCAACACCTCATGATGTATCAAAACATGTATACATTATATAAATGAGATGAAACTAAAAGTATTGCAAAAGAAATAACATAAGTAACTTTGGTACCTAGATCCTCAACCTGCTAGTGTGAATCAAAGAGAGGAGTGACATTGGGACCCGTACCTCCTATGCCCACTACTACTACTGCTATGGTAGGGATGTAAACTACTGTAGGTGGTGGTGGTACCACTGTAACTAGGAAAACGGGTAGGGGAGATGAGAGCCTTTGTTTCTTCCTCGGTCTCTATGTTGTTGCCTCTCCCTCTTGCTTGTCGCTACCTCCATCTCCTCCTCCTCCTACTGGTAGTGCCTACTCTTGGACCTTAGTGTTGCCTTTGGGGGAATTTATCAGGAATATTAGAGTAGGCCCGTGTCGTAGCCACTAGGTCCTAAAGCCACACACAATGCCTACATCATCTATGGGCAGCATCAAAGGTTGATCTTGGTCCTTCGCCTAGTCGTCACTTGGAAAAATGTCTATGATGGTAGGACATTGAGGATAACCCAGCCTCATGACACTCCTCACTATTTGTGCGTATGATGGTGGCATCGACATAATGGTCTGTATAATGTTGAACTACCACATAACTCATTGCCAATAAAAAGGTGTGATCATAAAATTTGTGCGACCTACCAAAAATCGCTCATGTTGCATGTTATGGAGCTATCAACAATCATCTACCCATCGCATACCTCTATATGGTCACCATCTAACTTGGTCGATTTGTAGTGTATCAAGTTGTAGTCTCAAAAACTAGAGTTACCCATACCTCCACTAGCATACTAACTCATACACGTGTGCCATCAGCCTATTGTGGTCTATCCCCTGGGGATACCCAAGTGGTTAGGTGCATGTGATATGAACAAATTCCCACACCTATAATAGTGTGCAGGTAGTGAGGATCACATACTCGTAGTGCACAAAATTTCCCAACTCTTGGTACAAGTGTGCAAGCATGCTACGACCCTATGTGAGGACGGTTCACTACTCCTCCATGAGTATAATAGTGTGGATGAGGCTCCCATAAAGGTGAGAGCCCCACCTATCTATGATCACTCGCATGTCAACCATCATGACCATCACCCTCTAAATAAGAGGGACCACTGCGTTGTCATGTTTGTACCAGCGAATATAGACATGGTCAGTCCCATTGCCAGGGTTTGTACGTATTACATAGTATTGGATGCCCTCGAATCACTCTTGGGTCAAGTGTGCATCATCTAGCGCCACCCACCATCCACGCATGGGGAGGCCAGTGATTTGATATACATCCTCCAATGTGACAGTCATCTTACCTATTGGAAGGTGGAATGTCAAGCTAGTTGAATCCCACCTCTCCATTAGTGTCATGAGCATGTGGTCATGGTAAAACATCTCAAGCATAGTGTAAACCAACCATAGGCCTACCCATCAAAGGTGCCCCTCCTCATTAGGGGACATGCACTGGGAGTGATCATGGAGCATCTAAAGCACACGTCCACTGCCATGTTCCTACATCTTTGGGTAATCCTGTAAAATGAAAAAATATTCAATTTAGAACCATCTACATCAAAAACTTATAACTTCTACATCAACATTTCTCCTAGTATGGCCTTTGGGACGTAGGCATGATGCACTGTTCTTTGAGGTCTGCCATTGGAGTTGTGTGGATGACAATGCAATTGGTGGACCCCAACATGACTGAAGGCCTCCAACACGTGAGAAAGATGCCAATGCGCCAGTAGGACACTTTCGCACCACTAGGAAAATTGCAATAAAATGCATAAAAATGGGTTTTTGAGACCCACCTAGTTGAAATTGCATCCCTTAGCACCTACCCAATGTAGATGCTTGATCTGTGCCTCCTTAAACTCCCATCTATGAGGTATTTTTCTAGCTTTTTTCTCATAAAATTTAGCAAAACACTCACCGTGAATAGTGAAAATGACCCTTATAGGGGCCTACCTAGATAAATATAGGCCCCCTAGGGCTCATTTTTCTCAATGATCATGGTCCCATCATTTTTCCTATTTTTACCCCACCAAATTGGGGGAAATACTAGAAGGGGGCATATACTCACCACTTCATCATATTTTTCTTCCAAACCACTAGATTGTTCTTGAGAATTCTTCTCACCTTGGTAGCTTCTTCCAATTCTCGAGCTAACCTGAATTTGAGTTTTGTAGAACGAAAATTCACGTCAAATATTGTGATTTCTCGCTAAGCTCGATCATCAGGGACATCTCGATACTTGCTTTCTTGACCTCTGCGGCCTCTATAGTATCCTTTTTGGCATGCAAATTTATAAAAAAAAATCAAATTTTTGAGTTTTCTCTAACATTTTCTTTTCTACTTTAGTGTAGCTGATTTTTCCCAAAGATCAACTCACTAAGATGGGGGAAAAATATAATGTCATAAAATTGCATCCCATGGAAATTTCACATTTGTGCATTTGACCATTTCATTTATGGTACCTAGTCACATTTATGACAAGAACCTTATGGGTCAAAATTTCATGATTTCGACTTCAGAAGTACCAATGATGAAGTGGTAGTAGTCTGCCATCTTGTTTCTCATGAAACAATGAGTTGGAGGCCTGCATGGTGCATGAACATCCACATGGAACGCTAGCATCCCTATACTTTTGTGAGTTCAAATGAGGAATCTCATAATCTTTGACTTGTGACACATGTCCCTATGGTATATTTTCAAGAGTAACAACTCTTCTTGCCCATTCAATTGAACAAAACCTTTCTTTTCACTCTCATTCTCATTTATTATATCACTCTCTTATTCTAATTTTCCTCTCTTGCTCTTCTCTTCTCCATCTTGTTTCTATGACAAAGCTCTATCAGATTGAAGTCTCTCCAACAACCAAGGCCCTCTTGCAATCACTCAACATTGTGTCTATCAAGCCAAGAGGGGGTTGTGAATTGTTGGTAACACTCTTTTCATTCTTGTTTATTTTCTATCACATTATCTATCATGTCTTTATCTCATGATATGGGTTCTCGACCTTGAGCGTGGTTTGATTTTATCAATTTGTGTCTTTATTTTGTGATATGGTTTATCCTCTCAAGCAAGGTTTTATTTTATCACTCTTTTGTCTACTTTAGTTTGTGTCTATTATTATCTCTATACATCTAGCGGTCTATGGAAGTGGGAACACCAAAACGAGGGTTTGACTATGGTAAGCCCTGAAACCACCCCAACATTTTTCCTTGTTTTCCTTGTGTGCAGGTTGTTCAAGTGAAGCATTGTAGGAGGCTTCAAAGCACATGACCTCTTATAAGTAGGTTCTTTTCCTCCTTTTTAATTTTTCATTATTCTCTATTCTCTATTAAATCAGTAGTTTAAACAGACATTAGATCTAGAATAGTTAGCAAATCCTTTGAATTTCTATATGGAGGTTTAGTGCTCAACCGGTATAGGATGCCAACACATTTCTAGGACTTCAATGCACTGCGATGACATCCCACTCCTACACTACCATCCTCTGGCCGAGAGCTCCTCTTTTTGTCTCAAAAATATTAGTGATCTACTCTTTCAGTCCATGAAGTTGTCTGTTTGTTATCACTTCTGAAACTCTACTTTCTATCTATTTATTGAAATCTCTTTCATCTTACTCAACCCATTAGGTAGTATGGGGTAGTTTAGGGTAGTTTTTTCCCTGGGACTCTCTTGGTAAGCAAGAGACTCATGAGTAGGGAATCCCCCTTCTCTACACCTCCTTCACTTCTAGACTTTCCAAACCAAGGGGGTCTTACCTAAGGTGCTATAATAGATAATAATATAGAAACTAAACACTTACCCTCATACAAACCATGCCCATTTCATAATGCATAATGCACCCATATTTGAGTTGCCATTTTGCACCTTTATGTTGCTTTACAGTATTTAAGGTCAAGAACCTTATCAAAGGAAATAATTTTTCACATGTATTTATATGAGTGTGTCTTATGATAACCCCTCATGTTGTTATATACATTTGTACATGGCATTTGGAACACATTAGATCAAATTAAGCTAAATAATATATTTATATTAAAATATTTTGACTATGTTAGGATTATGGGGAGATGAAGCTAGTAGTAGATCAATGAATTTATCCAGTTGGGTAACATAGTCACTAAGTTCATATAAAATATTTAATAATTAAAAATAAAGATGATACCTTAATGAAGATATCAAAAATAATAGGTCTTCCAAAATACATAGACAAACTAGGTTCTACATATACATTCAAAAAGACAAAAAACTCGTGTAGAATATTAAATGATTTTATTTAGTAATACATGAGCATACTCATATATTTCCTTTATTCTTCTAAGAAGATACCATGAAAAATATTTGTAAATATTTTATAGTTGTCGAGCTAGCCAACTAATTATAAACACGTCTAGAAATATACAACATACATAGGGATACATCAATCAAGGTTGATTCTACCAAGTTAATCATTCACTCTTCAAAATCTACAAGTATTTATTACAAATTTAGGATAAACCTAGATCATTACAATGTCAAAATGCTTTACCTAAATAGAAAAAATAAAAACCCTGGGATTTTATTAAGCAATTTATTCTCTGTACTATGCTCTTATGTTTTCCCCCCTTTTTTTATTTTTTCTCCTCTAATTATATATTTCAAGTCCTTAATACCCTTAGAGAAAAATGTGAAATTTGTAATAACTTTCACGATTTTCCAAAAGTGTGTTGTAGAGAACACCCATACCTATCAAGTGTCATCTTCCTAAATCACACTAATTTTTTTTTTATAAATATGCCTTGATGTATTGTAAAAGCATGGTGGAATGTTATTATCTTATTTTTAAACCTTCTTTCTATTTATTATGTGCAGGCCAAGAAGGGGCCACAAAAATTTCTAATATGGTGACCAAACTTCAAACATGGCATTAAATAAACTTTGGGTGTCTTCCCCTTTGTTGTCACTAGAAGTGCATGAGAATCTACACCCCTTTCAGTGAAAATTAATTTCTAGCTAAGATAATCTTATTAGATAGTTATAAGGTCTTACCGAGCCAAAAATGGTGACCTAGGTTGTGCAACGAGGTAGGTGGGAGCAGATAATGAAAAGCATGATATTTTTAGAGTTTTAAGATTCATAGGTTGGGAATGAATCATATTTTTTACCAATTTTTGAGGGTTAAGCATCAAGTATATGACATAATAGGCATCTAAATATGAGCATATTCGAATACACAACATTGGGGATCAAAGGCCAAAGTACCTCATACAAGTTACCCAAATAAGGACAAGTGCAAATTTGTGATCCCAATAAGATAGTGTTATAAAAATATTTAGGAATCAAAGTTCAAGGATACTACATACCATATTCCACATTAGGAGTATCTTTGCATATACAACTAAAAAATGATATGCTTAAGGGAATGTTGAAAGTTAGGGATCAAATATACCAAGGAGAAGGTACTCAAGGAAAAGGATAAAAAATATATAACTCTAAAAGATAATTGAATGCAAAGGGTTGGGGAGTCATTGTTCAAAGGTAAAACATGTAAGAAAGGTAAAGCTAGAGACTATAACAAAGGAAAAGGAAAAGGGAATGAGTGAAAGGGATGTTAGGAAGGAAAAATCTAAAATATTGACAAGGAAAAGGGATGAAGGTGGAATTGGAAATATTAGGGATTAGAGGTAAGGAATACTAGTGCCTAGATAAGGGTAAGCATGAAAATCTAGTGCAAGAAGGAAACTAAGATAAAAGGTTAGGGTTTCAAGGGTCAAGGAATCATGGAAATGGTACCTAGGGCTAGGAAACTCCAAAATTCTAACAACATTGTACATACTTAGGATTTTGAATAACACAACCCCTCACACTTAGAATATTTGAGAGCTTGTAACTTCCAACACATAAAGAGGCACATGGGGGATGAGGGAGAACAACACATATGAAAATTTTGACCAAGGGAGACCCATAAGGAAACATCTCATATCAGCTATCTATGTGTAACAAGGTCAAAATGCATAAGGAGGATAGGATTAAATCTCAATTGGATGCAATTAAATTATAGCACCAACATTATCTCTAATTGGGATATGTGTCACTTTCTAGCACAATGAGAATGTAAAGCTCTAGGAGTAGACCAAAATATGAGATTAAAGGATATTGATATAAACACACTTCATTATGATCAAACAAGGATTTTGATTTCATAAACATATATAATATATACAAGATAAGATATAACACAAACTAAAAACATGATATATACAAGGTTAGACAACTTGCAACAAATGATATGAAGGCTTGAGGAATTAAAGGTATGACTATAAGCACAACATAGAAATATAATTTCAGTTCACACCCTATAAAGATGATCAATGGTAAAATTACATGGAAAATATATAATCACTTGCCTTTGTCAAAGGAAAACCTATTGAAGGAGTTGATTTCCCTCAAACTAAAATTATTTTCACCACCCAATTGCAACAAGTGATGATTATTTCCTACATGCATAAACTTGTGAATACTACCTAAGAAATTAAGGCTAGCCCCAATTTCAATGTCACTACCTCATCTAAGCTACAAATAATAGGTTTTTTACTTATTCCATGATGTGCCATACATGCATACAATAATAGAAGGTAATTTTTTAAAAAATAGGCTAGTCTCAAATGAATTCAAACTCATGGCAGAAAGTGAACTTCCCTCACACATGAGTACATTTTTTTCATACCTATTGACCTCCTTAAATGTATTGAGGCAAAAATAAAATACCTCTAATTCACACTAAAAAAAATTCCCTCATTGTCTTGTTAACCCACAAAAAAATATCTTCCTCCTATAGATCAAACTAAACAAATTGTATCTATGGCGCACTATCAAGTTGAGCAACAAGTTGATCTTCAACTTGGCATACATATTTTTTTCTCATCATCATTACTTGTATTTTGGAACCATATAAATAACTCTAATTCAAGCATATTGTTATCCATAGCATTAAAAGCTACACCTTCAAAGATGAAAGCCTCGTAATCAATAGTATCCTTATAATTTTTTTGGATATTAGTCTACCAACATAGCTCACTTTCACATGTGTTAAGGAATTCTTCAATACATGAATCATAAGCACAATTCAAGATGCAACTCACTTCATCAACACATAAAATATTACCATGAGACACCTCATGTGAAAAAATAAGTTCTTTGAATTGTCTCTTTACTTTAAAATCATTCAAACAATCTATTGTGTCATACATACTATTGAAAGAAAACTTATGACACATTTATTCTTCTTCCTTAATCACTATAACATTAATTTTGGTGACCAATGAAGCACACTCAACATGATAATTGCAACAAGTATTGAACCAAAGAAATAGGTTCTCATATTTATCCACATGATCACCATCTTCACACTTCCCAAGGGTAAGCTCTTCAAACTTAAAAATGATTTACTACACTAATATATATCTCAAAAAATTCATCACTAAGTGTAGCTACATCTATGTCATTCTAATGCAAACAAAGATCAATAGCTTCAATATCATAAATAAGGATAAAGAGGGAAAACATCAAACAAGAATCAAGTTTCTTGTTCATCCTTGGTATCATAAAAATGTACATGCCCCACAATTAATTTTATGAACTGGTCCATTTGACTATTCAATAATGCATACATCTTCTTTGTGTCCATGCATTGTACTTCTACTGTTAGGGGTTGAATCAATTTTTCTTCTCCAATCAAATTTATCCTTTTATAACTCCATTTTCGCAATCTTGTAGCACCTCTCTGTTTTTAATTATCCACTACTACTTTGGAACATTATTTTTCTCTCACCTTCTTTGTTATGCTATTATCCATGATCATATTCTCTTACCATTATGATTCCTATTGTTGCACATGGAATTTATGTTTTATCTATTAGTAATATCACTTTCTTGTATAGGCAGTTACCTCATCACTGGCTAATATTCATTTTGTACCTACACCCATGTTGCATATGTATGGGTTGTCATGTCTTCACCTAGTGTCTTGGACTATTGGGGTAGTTGTATGAATTCCCTTGGATGTTACATGTTGTGAGTAGATGAACCATATTGATATGGATCAAAAACATGTTCATTTTGACATTCTTTATCAAATGTATCATATTCATTGTATTCATCTTCTCCTTCCATGGAATCATATCCTGATACAAAAGACTAGTCATCCTCATCTTCATAGTATTCAAAAAAATATGCCTCATAAGGAAGATCTTTCTCTCTACTCACCCAAAGTGCATTTGGATTTTTTAGCATGGAAATTTTATCTTCCTAAAATTTAATCTTTGCAAGAAGTTGTTATTCCCATTAAAGGTGATATAACACCTCTTATTCATATTCACCTTCTTCTCTATATGAAAAATCGAGAGGGGGATATTGACCAAATCAATTGTTTCTACATATAGATAACTCATGCCACATTTTGTGCATAAAATTATTTATCCATGTTAATCCTACCAAGAAGAATGTAATCTCTTTCTAATTTAGCCTCTAGTATTTCAATTATTATCATTTATTTTTGTATCTTTATTTGAGTTGATTTAGTAGTTCTTTATGTTTAATTTTAAATCTATATGACATGTTGGGAGAAGTAAGATGTTGGTTAGAAGGACATGTATCATAATATTATCCCAATCTCTTCTACCAATAGTCATATAAATTCTACTTCCATAATAAAAAAAATGAATTTATCTATGCTTTTTTATTGTGCTACTACCTAATTCGTCAATATTAAATAGGTGTTGATCTCTTGAATTGGAAAATGAATATTTTTTACCTAAAGTACTAACTTTTAAATCTATATTTAGGTAGGTCTTAAAGACTTACCCTATATATATAATTGCTTTGATCCTCCCATGATGGATGTTATCTTCATGCACTAGTAGAAGTTGTATCTTGTTCGTGCAAGTTCATGGTCTCCCCTATTATCTCCATCTCAAAATATTTTATTTGATTACTAGTTCTAGGATGACGAAAATAGAGTTGCCACTCTTCATCTAGTGAGAGAATAACATTTCTCAAAAATTGATAATTCAAAGTACTAGGAAAGACCTAATTTCATTTCATAATTTGTTAAGGTTTTCAAGATGAAACCAAGATATTATGTTCCTAAAAATGACACCATTTATTGGTGATTGAAGTTGTAGGTTCCCAAATCCATAAAGGTAAGCCTCTTCCTAAGTTTTATGGGTGTCAAAATCAAGGCATAGCCTTCAACCTTATGGTGAATTAGGGAAACTTTTGGACAATTATTGAGGTGAGAAAAACCTCCTTCACTTCTAGATTTTGTAAGACAGGAGAGGCTTCCCTAAGGTACTATAATATATAATACCATAGAAACTAAACAGTTACAACAATAAAAACCATACCCATTGCATAATGCACCCCTATTTTAGTTTTTACTATGTACCTTTATGGTAATTTATAATATTCAAGGTCTATGAATGTATGTTATGATAAATCCTCATGCTATTATATGCATTCATACATGACAATTGGAACACACTAAATCATATCAAGTTGAAAAAGATATATATTTTTTTAGTGTATTATGATGATAGGGAGATGAAGCTAATAGTATATTCGTGCCTTTATCCAGTTGGATAATAGAGTCACAAATATACAAAATATGCAATAAATTTAAATCAATGGTGATACCTTATGAAGATATCATAAAAGAGTATGTCTTCCAAAATGCACAAAAAATTTAGGTTTTTCATGTATACTCATAACGAATAAAAGAAGTTGACGTAAAATTAAATGAGTCTACTTAGTAATCCATGAGCATACTCATACATTTTTTTTATTGTTATAAGAAGATACCATGCAAAATATTTATGAAGATTTTACAATCATCTATTTGGCCAACTAAATAAAAACACATCTAAAAATATACACGATACATAGGGAGATATTGAATCAAGGTCAACTCTTCCTTTAACTAGTCACTCTTCAAAGGTTACAAGTGTTTATTACAAATTTAGGTTAAACCCAAATCATTACAATGTCAAAATTATTTACCCAAACCTAAAAACTAAAAGCCGCATGGTTCTATTAAGTTTTTCTCTATGCTATGCTCTCATATTTTTCCTTTTTTCATTTTTTATCCTAAATCAAATATTTTAGGTCCCTAGTACCCTAAGATAAAACTGTGAAATCTACAATAAATTTCACAATATACCATAAGTATGCTATAGGAATCCTCATACCTATCAAGTGTCATTTTCCTTAAATTGTGCCTTAAAATACATAACAAATGTGCCTTGATGTATCATGAAATCATGGGGGAATGTTCTTCTCTAATCTACTAACCTTCTATGTATATATGATGCTATTAGATTTAATATGTAAGCCAAGAAAGTTCCCACAAAACTTGCTACTATGGTGACCAAACTTCAACAACCACATTAAATACACTATAGGAATCCTCCTCTTTTTTTAACTAGAAGTGTGTGAGAATATACACCTATTTTGGTGAATAGTAATTTTCAAGTGAGAAAATTCACGGGTAGTTGCAAGAAGGTAGGTGGGATGAAATAATGAAAATAACAATAGTTTTGGGGTTTTGAGGGTCAAGAGGATGACTGATAACTCTTACCACTTGTTAGGGGTTGGGGATGGGGTGTATGGCATACTAGGTATCCAAATAGGATCATGTCTAAACACACACTCATGTAAGGGAAACATTATGCAAGACATCAAGGATCAAAGATTAGGAGTGCCTCATATAACGTACCCAAATGAGGGAAAGTATTAACTCATGATCCCAATAAGATAGTGTTGCAAAAAGTTTAAATGATTAAAGTTAGAGGATATCACATACCATGTACCACATTAGGAGTATCCTTGCATCTTTGAATTTTAAAAGATATTCTTAAGGAAACATCAAAAGTTGAGGATCACATATACCAATGAGGAGGTATCGAGGGGGAATGATGGTTGAAACTCTAACTCTAAAAGGTAATTGAAAGCACGGGGTCGAAGATTTGCAATTTGAATGGAAAGTATGTCAAGAAGGTAAAGTACAAGAATTTGAAAAATATAAATGAAAAGGTTGTAAATTTGTGAAAGGGATGTTGGGAAGGAGAACCCTAAAATATTGACAAGGGGAAAAGGTGGAATGGGAAATTTTGGGGATCAGAGGCAAGGGATATCAAGTACCTAGGTACTTGGGTTAGCCTAAAATTTTGATGCAAGAAGAAACTTAAGGAAAAAGGCCAAGGTTTTGGGGATATACCTAAGTATTGTGGTGTTTTTATATTGAATATACCCCCTTTTATGTAGTATTCCCTACGATTATACACCAACTTCTCTCCTTCTATAGTATTTTTGTTCCTACCTTCTAAATTCTTCTTATTCAATGCACCCTCTTAGTTTTCAAAAAAATATTGATCTTATTTGTTGTTGTCTCAAATCCCTTGCTTCTATCACATTCTCAGAATTAGTAGTGGAATTATAACTTTCCACCATTATTTCTCCTATTTTTTTTATCTATCTCAAATGTAGGAATTCTTCCTATTGTTTAATCATGTTAATAAATATTTTTCCTTTGTATTTTCTCCTAAGTGCATTTTTTCAAAGTATGCTACCTACATTCTTATATTTAGTGATATTTGTGATATTTTTCCATTTCCTAGAGGATGAGGTTCTTGTTGGTTATTTTTCTTGCTACCTTCAATTCGAAGAGAAAATATGATGCCTAAACTTGGGGATCAAAAGATTAAGACAAAAATATGCTCTATAATCAAACTAAGGACAAGGAAAATCCAATGAACAAGGTTGGGCCCAACCTTCTGCACTTTGAGCTCCACATGACTCAGGAGGATAATCCTATTTATGATCAAGGATAATGAAAAATCTTCATCGAACAATGCCACAAGAATGAAACTAAGTCCCATTGGCACAATGCAAAATAATTAATCAACTCTTATTGATTCATTATTGTGTTACTCTTATTGATTCATTATTGTGTTACTCTCATTTAAAACTATGACTACATACCCTTTTTAAAGTGGATGATCATATGTTCATGGATATTTGAGTAAAGGATGTTACAATCTTAGCAATTTTAGGCATGATCCATTAAGCTTAACACAATGAACTAATAACTTACACAGACCCATCTTCACCTTAAATGTGCAAAGGAGTGATAAATGAACAAAATCTTAGGAATATCCCTTACATTTAAATCCTATGAAGATAATCAAACCTTAATAACTTAAATTTTATAAATTATTCATTAATATTTATCAATTTTAGAGCAATACTGGAAAAGAGGGCTACACAAAATAGACTGTTACCTATCATGAGCTACAAATTCACATGTCTTGCATCTTATATAATAGTTTTAAACATATCTTGATGATCATTTTGTGTATTATCACCTAATGATAATAAGATCTCTAAATCCTGCAATATAACCATACTTAATAATCCATCTAATAATGGCATTCCCACTATTTCCATGAGATCATTTCTAGGTTCAATCTTTTCTCTCTTGGTTGCATAGAAAATCAATTGCTTTGATCTTTCTTTTGTGATAGGATAATTGCTTGCAAGTGATTTCTAGGTGTTGTGGAGTTCAATGATCAACTTCAACATGGTATCAAAGCTCTAGATCTATAGCCTTCTATCTGGATTTTGAGAGATCCTATCTTGAGAAAAAAATTATAATTCTTTAATCTATTTTTCCAAAAAATAAAAATAAAAAATCATCATCAATTTTTCTTTTTTTACTTTTTGCAAAAGCAAAAAAAAAGTAACAAAAAAGCAAAAGAAGTAAAAAAGAAAAAAGCATAAAAAGATTTTTTTTAAAATTGCCACCCACTAGCCACTAACCAAGGTTTTTTGCCTTTTTTGACCTATTTCCATAAATCGACCATAACTTGGGCATACTGTGTCAAAATCGGCAAAGAGATATTGTCAAAAAGTTGGTTCCAAGCACTTTCCAATGGTATAGGTCTAGTTATTAGATTTTTCTACTAGTTGTTATTCTCAGTCAAAGTCAAATCTTCATTTTGCGCTTCCAATCTTGTAAGTTTTTGCTTGTATCTCTAATTTTCACGATTCAAGCGGTATTGGAAAGGTATTTCAGAACTCTTCAGATCTTTTCACATACTTTTTCCAAAAATTTCCCCAGGTACATTTTATTTAGTATTTTTTATTTTCACATTTTGCTTAATTACTTGAACGTCTTGGTACCTAGAATTGATCTATTTGCATAGGATGACATCATTTGATCTCCTTTATTAGTATTGAGGTCATTAGTCTTTGATTTTTTCATTTGAGTGAGTGTCATGGGGTTTTTGTTCATCCTTCTATGATCAACTTGGACAAGGACAATTATGATTCTTGGAAAAATGGCATCCTAACACATCTCAAGTGGCTTGATATTTTTCCTTATCTGACTCATACCTACACCAGACACACTAGGGAGTTTATCAGCATGGGGCATCATCAAAGATCATATTATAGGGGTTATATGTTCTGGTGTTGATCTTGACACTGTGTGTGTTTTATCGGACATTGAATGTCCCCACACACTTTGGAATAGACTTTGGGAGATCCATGGAGACCATCATATCTCTCCATATCTAGAGGATCATGTTGTAGATTATCTCATCCATCTTGTAGATGTATATTACATACCCTTTAATGACGATACTTTAGAGGAGCTTGAGTATATCATAGGTTTTGCATGTTATGATGATTCAGAGACTTGTCTTCATGTTACCACTCTTCAAATTGAGACTACATCATCATCTTCTATTGTTCCTAATTAGTTTGATATCACCACATCATTCATGCTTATTGATTTAGTGCAACATCACATAATACATCTTCTAAACACAACTACTTGGGATTCATATCATGTAGACATATCATTCTTGTTTATGAAGTTTCAAATTGTAGATTTGGAGGATTACTTTGAGGACATTCATCTCCTCTTTATTGATAGCCACATCAATGTTGTTGTCCCACCATATTCATCACCTTTGCAACTTGTTCTATATCATTCTTCACAGGATCTTGGATTGACATCATCGCTTTTTGACATGTGGATACGTGAAAAGTTTTCAAAGGCACACATCATTTGGATTTGGATTCTTGATTCACCCATTCTTTTGGATTGGCTTCTCCAATCACCAGAGGATCTATTTCCTCCTAAGGGGAGAATTTGTTGTTTACAGGCAGTGTATCACATTTTGTATTTAGACGTACATCATTGGCACAGGAGCTACTTCTTTATGGGGGGATTTATGTCCTCTTTTTCTCTCTCCTATTACGGGGACATCTATTTTACTTGCATGATAGAATCATTCCTTGGGGGTGTTGGGAATAGGATGCCATTTAATTGCAATCCTAAACATATTTCATGTATCTCCTAAGTCCTTGGAAAGTGTTCCCCAACACTAAGATTAGAAAGATATTAAATTCAAATGAAATGAACATGTAAATTGACATTTGTGATTATTCCTAAATGATAGGAACATGTAGGGATTCCCAGAAGAGATCCTACAAAATAGGAGCACATGGGGCACCCACATGGAAGGTGGAACCCACTTTGTTTTCAGTTAACTGATTGGAGAAAGATAACACTTCAGTAATGCATGTAAAGATCCTAGAAGTTAGGAATTGATATTTACATGAGTGGAGTTTAGTTCAGTTCAATTCAATTCAATTCAAATCAGTTATGGTTTAGTTATCTTCAGTTGCATGTAGTTAGTTTCAGTTGAATGCTAGTTGACTTCAGTTGACTTGGAATGCATGACTAATGACTTGATTTGCATGATAGATAATAGGTGATACATTCAGTTAAGTGGGGATGATCAATCATGCATCATGTTTGCATGAATTGATGGAGAGATATGTTTCAGTTAACATAGATTGACTTGGACCCACCTTGGGAGCCCAAGTTGAGATCTTGGAGTTAACACCTTTGCATGAGAAGATATTTACAAGGATCAGTTAAGTGGGGCCCATTCTTGGGCACCAACTTTGAGGAGAAGCTTACAAGATATCTTCGAAACCAACAATCGGTTAACACTTCATTTTGGGATGCCCAAATTGATGAAGGACTTGGTTTGACATTGTTTTTCACGGAAGAACTCTACTTGCACAAGAATGGTGTAGATATTTGTGAGGAGCTTTATCCTCTTGTAATTGTCAACTCTTTGGAGTTTACAATGTTCACAATTGTCTATTTATTGCAACAAGCTGAAGAGAGTTCTAAGAGAGTACTTTTGTGAAGCATGGCACAGGATGTGTGGATTCATGCTTGGACACATGAGAGTTTATTGTAGGTTGTGAAGAAGAATTGTTGAAGGAAAAAGAAGCATCTCAAGCAAGGATTGATAAAGAATTATGGTAATATTTTTCTAAGGTTAAATAATACAAGCACTATTGATTATGGTGGTGGATTTTTTTTTTCTGAAAGGGTTTCTCCACGGTATATGTTGTGTCACATCTATCTTCTAGTCTTATTCTTCTACAATCTTTTGTCTACTTCTATAATTGGTAAAATGAATCTAAAAAAATAATCATATACAAAGAAATTCTAACAAACAACACTTAATTAGATGTATAATCTCATATTTTTACAAAGTATTAAGCTACATAATTACCTCCATTTTCAACAAGGGGATCACATTGAGTCCTCCTTCTATCCTTCTTTCACTAGTGCGGTCATTTATTTTTCTCTTTTGGAGAGAATTTTTTCCCATGTGGTTTTCTCCTTCTCTCTAGTTATGAGAGCTTCATTTATTTGTACATGGGTACCTCATCAAGACTTGTATCTATAACCCATCCATGCATCCATCATTTCATTCTACATCTAGGTTTAATAGCTTCTCCCTAAGTTGATCTTAAGGGAGGTGTTAGAGTAATCAGGATAATCACTTGATAATTAATTAACCATTAATTAATTATTAAGTCCCTTATTACTTTAGTTCACTTAAGCTAAACTTAGGAGTGATTTTTTATTATTAATTTGAATTAAATATAGGACAATTTGTCTAATTACATGAGATTAGAAAACTTATCACTATCTAGTCAAACCCTCATCTAGGGTTTCCTTTTGCATGCTTTTATAAATCTTGCACATTCATTGTAATAATTCAATTCAAAACCATTATGGTTAATACATTGCACACATCAGTTCTATTTTGGATTCAATATTTTCTCTCTTGGTTGCATAGCAAATCGATTGCTTTGATCTTTCTTTTATGATAGGATAATTGCTTGTAGGTGATTCTAGGGTGTTGTGGAGTTCAATCATCAACTTCAACACTTTATGAAGGAGAAAGAAACCTAGAAATCATAGAAGCATGGCACCTAATAGAAATCAAGGCCTCAATCAACAACAATATAGCATAGGAGACTATACCACATAGATTTTAATTACTTCCCCTCTATCCATTCTCCCTAGAACTAACTAAAAATGATACCCTTTTTTGCTTCCATTTCTTACATAAACATTTATCTCGAGGTAACAAAATTTTTACCATATGCACATATTTCCTTTGTAACCTCATCCTAAAGTAGTGTAGGGAATTATAACTATTGCAGAGTCATTTTGAACTTGATTGTAATTTTTTTTTTCAAAATGCTACTAAAAGGGTGCTCAGATAGGAAACTTTCTACATGCAATATTCAAGCACTCAAACTATGAATTCTACCATTAAAATGTGAGAAATTAATGTTCTAAATCCCTTCTTCACATGGAAACATAGATTCATAATATCCCTCACCTGGAGTATTCCTTCATGTTTGTAATGATGCATTGAAATGCATGAATATGTTTTAACTTTTCTCCCTTGCTTGTGGAAAATAGGGTCCCATCTCCATCCAAGTCATCAATTTAACAAAACATTCATGCACTTTTGGGAAGGTATCGATGGTAAATTGGTGGTGAGGGATCAATAATCAAGCATATTTAGTCCCATATATTTGAGTGAAAAGGGTGGAGAGGTATTCATGAAATGAAGATAACAACTAGTACTTGTATCTTAAGGAGGTGCAAGGGTTATGTTGATAAAAAATTATATATAAGTTAATATGTTATAGACTATAATTTTATATGTGCATAGAAGATTGTAAAAGAGGTGCAATGGTTATGTCAATTGTAACTTATATAGAATTTCATAAAAAGATATTAAAAAAGTGTTTATTGGATTTTGAGATAATGTCTCAAAATTAAAGAACTCTATTTGAATAACTATTGGATAAGGATGCTCAGTGGGGCATAACTATCATCTATTGTTCAAAAGTAATCCATTAATAAGTAATTGTTCTTTTTCTTTTATGGCTAGAGGTTTGGGTTCTCCTTTGGTTCACTCATAGGGGTGGTTTTTTTTCTAACGGAGTGGAAAATGTTTATCAAGTGTCATGTAGCATATAATTGAATCTAAGGACATTACAAATTGACTCTTCATCTAAATTTGTATTCCATGACAAGAGACACAAGTTCTCTATAGAAGGATAGATGAATTAGAGGAAAAAATAAACAAATATGAGCTTGAGCTCTATTCACATAATGGAAATGAATTCTTTGAACACAATACATTCTATGACTTCTTTGAGTTGTAGTGGTAATTTCCCTACATGAACTAAAAAACGATGAGCTTGAGCTCTATTCACACAATGGAAATGAATTCTTTGAACACAATACATTCTATTAATTCTTTGAGTTGTAGTGGCAATTTCCCTACATGAACTAAAAAAAGATGAGCTTGAGCTCTATTCACATGTTGTAAACAACTTTTTTTAGCACAATACATTCTACTACTCAATTTTTTAGTTGTAATGAAACTATATTTATACCATTAAATTAGTGGTTGTTCAATTTATCATAAGAAAATGGTAGAAATCAAATCTTTACAATGAGAATATTGTGAAATGTTACGAAATGAAAGAACATAATAAAAAAGAAGATGCAAACTCCAAGGAGGGTTGCTTCTAAAATGAAGTAGAGTGAAATTAAGCAACCAATGACAAGGGGTACACAAATTTGGGCAAGAGATGAGGTAGGTGTCCACATTGAAACTGCTTAGTGGGCAAGAGCAACATGAAAGACCTTGATGACAATGTAACCTAAAACCCAACCAATGAATGGGAACATTGAAATTAAAAGCCCAAGAGGGAAATGGTGGAACATACATGGATTATTTGTTATCATGTTTGACAGGTCATCCAAGCATGGGTTTTCTACTACCTCTTTACCACATAAATTGAGAAATTTATGCCATGGATTGAATTCCTTTGATAATAAATTACAAATCAATATACTTGTGGTTGAAGAGTGACAAAGAACCAAATTTAGACTTTATATTCATTTTAGTCTTCACTATGTGATAAAAGGAATCTTGGAAATCCATCAAAATTGGAAGTAGCTACCATGAACAAGCTTAAAATATGTTACATTTCAAGCAAGGAATATAATGTCATTATTTTGTATATTTAATATTCTCTATTAATAAAAATATAATAATAAAGAATTCATGTTTTCTACATTGATTAGATCTCTATCTATAATAAATGACAAAATGAAAATCCTCTTGTTAGGTGATAAAATTGAGGCATATAGGAAGAAGAATTCATGGCTCATTTTATTAACCTATGAAAAGTGCAAATTTAAACAAGAATAAATGTATTTTATACCATATTAAAGTGAAGAAGATGTTAAGGATGCTCAATCAAAAACATACATCTTTGTATCTTATTATATTTCTGCTCCACCTCCAACACTTTGTCACTTACTTCCTCAATAAAATATTCAGTTTGCAATAAGCATAGATCATAATAGAATAAACCTTACTTGAATTTTATGTAGAATTGGACATGCTCAATTGATAAAGTAGTGAAACTTTACCAAACAATTATGCCATCTAAATGGAAATATTTCACTTTGCAAGTAAATTTTACCAAATAATCAAAAAGGATATTTCCAAATAACAAGTAAAACACCCAGAAAATATATTTTTCCTACTTTCTCAAGCTCTTTTTGAATTCACTAAAGCTTCTCAATTACCAATATGAGTTCATTGTCAAGATTAATTTCTTTTATCTTCACCTTTATATTTTTGTCTACCATACTCGAAGAGAATTCATCAATACCTTCCACTTGGTGAAATCGACATAAAATGGTAGGTTTCATAGAGTAAGAGCATTCTATCAATAAAGTACAAGAGTGCAACAAGACCAATCATTTTGGAGAGTAAGTGATCTGTATAGGATCTAGACTAGATTGCAGTATTTAAATGCTTAACATTTACAATGCTTTTACAATGGTTATTCCAAGTTAATTAAATCAAAGTTAACTTAAGGAAATAACAAAATGAAAGTAATAACAAGGTGATTTAACAGAAAAGAAGGAAATGAGAGACAGAAAGAGAGAGAAGAAGAGAAGTGCAAACAGTTGATAACGGAGTTCGTCACGAAAGTGACTACGTCTCCGGGTCCACTCCAATAGAGAGACTGATCCGATTAACTCCAAAATCGATTACAAAGCACCACAATCATTCTCCAAGCACTTCGGCAGCATAACAACACTCTGACGTGTGAGAATGACTCAAAGAATCTCCACAAGACCTCTCTTTCGATTATCTCCACAGCTTCAAGACTTCGTCACCTGAAAGAAAACTTGAATTCCAACTCTCACCTCAAGCTCCCTTTAAATACATAAAATTTCCTCAAATTGGCCTTTAACCAATTGATTTGAAAATATTCCCCTTATCTCTCCAAAATACATAAAAATCTTTACAATCTCCCTTTTACACATAAAAATCTTCAAAAATATCCCCCTTTTTACATAATAAATCTTTAAGAATATTTTAGAGCCCTTCAATCTTTCTTCTTTTCGGGCTTTATAGTTTTGGGGGTTACATTTTAATCTTTAAAAAGGATTATAGTTTGTTTTGATACAAAAAATTAGGGGATTTGATTTTAAAAAATTAAGGCATTCGGTTTTAGAATGTTGAGAAAACCAACCGATGCCAATTTAGTATTAAAGACATCGCATGGCTTATCGGTGGTTAAACCTTTTGCTAGTTGGGTGGTCGGCGGTTCCAACCCCGCCGACCACGTTTTACCACTCACTACGCAAAATCCAAACAATAAAGACAACTGGTGGGATTGTATGGTTAGGCATCTCTTCGCGGGTGCAACGGCTACCAACCACCGGCCAAGGCGCATGGGAGAAGATCTCGGGGTCGAATCCCCTCAACCGATTTTGTTGAAACAAACCAATAAATCCGCGGATGAGCAGAAGACAGTCAGACTGCCACGTGTCATCCACCTATTGGTTGATCTCCGCCGATGTGTTCGCCGACTCGGATGACGTCCACTGACTGTGTGCCACGTGTCAGGACGCTACTGGCCGAAGGTGCTGACTAGCCATCCACATGTCGAGTTCTAATTCGCCGACTATGCCAAGTCACCTGCCAACTGGATACCAACTGTCCGCCACGCATGCGTACGGAATGCCTTGTCGACAGTACGGACGGACACGTGTCGCTTGCTGATTGGTCCGTACGATCTGAGTCACCTGCCACGTGTCGGGTCAGAATTTGCCCATATGTGTCCGTACAGTACGGACTGCCACGTCAGCATGATGACGTCATCACCTGTCCCTCCAAGTTGACTGAAGTTTGTCTGCTTCTAACTTGAGCATACGACGTCGGATTCATCTCGACGAGCTCTTCGTGATGACGCTGATTCCGTCGATTTCTGAGATGATTAATTTTTTTCGCCTTCTGGACGCCCCTGATCCCAGTTTGACCGAAGGTTTGACTGGCCATAACTTGCACAAACGGACTCCTTTTCGCTCCGTTCGAGTTGCGTTGGAATCAGGGCGCTGAGCTCTTTCTGATGGTGCTAATTTTGGAGAAAAATGAGACACTTCAATTTCCACTGAAAAATGTCCACCGGATCAGTAAGAGCATTCTATTAGTAAAGTACAAGAGTGCAACAAGACCAATCGTTTTGATCTCCACTCCATCCTAATGAAATAAAAATTCCCTAAGCCAAATCATGTAATCTAGCTTGTTTGAAGCAATACTATCACTTGTAGGAGCCAATTTTTTTAGAAACAAAGATAACCCAAGTTTATCATGGGACAATTAGTTTGTCTAACACTACATGTGATGCCAAAGAGAAGATATGAAAGGTACAAACATCTTGTAGATAATCATATGCATACATAATAGGGAAGCCTATGCCAAAACAAAGTAATGGAACAATGAGTAGCCACAATAGTTACCATGCCTCTATTGCTTGTTTTAGAAGGGAAATAAATTTGTGCAGTAATTACTTAAAATTAAAATGAACTCCCTGCAAACTGAAATGATAAATTGCTCTGCTCCAAATTTAATTAATAATTTCTAAATTAGCACACTATGATTATTTAAATTTAAAGTCAATCAAAAGATGAGTTGCATTGCTAAAATTGGCGGTGAATCATCAAAGGCTATCAAAGGAAAAATTTGTTCTAACTTTTAAAAAATTCTATGTTAAAATATCATGATGTTGAAATTTTAAATTGATTAAAATATTCATTTGAGTGTGGTGTATTCCAACCAATAAATCCATGTGTAAATTTGTATTTGAATGAATGTGACATTGAACACTTAGTTCTAGGTGAAACTGACATTCAAAGCCTTGGTCTAGATAGATTCAAACATTTAATATTATTAACTACAAGTTTGTAATGACAGGAGAGTTAGTAAGTCTGTAAGTTTGTTTAGATAATTTCAAACATTTAATATATGCATTCAAGGTGGTTTAGCGCCTCTCATGGAGTGTTTGGTGGGTCATGATGAGAAGTTGCAAGCTCAATTTGTTGCCTCTTGGAATGAAAGGAGAGTTACTATGGGAGGAATTTCATTTGAAGTTAATGAAGATGTTATTGGCAAGGCAACAGGTCTTCCCTGCACTGGTAAGAAACTTAAGAAGTGCACCAAAGTCTAGGAATTAGAGAGCCTTAATGCCTTTTTTGAGAGAATGAGAAGTCGATCAAGAAGCAAGCAGGTTTCGAAAGTGAGGCACTTCCTAAACCGTGGGATCAGGTTTATCTTGCTCTCATGAAGTATGTTACTCTTGAGGGAAGATTTAAGGTATTTTACTTTTATCATTTGTTGTTACTTAATCACCTTAGGCACAAAATTCTCTTAAGTTTTCCTTTTTCCTTGATAACTTTCCTGGAAAGCTCAATAAAAGAAACCCTTGAAGCTACTACCCAAAACCCAAATAAACTGCCTCTACTTCCTTTACACTAGGGTCTAATTCTTTGACTCTACCATTTCCATTTGGCCATTTGTCCTCCCAAACCCATTTATGTTGTCCATGTTGAAGAGCTAGAATCGCCCGACCACTCCCTTGATAAACCCTCCCTTGCTACTTCTATCGGTCCCAATAGGAAAACTCCCCCTATGGAAATTCAACCCAAAAGTGCTCCTAGACTAAAACCACCTGCAAAAAAGAAGAAAGGTGGAGTGGAAAATGCTCGGTCTAAGGTAGCTGCTAGGCTGTGTGAGTTAAAAAATGCCCCTACCAAGAAGGACATCAAACCATCAGAAAATACTAAAGGTAAGAAGGAGACTTTGTGCCAAGTGGAGATGTTGACTTTAGACAGTGAGGGAAAGAGCACTAAGGATCGAGATTCTAAAGGGGATACCATTGTGGCGGCTACTATGGATGTGAGGATGGAGCAAACCAATGTCAAGAGGTCCCATAGGATGGATAAAAAGATGGAGGTTCTGGTGGATGAGATATCCAACAACTCAGAGGAGACTAGCGGCAAAGAGGGGCAGACTAGCAACAAAGAGGAGTGCATTAAGGACGTTGTCAAGGAAGCAGAGGAATTTGTTGAAGGACCTAGCCACTTCTTGGATATGAAAAAAATGATCAATGCGGACTCCACCACCCAGTCTTCAGACCCAATGGATAGTGAGGAAGAGACTATTAAGAGGACAAATGACATGACAGAGGATTTCAACAAGCTGCAGGAACAAGTGGAAAAATCGGAACATAAGTTCACTCGGTTGACATGATTCACCATGAAGATCATTCACATGTTTACTACCACTCTCTCAGAGGTTCTCAAGAAAGAGGTGGAGAAGGAAAAAGTGGGAGAGGGACCTAATTGGGTGGGTGATGATGTATTAAATCTTCTCTTTGAGAAGTGGGATGGTATTACTATGTAATGTGTGGGTCTATGTTTTGGGTTGTTGGTTATTTTCTGTTGTCGATCCGTTGTTCCTGTTTCTTTTGTTTTATGATGTTACTAGTATTTTGATGTAACTATGGATTTCATCTCTTTTTGAACCATGGGGCTCATTGTGTAAAGGGTATTGCACCCTATAAATGCAGCTTACCTTATCAAAAACTACAAGTCTGTAAGTGAATTTCAACCAAATATTTTGAAAAAATATAAGGTTTTCATAAACATGAAAGAAAGAAATAAATAAAAATCCTAAACACATTTACTAATATATGATTGTAGTTTAAACTTTAGCATAGAAAAAAGTTATATGCTTCTGACATTAAAGACTATAAATAGCTTTTTATTCTTAATTCAACTCAACTTCATTTACAATAAAAATGGTTTAATGCACAACATGAATAATTTCTTGTATTTTTTTTTTATAAATACATTAAAAGAGCTCTGTAAATTCAATGATGCATCATACATCTACCATTAAAATCAATTCATATCCTATCCTCTATGATTAAAATAAAATAATATTGAATATCTATCAAAGCTTAGCTTTAAATGGGTCCCTACTTCTTTATTTATCTCAATTGACTTATCCACCACCATTGAACAAGGTGTAAAGGTAGCTTTGAACCAAGACCAATGTATCATTCCTCATATAAAACTTATGCAGAGCTTAAATTTCTCAAACTATCTCTTCCCGTATCTACCCAATGACTAGATAGATTAGAGGCAGAGAAATCAAAAGATCCTCTTAGCTTTTTTATTGTTGTTTGGTGGAAGTAGGCATCCTGGAGCTTGAAATTTTCTTCATGCTAGAAGGATATTCTTCTATCAAACCTTTTAGACAAGAAGTAAGAAAAGGGTCATAATAAATTGTTATAGATGCAAAATTCTATCACAGTTATTCAAAAGCATTCTACCATTTTAATTTAGTAAAAACTTACCAACCATTTTGAAAATAAAATGTGCTTTGAGTTGCATTTATGTCTTTGGACGAGTTAGTCATATAGATCTCACAAACCACCTTATTTTGGGTCTCATAATCATGGTTGACATTCTAACGTCCCTCTCCATTGCAAGAATCTTCACTGAGGTCCCACTTTATATTTCTTATTTTGTCTTTTATAGATTTTAAGTGTTTCAACTGTCCACAGATAGAATAGAAATATATAAGAATAAATTACATCATGATATGAATTTGCTACTATGACTCATGATGTCCAAGAGAGTTAAATTTAATGTGCACTGAGTAAGTATTTTAATATGTAGATTACCTCCACAATATATTTACGTAAAGCTAAAATAATTTGCTGAGAAATGAGTTTGTGTAAACTAATTTTCATGAAATATTGGACATGAAGATTAATTAAATCAATTTTATTACCTTCTTGTGGTTCTGTTATTTTTGTTGCTTTCCTAGATGTGCACTGTAATAGAAGGCTTATTTGTAATCATACAAAAAAATGTAAAACCTAAACGAGAATTGATGGTAATTGCAGAAAAAGGTGAATAATGCAAGTAACTCTAAGTTGAGCTCTTTGTCTTGAACATTCAATTTTCCTTTGACGTAATGATATAAGACTCAAATGACTGAGGCTTTCTTTCCTTATACATACCAACAATCATTTTATCTCAAGATAATCCAACCACAGGTATTAAATAAATTGCATATTTTGAATCTTAATTTATCTTTTGTCATCTATATCTCTCATCCAAGTGTTCAATAGCAATTTTTCACATTTTCCTATTCAATTTCCCTCAATATATTATAATATGGTGCTAAAAACTTAATAGAAATGAAAAAATTCAAACCATATCACAATTTGGAGCCAATGAAGCATTTCTTCTTGAAAAGATCTACTCCATAATCAAATCCATGAGATTTATACTATTGTGTATATAAGTATCATATAGATTGAAAAAGCAATGCAACACTCATCTTTCATTGGTTTTATGCCAAATGCAAGATCTTGCTAGTAACTAAGAAAAAGGGACCATCTTAATCTAATTCCTACTCCTATGAATTAAGATACTACTAGTGATTGCTTTTTTAAAATTTGTACAAATATAAGCACAATGAATATTCACCATAACCAAGCAGTAAATATGTAGTTACTCAAATGAATTCCTTATAAGGACTTGGAGTTATAAGTTTAAAAGTTCTATTTAGATGCCCAAACCTTTATATGCTAGTGCACAATCCAAAATAGGCTTACTTGCTCAATTGCATACCAAGTAGCAATATCAACATGATAGGAAAGTATTTATTAAAAATATTATAAATCATAATAGTTTTTAAATTGCAAGGAAAAGAAACAAAATATATTTTTCATGTTTTCCTAAACTAAGTTGCATAAATGTATTTGTAGGTGATAAAAAGGATTCACAAAGCTTATAATAGAAAAGTTCAGAAAACAACCTCAATAAAATCCTTCTTTAGGTACTAACCTTAAATAGAAAACTTCAAAAAATAACCTCAATAAAATCCTTTCTTTAGGTACTAACCTTAAATATTGGTTGCACTTTGTTGTAAAATACCTTACTTGACCTACCACATCCTAAACAAGGATTAAGTATCACAACCATTGAAGGAAAAGTTTTACATCTAACTACATGTCTAGGAGCAAAATCTCTAGGATCCATAAATGATCCTTGTTACTTCGATGATAACAGAGGAACTTTTTTTAATTTGAGGTTTATGCTTGATGTTTCTTCTAATTAAAAAGGATCTTTTCCTTTCTATAGAATCTTAGAGGTTTGTCCTTTTTTACTTAGGGCCAGAGTTACCTATCCTAAAAATTTTACTAGGAATGCCCTACCTGGTGATCTCAGTAGCCTGCTTAATTAAACACATATTTGGGTAAGGAATTATTTTCAACCAAGTGTTAGTGAGAATACTTAATGCATAGTGTTGGAATTCTCATTGAGTGATAGTTCACTTAGTGTACAAATGAAAATCCACAAAAGTATAATTACTTGTTAAAATTGACCATGGAAACTCCAAATACTTAACCAAATTACAATCAACATATCACTTAATTAATAAGCATCAAGTTTTTATAGTCCTTGATATTTAGTTCCAGAGCTTTTATGAAAGATTGTGTTGAATTTTGTGGAGCTTCTAGAAAAAGATTTCTTCTATAAGTTTTGTAACTAAGTCACTTAATTGAGAAATAATAGGTTTTATGTAGATTAGACATCTATAAAAGAGAGGCCAAAGAGACTCATTTTACTATTATAATTGTTTCAAACAAGTTTGAAAAGAAGTGTCTTGTGGAGCGTCATAGACTCATGCATTCCTTGTTGCAAGAAAAGTTGGATAGTGGATTGCATGCTCTGTCAATTTTTTAAAACTCCTTTAGAAGGGGCCAACATGCAATTTCTCTTCAACCCTTTGGTTAAGAACTTAAGAATTTAAAGTTATTCCATTATATGGAAGACAACTATCATCTTACCTTATTTTCTACTAGAAGCAAAGAGGTGTAGTTAGCTTGCTATTGTACTTGATTCTATTATATAGTCAAATTTGTTCTAAATTGTAAGAATCTTGATTCATTTTGAGAGATGATTATCATAGTTCACTAAATTTTGGATTAAATTTCTATAAGTTTGGTTTCTTGCCACTAATTTTCTATTCAAACATTTTGAAAACATGAGAAATGATGAAAATATTAAAAAATAAAATTGGGAAGTAACAAAAGATAAACTTGCAAATACCTTCTATACCATGATTTGTAGTAAATGAAGTGAATCAAAGCCTTGTCAAGAACACCATTTTTTTCATACACTACAGTTATTGCATTCCATACAACCTAACCTAGACAATGCATTTTGTTAAACAATTCATGTACTTTCTTCATGCTACCATAGTTTGCATACATGTCTATTACCATAGTCACAACAACATCATCTAACAAAAAAATGACTTTCAATCACATTATGATGGATATCCATACCCAGTTTCCAAGCTCCTATTTTGGTACAAGTTGGGAGAACACTGACAAAGACTGATGAGTTTAACTTTATACGTATTAGTTGTATCTATTTGAAAAACCCTAAGTCATTATTAACAACTCTATTTTGTGGACATTCCACAATCATCATTGTAGACACCTAAAAATGGTCTGGAGAATCTAATTAATGAAATATGACTTATTTGATTAATTAATCTTAAATTCATCTACTTAGTAAATAAATAGAAATATTTATTTATATTAAGTTCACTATTAGTTCTTCTATCTTATCATATTTTCCTCTTAATTAAATAAATAAAATTAAATACTTTGTTTTATTTAATTATTATCATTATTATTTCTTTTATACTTTATCCATTAAATTCTATCTTAAATTAAATATACAACTTCAATAGTTGGCATTATTTAATTATTACATCATACTTCTTTTCTTCTATTTAATTTAATAAACAAACTTCTATAGTTTATTTTATTAAAAAATTTATTCATATTTTGTTGAATTTAAATAAACCAAAAATATTTAAATAAATGCATAAATCAAATCCCTCTATTCACTCACCAATAAAATTAGATTTTTCAAATCTAATTAATTTAACTGTCATTCATGGGAAAAGCCTCGGGGAAAAACCTGTAGGAAATCCTCTCAATCTTCTACCTCAAATCTTTCCTCTCATCTTGCCTGGTGTTTTCATGGGGAGGAACAATCCTCCATGGTTAGCTCCACCTTATCATCTCATACCATTCAAAATCTTCAGATTTAATCTCAACCTCTATTGTGTTACCCCTATGCAAATGTGTTGTCGGGAATCTATATATACAGCCTTTTGAATCGTCAAAATCATCTAAGAATCATCATCCTTTATGCAAACTTACTCTGCAGGAATTAGTACTCAAGCAACCAAGCAATCATAAGCATTAGCATCATCATTTTAGTATCATCATAGCATCATGGCATCAATAGATTTCATATCATGACAACATCATTAGTTTTTACTATAGCTTTCATCCATTAGGATTTATTTATATAGTAGCATCAGATCATCTAGAATTCATTAGCAATCATCACATCATTGCATTTAGCATCCATTTCGTTCTCTAGATAGGCATTTTAAATAGTTACAGTGCTTACAAATCTGAGAGCTTCTGTAATTTGATAAATCTTTGGAGATAGGAGACAATGAGACGCTTTCAAGCTTTTCTGTGTTTTAAATTAGTTTAATTCATGTTTAATCTTGATACAATGTTTCATTAAGAGGTGTATTTAATTGCATTTAGTTTACATTTTTCTACATCTTACATTATGGCGCCCACTGTGGGGTCGTACCCCATGTTTTTAACAAGTTTTTCTGGAAAGTTTTCATATAGGTTTCTGGCATGTTTATTTTAGCACGATCGAGGGATTTTTAAGCACTTTTTAAGAAAATTATAGCGCTTTGAAGACTATTTTAGTGCTTCTGATAAATTTTGTAGCGCTTTTGACCTTTATTTTAGCACTTATGGCTGTTTTAGAGCTTCTGATAAATTTTGTAGCTCTTCTGACCTCTATTTTAGCGCTTCTAATAAATTTTGTAGCACTTATGCATCTGTTTTAGTGCTTCTGATGAATTCTGTAGTGCTTTTGCATTTGTTTTAGCGCTTATGATGAATTTTGTAGCTCTTTTGACCTCTATTTTAGAGCTTTGACAATCAATCTTAAAATGGCCATATCTTGGTCATACAGAGGTCTTTTTCGAATTTTTTTTTTTGAAATGGGGTAGAATTTCATAAGATATGAAATGGTGTAGGTATTTCTCACTTTTTGTAGAGTTAAAATTTTCAATTTTACATTTAAAGTCAAATCACATTGTAACTTGGTCTAAGTTTTAGGGTTTTTATGCTAAATCATTCATCTAACCCTTATATCTTCTTATTTCTTCATCTCATCTAAATTTTTTGAGAATTTATTGCATGTTTTAAGAAGAACATGGAGCATTTAAGTGAAAGAAAGCATTTGATATCCATTGTAATAGTGTTTTCAAACACTCATGGGAAAATAACCCATCATATGTTATTTTTCATTCATGCTTTAGGAACAACTAGCATTACTTTGGGCTTAAAATTAACCATCTACACAAGCTTTGTCAAAGTTGGTTAAAAAGAACATTAGAAACTCATTGGTTTTTGGATTTGGACTTAAAATGAATCAATCTAGGATAGACACTTCTTCAGTTGGTTTTAAAGTGAATCAATCCTAGGATAGTCACATTTTCAATTGGACTAAAATTTATCAATCTAGGGTAGTCACCAAAATTTTCAATGTGGATTTAAAATTTACACCATGTCTTTTTGTGAAGCAACATCTTCACTGTGAAGCAACATCTTCACATAGATAGAAAATTGTAGTTTGGGCTCTAAAAATTTGAACAAGTGGTATCTGTGTTTGAATGGTTGATAGGCATATGATCTCCCCTTAACTGGGTGATCCAAAAAGATAGATTCATCATTTTTATGCATTCTTCAAGTTTTATTACATCCTTTAGAAGGTTTGTTGTAGTGGGAAAAAGTACTCACCCTATGGGAATGACCTAAGTGGGTTCAAACCAAAGCCAAGTTTTTCCACCCCACTATAAAATTTAAAGCAAATCTAGGGAAACCCACTTTTGTTGGAAGTGTGCAAGATAACCATCTACAAAACCTTTGTTCTAAAGGTTGGGAGGTCTCCTAAGGGAGTTTATCACTTGCTTCTCTGAACGGAAACCCTTTCTAAGAACCATAGTGTAGTATCTAGCTGAGTCAGTAACCAAACATTGTAATACTCACAGTGTAAGGGGAGGGAAGAATTTTCCCCCAAGACATTCACCATATAATTTCCAAGGACCATTTACTTAGGGGATCGAGAAATCTAACCTTGAGTACACACCTAGAAAAGACAAAAACACGAGCGTCCTCTAGGGGGTGACACGGCTATGTGAGTTGACGCAATTTTAAGTTGTGGGTTGTTGAGTATAACGATGACTTTTTGACTATTAAGAGTGAGTCTGTCTGAAGTTCTTTATTGTTATCAAACCAGTGAAAATAGGACCATGTGTGGTTCATTTGAACATAAACTATATGTTTAGATTACAACTCTTAAAAACAACTGTCTACATTTGATTTTTGTGTATTTCAAAATTATTAAAATCCAGATAAAGATCATCCAAAAAAAAACAACACAAAAGAGTCAAAACAGAATCAAACAGTGAAATTTATGATTAGGGATTGGAAATCCACAACATTTGTCAAGAAATCCCTCACAACAAGAGTCAAAAATCCAAAGAACAGGAAATTGAAACTCAAACCACCATGGCTAAAATAGATGAGGATCAATTGAATGCTTTATCTCATCAAATGAGAAAACTTCAACAACAAATTGGGGATATGCAAAGGGAAACAAACACAGAAAGATATCTAATGCGAGACATCTACCCATATCCTCTTGACCAAACAATGAACATGAGACCTTCTTCACCAAAAACTACATCATCCAAGTTCAATGTCGTTGAATTTTTGCAAAAGTTCAATAAGCCCAAATCTAAATCCTCAAACACAAATGATATTGAGCAATCTTGTCATGTCATGTATTTATCTCCATCCACCATAAGCCAAAATAAACCTCAAGATTCTTTCACTCAAGTTAACAATTCCATCCAATCATCCTCCTCTATCATATCTTCAACATCCAATGATTCATGTCAATCTCACAATCCAAAGCATGCTATCATAGACTCCCCTACATGTCAAGATCAAAATATTATTTCCACTCCATCCAATGATATCAAAATTCCACAAAATCTTCCAATCCTTGATCAAGATCCCATTTCTCAAGAATCTTATGATGATCCCCTCCTTTCACTTTTCATCCAAAATAATTCCCTTCCATCTCAAGAGACAAGTATCCTTCCAAGTTCTTCTTCCACATCATCTAATCAATCCATACCATCTCATGATTCTATTGCATCACAAGAGCATGATAGTTCTTCCATCCTATCTAATGATGTCTTACTAACTGGTGATCAAGATATGCTTTCTACAAAATCTCATGATTCCCTTCCTCATCAAGATCAAGATATGCTTCCATTCAAGGATACCCTTTCATCCCATGAAGATGATTATCCTTCTCATGATCAAGATATGCCTTTCATACCACTTCATAATCCTTTTCCAAGTCAAGATCATAACACCCCATCATCCCCATGTCAAGATCCTATCACACCTATTCAAGCTATAGATGAACCCCACACCTATAAATTGGGATCCTCCACCTTTCTCCATTTTGGTTTACTTCCAACACCTATCCTCTCATCTATATCATATCCTCCTCAAAATGTACTTGCATCTTGTTTCACAAAAAATACATGTCCCATTGGTAAATGAATGTGTCAAATTATGAATTACAAAGGAAAAGGATTATGCCTTCATGATAAAGGTATCCTAGAACCCCTTTCTATTCAAAGAAACCCATATCACCACGGCCTTGGTTATACACCTAAGTTTCCTAGTCCATCAAACCTTTCATCTATCCTAGGTCCTCATTCTAGTTCATTGCACCTTTCATATATCCTACGTCTTCATCCTACTCCATCAAATCTTCCCTCTATCCTAGGTCCATATCCTATTTCTCAAGAACAAAAAAGGCACACATCCTTGATTCCCTTTCAAAATTATACCCACATTAACTCATCCATAATACCTCCATATCATTCATCTCAATCCACCCCTCCCATTACTCTTGGAAACAATTTGGGTGCCAAATATCAAAAGCTTTTGTATCAAAATCCACATGTATCAAAGGATCAACATGTCTCCTCGAAGAGACATGCAAAAATAAAAGAAAATTTGATCCAAAATCAAAAGAAAAATCTAAAAGGCCACAAAGGCCCATCAAAGCAAAAAGGCAATTTTCAAAGACCACAAAGGTCCATAAATAAAAAAGAAAAATTTCAAAGGTCACAAAGGCCCACAAAGAAAAAATCAAATTCAAAAGTCATGTGGATTCCTAAAAGTCTCATAGAAGCAATAAAATCTAAATTGGAATGCAAATTTGCTAATCCAAAAGCTTCCTCCAATTTTCCATCTAATAACCTATCACCTTCCAAATCCATTTTTCCTCCATCACTCCACCACCCTTCAAGGTGTGTGCCAATGTTGATCTTTCCATCCTTTCCATCTATCCATCAACAGGCCTTCCAACCTCCTATCCATTATCCAACATTCATCCCCCATCATTCTCCTTTAATCCAAACCTTTGCATAAGTCCCTAGATTCTTCCATCATATCATTAATTTTCCAACATTTAGGAGTCTAATTCCCATTGACATGGTTTATTAGAGGGATATTTGGTTGTGAAACTTGATGCTTAAGTCCTTCCTCCATATCCCTATCATCCATATCCTATCTTCCATATTCCTCTTGCACTCTACACTTAGGGACAAGTTTCGTCCATCTTATCATTCATGGTCATTATCCTTTCTATGCTCATTCCTTACATTTCCACCTTTGATCTTGACAAGGTTAAGGATCTTCTTGAACATCATATATCTTATCCTATACACTTTATCCATATCTTCCATAGCATATCTTTCATCTTATCCATATTCCATCATTCTTACTAAATACATCCTTTCTTCCTTTCCTCGGTCTTGATGAGGAATAGGGTAAAAATAGTTGGGCCTTGTGTCTGTATCTTATCTAGTTGATCTTGATCATCACCATTCATTATCTTTATCCTTTCTTTCTTCCATTCCATATCTCCTAGCTTATCAAAATCCATCTCATCATGTCCCTTTGCAACCTTGAATCTTATCATGCGCATCATATTTGAGCCTAGCTACAAAACATTATCCAATCCTCATATCTTTTTTCAATCAATCATCAACAATCATCAATCTTATCATACTTAGGGGAATCAGTGATCCTAAGTACTTATCATCATCATTCCTTATGGAATCAATCATTCCTGGCATCTTAATCAATCAACCATTAGCATCTTTTGACAAGACATATGTTGCTTGTGTGACATGTTTTGTAGTGAATCTTTCATTTTGATCTATCATTCATCCATGGTTGCATTACCCCTATTGTGGGGCATCTTGTTCCTTCAATCAGTCATATCATCTCATTTTATCTTAAATATCCTAAAAAATCCAAAAAAGAAAAGAAGCTACAAAATCCAAACAAATCAAAAAAATCAAAAAGATAGCAAAATACAAAAAAATAAAAAAGAATGAAAAGGTGCAATAAAAACATATAGTGAAAACCTAGAAATAGGTGCTATTTGTGATTCAAATCAACTCTCCCATCTATTTGGACACATGTCATGGTCGTTACTTCCACCATCATTTTACATCCATTATCATATCATATCACATGGTCCTATCTCAGCTTGGCTTGGGGGCAATATCTGAAAATCATTGGGGGCAACATAAATTTTGAAATTCACAAAATGGAAAAAAACAACAGAAAGTGATCAAAACGCAACCCAACATGGAATATCAATCATCATCGAAAACGCATCAAACATCAAGTTTACAACAGAAAATCCAAAAAAAAAAAATCAGGTATAAAAATTAGTCTTAAAAAGTCAAAAACATGTGTCTGTGTCAGTCGAACTACGTGGTCTCTATGTCTATGACGTAGGCAAGGCTAATCTTTGATTAGCCCCCGAGGCCCTTAGGATAGGTCTTTAGGTTAGTTTTATCCAAAATCTCAAAAAACACAAAAACATCACAAAATCAAGATGGATGATCTAATCTGAATAAATGATTGAATACTATAAGCAAATGGAAGATATGTTTTACTTTTGATCAATGTTATCATTTCTTTGGAGCAACTCAATGATGTATTGAACTAGAGAAGCTAGGAAGAAGACATGGTATTTTTCTTTTTCTACTATCTGTGAATTAATCATAATTACTGTGTGAATCGTTGCGGGAAATGATCTACAAAAGTATCATGCATGACATTCCAATTCACATAGGAAAGTGGTTTATTCTTGTTTGTTTTACACAAGAAATGCTCAGGTCATCTCGGTTTAATTATACCTCGATGCTTGTGTTCGCTTGCAATATCAAAAATCATGAGAGTAGTACTCAGGTCATCATTGATTTATATTATACCATTGATGCTTGTACTCACTTTCAACATTTTAAAGGTCAATGATGATACAAAAGCACAAAAGTATTGTTAAAATGCCTATACCAACATATAGATTTGCATAATAAAAGTAGACTGCATCCATAATAGTGACATATCTGCAGAGTATTTGTTACAAAATAAACTGGTGAATCATTCCTTAAATAAATTATCTTCTCCTTTTTTTTTCATACAAGACTGAGTATACTTGACCCAAAAAAAAAACATCATAATCATATAGGTTGCATCATCGTAATCATTTGCATATATTCAAAACAATTGAATCATCATTTCATCATTCAATCATTTCAACATACATATATCATGCAATTATACTTAAAATACATCACAATCATCACATTCATCCTTTTGTTATATCACATATTCACATATAATGCATAAATTTGATAATAAATTCCATCAATTTATTACATGTATCATTCCACATTTTCATCCAATAAGTAACACTTACATCACATATAGTATATCATCTACACACATCAATCCATAATCATAAATCCATATACATCATAAATACATGTACATCATAAATCATGTATCCATATATGATGCATCCATACATTACCATTAGTTGCATCATAGATAGAACAACATCATATCAAAGCATAACATCATGACAATAAAACCATCACATAGCATATAAACATCAAAACAAAATGCATCCATTGGAAAATCAAATAAAACACATAATATACCGTAGAATCTACTGCATCTCATATATATCAAAATCACAATGTCAAGTATACAATGATGTCTAAAATGAAGAGAGATAAAACATCAATAATGGTTGTACATTAAGATAATCAAAGTACATCACAAACACAATCATGTGCTACTGGCTCTAGATGGTGTAGTCATAGCAGGATCAGGACCCCTACCACCAAAGGAACCGAGATCCCTGGGATCTCTGGGTAACGGCTGAGTAACACCTACACTAACAGTCCTGGATTGTGACCTACCAGAACAAGACCTTGCATAGGTCACTCTTTGCTCAGAGCGGACTACATCATAATACCTCGCTCTATAAAACTCAATCTCCTCACCAATGCGAGCAACCTCTCACATGTAATCTGCTAAGGAGGTACCATTTGCTAGTCTCTATAATCTATCAGTTGAAGCCTGAGCACCCTCTGCTGCAAACCTGACCGCATCTCTCTCGGCTCTTAATGAGGTAACCTGAGCCTGAACTGTCCCAGTTGTCTACCTGGCCGCATCTCTCTCGGCTGTCAATATGGTAACCTGAGCCTGAACTGTCCCGACTGTCTGTCTCACCGCATCCCTCTCAGCTGTCAATGTTGCAATTTGTGACTACGTTGTGACTAACTGAGCCTACATAGCTGAAAGAGTCTTTGTATGCAACTCAGCCTGTACCTGCATCTGAGCCTGTGTCTACTCTATTGTGCATGTTTTGTACACACGCCCCGCCATAGGTAGGGACCCCCTTTTTTTCGCTCCCGATAGGCTACTTTGCTCCTATCTTGTTTTGTGTGCCCCATTTTCCAAGCCCAAATTGGTCATGTGCCTTCAAACAATCATATTCCTTTTACCAAATTCACTTACTTAGGGTATTCAAATCCACGAAGAAATGAAGTCCCCCGTCCCTTTTCTGCCCATTGTCTTGTTTCTACTAACTTGGTCCCTAATCGCTTGATTTGCTTTTTTCTACATTTTTTTACTTTGGGGCCAACTTTTTGGTGGATTTTGGATGTGTTCCTGGTGCTTAAGTGAACTTCCAAGGTTTTGTCAACGTTCCATTAAGTTTCGATGGTTTCGGAACTTTCTCTCTGGAACTCCCTTCCTCTTTGGCTGTTTTGGAAACATTTGTGGACCCTTGTCGGTCTGGTTTCCAAATTTTTTACTTTGGGGCTAACTTTTTGGTGGATTTGGGATTTGTTTGTGGTGCTTAAGTGAACTACCAAGGTTTCGTCAATGTTTCGTTAAGTTTCGGTGGTTTCGAAGCTTCATCCCCCTTTGGCTATTTTAGAACATCTATGGAGCCCTGGCGACCCGGCCTTTGGAACCCGGCCCCTCCATGGCCGTTTCTGGGACTCCATCCCTCTGTGGCCATTTTGAGCATCCATGGAGCCCTAACAACCCGGCCTTCGAAGCCCAGCCCCTCCATGGCCGTTTATGGGACTTCGTCCCTCCATGGCCGTTTTGAACATTCGTGGACCCCCGCTAGTCCGGTTTCCACATTTTTTACTTTGGGGATAACTTTTTGGTGGATTTGGGATGTGTTTGTGGTTCTTAAGTGAATTGCCAAGGTTTCGTCAATGTTTTGTTAAGTTTTGGTGGTTTTGGAGCTTCATCCCCCTTTGGCTATTTTAGAACATCCGTGGAGCCCTAGCGACCTAGCCTCTGAAGCCTGGCCCCTTCATGGCCATTTTGAACATCTGTGGAACCCCGGTGACCCGGCCTCCAAGACCTAGCCCCTCTATGGCTGTTTTGAGCTTCCAGTTTTTGTCAAATGAGTCCAATCTTAAGGAAGTTTTTTTGGGCACTCTTCCTTCCCCTTTTCCCATGCGCTATAATTGAAAAATCTCGGTTTTGCTATGTTTTGTGGGGTTCGGGAGCTTCCCTTCCGATTTGTTGTCCCTCATTCATTGTCCGCCCCCTTGGGCCTACATTAATGTTTATGGTCCAAATGAGCTCCAAATATGAATATTATGATCTTTTGATGATACATGGATGGATCTAACAAGGATTTTGCAAGATTTGACTAATGTTTTCCCTGATTTGTGTATGAAATCACTTACGACACTTCATGTACGCAGGATTCAAGAAGTCTACAGCGGGTCCATCAGGAGACCCATTGAGAAAGCTGAACAAGGAAGGTGCATAGCTCCTGTCACCATTCATTTCATGTCTGCCTCTCCCCCTAGCACCCACCAACAAGGTTAGCATTAGAAGGCATGTGCCAAGGAAGTCAAGGACAAAAATGCAAGGGGGTGGCCTTGAAGAAGGCATGAAGGAGTTGTCCTAATTTTCACCAGATGATGATGAGCTATCCGTCTGAATTAGGGGAAATCAATCAATTGATGCCAATCGTCGACGGGCTTGTTTGATCCAAGGAAGAACATTGCAAATCCATCAAGTAAGAAGGCAGCTTTCAAGTAGTTTTAGCTACAGTAAAAGGGAAATCAGCTAAATGACGAAATTGCTACAACACCTAGGCACTAGATGACAAAACAAAGAAAAGACAAGGATGTATTTTTAAATTGTTGAATATTGTGGGGTAGGTGAAACCCTAATGTAATTGAATTTGGGCCACTCATTGTGAATTAATCCTATCAATTCATTTGGGCTTTGGAAAACTATAAATAGGGGCTTGCCCCTCATTTGTAAGGGTTGGAGAGCTGGTGTAAAAAACATTTGCAACAATAAAAGACAACATTGCATGATTTTATGGATGTTCTCTTTGATTTTGCTCATCTTGCATGCATGGTTCTACCTTCCATGTTAGTTTTAGTGTTAGTTTCTTGAATGGAAGTGATAATAGAAATTGTTGTTATGGTATTTGATGAACTTTCAGCCCATACTTTTAGCACTTGTTGATGACAAACTATTGTGTAAAGTTAGCCTGGGCTTCTTTATTCCATTGCTGCAACTTAGGTCGATTGCATGTCCATGATGTGCATGTGCAATTTTAAAATCAGCAGACCTTAGGAGATTGCACTAGTTTTGTGTAGCTGTAGGTTCTGTTGGTCAAGCAAAACTTAGTTTTAGGGTGTTTATCTACTATAGCAGCCTCCATGATCACTATTAATTCATAGTTTTAGATCCAAGAACCATCTATCTTCCCTTCCCTTTTTCCTTTTTTTAATGAGTGACCTATGCTAAGGTTCATTACACATTGTAAAGCCAAATCCAATGATGAAATGGATTTCAAGACTATTGTTTGAACCTGCAGCAAACGTACAACTCTCCCATCTTAACAACTCCATTTGTAGATCCAACTTCCCATGCTTTGTAACTCATCCATAAGTCTTCCTTATGATTCCAGCAAATCACATGAAACAACTGAGATATTCCAAGCACTGTCAAGACCTGACATTAGAGACCTTGGGATAGTGTTCTACAATTTAATTGTGGAAGATTGTCTTTCAAGAGAGGTGATGCACCTATGCATTGCCTGTGTTGAGAAGTGCATAAAAAACACATCAACATGCTCTACTAAACCCTGTGTCTGAAGAAGCTACTCCTAAACAGTCTCTAACTGCACCTGAAGATCTTCCATCCACAGTTGCACTGAAACATCTCCCACAACCTACCTCTTATGAGGCATAGTCTCACTAGGCAAATCTAAGGCAGGGCCCGAACCAACTACAACCTCTCCATTATCAAATCTCTCATCTTCGTTGCTATCATCTCTGCTGCTCTCATCTCCACTACTCTCACCACCAACATCCTCCTCACCACCAACATCCTCCTCTACCCCAACATCAACCTCAGGCTCGACCATTGCCTCACCAACCACATCAACATCCT
>VDFB02058242.1:324202070-324288760 GCA_007258455.2 Sequoia sempervirens
TAAAGGGGGTGTTGGTATAATTAATGTGTTGTACCTTGTTCTAGGTCATTATTACACTTTAATTAAGTTTACTTAGGGACCACATAGGAGATTGTTGGAGATTTTCCACTTTTGGTGGACTTGACATGTCATTACTTTATCACTTCCACCTTTTGTGGACACATCATGTGATTATCTCTCCACCTTTTTGGGTGATCCACCTTTTGTGGTGATTATCACATTATCTCTTTTCCACTTTAGGTAGAGTGATAGATTTTCATAGTTGTCTCATGTCATAAGATAGCACCACTTGTCATAATATTATTCCATTCTATGTTCTCACCTTGGCTATATAACCAAGGGGTCTCCTATGTACTTTTTCACATTGTATTCTATTTGCATTATTGGCATAATGCAGTCTATTCTTGTCATATTGCTTCTATCTCTCTTATGCTTGTGCTTTCTATTAGGCCTCTAGATCTTGGATGGCTACCTTCATAATTCTTGAATTTGTTTCCATGCACTAGATATTGAAGTTATCTATTTGGGAAAAAATCAGGGGAAAAATAAAAGTTGTTTTCTATTTTTTCTTGACATCAACTCAACGTCACTTTTTCTTAAAATTTTTAGCAATTCAAAATATGCTTTTAAATTTATTAAAAAAAATATCAAAATCATTTTTTTTAAAAATAAAAAATTACAAGAATAAACTTCATCAAGATTTCTGCATTTCATTATTTCATATCATTTTGAAATTTAAAACATATAGACCAATTTTATGTGGTTGAAGTTGAGAATTTTGTTTGTTTTGGTTGATTCTTTTATAAAAGTGTGACATAGTTTTGTACTTTTACCCATGATTATTTGATAATTGTTGCAAGCTTGGTTTATGAATTTCATCTTCAAAATCTAGAAGACACGCTAAAATATTTGCATTTCCTTTCTAATGGTGGTTATGGCAAAAAATTTATCTTATTTTTTGGGTTTTAAGATTGTTGATTATGAGTCTTCATCTTCGTCTTGAGTTGTCACACTCATAGATTGGGCTTGGAATTCCTAATTGTATTTTGACATCTTCTAATTATGACTTGTGGACACCTTTGTAGTTTTTAGAGACATTCAGCATGAGACTACCAACCTCACATTGTTACATCAAGTTAGAGGTTCTTATTCGTTCACCATTGTATTTGTTTCTTTTTAAGGGAAGAAATGTTATTTGCCACAAGTGAATCATCTTCAATATTTAGGCATCCTCTTTTGGTAGAGGAGGTTCTACATTATGGGGGAATTTTACGATCTCCTTCATTCCCTCTTATAGGCGACTTTTTAAATTAGTGATGGACTTGGTTATTTGTGATTCATATTTAATATTCTTCCACTACTTGTATATACTTATTTTTTTTCTCTCTTTTAGAGAGGGGTTTTATCTCACTAGGTTTTTTTCCTATACTAGACTATTATAAGAGATTTTTTTTTGTAAATAGGTACTTGATAAAGCCTTGATTGTAGGAGATTATGGTGAACTCCTCAACACTCTAGGATCACTTACAACATAAAATAACTTTAACAAGAGAGAAATGGCAGAAATATCATGCTATGATTATGGATGCAAGATTGCAAGATTGAATATGTTGATTATTGTTACAATCTACATATGAAGTCTTTCTTATATAGGTAAGGTGTGATGATGTGCCAACATTAAACGATTGTGTCATAATTGAATGGAACGATCCAACATTAAATGACCTAAGACACAAGCATTACATAAAACCCAACTAGATAAGACAAGTGACAACTAATGCTTAACTAGAAAGATTCCTTCCTAACATGTAAATAGGACCTAGATAGGTAAAACACCTATTTACACCAACACCAACCCTTAAGTACAACTTAGGGAGTACTTATGCAAATGAAACAAAGATGGGTCCTGGTTATGAGGCCATGTTAGGTACCTATGTACAAATGCAAATGCAATCTCTCACAAGTAGAGAAAAGGAGAAAACCCAGTGGGACAAAGTTCCTTCCCAAAAGAGAGATGAAATACAATAACCCCATGAAAAATGAGAGGACAAAACCCCATTCGAGGAAAAATAACCCCCATTAGAGAGACAAAGAAGAGACCATTAAACCCCCCCTCAACGAAATAACTTGTTGCAAAGAAACACTAGAAGCACACTAGTGGAGTAACATTGGAATCCTAATTAGGAAAGAAAAGGAAAGATAATTATGATGCTAGAAATCATTTTAGAGTCACTCAAGGACTTAAGTCAAAATTATGATGAAGCAACAATAGACTCAATGCCAAGGAACATTGGAACACTCTCAAAATGAAGTAACTCTGGAATTTGGATGAAACAATAGGATATAAAACACCATTCTAATATTGAAATGAAGTGAAAAGATCAAAATTGTACCCTCCTGATTGTCAAAATATCCAATGGAACAATGAGCGGGTGGCAAGCAAGCGACAAGGGTGGTGAGCCAAAGCCACATTTCCCAGGGCATAAGCCCCTCGCGGTTGATATGACCGCGACTAGCAGTAATTCCCATACCATGACACTCCAAACAGTGTGCTATAAAATTATATGATCAACGAAAAAAAAAAAATTAACAAAAGTTTATAAAAATTAAACCTATCGATATTATGTTTCATACCAGCTGCACTAACGACGAAAGTGATAGATGGTGAGACTTCATACCAATGACCAATTAAACTATAGAAGTACATAGAGGATGTTGAAAGAGTTGAAAGTATAGCAAATATTTTTTCCCAATTTCTATACAAATCGTAGATGCAGACCACATGTCCTACCAATACAACCATGTACGAATCTATACAATCGTACAACCTAAAAAAATTACCTGATGCCCCAGTGAAAAGTGTTAGATTTGTAGATTTTGATGATTGATCCTTAGGTTCTTGGGCCTTATGGATGCAATGGAGGGCTCTTTTTTGGCCCAAAGTGCTCCAAAAAATTAGTTACCCCCTGAATCTGGCAACTGAAACCCTCATTCAAACCCTTGTAGATAAATCAAAACATGATGAAATTTGACAAAACAAAATCCAATCCTGAATTTCTCTAACACCCTGGATTCAATGATGAGGTTCTCAAGACCCCAACTCACACCCAACAAATATTTCATGCCAAGATTGGTACCTCAAATCTGGGTAGAATTTTTGCAGCACTAAAGCTCTGATACCATGTAGGAGTTTATGGTGAACTCCTCAACACTCCAAGATCACCTATAAGACAAAATAACTTTTGCACGAGAGAAATGGTAGAAATATCATACTATGATTATGGATGCATGATTGTCAGATTGAATATGTTGATTATTGTTACAATGTACATATGAAGCCTTTTTTATATAAGCAAGGTGTGATGATGTACCAACATTAAATGCCTATGACATAATTAAATGATATGAGCCAACAGTAAATGACCTAGGACACAATCATTAAATAAAATCCAACTAGATAAGATAAGTGATAGCTAATGCTTAACTAGAAAGATTCCTTCCTATGACCTAAGTGGACTTAACATGTAAATAGGACCTAAATAGGTAAAACACCTATTTACACCAACATTGATATCAAGATTCATATTCCCTTTTAGCTTATGTGTGTAGCCTCCTTAGGTTGCACTTAAGGGGGTTGTTGGAGTGAAATAATATTCACACATTATCTTGAGTTAATTAGGAAGTCTTATCTATAATTATTTTCCTTTTCCTTTTGTTAGTTGGTATCACAAGATTGTTTCTCTTTCTTTAAATCACTTTGTCTATTTTTCAAAAATAATTATGAACATCTTTCATAATTATTCATTTGTAATTAATGAATTGAATAGATCTCGTCCTTTTGTTTTTATTCTTTTGTGAAGAAACTCTTGTGTAGAAGAGCTATTACTCTAACAACAATTAGTTGCATATAAAGAATACAAATAAATGGAGGGGATAAAAATGTATGATCATGTAGAGCCCAATAATCATGTAACAATTTTTATAGATTAAAATTGTGTAGATCAATCATATAATAAGAGAATGTGATGTAATCCTGAAATCATATGTAAGAAGGAAAAATAAAGGTGACCCTAATATTTCCCCCAGTGAGAGTAATAAAGAAATGAAGATGGTCATAAGTGCTAGATAAGTTCACATAATCATAAATAAGTGTCATAACATGTAAGTGTGATAAGAATGTGAGATATAATATATAAACATTATAAACATAAACATGATCTAAGCATGTAAGAATAAGGATCATATAAACACCATAAGATAAGATCACCATATTATGAAAAATCCCTCAAATAGAAATGGGAAATGAAACATAGACAACATGTGAAAACCATAAGACATAAAACATAAAGTGAAATAAGAACTTGAAAAGATCACACAAGAAAAGCACAATATCAAACATGACATAAGACAAGAAAAAAGCAAGAATGAAGGAGAACAACAAACATGGCGCAATAAAATGGTCAAAAGACACAAAACACAAAGAAAATGAGGCTATTTTTTTGGTCCACATTATGAGAATAATTGTCAATCACTCCTTAATTTGGATTATTCTATATCCATAAGGAACAAATATAAAATAAAATGCTACATAACATAGAAAAAAGAAGTGGTGTGAACTACACAACATGTGTTCAAAGTAACTTGTCTGAACAAGCATCACTAAAGGTGCCTTTGCATCATTCATATCTAAATAAGAATGAAATAAAAAATAGTAAAGATCAATTATTATATGAATAAAATGAGGCTCAAATTCTCATAGTATCAATCAATTATATAGGAAGAATCTTCCTCCATTAGATCATCCTCATCCTAATCATGGATCACAATGTCTTATATTTCTAGCATATCACATGCTCAAGTAGATGGCCTCATCATTATACAATATAGCACTTATAGTAAAAATACTTGAACTTGAGTCTATATTTTTGAATTAATAGTAAAAAAAAAAATGGATAAAAAGGCGTTGTGTGGAGAAGGTAGAATCAAGGCTTTGTGAAAATTAACTTTGATGAGCACCAGGGAGGAATCCTCAACCGATTTGAATAGTAATGATAATATTTTTAGATGGAAATTCTTTGTTACAAGGTATTATTTTAACCTAGTTCTAAAATTTATAATATAGTTGAGGCTATGCCTCTTTTGGAAGGACTTAAATGGATAAGCCTAGCAATTGCTATTGTATAAAAGTAGGAGGTTACTTATGAGTGGCGATTAATGGATTACAAAAGGGATTTGATTTCTAAGTATAAATTAAAAATATAATTAATGAGGTGGAATTTATAGCTACAATATTTGATCAAGTGATCCTTAAAAATTACCTCAAATAAGAGAATTATGTTGTAAATAATCTTACAAAAAATGGAGTAAAATAGAGCATGTTTATGGCCAAAGTGAGTAAATATAATAAAGAATGGCTTATTGAATCACTATTGAATAATGATTACAAAAATTAATTACCCCCACCATTACCCCAATTTAGATCACTGCATATCATAAAGTTGTGCAATATATCATTAATGCTACACAAAATGTTCAACCATTGTACAAGATATCTTAATTACTCCACAAGTAAAGTTTTTCAATGGTTGCACATTTTTCCTAATTATTTCACATCCTTTTAGTTGTTTCATAAGGGCTCCATAATTGGGAAAGGTCTTTTAGTTGTTGCTCAAGATCTTTCATTTTTTGTGCCATAGTTGTTAAATGGATACACAAAGAAAATCATGAAGATATTCTTGTCGCATGTTAGAAAAGGAGAGGAAAGATGAAAATATATTAGTTAAAAGTTGGAAGAGGAGAAGATATAAAGCATATATTTTGTAAACTTAGGAGCTCATATTTCTTTACCACATCAAGAGTTTGATGGAGGAGCATCATGGGTATTTAGCATATATTTATATTTATAATAGATAATTATCTTTTGGTAATTCCTCTAAGGGTGTGTCCCAATAGAACTTGCAATTAGTCTATCATTATTCTCTTTTCCTTTTCTTTCATTGTTACAACATGTATAAGGCATGGATCCCTTATACCATATAAGGGATCACATGCATCAAAACCTTAATTCTTAGGTGTTGCATGATGTGCCACTTGCATTATCATAGGCCTCACATCTTCATACTCTTAAAATGCTTTATGAGAGGAAGGAAAATAAGTATTCTTTGATTTTTCCCTATAGACTCATGTGCCTCATAGATCATTTATTTCCTCTTCTTTCCTCATCTATATGCATATCATAAAACACAAATAAAATATTGACAACCATATATTAGTTCCTTAGGGACTTTAATTTATGTATCCAATATATAATACTCAATTATGATATTATCTCTTGAATGAATGTCTTTTAACTTTTATGATTGTACCCTTGTGGAAATATTTTACAGTGGAACCACTTTTAATTACTTAGTCTAAATCCTACCAAGTGAACAAGAAAATATGTCTAAAATATGAATGATATGACAGAATTGAAACCTTTTTGAGACCCACATCTTAAAGTAAGCTAATGTAACACAAAGCATCAGGGTATGTGCATAGAAATGGGGGGTCAAAAGGGTGGCTTAAGCTATCACTTTTTTTCAAAAAAAAGAAAAAAAAGATCTTGGATGAAGAATTGAAGATAGTCACACTCAAAATTTGAAGATGTAACAAGAACGAGAGTCATACTGCTTTGAATTTATATTTTAAATTATTAATTTTTTAAATGTTGAGCATTAAGAGGTTCAAATAGGAGGAGCAGACAATGTGTCTATTTTTGCCAAAAAATATAACATAGTGTCTGACGTGCTTCTCCTAAAATGTTGACTTTTTAAAAGTATTTCACAAATCACTTTAGTGAAAAATTAGCTAACATCATGTAGTTTAAGCATAATTTTTCTGCTATTTTTTAATGAATATATTACTTTTTACTAATTTTATAAGTAAACACGTCCTCAAAAATGAAAATTTGAGTATGCCCCTGCTATTTTTTTTGGAAATTAATTGAAATTGATTTTTTTAATGTGTATATAATAGTGTCTAGAACGTTAAAAAGTATTTTTTAAAAATTTGGATGAACGAATAAAAATGACACCAAAAATACTATACATAGGTTTTTAACAAAAAAAGAAGACACTAACAAAAAAAATTAAAGATAAAACATTAACATATTTAAAATATAGATAAAACTTACATGGTTAGAGAGGCAAAAGAGATCTTGACATTGTTGTGGTATTTATTATTTCAACATTGAAAGACATGCAAAATTGATGGAGAACGCACTCGACATTTAGGTGATTTTCTACATTTTGAAAAAAACACATCTTTGAGCATTGGCATGCATGTGACACCCTTTGGGTTGGATGCTCTCCCTAAGGGTTGGTAGCTTCCAAAGCTAGTTATAGCACTCTAGTGTTTGGTAGTGACCAAGCCACTACCAAGCCATAATATGAGCATGCTATAATGTAAGTGTGTTATAATGTGCTTGTGCTATATGGAAAATGAACCAAAAATTATTTTTGATCACTTATTGGTCCCCCTATCTTTGTGCACTTACGCATCAATAAAAATGGCATTAGTCATCTTCAAGAAAACTTCTAAATGTGAATTAGTATGATAATGAAGATGAGAACTATACAAAAAATCCTCAATGCATACATCAAACTGATTAACATGATCAATGTGAATACCACCACATAAATAAACACATGTTTTACCATATACATATAATGGTCCATAATAGCTATTATGAGAAATTACATCATATATGAAATCAATAGTGGAGTATGAGAAGAAAAAGTACCCCTATTATAATGTATACCAATAAAATGATCCTCATCTAAATATAAATCAACATCAAACTCATTACCATGATGCTCGTATATCTCATCATCATGCTTATATGCCCCATCAATATCCAAGTGCTCATCCTCAAATAAATCTTCGTTATTAGTTTGGTAATAATTCTTCTCATCCTCAAATAAATCTTCATTATTAGTTTGTAATATTTTTCATTTTTTATTAAGGGACATTGAATGATTGTCCCCCATACTCTCTACACAAATCATGTCATTCAATTAAATCCTTTTTTTTTGGTTTGAAATGCATGCATTGTTGTGTATTATTTCCATTAAATCTACGGTGATGACAAAATGTACTCTTATGTTGAAATGCATACCAACAAAATCATCCTCATGAATATAAATCAACATCAAACTCAATACCACAATGCTCATATATATCATCATTATGCTTATATACCTCATCAATATCAAACTCAATACCACAATGCTCATATATATCATCATTATGCTTATATACCTCATCAATATCCAAGTGCTCATCTTCAAATAAATGTTCAATATTAGTTAAGTAATAAATCTTCAATTTTTTGTTAGAGGGGCTGTGAATGATTACCAAATAAATCATGTCACTGCCAATTAAATCATATACCTTGTGTTTCAAATCCATGTGTCGTGTATTATTTCCATTAAATCTATGGTAATGAGAAAATGTACTGTTATCATATGCTTCAGACAACCCTCTAAATGGGTCCAATGGAGAAAGAAAGTGTTATCATGTACTCTTAAGCGCACTATCCAAGGGCACACTCAATTGTGTAAACTTCCTGGCTATTCAGCAATGAACGCTTATTAAAGTCAGAGGAATGCCTACTTTACAGAACCCGAAAGTATACACATCGTGTGGTATTCATATTTTTCCTCATTAGAAATTGTAATGGCAACGGACCATATGAGGGTGATGCATCTGTAGATGAAATTAGAATTTACTAATTTTGACCATCGACATCAGAGTTTTCGATTTTGACGGCCTGACGGTCGACCAGATCCAGGCCTGCTTGAAAATAGAGGTCAAAATGTGATAGTTACCTCCTGCCCTCTTTCATACAAGAAGGTATTTGCTGTTGGCCATCGTATTTTGGTATTGGTATTGGTATTGGTATTGGTATTGGTGGTTGTCCTAAAATTGATAGTGTTGGAGGAGCAAATAGCTGTTCACTAAAATGGACAGACTGCCCGGACCTCAAGAAATCATTTTTGCAGAGATAACAGTAAAACTTAAATTTTACTTTTGTAGATAGTTTTTAAACTCCAGGATCAAGAAACTACTACGGCTTACTAGTTGGGCACCCATATTTTCTCTCCCTTATGTGGGAACTCCATACATAATTGGGTGTGCATTAAAAGTGGGCCATGCAGAGTCCCCTCCAACAGAAAGCTTAGTAAATCAAAATACGGTCAAATTTGGATTTGTTGCAACACAAAAGATAAAAAATTTACAAATATAATAAGACAACCGTAATTTTCAAATTATTTGCGATAGTATATATATGGCTGCACTCTGTCGTGTGCAGAAATTTCCACCCAAGACACATGCACTGGAATTTTTTAATTGTGTTTTAGATTATGATGCAGCATTTCTTTTAATAATTATATTAATGTAAGCATAGATTTCATCAGTCGTACTGAAAATTTGCTCGTGTCCAAAAGTATAAAACTGGACATAAAAGTAACCCGAGAAATTTAATTATTTTTGAAATACAAAACATAGAGTTTGCTTTCCTTACAACTGTACAAAGCATAAAAAAATTGAGAGAACTTGGAAAAGCACTATCATGGAGCAAGATCGCCATGGAAAGACAATTAACTTCACCATGAAACTCTTTTCAGCACAGAAAAGAATAAAAAAATAAAGAGATTGGTAGCATTCCTCTGAAGAAAATTTATTTAAAAATCCTCCGAGTCGTCCCGCTCTGAGTATTCCGTCTAGTTACCTTGCTGTCTCTTGGGCCATCGGAATTGAAATAGTTGAATCAAGAAGCAATAAACAATTTTACAAGTCTAACTTATTTTTAATGAATTGAAAGAGCTGGTTCACATCAATTTAAAAATAATATCTGTAGGAACATAACCTAACTACACTGCAACATTATTTACAAATAAAAAACCACAGAATTATTTACAGCTGAACTGTACGGTATTTCCATTCTTCGGCAGTTCTATTGCTGGAGCCGAAGAACCCTTTTATTTACATATCCACAGCTTTTTTGTCAGTCACATCAAGCTTGCAAATAGGGCAAAGCTTTGAGTAGTTTAGAAGCCACTCTGACCCACACGCATGATGTAAGGCATGAGCACATGGCAAGGTCATAATACGGTCACCACATTCATATTCACACTGGCAGATTGCACACTTCCTACACAAAGCCCAAAGAGTGTCAAAATAAAGATGCAATCCAGAGCTCCATCAACATGCTCTTGAGGATAAGTTAAAAAGCTTACTCTTCTTCCTCTGTCAATCCTTGGCCGGACTTGTTTCCATCGAACATGGTATTTAACATGGAGTTTACAACATCGTCGGGAGCCACACATTTGACATCCTCCAGCTGAACAAGAGACTGCAAAATTTCAGGTCACAAGTCCAAACATCAGCCACTTCAAATTAATTTTAAATCTAACACTAGAAGCATGGTCGACTCTAAACCCATAACTACCAACAGTGCATACTTCTCAAACTCAAACCAGTGTGTCTCTTTATCTGATCAGATTTTTCCTCTCACATTGAATGGATAAGCAAACATGTTAATCTATCCTTCAATATGCATTCAAGTACAGAATATCATACCAGTTTACGACATGTACATAAACAGCTAAGCATTACAAAATGTAATAGAATATACAAAGTCAAACATAGATATTGAAATCCTAAGCACAAATTTGGTCTATTTCCCTATTCTCCTGGTACTGAATTGGATTCAGTGTGACAATTAAATCAGAATAATCAAATCACTTATATCTTATTTTACTACAGAAAAGAAGAAGACAGACCCCCTAGTCTAAGTAGAGAACAACTCGTCTTGTTATCTAAACCAGCATACAAGACTGCTAGATTAGTAATGCCTACGTATGGAAGTGAAGCACAATCTCAGAAGATGATTCAGCAACTCAAGGCTATTTGACACTCTCGTAAGATAAACTTATAAAACTTGAGGGATTGTTCTCAACTAGAAGCAGTCAGACTTTGTGCGATTAAATTTCAAACGGTCCAGAACTTAAAGGAAACAGTCAGACAAATCTCCAGAACTGGTTCGTTGATGATGTAAGTGTAACTGTATGAGAGCATATTGTGTTCCAAATTTTCATCAGGAAATCAAAACAATTAACATATGAAGATAATAAACATGACCACTCATCTAACCTGAAAAGGAACAATCCTTCCCTTTGACCTGTGGATTAAAAAGGCTACTAATCTAATCAACCTAATTGATCTCCTACAAGTTACAACACTATTTGCCACCTGAAGATCAAGATTCTAAATCATAGATCCAATGTATAAGGTAATGATAGAGATAAATCTACAACATTGAGTCTAGCCCATATGAAAAGGAACAATCCCTCCCTTTGACCTGGATTAAAAATGCTATTAATCTAATCAACCTAGTTGATCTCCCAACAACCCAACTACAACATTATTTGCCACCTGAAGATCAAGATTCTAAATTATAGATCCAATGTATAAGGTAATTACAGAGACAAATCTACAACATCGAGTCTAGCACATACGATGAAGAAATGCATCAGAAGACCTGTAGCTACAAGATAGGAGAATCTCCAATTTCTATGTTGCCTTTTGAAATTTAGGCAAGAGCATGATTAAGTTGATGCCCCGAAAACCCTCGTACTGAAGTAAACATCCCCCACAATACATTAAAGTTCAAACATACATTGCAGATATTAATCAAAACCTTCCTGCCAATAGGTAACACTCAGGAAGAGCTGTGAGAACATAGCTGGGGTCTAACTTAACCACCTCTACATATCTAGCAGCAGACTATTATAACTTTACAAAAAAGGATTTCAATTTTACAAATTCCCTGTAGAAAGATTCAAAAATCTATATTTTCTTTCAGTTCTTTACATGTATATTTGTTGTACTTGCTACCCTAAAAAGTTTACAGCAGCCTCCCTAGAAAACAAGAGTTGCCTGAAGCCAATATACAACATAACCTTCCAGCAAGAGCACGTTCATAGTGCCTATCACCCTTAAGAAGGGCATAATTTCAAAGCCCCAACGGAATGTTTAGGGAGGACATTTGTTTCAAGCATCATGAAATTAACTTTTTTACCATAATAGTGGCATTAAAACTAAAAAAAAGTCCTTTCAGAATAATTACTACTAGCATTCCTGCAAAGTGCCCTTTAAAAAGTTGCATCCAAAAGTTTTAGGAACAAGTAATACAACAAATCATTCTGAATAATCAATTCCTTTGACATCCATCTCCAGATATTACAAGCATACCTCATATGACATGTTAACAACAGCCCGATTGGCGTGGTCTATGTTTCCCGAATTAGGAGTGGAATCGGCCAATGATAATGAAAGAGCTGAAAAAATTCAGAGAAACAGAAACATACAATGAAATTAATTGTCCAGATTTTGCTTAACATATTGGTGAAAACAAAGCACCAAACAACTATTGTATCACTCCCTGAGAAGAAAAATGAGAATGGTACCTTGAAATAAGGAAGAGAAAAGTACAAAACTTCAACTTAAGCGAAAAGCTCAAATTGTATAGAGTGTTATTTCTTGATAACTCATTTCAAACAGTTTACGTTAGGAAAATTGCTTACACAATGCCATTTCAAGAGCAAAATCTTCACAAAATTCATCTCTCCCCCCAGTTGCATGAAAGGCAAGTTCGTCCTCATAATATTCCTCCTCATCGAAATGATGTGTGGAGTTGTTTCGCTTATTTCTTCGAGCTCTTCTCCTATGGTTGGATCTTGGTGCAGTTGCTGGCATTACAGGAACATTTTCCTCCTCTCCATCAGTTATATATTGGCCCCACCTTTGTTGATCAATTCTTCTCTGCTCTGCTGCCGCCCTTCTTCGGCGCCCTGTTGTTCCATCAAGCACACACCAGTCATTTATGGTTCTTCAAAAAATTTAGTTATCTGGCACAACAGTTTATAAATTATTACCACTTACAATTCTGAGGAGAAACAAATAACATTTGCGAAATTATAAATACAGTCAAAGATAAATGAATTGATTTGTCCAGATCCAGATGGTTAGCATCTCATATATACTATGGATTTTGCAAGGTACAATATAAAGAAAAATGCACATAGCAATTACTGAAAAGGAAACAACAATTTATTGAATAACAACTCATGAATAGATAAATGTTTTATATAGGAAACAACCATACACGGATCAACATAAAAACTCAAAGCAACAAACACTGAAAGTCCATTCGTCACACAATTTACCTTTATTTGATCTCTCCGCTCGTGAATTTCTGTTGGTAGCATTAACATCTGAGTGATCTGAAACAGCCGAGAAAGATCTAAATCAGAGTAGTTTTTCTATTTAAAAATAGTTTGATTGAAATGAAATTTAGGATGTGATTCGGGAATGAGCTACGAATACCAAATCAGCAGAACACTTTATGTTGGAAAATGTACCAGCAAATTTCCATGGTAAAATTAAAACATGATTTGAAACTTTATTTACCCCTCTGTATCTCGTACTTATATAAATCTCCAAAATCCACGGCAACGTAGTACGTGAAATATTGAAACGCCAAAAAATTTGACATTTAGGAAAAACAAATTCATGTCACACGACGGAATATTGCTTGACGGATGCATTTTTTACGTCTCTCGAGTTCAGCTGCAATATTTAATTTAAAATGGCAAAAAAGAAGGACAAAACTGTTATCAATATGTTGAGGATGCAATGCATTTTTCTTTATTATGAAAGGGCACTTAACAAAGCTCAAAGTTCCACAGCTAACAAACAACATACATTTTTTCAATTCATTTCCAGAAAATAGTCTTGATAAACATTAATTATCTCTGCCAATACTATTTATAACAGGACAAGAAATCAACGTATAGGCTGGAGGCCAAAGAATTCCTCAATTTTAACATTTTAAAGTACAAAACAAAAGAATTCACAATTATACTCAATAAATTTTGCGCTTAAATCTAAACAGATATTGAAATTAACAAAAATATTACCATTCGTATCAAGAGATTGCTGCGTTTCCCGTATCTCTGTCGCCAAACGGCTCATTTCTTCTGAAAGCCTTTTTCTGCAGATAATGCGCCCACACTCTTGAGCTAAAAATCTCAAAACACAACAATTCAAAGAGCCTTAATAATATCACCTCCCTCCTTCGAAACTCTCACAAAATATGTCCAAATACAACAAGTCTTTCGTCGGAAATCCCAATGTTTTCCCAAACTTGATGCCTAACCGATCAGAGGCAGGCAAATTTCCGTCTACGAACGGCCAAATCTCCCAATTCCGTCGGAATTCCCAAACAGCCGAACTAACAGACCAAGATAACTTCAACCCCTCTAAAATTCTTCGAATCGTACGCCAGACAGCTTAAATCGACGCTTTAAAGCTAAATACGTGAGATTCCACTCACCTTTATCCCCAAATTGACATAAATTCAGGGAATTCACGGCAAATTGCCACGGGTTCCTGTTGCGTTACCGACCTCTCTGAACAAATGTGCGTGGCAGCAGGAACGCTTATATAAAAGCCAATCCGGGCCCTCAATTATTTTTAAACTCCTTTTCAAATCCGCAACTCAAATTTGAACGACAAAGCGAATTGTGGACCGTACTCGTGCTTCTGATCAGCTATATCTGACCGTCCATACTCTCGTGATCTTGCACGGATCTGGAATATTCTTTGAGCCAGAGATTGCTTTCCGTCAGATACCATGCCGTTGAGGAATATTTAAACGGCATATTCGGACATCAAACACTATAGACGAAATTGAAAAGTGAAATTGTTTAGACCATTGCTCTTTCCTCCTATTTTTGCGGTGAATGTGCTCTACGTAGGCAGTAATCTGAAAATGCTGTGTGTCCCTTCCTTAGGGGAAAATGTTTTTATTTTATTTTATTTTTAAAATGGCCCATTTATTTCAGCCATTATTTTATGCATTAAAAAATGGAGAAATTATCTTCGGCCAGATGTACGCTAACACACACTATGTTAGTTGGAAACATATTTTCTCTCTCCAACTTCTCGAATCCACCCGCAACATAATTATTATTATAATAATAAAAACAAAGGTTGTCTAGCGATTGGTCTTTATCATTGGAACATACTAGAATATTGATTGTTATAGTTAATTTATTTCTTATAAAATTTGTAATTTTTTTAAAAATTATAATTGATTTAATCAAATGATTTAGATGGGTCAAGGGGTCTAGCTTGATTGGCTAAAGGAATCTATTGTAGGCAAGAGGTCACCAAGTCTAGTCTCCCCTTGTCCCTGTGGTATTGGAGGGCATGTCACGCCAGCTACCTGAATCGTGGACTCTACAAAAAAATTCAAATAATTTATAGATATTTTTATTAAAAAAATGTTAGTATTGTATATTTTAATTTAATAAGGTTGTATTGTTTATTTAGTATATTTTTTTTATAAAATTGACAATATAATATGTAGATTTGTTTGAGAGATGTTGAAGTACGATATATATCCAAGTTATGAGCTTGTATTTTGTTTTATGGTTGAAGTCCTCTATTTGAAGTCTAAGTTTTGTTCCAATGTTGACCTTTGTTTTAAGTTTTATGATTTTTTTCTTAACTTAATGTTGTCTAATATGATTGGTCTTTATGTTCTTAAGTAATATCGATGTAGAGTTAAGATGATTGATTACCAGTTCTCAAGTCATTTGGAACATGACTAGTTTGTCTTATACCTTTCTATGAAGTGAATGTCATCAATTAAACCAATTCCAAGCTATTAATGATATCAAGTTTCCACAATCCATACTGTTCTTTTGCAATAATTTATGGATTTGATTGTGTGAGAATTTTTGCATCAATGTTTCAGATCACACTATAATCCATAATCAGGATGAAAGCAAAGAGCACAAGGAGTGTGATCATAATGATGGATCACAAAGTGTGATCTAAAATGTTGATGCAAGAATTATCACACAATTGAATCTAGAAATCATTGCAAAAGAACAATTTCAAGCTATCATTGGCCTTCACCTTTGTTCATAGAAACTGTGTGCTTTTTTGTAGAAGTTGAAAAACCAATCTCACAAACCCCAGTGAACACCTACAAGCAATAACCTGTCACAAAAAAAATATATCCAAAACAACAAAGATGCTCTACAAGCCTCAAGAGAAAAATGCATTAAAGAGAATGAATAATTACAATGAGATCAATCCTTAAAAAAAAATCAAACCCTAAAAAGAAACCCTAGTGTGCACACTTAATAATTAATAATTAATTAATTATTAATGTGCCTAAATTTAGCTTAAGTAAAACTAAAGTGATAAGTGACTTAATTAATTAACCAATATGATTAAATTAATTAAGTGAAATAACTTATTACTCTAACACCCCCCCTTAAGATGAACTTAGGAAGCAACTAAAACACTAAGGAAAAGATGTATGAAAGAAAAGATGGGTCACAACAACAAGGCCTAATCAAGCACCCATGTACAAATGCAATGCAAACTAAACCAAACGGGGTAAAGGAGAAAACCACGTGGGAACAAAACTCCTCCCCAAAATAGGATGCAAAAAACAACTAAGTGATGAAAGATGGATGACTCCATAAGACACCCCAAGGACACCATCCATCACAAAGATACATGAATGAACCCTCCCATAAGAGAGGAATAAAAAGACCACATAGCCCCCCCCCCCCAAAAAAATGAATTAGCTCCAAAAAGACTGAAGAAATCGCATCTCCTGAAAGAAGTGAGAGGGAAGAGGCCTCATGAATGCAATCTCTGAAGGTGAATCAGGTGTAGCCCAAGATGTCTCCACAGAAGCAGGTGTGACCTCAACCAATGAAGAAGTCAGAGAAGGTGAAGACTTAAGAGTAGCCTCCAAAGATGGATGATCAACCAGGTCATGTTGCACTGAAACAAAAGAAACCACATCTATAGCCATAGAAGTATTAGTAACAACAGTAGGTGGAGGAGATGGAATGGATGGCTCAAGAACTGGATCCGAAGTGAAAACACCAATGTTCAAGAAATCAAATGTCTCCTCTATATGATGATTCACACTAGAAGTGTGATGAACAGCTATAGAAACAGAAGCACCATCATAAGCAAGACCTGCAAAGGAATATAATCGAGATGAGTGATCCACCACCCAGTAGTAATAACCGCTCTACTCTCCAAGTCTCTGATGATAATGGAGTCAGGTGTGAACTCCACAGATCTCCCATTGCCTCCATGTGTGATCTAATATATGGAAAGAAGGTTGTTCGTCAAATGAGGAACACACAAGACATCCTGAAAAGTGTTGTCCCCAAAACTAATAGAACCCTTCCCTGTAACACTCATGTATGTATTGTTTCCCATCAAAATAGGAGACAGTGCAAGGCTCAAAGGAAGTGAACATAGACTGTGAAGATGCCATATGATAAGATGCTCCTAAATCTAGAAGCCATCTCCCTGATCCAAGACCTGAATAAGCACAAAGAGCATGTCCCTTCATATCTGATGAAGTATGTAAACTAGTTGTGCCCTTGTCATGTTGATTTGAAGAAGAAGAATGAGGGGAAGGGGATGATGCAGACATCTTAGAAGGAAAATCAATCTGATGTTTCTAAAGGACATGCTTCAGCTCATCAATGTCCTTGTAGCAACTGTGTTATGCATGTCCTTCTCTCTTGCAATATGCACATGTAACCTTCTCCTTCTTAGATGATTTCCCCTTAAAAGAGGAGGATGAATCTGAGGACTCCTTTTGTTGCTCATGAGATTTGGAATCCTTTTGTTTTTGTTTCTTGTCTTTTCTTGTAGAACCTTTATGATCTTTGGGCTCCTGTGATGCAATAAGTGCATGTGATGAAGAAGGTTTCATCGTGCCCATGCTAGCTAACTTAGCTTGTTCTTGAGTGAGAGATGAAGCAAATTCATCAAGAGATGGCATAGTGACTCTCGTACCAAGAGCATCCTTAGTGGCATAAAAGATAGATACAAAAACTAAATAATCTAGTCCAAGCTTAGAAAGAATGGACAATATCAACTGAGAGTCCTGCTTTTGAATACCACACTATGTCAACTACAATCTAAGAGACTTGAGTTTTGTGAAGAATTCCTGGATGATGTCAAAATCCCTAGGATTTAAGCTAATAAGCTCACTCTCCAACTGGAATCCTCTCATAGTATCCCACTTCCCAAACAAAGACTCCAAAGTAGTCCAAATTTGATTGGGTGTTGTGCAAGACTCAACATGAAAACGAAAATCAGGAGAAATAGACAGACATAAAGTACCAAAATCCTCATCACACCTATTAAACCACTTTCTCTTTTCAATAGCACTTATAGGTTCAACTTTTGTACCCATGGTCACTTTGTACAACCCTTTGTACATCAAATGAATCTCCATTTATTTTTTCCAACCAAAGTAGTTGAATGGAGTAAGGGGTGAAATATTATGTGAATCCATGATGAAAAATAGCAGTATATACTCTCAATGCAAAAAAAATTGTCTTTGATCTCAAAAAAGCTTGAATTGCACGTTTCCCAAGAAAATAACCAAGAAAGAAAAGGCCGAGATCTGACAAAAAAATAGATACCTGGTAAAAATTCTAGAAAAATTAGGTCTAAGATTTGTGTAGAGGACGGAGTTATCTTTCCGATGCCATGACAATGGCGAAAAATGGAGTCTGGAGTCAAAAGTTATGCCTCCTGGACTGAAAATAGCTACTTCTAACTTCAGAGGATGAAAAAAGCATCAAAAAAGAAAAACCAATAAATCAAACCTACACCATTGGATATTTCCCAAAACTAGCTTTCCAACGCCTATTTTTTTTCAAAAAACAGACACTATATGCAAAAGTTACGCACAACTCCGTGAAAGTGCTCCAAACTACCCAATAAACCCTTCAACAACTCTCAGCGACTAAAAACACTCGGCCCCTGGTCACATGCAGGACTAGGGGGTTGGTGGCTAGGGACTGGGGCAGAGCCCCTGGTCACCCACATGACCACAGCAAGGGCAGGAGGCTGACGGGGGCTGGGCGCGAGGCGCTCGGTCCCCAATATGACCTTGTGCTAAGCCCTTGGGAACTAAATCGACCAACGACAAATGAGTGGGGCATCGCCTGGTGGCACGATCCTTTTGAACTGGCCATACTTTGTAAAGTGCATTTTTTTAATATTTTTTTATATAAATTTTTTATTTTTTTCTATTTTTGTGCCTTGTGATGCGTGTTGGGGAGGCCGTACCACATCTCTAGCAAAAAAATTACCTCAAAAACCAACTTGGTCCAAAATGGATAAATTTTATATGGAAATAGGGGTTTTTGGGCATTGTGAACGCGATGGTGACCTCCATTTTTCCCAAAAATGCCTAGAAAAAAGGCTACCCCCAGATCCTGCAAAGAGATCCCTAGCTTGAAACCCTTGCACTTAAAAAAATCACTATAAGGCAATATCCTTCAAAAACATGAATAGGAAGCTATAGATTTGAAGCTCTGATACCATGTAGAAGTTGAAAAACCAACCTCACAAACCCCAGTGAACACCTACAAGCAATAACCTATCACAAAGAAAAGATATCCAGAACAACAAAGATGCTCTACAAGCCTCAAGCGAAAAATGCATTAAAGAGAATGAATAATTACAATGAGATCAATCCTTAAAAAAGAGATCAATTTCTAAAAAGAAACCCTAGTGTGCACACTTAATAATTAATAAATAATTAATTATTAATGTGCCTAAGTTTAGCTTAAGTAAAACTAAAGTGATAGGTGACTTAATTAATTAACCAATGTGATTAAAATAATTAAGTGAAATAACTTATTACTCTAACATTTTTGACCTATTCACTTGACCAACAATCATGAGTCTACCCTTAAGTATCACAATGCAAAGTTGGTAAGCAACTTATTAGCAGGTCCATGGGCACTACGTTTGTCAGTGTCTTTTGTTCCCATTAATGACCTAATAGCCTCATTTTTGTAGAGTTAGTATGTTGGCTATGTGTCACATTTGCATTCATTTAAACCCAATGGGTGAGTGTCCACTCTACACACTTTACCTCTCCCTTGATGAGTAGATGTTTACACAACAATATGGATACAATATAAACCTTCAAAATATTTCATAGTTAAAAAATGATCAAGTTGAGACATTAGCAAAATAAGTCATTGGACATAATATTATTCAAGGGTACATGTATTACACAAAGAGTGAAATGACCTTGTTAAACCATGCACAAGTTGTCTAGTGCATTCAAAGCCCTATCATCAATCTAATTTAACTTTTCTATTTGCTATTAGATCACAAAATTATCTAAAGGACTATTCTTACATGTTATCACAAGGTTGAAATGACTAAGTTAAACTCTACATATGTTGTTTAGAGTGTGGAAAGCCCTACCATCAAATTCCATGTGGTTTTCCAAGTTGTTGATTTAAAAAAAAGGTCTTTGTGATATAAAATTTGATTGTTTAGCTTAGTTTAGAAAGATGGTTACATCCATGTTTGTTATGCATTTCATATATTTTTCATTGCACACCTATTTTGCTCATACATTATGAAGTTATTTTTAACCACAAACCTATATGCCTTAGAATCTAGAGAATTTTGAGAACTTTTAAAACTATGAACCCATGCTTTATTTTAAACTATGATCTATAAACTAAATTAAGTGTAAAACTTGGACACAAACTTGAACATGAGTTGGATCTATTTTCATTATAAAACCATGATGTATAGAACCAAGAAGAAAAGAGAGAAAATTGGTTAAACAAAGGGTAACTCTATTAATTACAAAATGTAACTATCATGATGAGCTAGTCTTAAGTTTGTGAGACTCAAATAATAAAAGAAAATGACCCCTTGATTTAAAACTTTGGAATTTAATGGATCATGGAGACAAGATGACACCTTGAAGACAATGAAATTGTGACCCTATATTGAATTGTATAGGAGACTAAATCATGTGCAAATGCAATGACAAAAATTATTTTCTTCTAGTTGGAAATTTGACTATATAATTGCAAAGTAGGAGGTATTTTCCACAACATATCAAATTATGATATTGCTATCAAGATTCAACCATGCAAATTTTCAAGTCAAACTCATTAACCCATGTTTCATGACTAGTGGCTCACAAGAACTCATCTCTCATGATAATGAATAGCACTTAGCAATCATTGCATCTAGGTAATGCTCACAAAGGTGAAGCGCTAGGCCTTCCCACAAGGTCACCCATCTCAGTACTACTCCTACTCAAGTGCACTTTAACCACAAATTTTTCCCCAAGGTTAAGCCCACTTAGCTTGCAACCCCATTTGAAAAACCTTTAGCAACTGTTGTGCCTTATGAACCATTCATTTAGAGTCCCTTTAGCTCATCAATTGATAAGTTGGAGGTATTTTTCACATCATGTTGCGATATTGCTATCAGGATTCAACCATGTAATTTTTCAAGTCAAACTCATTAACCCATGTTTCATGAGTAGTGGGTCACAAGAACCCATCTCTAATGATAATGAATGGCCCACTTAGTGTAGATTCTAAACTAGTTTCTTGTAAACTTGGTGGAAAACACACAATTTAGAGGAATGACCTAGCTGAATAGTCCACTCAACATTGCAAAAACTTCATTAAAGTTCTCCCTCCTAGTTAATGGCCACAAGTTGAAACTTTACAAATAAAGGTAGGAACATAGATGCAATAAGGTTCTCCCTCCTAGTTAATGGGCACAAGTTGAAACTTTACAAAAATCGGTAAAGAGAGATGACTTTATTCTTTCTCTCACTCAACAGTATGGTCCTACTAATGATTACAGTGATTTAGATACAAATACCACACCCAGAAATGATGACTCAGTTGCAGCAGATGTACCAAGTTCTTCAGGTGACTCAGTGGTTAAGCTACACAACTCATCCCCTAAGGTCACTCGGGTCTAATTTATTATTCCACCTCAAATGTACACACAACACATTCACATTGATATACATACTTCTGCTAGCATTCTTCATTCTACAATAGGGACCTGTAGTATATATACAGTTGTCACCATTCAGTAAGGGCACTATTGTAGTAGGGACTTGTAGCACAAAAATTTTCATAATTCAGATGGGACCTAATGCCGAAGGTACCCGCAATGTTGCTTGTTAGGAAATTTCAAAAATTCGCACCACATTAATTACAATTCACACCTTTCAACTCACTTTTCTCACACATGTAACATTAGTCTTATCATAATAAGTGCATGTGACATGCTCATCTTATTTCACGTTGCCAATTCAAATTTCAAGAATTTGAACTATCACATCACTACCCATCATCCATCCATTTTGTTTCATTTCATTACACCCACCACCTTCTCATTCATTCACCTACAATTACTACTTGTCACATTAAATTATCCTATGGATACATTTTATTCAGCTTCACACGTGCGATGTTCAATTAATCACCTCCAATACGTATGCAAAGTACAATACCATAATTATCATGGATTTCCAAAAAACTTTCATTATGCATTTACATTAAATTAAGCATGCAATCTATTCATTACATTTATTTCCATATTCTATAATCATACCTTCACCTATCATGAGTTGAAGTGCGGTCACTTCAAACCTTAAGTTGGGGGGAGGGTAATACATCAACCGATTTTTTTCGTTTTTGCCACCTAAAGCCAAATGCAAAAAAACAAACATGACATGAAAACCCTTTTAGTCCTAAATTGCACCTACCTTTTGCTATTAAATTCAATTGTCAATTCCCTAAGTCATGTGATTCTGAGCTAAGTCGAACCCAATTTTAAGCTAAATTAAGTTGATATAAAGGAGAAGAGGTTGCAGTTATAGTACAATTATAGTGAAGAGTGCATGTGAAAATAGCAAAGTAAGAGAAGGGTTTGAGGGTGGCGAAGTTGAAATCAAGTTGAATTTTTAAGGTTAGAACATTGAGCAAAGGTAAACTGATTAACCAATTGGAGGTGACATTATTAGAAGAGATTCATTCGCACACACACATATATTAGAAGACGCATTGGTATTGCCTATCTTCACAAGGGTTGGTTGGTTGGATTACTTTCTAAAACTGACAAAGTTTGATAATGACATAACAAGGAGATTTGCAACTACATTATGGCATGACGAAGCCATGGTAAAAGGGTTATCAGTGGATGCTTCAGAAGGTGCAATCACATAAGTATTTGATCTTCCAAGGACTGGAGAAATTTTTTATATTCGAGCAGACCTAGTGGTTGCAAGGGAAGAGTTCAACAAACCAGGAGAAAACCTGGATTCATCATCCCAAGGTACAAAAAGACTTTCCCTTCCATGGGTTTGGGCCAACTATGCTTCTTATGTTATTAGATACCTTACTTTTGATGGTAGTCAAAATATTCTATATAGTGTACATTTCAAACTATTGAGTCATCTTCACCATAATAGACTAGTTAATGTTCCCAATTACCTCTACAGTATGCTAAAAAGGATGGCATTTGAATACCAGAGAAAATAGAGTGATACAACATTATCACATCACTGTTTAATAGCCCTATTAGTAAAAAAGATTCTTAGGATTCAATATCCATAGGTATCCTGGGAAGACTTTGTGAAATGTCAAGATATTAACAGTCTACTTGAGGCACCTATAGTACTTAAAACCCTAGAACCAAAAGCTACACCTACAAGAGGAAGTCCTCTTGTTTCACCTATGGCTTCACCTACTCATAGCAAAGGTGAGCCTGATGAGAAAAATGTGCTAGAATCTAGGCCACCAATAGTAGAAGAAATCCCATCTTCCTCCAAACCACCTAAATCCAAGAAAAGAAGAGGTAGTACATCGACACCTTCTAAAACACAAAAGAAAAAGAAGGATATTTGAAAGGAGAAACCTACCCCACTAAGGTGGTAAGGCCACCTGAAAAAGCAAGATGTTATGAGGAGTGTGGAAAAACTAGAAGAAGAAACAAAGGGCAAGGAACAATAGGAAGAGGATGTGATGTTGGTTGAAACAAACTCAAAAATAAAGGGAAATACCTCAAATACCTCTAGAAATGTGCATACACCCGCAAAGAGGAAGTGGTATATATCCAACATTTTTGATTCAGACTCAGAGGATCTATTTATTACCAATAAAACAAGAAAGAAAACCCTAGATAGTCCTAATCGTGAGGACTATGATTGCATAGTGGGTGGTAATGAACAATTTTTAGAAATAGAGGAAATGGTTTTAGAGGTTAGAAATTGACGAGACAAAAAAAATGTCTCATATATTAGCTAAATTAGTGTTTTCTTTAGTCAAAGAGAAGCAATGTGTTGCTTAATGATGAGTGAGGGATTTTCAGCAGTTAAGATTTCATCATATCTTAAAAATTATGATTTGGGTTCTTGATATTTTTCAAAAAAAAAAGGAAACAAGAAGGAAAAAAACCCATTAAATTTCACGAAAACCCAATTTGTGGTTTGAGAGAAAACTTCACCAATCCATGCGTCAGAATTTCTTCCTTCATTTATTTCCATGCTTCGAAATCTCCATAACTAAGTAGGATCTAAGTGAAGGATAAGTATGATAGTATTTATGAAGAGGTTGAGCAGTTTGGGCTTCTATGAGTAGTTAATGAACAATAGTTGGAGCTTTTGAAAGCAACAATTGCAATCATTAAAGGAAATTGAAGTGACTTGGATAGAAGTTGAGAGAATATAGGGGTAGTTGCAAATATCTAGGGAGTTGTTCAACCTAGTTTATGGACAGTTGAGAGCATATATGAGTATATTTAAGAGTATTGATGATAGAAGAGGTCAAGGAAGGACTTTTTCAACTCTCTAACACCTTTTTGGAGCTTGTTTAGGGGTTGCAAATAGGCATATTTGTTTTGGAGGACTAAAGGAGATTGACTCAACAAGATGAAAAAAAGACTTATTTTTTCCCCCCAACACATGTTCCTATCTTCTAGCAAGTTGTTGCACATCTATAAGGCTCATCTTTCAGACCTTTGTTTTGGGGGAAGAGTTTCATGAAATAATATTATTTAGTATTTTAGCAGTAGTAGTTGTTTGTAGTTTCATTTCTTAGCAGTCATTTCATTTCCAGTTCTTTACATTTCTAGTATTTCCCTTTACAAGTTTATTAGGATAGATTTGATTACAATATTTCATTTATAAGCTCTTAGATCTAGTATTTCATTTACAAGCTCTTAGATTATATTTGATTCTAACAATTCCTTTCATGCATTGCTTTTCAATTTTGTTTGTAGAAAAAGAATTTCATGCAAATAATTTCTTCTCCCTCTTGCATATCACCAAGGACACCGCCCTAAATTGACATTTATAGTTAAATGATGAGGACTACAACGAAACTTATCAAAAATATCAAAAAGGAGCTCCAGGAAGCTCTAGAAAGAATTAAACAATTGGAGGAACTGGTGCAGGGTTATGAGAAAAGAGACAAAGAAAGGGAAATAAAAATACAAGAATTGAAGGAGAAACAACAGATATATGGGCATGGTGCAAAGTTGGACCTATTGGCACAACTAACCATGATGAAAATAGAGAATAGAGAACTTACAGCAGGAAATCAAAAACCTCCTACGACAAAAACCCCAACTTAACACACAATTTTGTCTCTTGGGTATCAACTGTGGAAGGTCACTCATGAATTCTCACAAGAAAAAGAAAAGTGGAGAAAGGAAAAAGAAACTCTAATTGGAAAGCATACCAAAGTGTTGGAAGGGAAGGACACTGAATTGAGTAAATTGGCAGTTATAATGGAAGAGATAGCAGATAAGGCTACCCAAATTATCAAGTGCAGAACCCAACTAGAACATATGCCTTGTTTCTCCAAGAAAAATTCTTAAGTTTTCAATTTAGTAGGTTGATCAGCAACAAGCTAGTTTCCATGAGTAGCAAGCTTGAATTTCTCCATATTTTTGTTGATGTTACCCCAGATGAACAAGACTAGCTGTATGAGTATTATCTGCACAATTATGTGGTTTCAGAGGATGCACAGTGGAACCCCTTAATTTTTGTGGGGGATTTGCAGGTAAGAGCTTTAACATCCTATTTTAGAAATGAACAATTAGAGGTGAACTCATGGAGGAGTATGCAGAAAAAGAAAAATCATTTGCACTTCCAATGAGGAAAGAGTCCAAAAATCCTAATGAAATAATAAATGAGTGCTTGCTACTTTTGAAACACAAGGGTGTAGGAGGAAAGATTATGAAAGTAAGGATACAAGACTACAATAGAATGCAGACACTGACAGTTGGGTTAGTTCATAATTGTTATAAATATATATTGGAAAGGTGGTTCACAGTTTGACTCTAGAGCTAAAAAGGAAGGAGCCTCATTTAGTATATAACTTCATGTCTATGATTGAAAGAGTGTGCAGGTATTGTTTATCAAGCAACTAAATGGGTACCAATCACATTCCAACCACCTATGCTCCTTTATCTAGTCCCACATTGGACATGAGATCATATGAAGGAATGTGAGGAGGCTGAGCTTACCAAAATGAAGAGACTTGTAGTTTACAAAAGTTTCTACCTGAAGCAAACGAAGGGAGTAGATATTTTCATGGACCTCAGGTAAATTACACTGCATTACAATTTGTACCCCTAGTGCATTTTGCTTGAGGGTAAGCAAAAGGGTAGTTGGGGGGAGTGATGCGTCCATTTATTAGTCCATTTCCTGATGTTTTTATGCATGTTTACAAACATTATCAAACAATCCTTTCAGACATATTCCTATGATATGCTAGCTTTTTATGCTTATTATATAACCTTGGACTTGAATTAAAGTAATGAAAATATAGTTATGATATAGTAGCATTGCATGATTATATGTGGATTGTATGGAATGTGATCAGAATTCTATGTTTAATCATGGTAGTTAGCCTTATGTATGTGTTTTGTGGATTAAACTCTTGTAGCCCAAGAAGACACTGTAGCCCACAACAACTGGAAGTTGTAGCCCGCGACTAAAGGAGGTCTTGGACAACGAAATAGGGGAAGTGCCATAACAAGTTAAGTGAAATAACTACCATGTGGAGACACTTGATGGAGTTATTTGTGCATCATTATGATAGTTAATAAGGAATTGAAGAAGAAGAATTCTTTTATTGATGGGATTCTGGATAACTGATTATGTGTTCCACGTTGCAGATCTGTTTTGCAAAGCTTTAATCCTATTTGAACTCTTGTTTCTTTCCAGTTATAGTTTTAATAACTCAATTTTAATTACACACTCTGATATCTAGGGAGTTGTAGCTAATGATTTCAGTTTAGAGTTGTATTTAGAATAAACTCCCCCATGCCTATGTATAGTCGGTGGTTGAGTCTTTAGTATAGTTAGTTGATTAATCTCACACTAGCGAATTTGTTATCAATTACTTATTAGATTTTAGTTGTAATCTATAGACATGTTGATTGTTCAAAAATAGTTTTCTTGAATACAATATTTGAGAAAAAATTTGTGTGATCCTTTGGAATGCATAATAAATAAAGTTCAAATTGATATGGTCACATATCTGAAGATTTAGATATGGTTTTAGTTTAAATGAAGACATCTGATGAGTCTAAATAATGGGTCAATTTTGATAGGGTTTATCATATATTTTTTGTTGATACTATAGACTTTAGTACCTGATTATTGACACTCTCCATGTTATTTCCCTAAATTTATGAACCTTGTGCATGAACTTATCCTTGTGACTTTTGATAATATTAACCTGCTATGTGAATTATCTATATTAATTTTACATTTGGTTGAATGGATGTTACTTAAGGTAATAATGGATATGCAATTGTTTTATGCTTGCTAATGTCATTATGTAGGTTCACATTAAGATGAAAATATAAATGAAGCTTGCAAGGTGGAAGAACTTCATGCTAGTTGGTCGATTGCTAAGGAAGTCAAAAAGATGGTCATTAAAGAGGTCGATGGAGGGAAACTTCCAATGGAGGGAAATTTCTAGCTCGTGTGGAAGTTGTAACTACCTTTTAAATGATCATGTTTGTTAGTTGGGAAAATTTAGGAAGTTTTATTGTGTTGGATCCTCATTGAGGCAAGTTTTCTTTGACTAAATCTAGTGCATGCTTAACTTCCTCCCTCTCTTTTCTATGCTTTCAATAAATGGCGTCCTATTTTGTTGGAGTTGATTGCCTAGTTAGTTAGGGTTAATTAGAAGCTTTTCCTTCTATAAATAATGGTTAGATGCCCCTTTTCACAAGGTTGGATGTTTTGAGATTGTACTTGCATTTTCAGTTTCAAGTAATATAATTATATTGTTGATATGATGTAATTATGTTTCCAATGAATAAAATGATATTCTGATTTGTTGCATTTGAGTTAGCTTAGGAAAGACTCATTCAAGGGGGGCCACTTGGTGAGAATTCCATCTATTTAGTTTAATAGCTATTTTTCTATTCAATAACTAGCTTTGGTCTCAGTAGTTGTTGATGCTTAGTTTAGTTAATAATTCATGCTCAATACTTATGTTAATTTCTTTCTAGCATTTTGTTTTAGTACTGTTCTTTTTCTAGTTATAGGATAAGGATGACTATAGTTGAGTCCTAGTGCACATACAGTGTTGACCCATTTCAAGTTCACATTCATGGGTTGACAATGAAATGAACCTTCATTATGAGCAAGATAACTACTTAGTACAGATGTCTAATATCTAAGTTATAGCTTTAAGGGCTTAGTTATTAAACCATTAGAGGAGGCCAACAACATCCACCTAAGCAGGCCACTCAAGGTAACTATTCTTCACTATATTTATAGTTGTTTCATTTCTATTTGGTAGTTATTTCTATTAATCATACTTCATAAATTACATGTAAGTTAAAATAGATTCTCATATTGTGATTGTAGACACTGAAATCTAGTCTAGGCCCGCGACTTCAATATTCTTCATAATTCGTATTCTTCATGGTCATGATTAAATAATGTCAATTATTTAATTATTTTCTAAAGTCTTCATTTCTTCTATTAATTAAATAATCTTAATTATTTAATTAATTCACACTTTTCTTTATTCTATCTAATTAATTAAATAAACGCTTTTTATTTAATTATGTTACTAACATTCCTTATTCTTCTTGTCAAAATTAAATAAATTCTTATTTAATTTCCCCTTTATTATATGTCAACTATAATTAATTAAATATTTTATTTATTTAATTATTCATTTAAATCCCTTCGTCGAGTAATTAAATAAATCTTAGTTATTTAATTATTTTTCAAATATCAAATCTTGAATTAAATGAATTGTTTGATTCATAAATCCTATTCTAACGCATTCCTCTATATTTAGATAATTGTGTAAGTTATCTAAGTATTCACTTTGACTCGACTTGAAATCTATTTAAATCGCTCAGTTAACTCTAGATTAGTGTCTGAGTGGATTTTTTGAGTAATCTCTTCGTCATATCATTCAGTCATCTAGTTCTAACTCAATTGTGTGTACATGCATATTAATTAAATGTTCCTATTTAATTAATTAAATCTTGTGCGTGCATTCAAACAAAGAGTTGCTTTAATCCATCTTTATATTTGTCATGCAAAGACTATTCTTCTGTTTTCGAATACCAAACTCAAAGATTAAATCATTTATTTAATCTTTATTTCTATTTTTAATTTGTATCACTCATGTCAATACTAACAGTTATCATAATGCATGTCTAATCTTTCGATCTCAACCGTCTGTTGATCTTTCTATCCTAACCTAACATTCAAATGATCAATTTTCTATAAATTGATATGTTTGTCATCATTCCAATCTCTCTCAAAATCGTATGACTTCTGGAGCAATTATCTTGAATCTTCAATGTTTTGTCTTAATCACAACACTTAGGCTATGCTTGCACGAACTTTGAAAATCTGAGGGCAAGTACACTACACAGACGAAATGGAGAAGAGTAATGGAGGTTATTCAACGGAATTGATAAGATGTTTGGTAAAATAGTTTCTATAATGCATGTTGTTCTTAGCTTTCTTTTGTGCTCGATTATCTAAGCTTTGAGGATTGATTAGTACAGTTTGAATAGATTAGATTTGAATTGCCTAGCTCTCTCATGTGTTTTTCTCTGAGCTACATTTGGTTAACCCTACGTGAAGACACCATCTACGCATATTTGTAGACTTTTATTTGATTTTGCAGGTTTTTGTACGGAACGACGCATCTTCTTGACGAAACGTCGTAATTGACATCTGGAGACGCATCAGCTTGACAAAACAACGCAATTGACTTTCTTGACCACATCTAAGATCGAAGACGATGCATCTAAAAAATAATCACGCATTTGTCATTTTCTGAGCCACAACTTATTGGTAAAATACCGCGATGCATTTGATAGAGAAAACGACGCATCCGAATGGTGTATATTTAGGTTTAGACTTTCAATTTATAGTTTCCTTTCGTGTTCTCATTTTTGCTAATCTTTTGTTTTTAGCGTGTGTCTTGAGGAGTTAACAAAGTTTTTGCAAATTGATAGTCAAAGACCAATATCAAACTACTAATGAATCTTTCTGCAGAACACATTTCGAAGACCCTAGTTAAATTTTTGAAACAAATTGTTTGGTAGTGTAGAAAATATTTCATTTGGATTAAAATTAACGAGTGTCTACTGTGTTTGGTGCGAAAGCACAATTGTGTAATTACCCTCACAATTTGGTACATCAAAGTATCCTCTCCCCTTGCGCATCTGTGCGATCCTAGATGTAAGAGAAACAGTTACTAACTCTAGAATTTGGGCCTGTTCTGGTAAGAAAAAGTACTCACCCCAGGACGACTCAGTCCGGTAGCACCCTGAACCCGAGGGACTTCCAACCAGTATATAAAAGTGGATTCTTGGGGAAAGCCCAAGAATCACACGTATGGTTTCGACGAGATGGATTCAAAAGGGGACTCTCGCCGCATGGATCATGCCCTACAAATGAAATGCTCTAATTAAACACCTTTGTTTGTAGTGTCCAAAATCCTTCTATTTACTGGTGCAACAGGTCAGACCTGTGAAGCTGTCTCATATTCTTATGGTTCATGTGTAGAGATGAAGGTATGCCATGGGATGTTCATGGGTACTGTAGCTTGGCTTCCCCGATTACGTTAATGAGTCGTGGAGGGGAGCCAAAGGGGTCAAGCTACTAATCATCCACCTTGAATAAGCGTAGCTGGGGAAACCCAAGTGAGAACTCAATAAATATTGTCCTTCATAGCCTAGGATGTGCTTGTTTGTTGTTAAATTGAACGTTCTTTGAGTCTAGAATGAAATTGAAAACACTTTGTCTTATGATTGTATTTGTTTGCCAAAACTTGATCATAGAAAAATAGTGTCAATTTTATATCTCTATTCATTGAAAACACAACAGAGTCGCAACTATTTAGTCTAGAGTCACATCTGCTAGATTAGCTCGCATTTGCTCTATCAAAAACCACATCTGTCTTAGGAAACCACACTTGTGATATCCTTTGATGCATTTGACAAGGTGAGCTGCAACTACAGTCTAGAATGACACATTTGCCACTGTCGCAAAATTTTTACCGGTGCACAGAGTTTAGGAAACCGCATATGTTACATTCAGAGTCACAATTGTCATTACGAGTTGCATCTGTGAAAAACTAAATCACATCTGTCTGACATAGACACTAAAATTTACTAGAAAATTGCAACTGATTACCAGAAATCCGCAACTATGAAACATCACCGCATCTGATAAATTTTGTGACGCATTTTCCTGATTATTAGAATACCAGAATTCACATTCATTATCCACTCAACACATCCATACTAGTCTTTCATTTGTATTTTCTTAGTAGTCCTTAAACATAAACTTGAAACAATTTGCTCAATTTTTGGATCCTTTAGGTATCATTTAGCCATTACTATAGTCGTCCCGATTCAGAGTTTTACTTTCATCTTTGAAGTACATATTACCTTGGGATTAAACTTTTGGGAAGGTCACTTTTACAAACTTTAGGATAGGTCCACCATCTACACTTTAGAAAAATCATATCGTCAACGAAATCTATCATTAAACCTAGTCCTGTCATCATATCCTTTGTCCTACAGAGAGTCCTCTTAACTCATTAGTCTAGTTAGGAGACTCAAGTTATCTTTGATCCTCGTCCTATAGTGGTTCCTTAACATAACTAAATTGACACCTTGGTTAAACTTTAGGTAGTTGGTACCCTTGTCTTAGGTTTACAAAAAAGTGATTACCTTAGAATCTCGCTTAGACTTTGCATCTTTAGATATTGTCATTGTAGACTAGCATCATCTTAGAACATTCCTTATTCAGAAAATCCCAAAAAAATAGTCTAGAGTCATACTATCCATAGACGTAGTTTTACATTCCTTGCATATTGAGCTTATCTTACATGGTTGAAACTAGGTCTAAGAGAAGAGAGAGAGAAAAGATGTCAAACCCAAACAAATTCATTAATCCATTCTCCACAAGACCTCACAGGACTTTATTAGACAAATTCACCACTAGAAACATTCAAGGACACATTACAACAAACGACATAAAGGCTGTTGCACAGGACCCTGAATTTGCCTCTTTTGTAGCTAAATATCTAGCAAACGATCGTCAACAATACTTAGCCAAATTGCTAGCTGAAGGTGCTACCTTACCTACCGGATTTGATATTAGCACCTTACAATCTCAACCTACACAAGGGACAAATACAATGACTGCCAGTACTACTATACCTCAGGTAAATACAACCATACCATCTAGCATACCTACACAGAGTACGACAGTGCATACGTCTCCATTTGGTATGTTTGACATGACATCGAGATTTAATTTCACTATAGGGGCATCATTTTCCACTCCCTTTAGTCCTCTTATTGGGAATAAAAGACCTAAAACATCAACTTCTACACCAAATGTCAGTGTCACGAGTACCATACCACAGTCAACAACCATACCTAATGTCAGTGTCACAAGTACCATACCACAGTCGATGGCCATACCTAGTGTTCAAGTCACTAGTACTATACTGCGGATTACACAACCAAGAGGCATTCCCTCATTCCAATATGGGAATCATAATTTATTCTCCTAGATTGGCAGTCAGAGTCCATTCACGCAGATTTTGAATCATAATCCATTTTCCCAAATTCCAACTCAAAACCAATTCACACAAATTCTGAATCAGGATCCGTTCACATAGATTCCAAGTCAAAACCAATTTGCACAGATTCCAATTCAAAACCAATTTATGCAGATTCTGAACAAAAACACGTTTACCAACTTTCTGAATCCAAATCTACATCAAATACCAACATTCAATCGAAACCCATTGTGAGACCTTGGATTTCAGGATACATACGTAGATCCGTATAATCCACCCAACACATCATTAACCCAGGTTGATGTATTTCAAACACAAATGCAGGAACTACAAACACAAATGGATAACATGGCAGTGTCAACTAACAAATCCTTTTCAACAAAGGACATATGCCCATTTCCCTTTGATAGATCATTGTACATGACACCTTTCCCTCATGGGTATGTCATACTGAATCTCCTTAAGTACGATGGAAAACAGAATCCAATAGAACATCTAAGGGAATTTTCTACCATGTGCATAGATGTCGCTTATGACCCCACGTGTCTTATGAGACTATTTCCAAGAAGTCTTGTAGGAATTGCATTAGAGTGGTTTTCGGGTCTAGACTATGACATCAAATCTTGGGGTGAACTGGCTGAGAAATTTGTTGAGAAATTCTCCTTCAACATAGACCACGAGATAAATATAGCAACCTTGTGTCACACAACACAAGACAGAGGTGAAACATTCATCGCTTTCTTCCAGAGATGGAGGACTATAGCCAGCTGGTGTCCTATCGAGATACCTGAAAAACAAAAAGTCACTATGTTTTAGGAAAACCTTCATGCAAAACTAAGGAGTAACTTAAGGGTACATTGTTGTTCATCCTTTTCAGAACTAGTGGATAAAGGGGTTATAATAGACAAGGATCTCATTGAAAAAGGAGAACTTAAGACATCGACATCCAATAGAAATCCGATGGTGCCAAATGCCCCCAATGATATAAACAGATTTTGGTCTCAGAAAAAAATATCACCAGTGATGGGGTAGTTGATGCTAAAACTGTACAAGTGGGACCAATCATCACATTATAAGGACCTAACTCTTCGGCCAACACACTTAATGCTATCAATCAACCTTCCAACACAATCCAAAATACTCAACGTCCGCAACAAAGGAGGTTTCAAAAACATGAGTTCACTCCCTTAGGGGAACCTATTGAGTCTATATTCAAACAATTGTTACAACATAATCTTATATAGCTTCAAGAGCCAAGACAATACGATCCAAGACAATTTAAACCAGTTTGGTGGGATGATAATTCCTTTTGTGATTATCATAGAACTCAGGGACATAACCTACAAAATTGTCATCAATTGAAAAATATCATACAGGATCTTGTCGAAAGGAGAATAATTGAAGTTAGTGGATAGAAACAAAATTCATAAAACACTGATCATCAAGTCTTTTCTGATCCACTACATGACCATGGGAAAGGAAATGTCCCCAATTTGAGTACCAAGACCAATATTTCAGCCAACTATGCAAATATCAAGCATGATCATAATAGTGGCAAAACCATTAATCATCTTCACATCGCTGATGAGAATATCAATACCATTACTATCAATAGAACTCCCGAGTGTGTTGTCAACACTCGTCATACTAAGACCACTATCCAAGGTCCTCCATCGCAGCAAACACCATATCCTTCCAAGTCACAATATAACCTACTTGACCAGTTGGGGAAGACCCCAACCCAAATCTCAATCTTGGAACTGTTGCGTATTTCCCCTGAGCATCGATCCATTTTAGATAAAGCTTTACAAACCGCCACTGTCCCAAATGATCTCGATGTCAATTGTTTCTAGGAAATGGTGGGCTATTTGACCAATAATCATCATGCCACATTTTTTGAGCAAGACTACGCAACTAAAAAGATAAACCATAACGATCCTTTGCATCTTGAAGTCCTTGTTGATGACAAAAAAGTTAGATGAGTTTTGGTAGACAAAGGAGCATGGTTAAATTTGTGCACTTTAAAACTAATTAAAGCATTAGTTTTCTCAGAAACATGCGTAGACACAACCAAAATTATTGTCATAAAATATTATGATGATGAGAAACACAAATCAAAGGGGGTGGTAACACTTCCTATCAGAATTGGTCTTGCAGTAATGGAGATGAAATTCCAGGTCTTGGATCTCACCCTTCCTTACAACCTTCTGCTAGGCAAACCATGGATTCATGCCATGAAGGCGATCCCTTCCACATATCATCAATGTCTCAAATTCCCTTACAATGGCACATAAATAACTATAGATGGTGGCCCATATCCATTTCAATATTGCACCAATCTAAAAGAGATACCCCAATGCCAAGTGCCAGTAAACCAAGAGGCTTCATCCTCCAATGCATCTCACTATGTCAATCCATCCACACTCACTCAAACATCTATTTCACCCTCATTTCCTACTACTCTTAGGGTTGAGATCCAACATAAGGGTTGTGGAGAATATTACATGAAGACATCTTATTGTGTTAGCCATCTAATTCCTCCTAAATCATATGGTTTACCTACACTAGACAAGAGACAATCTATGGTCACTATACACATTCCTCCCACAACAACTTTCACTAAATGGGGAGAATTAAGTAAAGAAGTTGTAAATACAGACAATGTCACTTCTTGGTTGTATAAGGAAGATAATGAAGAACCTCTCTCACTCGCTCACATCCCTATAGATCTCTATGGAAAAGGTTTCACAATTATGCAGAGCAAGGGATATAATGGACAAAGTGGTTTAGGCTTAAATCAAGATGGAAGGATTGAACCAATCTTTGTTTCTCAATGGCCAAAAGGCTTAGGGCTTGGGTTTCAACTAATTCAGATTGGCATTCTTAGTACCACATCACCCTTCATCGAGGAAGTAAGTGCTTCAGAAGATATTGAGACATCTCAGGAGCCATCATACCAACACCACTATGACTCCCCCGATTCAAACGAATATGAGTGGGATTCCCTATCCTCTACCTCTTCCATGGACCTTGACAAGCTATTTGGAGAACTCGACTTAATGTTGAGATCCTCACCGAATCCATTGAATTCATGTCCACCAAATAATATGACCAAAGAGGAATGGTTTACACATTACTATTGGGAATCCCTTGATCCCTGCTCTTGGAAACCTGATACATCTGTTTCAAATAACCAAACCTTGGCATTAGGCCCACCTCTCAATCCACTTAGACCTAAACCAAAGAGCAAAGAGGAATTAGTACAAGATTTTGTGATCATATGAACAACTCAGTCCTTACCTTAACTCCGTTAAACTTTGATAACTCTAATGATGGCATTCCCTTAGTTTATCCCCAACTTATTGATTGGGATCAGCAAGACACACCGGTCTTAGATATTTTTGAGAATGACGAAGCAATTATTGAGTTCCTGGGATTACGAGAAGGCATACCTCGCGGTGATCACAAGGCTAGTTTTACCATTGACTTGGACAACAAAGCATATTTTGGGAAATCTATTCAACCCTCCAGTCGCAAAAATGAGAAAAAGAATAAAAATGATAAAAAGGACGAGTCTCTAGGTGAAAACTGAAAGGCGCCTCTAGACAATGAAAAAGTAAAAAGAAAGGATGCATCTGAAGGTGAAAACCTCTCTAAGGCACCTAAGGATGGAGGTTTGAACATTCTCCCCGTTGCATAGGAAAATTCACCCATGCTCGTTGAAGAATCAATAGAATTCAACATAGGCACAAAAGAGAATCCTCAATCGGTTTATTTTGCAGCATCATTGACCACAAAAGAGCAGCCATAATTCCACACCTTCTTCACATAGAGACAAATAAATTTTTCCTGGTCATATGCGGACATGGCTGGGTTGGATTCTAAACTTTTTTTACATCATTTTCCTTTACAACCAGGTGTAAAACCAGTAAAACAGAAATTGAGGAAAATACATCCACAGATTGCTCTACTAGTCAAGGAAGAACTCAAGAAATTGTTAGATGTTGGTTTCATTAGATCAATCGACTATGTAGATTGGATTTCCAATCTTGTACCAGTCACTAAACCAATAGGGGGCATCCGCATCTACATAGATTTCAGAGATATCAATAAGGCTTGTCCTAAGGATGACTTCCCTTTTCCTAACATAGACATGATAGTAGACATGACAGCAGGGTATGAGATGTTGTCCCTTATGGATGGATTTTCAGGATATAATCAGATCATAATTGCAACTGAAGACCAACCTAAGATAGCTTTCACTTGTCCTTGGGGTACGTATTGCTAGAATGTTATGCCTTTTGGACTCAAGAACGCTGTAGCAACCTATCAATGTGCCATGACCACTATTTTTCATGATCTAGTACACAATCTCATGGAAGATTATGTCGATGACCTTATAGTTAAATCCAAGACAAGGGAAGAACATTTACAGGTTTTAGAAAAAATATTTCAAAGGCTAGAAAAGTATTAAGTGAGACTCAATCCCAAGAAATGTGTGTTTGGAGTAAAGTTAGGAAAGTTTTTAGGCTATATCATTTCTAGACGAGGCATTGAAGTGGATCCGACCAAGGTCAAAGCAATCATGGACATGCCACCACCAACTAATCTTAGTCAACTAAGGACATTACAAGGAATACTGCAATCCATTAGAAGATTTATAGTGCAATTAGCAAATAAGACACATCCTTTTCAACATTTACTTAAGAAAGGGGTACCCTTTGCATGTACAGTTAGGTGTGGAGAGGCTTTTCAACTGATCAAAGAATATCTACTCACACCACCAGTATTAATGCCACCTGTTGAAGGATGACCATTGATTCTTTATATTTCACTAACCCATTCATCACTTGGAGCATTGCTTGCACAAAATGATGATGAAGGTCATGAAAGGGCAGTATACTATATCAGTCGGACTTTGGTAGGTTATGAGCTTAACTATAGTACCATTGAACATGCCTATCTTGCAGTAGTATTTTCTACTCAAAAACTAAGGCACTATATGCTAAACCATCAAACAATGTTGATTTCCAAAATAGATCCTTTGAAATATCGTCTAAGCAAGGCAGCATTAACAGGGCGACTGGCCAAATGGGTTATGATACTTAGTGAGTATGATATTCAATATGTAGAAAGAAAGGCTATTAAAGGACAAGTCATTGCTGATCAGTTAGTCGATGCACCACTACAAGCAGATCACCCATTAGTTGTAGACTTTCTTGATGAGTTTATATTTACAATTAACACAAACACAACATAGAAACTATACTTTGATGGCTCACATACAAATCATGGCTCAAGGGCTAGTATACTATTAATCACACCACAGGGTGATTCCATCCCTAAATCATTCAGAATTGCATTCCCCTGTACTAACAACATAGCAGAGTATGAGGCTCTAGTGACAGGGTTACACATGGTAGTCAAGTGGAAAATTAAGAACCTACAGGTATATGGTGATTCTCAACTAGTAATCAGACAGGTAAATGATGATTATGAGACTAAGGATGAGAAGCTTTCTCCATATAAATGCATGGCTGATAGCTTTAAGGAATACTTTGAAAAGGTTGAATTTCATCAGATACCTCGTGTTCTAAATAGGGCAGTAAATGCTATGGCTACAATTGCATCACTTCTCGACATTCCTAGCAACATGCCTATGTTTGAGTTCTTGGTATAATAGTTGTTGGTCCCAGCCTATGATATCCTAGATTCTGAGATGGTTTGTGACATTGTTGGTCCTGCTTCCCCATGGTACCAAGAAATCTATGACTACCTCCATGCCGAAATCATACCCACTGGCCTGCCAAACAACCAATGTAGGACATTCCTTCGCAAGTCGTCCAAATACACCATCGTCGAAGACACCCTATATAGACACACCTTAGATAATACCCTATTAAGATGTCTTGATTCTAATGAAGCACAAGCAACCTTGCATGGGGTGCATGAGGGTATATGTGGTTCCCATTCTAGCGGTCCTACCTTAGCCAAGACGATTATGAGACTTGGTTATTATTGGCCTACTATGGAAAAGGACTCATATGTCTTTGTAAAGAAATTTCTCCAATGCCAAGTTCATGGAGACTTGATACATGCACCAACACAGGAACTTTGTCCTATAGAGTCACCATGGCCTTTCACCCAATGGGGACTAGACCTCATAGGTAAGATCCATCCCACATCATCCAATGGCCAAAAATTCATTATCACTGCCACAAAGTAATTTATGAAGTGGATTGAGGCTATTCCAATGACATACATTACCGGTACACAAATCTCTAAGTTTATCCTGAACTATATCATTTATCAGTATGGTGTCCCTCAGTCCATAATCACAGATAATGGCCGCCCATTCAAGAATCAAGAAGTCTGCCATCTTTGTGATGAATTTCATATCCAACATCACTTATCCACTCCATACTATCCACAAGGTAACGACCAAGCAGAGGAATCTAACAAAACTATCATTAGAATCCTCAAGAAGACTGTCAATGATGTTGGTCATGACTGTCATTTACAGCTTAATCCTGCCTTATGAGCTTAATGCACAAGTATCCATACTCCCACTGGTGCTACTCCCTATTCACTAGTATTTGGTTATGAAGCCATTCTTCCTATTGGGGTCGAGATTCCTTCCCTAAGGGTATCCTTGAAAGGGCACATTGATGATGAAGAGTACTGAGTATCGAGACTCCATGAGTTAGAATTCCTAGATGAGCGAAGTCAGAAGGCACTAGACCATCTCCAAGCATATCAAAATCGCCTTCGTTGTAGCTATAATAGGAAGGTCTTGAACATAAACTTTGACATTGGTGACCTGGTTTTAATGGAGAACCCGAAGAATCAAGCAAAAAGAGAAAAACTAGGAAATTTTGAACCAAACTGGTTAGGACCTTATATTGTTACAAAAGCCTTTGGATCAGGAGCGTATCAACTCTTTACTCCTAAAGGGGAACCATTGTCCTCGCCAATCTATAGTCTTCATCTGAAGAAGTTTTACACATAGCTTCTAAGGGCCTTATCTTAATTAGCAAAAATACAAAAAAATCAAAAAAATTGTTACCAAGGTGAAAACCTAGCAAATAGGTGTCTTGGTAACACCAAAAAAATTAGAAAATCTAGAAAATAGTAAAGACAAATAATTCGTCCAATAGTGAAAACCACTTTGGTGGCGCTTTGGATAGGTACCATGATGAAAACCTGGCAAACAGGCGTCATGTGTAGTTGACTCTGATCCTTTGTCTACTATCATTCTAATCTAATATCCTTATACATAGTCCACTTCCCTGTACATAGTCCACTACCCTGTACATATCCCTTATACTTGTACATACTACCTATTCCTGTACATATCCTTTATCTTTCCTATCCATCGCTTGTATATACCATTCATAATAAGTGGTAGTCTTTCCTATACCCTGGAACAATTGACATCGAGTGAATTTCATATCCCCCATTTTATCCTATTCATAATCAATTTGTCTTATACTCGACTGGGGGAAAACACTTGACATGTGTCATATTGGTTCTTATATTGGTTGTGTTGAAGATGTAAAACCATAGAAAAATCCAAAACCATCACAAAATGACCTGAGAAAAACACAAAAACATCATAAAGCTTCAAAACAACAAAAAAATCAAAACATGTCAAAAATCCAAAAACAGAGTCAAAGTCAGTCGCACTTGTCAGTCTTTGTCGTTTGTCGAACTATGTTGCATCTGTGACTAGACGTAGGCAAGGCCATCTGCCGATGTGCCCCCAAGGCACTAGGTCAATTTGTTTAGGTTTGTTTGTATAAAATCATGATTCAATCCATATGTCTATATGACAAGGTCATTGGTTGTGTCGAACTACAAGGTCTTTGCGTGTATAACATAGGCAAGGCCATCAATTGATGAGCCCCCGATGCCGCACTAGGTTATTCCATTAGGTTTCATCACATTCACTATCACACATGTCTTCTATTTGTAGTCAGTCTTGTCTATCAATGTCAAGTCGAACTACGACATCTTTGCGTGTATAACGTAGGCAAGGCCATCAATTGATGAGCCCTCGAGGTCGTACTAGGTCTGTCCTTTAGGGTTTGTCATCACACACAATCAATTGTCCACACATCATATTAGGTCATGCATCAATTTGGTGAACAAGTCAGCAATTCTCTATGTCAAATCAAACAAATTGTCAAAGCAACAACCAAAACAGATCAACTTATGTCTGCTACAGGATGTGTCCTTCTTGGAGACAAACATCATCAAAATAATCAATCTCTGTCTTATTCAAGATGAGTCTTTCTTGAATATTTATATCACCAAAGCAATCTATGTCTTATGCAAGATGAGCCCTTCCTGCATATTGACATTGTCAATCAAATCAACATAGCCTTATATAGGTTATCACATCAATGACATCTGACTCAATGTCTTATACGATACATGTCTTTCTGAAACTAGGATTTGTCATGCCTTATATAGATGGTCATAATATCGAAACCAGACTCAAATTCTTATCTGGTACATGTATCTCCTGAAATCAGGCTTTATCAATCGATCCTTTTATCTATCAAAACAAATCAAACAAACATATCAAGTTTTGGCAAATATTTTACTGGATTTTTGACTTTATGGCTTATTTATCTTATCATTTCATTTGAATTTTTATGATTGGAATCCTGTTACTAACATTCTCAAGGATGTCCCATGAAGGATTTAGAGAAGCAACAATGTATCAAAATTCTGTTTTCTTTGACTGTTGTCTATTGACTGTCTTTTAAATTTGATTTTGAGTCATGTTACTAGTTTCCTCAAGGATGTCCCATGAAGGATTTAGAGGAGCGATGACATCTCATGACCTGTATTTTATTTTGTTTGCTATATGTGGTTTGTCTTGACAAAAATACTGGGGCAACTTGTGCCCTTAGTATGAGTTAACGACAATCCTTGTCTGTGACTGTCTGTTGTTAGCAAGTGGATGAACTTGCACACCTTGATCTATGTCATATCATGGTGTTTTTCTCCATTTGTATTAGTCCCGCCCAATGATGATAAAGTGCAACACCTTTTGTGATATAGCGAAACATCGAAGATTGCTATTACTAACATCCATTTCATTTATTTTATTATTTCTCAATCTTTCTTTCCGCACTAATAGTTCTTCTTTCTAGCATTATGACGGAGTCCTGTGACACACAAAAATATAAATCATCCTGCATATACACATACATGTTAGACATATACAAACATATAGGCATTTATCATCAATCATGCATACATCTTGCATTTGAAATATACAAACATCTAGGCATTTATCATATCTAGGACATCGTGGCATAATAGACATTTCTCATCATCGATTACATATCATAAGCATTCCATGTACATAACATGCACCACATTACATCTGTATAGCATCACATGTAGAAAGCATTGTACATATAACATCACATTTCATCTCATAATTATACATTGCATACATAACATCCATCAATATCATAAATATTAAACATACATCATCACATAGAATCAACATCACATCATAAGTTGCATAAACACATCATAAAGAAGATAGGATCATCCATCACATAGGCATCTCATATAAAATAACATGTATAAATGATAGACTACAAAAATCAATAAATAGAACTGCATATCATGAGAATCGCTGCCAAAATCATATATATATATATATATATATATATATATATATATATATATATATATATATATATATATATATATATATCGCTCAACAGTGTCACATCACAATGTCATAATGTATCAATAAATATGGAAGCCCGCAGGCTATAGGATCATAATACAATGTCTCAGTATATATCAACAAATGTCCCTATCCTGAACTACCACTACTATCATGACTAGAGTGTGCGGATGACTGATGTCAAGATCCTGATGACCTGTGACCTGAATGTTGCCTATCGTATGGACCAGCTCTGCATGGCTGCTCAACACCCTCTTTGCTAACTGTCCTGGAGTGGGTCCTAGTTTGGGACCTCTCACTGCATGCCTCTGAGAAGCTTGGGGCCTGTCTCTCTGGAGGAACTGCTACCTCATATAAATCTCTGTAATAAGTGGCCCTCTCATTGGCTCTCACTAACTCTCTAGCAAATGCAGTTGTCGGCTAGTACGTAGAGATCTAATCTTTGTGAATCTCTACTCGGTCTCTTGCCTCTGAGATATGGCCTGATCTTTGTCAATGATGGCTATGTCCCTCTCTATTCGTAACACATCTCTCTCATACATCATGACCCTCATTTGATCCTCCAAAGATGCAATCTGGGCATGAAGTGTAGCAGTATCGGGATCAACTGTGCCTGTGTCAACCTATCTCACCCTCTACACACCATCATCTTCATCCTCCAACTCCTCTAAAATCCTATCACGAATCTCCCGCTCATGATCATCATCCTCCTCATCATCATCCTGATAAGCACCAAGTAAGCCCAGGGCATCAATCTCTGCCTCCTCTTTGTCTGCCTCCTCTGCAAGAACCTTTGGAACGACCTCCTCACCGGGATGCTCCTCATCTTTGGAAATCTCCACATGCACCTCCTCCCCACCTCTACCAATATCTGGCATTTGCACATCCTCCTCCCATCCCTCCTCACAGATGGGTGATAATGGTGGCCCTCGTCCCCTTCGTCCACGCCTCCCTCTCCCAACACCTCGCCGACCACTTCTTCCACCATCTCCATCATCACCATGACCACCTTTACCTCTCTGACCTTTGCCTCTACCATGCCTGCCGCACAGTCCTATCCCTTGCCGCTGTATCGGTGCAACCTGATTTGGGTCTATAAGGGTTATCATCCTGTGAACAACCCACCACTGATCATAAGCCTCTGTGGTACCTGGGTCTGCTGCACCATCTCTCCATTCGCACTGAATGGCCTGCAATGCATCAATATCTGCCTCGACAGTAGCCACTGGAATCTCTAGACCCCACAGGGAGATCTCTTGTGAGGACCTCACAAACTCGGCCTATCCTCTCAGCACATCTTGTACCTCTCCAAATTGTCGCAATACACAATCTGGAAAATGTCGCTCTATAATATGGACATGTGAAATAGTCCGCCCAATCAAGTACTGTGTTTGGCGGCAAAAAGGAAAATGCTCATCCTCATCTGACCACTCTTCACATCCCAAGTATGGTCTCCATGTAAACTGTACCATAGTATCAATGGCATGTTTGAAGTACCCAGTATCCCCCATATGGTGCTGAGTATTAGCCCTCGCATAACGGAAGGCATAAGGGGCTCCGTGCTGCACATCAGCTGTAGCCGGTGGATGAAAGATGGCAATGTGTTCCCACGCCCATACCATTAGGAACGTGGTACCACAACTCATATACTGAGCCTCTCGATAGGCTATATCATGCAAATGAAATTATAACATGTCGAGCAGACAAGAACCCCAAGCATATACCTCTCGTCGCTCTAACATACCTACCAAAATCTCCCCCCAACCCATAGGAAAACCATGACCTCGACAGTCAGGAAGCACTATACCACCTATCAATGTACATAATAGATAGTCCAACTACCTATACCTCTGTGCCAATACACACCATTTAATATCATAATGATCAAAACCTAACTGTTTGATATCGGTGTGAGGGTAGTATTTGCACATCTCAGCGAAACCCCTCTGGGTATCGTACCTCACCCTCGTGCCTCTGATGGGAAGTCTCAAAATCCTATAGACGTCCTCTAAGGTAACTGTCACCTCTCTAGTAGGTAGGTGAAATGAGGAAGTCTTTGAGTGCCACCGCTCGCACAACGTTGTTAGTAGACCTCGGTTTGCCTGAATAGTGGGCATGTCTGTCACATGAAGAAGACCCAAATGCCATAAGAATCATTTCTCTGCGCTCCGCAAACTATCTCAGAAGTGAAAAGTCGATGGTCTCGACTCTTGCGTATACACCGAGTCCAAAACAACCTGCGCAGTGACAAAATCAAGTGCTATTCACATGCGTCATTATTTTTCAAATGCATCATTATTTTGCAATTGCATTGCTAAAAACCAAATGCGTCATTTTATTTTACAAATGTGTCATAAAATGTCACATGTGTTAGTTTAAATGAAAAATGCGTGCATAAATAACAAATGTGTCTAACAAAACAAATGTGACTCTCTATGGACGCATAACAACATCGTGCTAAATCAAACTCCGTAAATTAAATATCAAATGCGTTGAAACTATTGCACATGTGTTGAATAGAATCCAATTGCGTAAATTAAATATCAAATGCGTTGAAACTATTGCACATGCGTTGAACATAAAACAATTGTGTCTGAGTTAAATGCAAATGCATAGAACTAAAAGACAAATGCGTTGAACTGTGATCAACTATGCTAGACAATAGACATAAATTTACAAATGCGGTGATCCGCACACATATGCGTTGAGAATGAATTCAAATGAAAATTTTTAATACAATGACACATAATGATAATTGACAATAAATGCATAAAAAGCATGAAAATCTAAAATGTAAAAGTCAAGATTTAGGTACATACTGGGGGGTCTGCGTCGGCCAGCCTCCTGAAGGTCCGGATCTTATATGCTCAATGGTGGGTGTGCAAAACAAGAGACATCTTCGCTGAGGGTGCAAAGTAATAATCTCAATTTCGAAGCTATGTGGGTAAAAATGAATGGGTTTTTACACCATTTTCTATTTATACCTAGGGTTTTGGTGGCATTCCATTCTATTGGCCGCGTTAACTTCCAACTTCAATTGACACGTACCTGTCCTTAACACTTCCAACTTCAATTCCGTCAACTCCATTGCATTTTTGGCTAACCAATGGACTAATCGAGATTATTTCCAAATTTTTCAAAAAAAATTCAAAAATTTGTCAATTTTCCCGAGGGGGCATACCTTCACTTGTTTAACACCAGGGCATTACTAGGGCATAGTTTAATTGATTTTCTTTGACACAATGCCGAAACAACATTGTATCAAAGAGGGGCAAATGTAGACACCCAAATATGGTCTAGGCGTGCGACTTCAATATTCTTCATAATTCGTATTCTTCATGGTCATGATTAAATAATGTCAATTATTTAATTATTTTCTAAAGTCTTCATTTATTCTATTAATTAAATAATCTTAATTATTTAATTAATTCACACTTTTCTTTATTCTATCTGATTAATTAAATAAACGCTTTTTATTTAATTATGTTACTAACATTCCTTATTCTTCTTGTCAAAATTAAATAAATTCTTATTTAATTTCCCCTTTATCATATGTCAACTATAATTAAATAAATCTTTTATTTATTTAATTATTCATTTAAATCCCTTCGTCGAGTAATTAAATAAATCTTAGTTATTTAATTATTTTTCAAATATCAAATCTTGAATTAAATGAATTGTTTGATTCATAAATCCTATTCTAACACATTCCTCTATATTTAGATAATTGTGTAAGTTATCTAAGTATCCACTTTGACTCGACTTGAAATCTATTTAAATCGCTCAGTTAACTCTAGATTAGTGTTTGAGTGGCTTTTTGAGTAATCTCTTCGTCATATCATTCAGTCATCTAGTTCTAACTCAATTGTGTGTACATGCATATTAATTAAATATTCCTATTTAATTAATTAAATCTTGTGCGTGCATTCGAACAAAGAGTTGCTTTAATCCATCTTTATCTTTCTCATGCAAAGACTATTCTTCTATTTTTGAATACCAAACTCGAAGATTAAATCATTTATTTAATCTTTATTTCTATTTCTAATTTGTATCACTCATGTTGATACTAATAGTTATCATAATGCATGTCTAATCTTTCAATCTCAATCGTCCGTTGATCTTTCAATCCTAACCCGTCATTCGAATGATCAATTTTCTATAAATTGATATGTTTGTCATCATTCCAATCTCTCTCAAAATCGTATGACTTCTGGAGCAATTATCTTGAATCTTCAATGTTTTGTCTTAATCACAACACTTAGGCTATGCTTGCACTAACTTTGAAAATCTGAGGGAAAGTACACTACACAGATGAAATGGAGAAGAGTAATGGAGGTTATTCAACGAAATTGATAGCATGTTTGGTAAAATGGTTTCTTTAATGCATGTTGTTCTTAGCTTTCTTGTGTGCTTGATTATTTAAGCTTTGAGGATTGATTAATATAGTTTGAATAGATTAGATTTGAATTGCCTAACTCTCTCATGTGTTTTTCTCTGAGCTACAGTGATTATCAATAATGGTTGTTCATGTGCATGAATGCATTCAATTGACTTGTAGTAATCCAGAGGATAGATTAGGTTCAGTTATCAATTTTGAGTTAGTTTCAGTAATTATTTGTTAATAACAGTTCAACTACAAATTATGATGTAGGTTCTCATAGCCATTAGCGCTAGTTTAGTTCTTTCACTATTAAGCGTTTCTATGATTTTTCAACAAGTAAAAGACCTTTAAAACCTAGGTAATCTCATGTCTTTGAAATAACATATAGTGCCAGTTCCATCACAAGTTTACAAGCCTTGGTTGATAATTCAATGAAGTCTTTGCAATGTTGAGTGGATTGTTCAGCTAGGTCATTCCTTTGAATTGTGATTTCCACCAAGTTTACAAGACACTAGTTTAGACTCTACATTTTAGAGGTGAACTCATGGAGGAGTATGTAGAAAAAGAAAATTCGGTTGCACTTCCAATGAGGAAAGATTCCAAAGATCCTTGTGAGATAATAAATGAGTGGTTACTACTCTTGAAACACAAGGGTGCAGGAGGAAAGATTATGAAAGTAAGGATACAAGTCTACAACAGAATGCAGACACTAACAGTTGGGTTAGTTCATAATTGTTATAAATATGTACAAGAAAGGTGGAACAGTTTTATTTCATCGCTACAAAGGAAGGAGCCTCATTCAGTATATAACTTCATGCCTATGTTTGAAAGAATGCATAGGTACATAGATATTATTATTTCTTGGGTTGCAAGAGGTTAATCCACAAAACATATACACAAAGCTAACTAGAATGATTAAACACAAAATTCTAATCACATTCCATACATATCCACATTTAAATCATGCAATGCTACTATATCATAAGTATATTTCCATTACTCTAATTTTCAGGTCCAAGGTTGTATAATAAGTATAAAAAGATAGCATAGCATAGGAATATGTCTAAAAGGATTGTCTGATAATGTCTATAAAAATGCATAAAAACATCAAGGAATTGACTAATAAATGGACTCATCACTTAGCACTCATTGCATCTAGGTAATGCTCACAAAGGTGAAGCATTGGACCTTCTCAGGAGGTCACCCATCCTAGTACTATTCCAGCTCAAGCACACTTAACTACATAGTTTTCCCCAAGGTTAAGTTGACCTAGCTTGCAACCCCATTTACAAAACCTTCAGCAAGCCTTGTGCCTTATGAACCATTCATTATAGAGCCCCTTTAGCTCATTAATTGATAAGTAGGAGGTATTTTCCACAGCATGTCAAATTATGATATTGCTATCAGGATTCAACTGTGCAATTTTTTGAGTCAAACTCATTGACCCATGTTCATGAGTAGTGGTTCACAAGAACCTATCTCTCATGATAATGAATTACCCACTTAGCTCTCATTTCATCTAGATGATACTCATAGAGGTGAAGCACTGGGCCTTCCTGGGAGGTCACCCATGCCAGTACTACTCTAGCTCAAGCACACTTAACCATGAGGTTTTCCCCAAGGTTAAGTCCACTTAGCTTGCAACCCCATTTGAAAAACCTTCAACAAGTGTTGTGCCTTATGAACCATTCATTATAGAGCCCCTTTATCTCATCAATAGATAAGTAAGAGGTATTTTCCATGGTATGTCAAATTGTGATATTGCTATCAAGATTCAACCATACAACTTTTTGAGTCAAACTCATTGACCCATGTTTCATGAGTAGTGTTTCACAAGAACCCATGTCTCATGATAATGAATGGAACACTTAGCACTCATTACATCTAGGTGATGCTCATAGAGGTGAAGCATTGGGCCTTCTCGGGAGGTCACCTATCCCAGTACTACTCCAACTCAAGCATGCTTAACCATAGAGTTTTCCCCAAGGTTAAGCCAACTTAGCTTGCAACTCCATTTGAAAAACCTTCAGCAAGTGTTGTGCCTTATGAACCATTCATAATAGAGGCCCTTTAGCTCATCAATTGATAAGTAGGAGGTATTTTCCACATGTCAAATTATGATATTGCTATCAGGATTCAACCATGCAATTTTTTGAGTCATACTCATGAAACCATTCATAATAGAGGCCTTTTAGCTCATCAATTGATAAGTAGGAGGTATTTTCCACATGTCAAATTGTGATATTGCTATCAGGATTCAACCATGCAATTTTTTGAGTCATACTCATTGACCCATGTTTCATGAGTAGTGGTTCACAAGAACCCATCTCTCATGATAATGAATGTCCCACTTATCATTCATTACATCTAGGTGATGCTCACATAGGTGAAGCAATGGGCCTTCCCAGGAGGTCACCCATCCCAATACTACTCCAACTTAAGCGCGCTTAACCATGAAGTTTTCCTCGAGGTTAAGCCCACTTAGCTTTCAACCCATTTCAAAAACCTTCAACAAGTGTTGTGCCTTATGAACCATTCATTATAGAGCCCCTTTAGCTCATCAATTCATAAGTAAGAGGTATTTTCCACAGGAGATCACCCATCCCAATACTACTCCAGCTCAAGCACGCTTAACCATAGAGTTTTCCCCAAGGTTAAGCCCACTTAGCTTGCAACCCCATTTGAAAAACCTTCAACAAGTGTTGTGCCTTGTGAACCATTCATTATAGAGCCCCTTTAGCTCATCAATTGATAAGTAGGAGGTATTTTCCACATCATCTCAAATTATGATATTGCTATCAAGATTCAACTGTACAATTTTTTGAGTTAAACTCATTAACCCATGTTTCATGAGTAGTGGTTCACAAGAACCATCTCTCATGATAATGAATGGCCCACTTATCACTCATTGCATCTAGGTGATGCTCACAGAGGTGAAGCATTGAGCCTTCTTGGGAGGTCGCCTATCCCAGTACTACTCCAGCTCAAGCATGCTTAACCACAAAGTTTTCCCCAATGTTAAGCCCACTTAGCTTGCAACCCCATTTGGAAAACCTTCAGCAAGTGTTGTGCCTTATGAACCATTCATTATAGATCCCCTTTATCTCATCAATTGATAAAGTAGGAGGTATTTTCCATAGCATGTCAAATTGTGATATTGCTATCAAGATTCAACCGTATAATTTTTTGAGTCAAACTGATTTACCCATGTTTCATGAGTAGTGGTTCACAAGAACCCATCTCTCATGATAATGAATGGCCCACTTAGCATTCATTGCATCTAGGTGATGCTCACAAAGGTGAAGCATTGGGCCTTCTTGGGGGGTCACCCATCCCAGTACTACTCCATCTCAAGTGTGCTTAACCACAAAGTTTTCCCCAAGGTTAAGTCCACTTAGTTTGCAACCCCATTTGTAAAACCTTCAACAAGTGTTGTTCCTAATGAACTATTCATTATAGAGCCCCTTTAGCTCATCAATTGATATATAGGAGGTATTTTCCACAGCATGCCAAATTTTGATATTGCTATCAAGATTCAACCGTGCAATTTTGAGTCAAACTCATTGACCCATGTTTCATTAGTGGTTCACAAGATCCCATCTCTCATATATTTGCTTCAAATTAGTTTAATCACCAAAAATATCTTGCTCAAAAATAGTGTCACCAATCTTTGATATCTAGGTGTAGACAATTTGTCAATATCATAGGAATTTACTTTAACATTTTCTAGTATCTTAATTTTCTTCATGCCCTTTCTACTTTACTGTGGAATAAAAAATTACTCTTTATTTTCAAATTAATTACTGATTCTTAGTTGCTAAGTCTTAAATGATGCAAAGTTGATTGACAGGTTATTAATGGTTCCATGAGCACCATCTTTATTGGTCTTGTTTTACCCCATTGATGGGCCATGAATTTGTGAATATAATGTTACAAGAGTGTTGTTATATTCCATAATAAAGTTGGAATCAACCCAAAAAAAGAGTCAAGAAAAATACATTGTATGGGTTACCTAATGTATGATATTATAGAGCTAAAATAAAATGGATCATGATCATTGATTATGTTGGGATTAGGTGTCATACACATTGCACATCCTAATGTTCAAATTATTTTTTTAATTTGTACATTTAATGTGCCCTCATGGAAAAATGGTGTCCCACTTAAGATGGTGTGTATGCCATATGTAGGATGTATTATAGTGTGTGTAAGAAAGCATCTATGCCATGTAAGGTATAAGAGCATCTATGACATTGTAAGGTATAAAATAAATTTTATGAAATGGGTAAGAATATGTGAGAGGGAGGTTACATAATGGACCACAAATTTTGACCAACTTATGAAATATAAGAATTTATTGCATCATAAACCATCATTGAGGTGAGAAAACGAGCTCAAAAGCGGATCACCCAAGATTGATACTATTATTACAAATTTTATGATACAATATTAATGTCTTAGTTTTACCATATTAAGCCACCATGCAAGGGCCCTAGATTTTGTGCCTAAATTTAGGTACCATGCTTGCCCATGGAATATTCACTTGTGGCTTAGGAAAAATCACTTGTGGTTTTTGGTTTGGGCTTGATCTATTTTTGTGTGCTTGAGATGGAGCTATTGTGAAATCTAGTATTTGCACAACGGTCATATTGTCAAAATATCTCTAGACTTGTATGTGCATGTACAAAGGGGTATATACTTTGTTCATATTTTATTATAATTGTCTTGCTTTACTAATGAATTTTTTCATACTCCTTATGGTGTTGGGTTCTTTTTGAAAGGGTTTTCCTAAGGTACATATTGTGAATTATGTCTATGTGATTGTATCTTATTATTTAATGTTTCTCTTGAAATTGTTTTGATTATAGTCTCTTTCCATTTATTTCCTCATAGATTAGTGTAGGAAGAGTTTCCACTATCTTGTAGCATCCTTTCATTTCATATAATATCTCGACCAACTCTATTTCCTTAGTGTGAGGAAATTTGGTTTTTTGTACTACTCTTGATTTGAGTGGTAACATATACCTAGAGGTGATTTTATTTCAAGGATGGTTAGCACATCACAATTAGAAATTAATATATTGAATGGAATTGATTTTGAGCTCTATAAGACAAATGAATTATATATTATCAAGAAATATGGATTGTGGTCTCTAGAAACAAACTTGTGTCAATGAAAGATGATGACTAGGTGGTGCTCGATCAAAAAGTGAGAAGATTGATTAGGCTTTGTTTGATGAATTTAATACTTTTGAATTTTTCAAAAAACATCACCACAAAATCCCTTTGGAATAATTTATGTAAATTGTACCAAGTGAAATACCTAGTGAATAAGTTTTTTTTCTTATGAAGAAGTATTTCTTGAAGATGGGTGATGGGGATTTTATTTTTTAGCATCTTGTAAACAAGAAGATTAGAATTTAAATCAAATATTATGACAATGGAGAACACTTGGTAGTTGGAATAATTCATCTATCACTTTAAGTGAGGCCTACCATACACCAAGCCTTGTTATGTGTCATTAATCTTGATCTTCCTTACAATATCCTCTTGCTTCATCCATGGATTCATTAAATGTAAGTTGTACCCTCTAGCTTCCATCAATGCATAAATTTCTCACACTTAGTAGAGGAAGTGATTATCTTTGTTAATTCCAATCCTTTCAATATTGTAAAATTTTGGAAGGTCACTATCAAAAAGTTAATCATTACCCCATTAATGATAGTACCCTGAATCCTAAACCCAAACAATCTTCTTTATGCATAGTTCCTATCAACCTTGCATCCACCTCTATAACACCACATCCTAAATCCCATATCAATATCATTAACAAAGGCTATGGATAATATGAGATCCAAGACACCTCTCATGTAGGAAAACTTATCCTCTCTACCCAAATTTTGGAAATCCTAGTAGCAATTTAAAGCAAATAAATACCTTAGTTTAGTATGGCTCAACTAACTTTATATAATATGGAATCATAGTAGATGAAAATATAGAATATGTTAAGCAGTCTTGGTTTTACAAAGAAGACACATTTGTATCATTTGTTGAAAGAAATGAATATCATATAACCAATTAATAGGATATGAAAAAAATTGAACTAAAGGAAAATACAATACCTTGAACTTCATGAGAAAGACATTCTAGAATCTATATATATGCACCAGAACACAAAAAATTGGAGAGTAATATATGTTCCCTAAGATGAGAAAAATAATGACATGAATGATACATCTAAGTTTGTTAAGAATGATTCTTGTGATAATGAACACCTTAAAATAAAGTCTATCCATGACACCTAGAATGAGCTTACCACAACTAATGTTTTTTATGACACTACCATCCTTACCTTGGATCTAAATACCTTAATCTTATCAATTGGGACCAACAAGAATCCATATCATTAGATACATTTGAAAATGAGTAAGATCTTATAGAATTTATGGGGCTTCAAGATAGCATGCCATCAAGGGATCACAAGAGAGGATCTGAGATCAATTTAAACACATGCACATACTTTGGGGAGAAAGAGGATCTCCTTAGTCCAATCAAAATAAAGTAAAAATAAAAATAAAACAAAAGTGAATTCTAAGACAATAAGGATATAACTTTTGGTGAAAACTACTTCAAGGCACTAATGGACGAGGATTTCAACCTTCCCTCTACCCCTATGCAATTACAAGATGGGTTGTCATAACTTGTTGATGAAATTAAACAAATTAATCTTGGCAGAAGAAGACAAAAAGATCACCCAAATAGTTATAGATTTAATACATGTAGAAAAGGGAACCACTTGTTCTATGCTTAATTAGTCAACAAATATTTGTTTCCCAGTCTTATGAGAACATGCCTAGATTAGATCCATATTTGTACATACAAATATAAGAAAGTTGTATCCCCAAATTACTCTCCTAGTCAAAGAAGAATTACAAAAACTCCTTGAAGTTGGATTGATTTGGAATATTGATTATCTTGATAGAATATCTAACATTGTCCTTGTTAGCAAGAAATCCAGAGGAATATGCTTGTGTAAAGATTTTATAGAGCTTAATAAAGCATGTCTTAAGGATAATTTTTCCTTGCCTAATATTAATATGGTAATTGATCTCACTATAGGATATGGAATATTATCACTCATGGATGGATTTTACATCTATAATCAGATCCAAATTACATTTGAAGATTAATATTAAATATCTTTTTTCACTCCTTGGGGTATATTCTACTACCAAGTTTTAATTAGTGGGAAAAATAGGTTTGAAGGGACCCAAAACCCTTTCAAAGAAAAGAATGATGCCAAAGGATAAAATATAGACAATCAAGAACCAACCAATAGTAGAATACTAATAGATAAACATGACTAACCAAGTTGCATCATGTAGATTTTGAAGGGAACCACGAACACTCTACATCCAAGTTTTGTAGGGGCCTTGAACCCTTATTTATCACAATCACAGACTGAAATAGCCAGGCCACAACCAACAAAATGCTCAGAAAAATAGATACTGAGCCCAAAAGGGTGACAAATATAATGATGTAGAGCACCCACATCACCCTACCAAAATTCTCCTCAAGAGAACAACTAATAAGGGATGTTGCCACAATAATGGGTTACACTTTCTGGGACATCATATTTTTTGCTAAAATCACACATTTTTAGAAAATATAATGATTTAAGCATTGAAAGGTTCCATTTAAAGGATTTTCATTGAAGAGGGTTTGATCAAACTCACTTAGATCAAACCCCCTTGGATAGAACCCTGCTAGTTTTAAACCATACCTATAATGGAGTCTCCTCTACATCTATCAACATGCTGATAGAAAACCACTTTTGATTTACCTTTTGGGGGATCAAATGAATTCATTTAAAATTGATGTTTTGTAAGTATGTATTCCTTATTAAAAGCTTCCCAAAAAGTATAATTTTAAATATATTAATTTGATTATTATATTTATTTTTTATTTCTTGTGAATGTAGGTTTTTCACCCAAAATCAAGCTCTTTGTTTGGCACATGTGGAAAAATAGTATATTACCAAAAAAATTCTAGAAAATATCTATACTCTTAGTATTGATGTTCTTGATCCAACAAAAAATTTGAATTTCGATACATACAAAAGAAAGTTGTGTTATACAGTAAATTTATGTCTAAATTGTAATTGGTTTGACTTCAAAACTTAATTAAGAAAAAAATATTCAATAAAACACTATGAAACCAAATGAAGGAGCTAGATATCGTAGTTACAAATCTAAACTCAAAAAAAAAAATTTATCCTTCATAGAAAAAAAGTTATGTGTTATACAATAAACATCACTCTTTAAAAATGGTGTTTACTATTAAAAACTAGCTATCGAAGGAGATGGAAAAAGAAATGCAATTTGATTCCAATTTTTTTTAAAAATACATATTTAGAATTTACAAACAAAATATCACAAATCACTAGTTTGCATCATCTTCAAATTCCTCATGGTTTAGCAACTATAGATGTCTGAAAGTGAAGATTTCGTTAAAATACTTTAGTTCAATGTCAAGTTTAGCCAAAAAGTGTAACCCACTATTGTGGGATCACCCTAAGAGGGAAATCAAAGCTCCCTATTAGCACTTCCATCTCATCCAAAATCTCCACCTCAATAGGAGAGTAAGAAGGAAAAGTAGAAAACAAGGCAGTAACAACCCCCTTTTATTCCTTTTGATTTAAAGCTTTTTGGGGCAACCAATCAATAATCCATGACAGTAATCTTTCATAACACGCTTCATGATATTGTGGAAGACTATGTAGTTGACTTATTAGGAAAATTAAAAACTGGAGTTGAGCATTGTGCAATCCTAAAATACATTCTTTAAATGGTAAGGGAATCCAAATTTTGTCTCAACCCTAACAAGTGCATATACAATATCACATTGGGAAACTAGTAGGATTCATTATTTCTAGAAGAGGTGTAGAAGCGGATACTTCTAATGCTAAAGAAATTATAGAGATGCCTTCACTACATAATCTTAAATAGATTCATAGTCTTTAAGGAAAAAATTAGGATATACATAGATTTATTTCTCAACTTGTAGATAAATTCCAACCATTCTTGCATCTTCTAAAGAAGAATATAGATCATCATTGTAATGAGAAATGTCAACAAACATTTGATTTTTTATGCGACTTTTTCCCCAAGAGAAGAGAAATATATAAATAACCCTTTGGAATAAAAAGGGAGATAAAAAATAAAGGATATTATGATCCTTTGGTTAAAAGAGAGATTAATAAAGAATATGTATAAACACTCTTGAAAAAAGAAGAATAATTATTTATTTAAATAATTATTAAAAGGAAACCTTTTGTGAAAGGGTGTGATGGTTTGGAAACCACCCCTTAAAAGGATATATAAATCATTCATTTTAGACATGGAAAAAACATTCAAGGATGGAGAACATTCAAGGAGAAAAGAGAAAAAGGAAAGAGGAACTAAAAGGGCACAAAAGAGTGAAGGTTAGGGTCTAGGTGGGCATTTAAACATTTGGAGAAGGGGCACATAGTGTGTGTCCAACTCGGGGTATAGCGTACACCCAGGAGTGTCCTAGCCATGGTTGTGTTTATGTCGTAAAGACATGTTGGATTTGTGCAAGAACCGGTTCCTCTGAGGGTGTTTGTGCCAGGAAATAGCCTAGGTCCATAACCATTCCTCTGAGTGTCAGATTTCCTCTTAATGTTGGATAATAGCCTTTCCACGACTTTAAGATAAGTATTGAGAACCATTGATTCAATAATATTGGAAGTATTATCTATATGATTTAGTGTTAATATGATTAATCTATGTGCAGGTGTTGTTCCATTTACTATGTTGATTATTTAATTGTCACATGTTTGTCGCTTACATTAATTATTCACTTTTATTTTGACAATATTGTCTATTATGAATTATTAACTCTAATATTTGTTATATTAAATCCACTAGTAATACTTAATAACCATAAGAGGAAAAGTGACATCACATTTGGTATCAAAGCCTAATGATCCAACCTTCCTATCTTTGAAATTTTCGTATGTTTTGAAATTTTATATTAATTGGATTTTTAAATACTTTTGTATGTCTATACATTATACAATTGGCCTAACTTGAGTCATAAGACTTGATTCTATAGGGCCTAACTTATAACCTTTGTTCTTATGCCAAGTTGAGTCCAATCTAATCACCCTTATAAGAGACACCATTCTTGAATACATTTATTGTAAATATATGGTATTGATGGAACTACATATGGTGTACATTTTCTATTGTTTAAAAATCAATTCATTGTTTTGTTTTCCCCTTTTAATTTGTTGATTATGTGTGTTGATTTCTAATCATACTTGACGACCGAATTCTAATTCTTCAACATGGAATTCTTACAAAAATAGGCTTCTAAAAAAAAAATAAAGCTATCCTACCATTAACTCATTCCCAATCTTGAAAACATCAAGTAAATATTACACTATATAATAGTGATGCTATAAATATATTTTTATGAAAACATCAAGTAAAAGATATAATCTCACTAGACACCATTGATTTAGGAACATCATTCAAATGGACAACATCATTAATAACAAATTTTTGTTTGTTTTAGTCAAAATCATAAAAGAACCAATAAAAAATATTAAAGAATCTTCAATCAAAAAGGTGATATGCTTAAATGCCCCATATAGAAAAGATTTATAAGTTATCTCTCAAACTACCCTCACCAAAAAAAAATTCAAAATTTAAGGTAAAACATATTCCTCTATGTTTAAAGTAAATCATATTCTTTGTTTACCTATGTTTAAATGTATTTAATAACTTTATATAAATAGTCATTTAAATTGACTTCTACGCCAACGCAACGAGGGGATTTACGAAACAAGTTTATGAGCATACATGAAAGCATGAAAAATGAATAATTTATATCAGACGTTCAGGGTATGCATAAAGATGATTTATCGAAGAAGTTTTCAAAACTTTCAAGCAAATATATGCGGCTGGCGTAAACCAGATTCTACGACCTTTGCCAATGTCTTCCATATTCTACTTTAATGTCTCAAATACTTTGGTATACATGTATGCAGAATATGGAAACATATACAAGATACACTAACTGTTTGACAAAATCCCTTGAATAAATGTCTTCTCATGGGACGCAATGAGTGTGGGGTACAAAATAGATGCATATGTTGAAATGGTCTTAGAAGGAATTCTACAAGCTCCTACAACACCAAATATTCAACTAATAGTAGATAACATGACCATATGGATCCATGAGGTCCATCCCACTAAACTAGGGTTAACAAATTATCAAACACGCACATGCCATGCACACAGTTTGACCTGCATATAACAAATTCACCGCTAGCAATTCATCGGGGGAAAATTCACCGTCGGAAAATTCATTGCCATGACAATTCACCGTGTGAAAAATTAATTGCATGAATTTTTGGCAGTTAATTTTCCATGGCGGTGAATTGCTGGTGGCGGTGAATTTTCCTGTGGTGAATTATTGACGGTGACTTTTCCCTCAGTGAATTGCTGGCGGTGAATTTTCCTAGAGCTAGTTTTACCACCTTCAAAGACATAAGGTTTTTCAACATAAATTGGAACTAGAAAAGTCTTATTGAATAAGGAAGGCAAGCATAGCTTAGGATGTGGCGGTGTTCCATTGGATCCCCAAGACTAATATAGAACAAAGTAGAGCATCCTTAGGATATGCTTATCATATGTAACAATCCTTTCTTTCAAGAGTTGTATATCACTTGGTATTATTTATTATGATGTGGTACACCCTCTTTCAAACATTGTATCTAATTAATTTTGTGTTTGTTATTGTTTAAATATAGATATTTTGGATTAGTTTTATGTGGAGTAACTTTGGTACTTGCATTATATGAAAATCAAATCATATTTTTCCTTAAGAATAAATTTAAAACACATGTTACAATACACAAATTAGGTTTTATCATGGAAATTCAAAGTATGATACAAGAGTGTTATAATTCAAACTTAGCTTTTTATGAAGGTAACATTGATAACTCACTCACATAAGGCCAAATATTAGATGGTTGATAAAGCTCTAGAAATATCAATTTATACATCATACAATATCAAATAAACTTGAGAATAGATTTAGCATCCTCTTATACAAGGAATTTGTCTTCCTATTAAGATAGTGTCATGTCAACTTACTTTGTCTAGCTTTGTGTCTATTTTTGAAAAAATACATTTATCATGTTATATATGTCCATTTTAAGTTACATTATGGGCCCATAACCCATAAGTCCTTGGATTCATATCCTAAACTTGGAAAATTGACATTGTGTTTGGAATGAGTTGGTGAGAATAACACCATATTGTTATGAAATATGAAACCAAATAGGCTCATAATAGACTCAGACATGGGGACATGTCAAATCTTACAAGAGGAGAGTCTATCTATTCCAACCTTTTCTATGATATGCAAGTAGGTTATGTGATGTTTAAATCTTTCAAATGTTTCTTTTATAAATCATTTTAGTGAATTTTCCTATATTGTCAAACCTATAAAAAAAAAAAAAAAAATGGTTATTGAAGATTCATATCAATAATTTGTACCTTGTTATTGGACTTGATCAACCCATTAACCTTGTACAATTGCCTTATTATACTAAGATTCTATTTGTACATCAATTTTGATATGTGAAAAGAGGATATTCATGTAGTCCTGAATGCATGAATACCATATTGGAATGTATGTTGAATGTATAGATTATACTTTTATAAATTATGAGTTAACACATAGTATTCTAGACATGCATAGTAATTATTGTGTGATTACATTGCAATACTTTAATAATTTAAAGAAGTTACATGAGTGAGTAAAATGATAAAGTTGAAGGATAGGAGGTTAAGTATATAGACTATAATTTTCTTTTTGAATTATAAATTCATGATATATTTCATAAGACATCTATATATAGTTCTCATCATAATTTGGATTGGAAAAGTGATTTTATTAAAATTACTTGTGAATTTATAGAAGAAAATAATGTAGATAAAGTAATTATTATATGAAAAATACAAGTATTTGATGTTAGTATCTTCAATTATTGATCATGTGCTCCTTTGAGTTGTGATGCAAATGCATATTGTGCTACTGAGGACAATAGTTAATTTACGGGGGGAGAATTGTTATGTGGCTTTTTCCCCAAGAGAAGAGAAATATATAAATAACCCTTTGGAAAAAAAAGGGAGATAGAAAACAAAAGATATTATGATCTTTTGGTTAAAAAAGAGATTAATAAAAGGCCCGTTAAGGGGCATGGATGGGTTAATCCAGTTTCAAAGGTGTCAGTGGAGGGTGTTTGGGAAAAACCGATGGAGGGATGGTGGAAATTAAATTTTGATGGTGCATCTAAAGGGAACCCCGGACCGTCTAGAGCAGGTTTCATCATTCGTGATTGGAAAGGGAATGTGCTAGCCTTGGGGGAAAAGAAGTTGGAGGCTGGGACAAATAATGTAGTTGAAGCCTTAGCAACATTAACGACTATTAGATTTGGCAAGAAATTGGGGGTGTTGAAAATTCATCTAGAAGGTGAATCTCATAATCATTCAAGCAGTGATGAAAGGGAACATTGATGCATGGCATCTTCAAAATATAATTGCTAAAATTGTGGAGGAATTAACATCATTTGATGACTTTCGTGTTGGCCATGTAAGGAGAGTCGGGAATGTGGAAGTTGACACTCTTTCAAAATGGGCTCTAACCTCTGGAGAGGTAGGTGAGATGAGGACTGAAGATTTAAGGTGAGTTGATTTAGAGGAGTTGGTTCTTTGAGAGGTGGTAAGTACGTAGCATTAAATGGGAAAGAATTAATGCTTTGATCAAAGTGGATGAAGCGATTGAAAAAATGGTGTGGAGAAGGGCGGCAGTGCTCTAAGTACAATCTACATTTATGGCTGAGTGTGTAATGCTAAATGTGTTTAAGTCCTTCTACCCTCGCTTCTTGATGGTTCATTTAAGCTTTTTCGTGGAGAAAGAGGCTGTGAGATGGTGCAAAGTTGGGTGGCGGTACTATTGCTATAGGGATTTAATGGAGGCGAATTTCACACTTCAAAGAAGGAGGTAATTATGTCCATTCTTGGGCAAAGTGACAAAAAGGAGATTGAAGGGTATGTTTTTGTACACAAATGAGAGGTTGGCGAAATGTGTGCAATTAATTCTGGGTAAGGTGTTTGGGGATTTAAGACACATGTATCAAACAAACATGGATGTTTATTCCTTAATAATGGCGTGGGGCCTGGATTTGGGGGAAATGGCACAGGGTTTGGATTTGGGGGAGATGGCGGAAATGGTGAAGGGGGTTATGGAAGCAATTGTGCAAAAAGATTTTTTGAATGAAATGGACTCAATTTTGGAGTGGGAAATCTCGGGTGAAGGTCTTGATGTTCGTGAAGGGATTGAAAATGTAGATCATGAAGTGTTTGAGAAATGTATCTCATTTGTGTGATGGCCGAAAGGAAGATTCAAAGCACATCATAGAGAGGAGGTCAGACATGGTTGGGGGGCGTTGAAGGTCTTTGTGTAATTGATGGAGGAAGAAGTGATGCTTGCTTAGGCTAAGGCAAAAGCATAATGTATGGAAATAAGAGAGCTTTGACTTAGAAAGAGGAAGGTGATGGGAGCACTAGAGGGCGAATTGGATTCGGGTAGCTTGCTCTAAAAAAAATATTTCTCTTTGTTCTGTAATGGTACTCCAACGATGGTCTGTCTATTTCGTTTGAATTTTGGGGGTTTAGCCTTGCTTGGGATGTAGTGGAAAATAGTTTTTTAATGCAAAGTGGTGGTTTCATGCTATGCTAATATTTTGAATGTAAATCTGGGCCTTTTTTGAGCTTGTATTAGGTGAACAAAGATGTAGCGTAAGGTGGTAGGGATGTTAATTGCTTAATCCTAAAAAAAAATAGTTCTATTCGTCGGTGGTTTTTTGGGTGGTAGGTGGTTTTTATTGAAAATAACAATGTACTCTGATTTTACTATTGAATAATATAAAATCTTATTATCAAGAAAAAAGAGAGAGAGAGAGTTAATAAAGAATATGTATAAACACTCTTGAAAAAAGAAGAATGATCATTTATTTAAATAATTATTAAAAGGCAACCTTTTGTGAAAGGGTGTGATGGTTTGGAAACCACCCCTTAAAAGGATATATAAATCATTCATGTGAGACATGGAAAAGACATTCAAGGATGAAGAACATTCAAGGAGAAAAGAGAAAAAGGAAAGAGGAACTAAAAGGGCACAAAGGAGTGAAGGTTAGGGTCTAGGTGGGCATTTAAACATTTGGAGAAGGGACACACAATGTGTTTCCAACTTGGGGTACAATGTACACTTGAGAGTGTCTTGACCAAGGCTATGTTTATGTTGTAAAGACAGGCTGGTTCTGTGCAAGAACCAGTTCCTCTAGGGGTGTTTGTGCTAGGAAACAACCTAGGTCCATAACGGTTCCTCTAAGTGTCAAATTTCCTTTGAATGTTGGATAGCAACTTTTCCATGACTTTAAGATAAGTATTGAGAACCATTGATTCAATAATATTGGAAATATTTTATATATGATTTGGTGTTAATATGATTAATATATGTGGAGGTGTTGTTCCATTTACTATGTTGATTATTTAATTGTCAAATGTTTGTAGCTTATATTAATTATTCACATTTATTTTGATAATATTATCTTTTATGAATTATTAACTCTAATATTTGTTATATTAAATCTGCTGCTAATACTTAATAACCATAAGATGAAAAGTGACATCACATGATTGGTTTAAATAATATCTTTCTAATCTAGTAGTTCTCATGGCACCTATCCCAAATAATACATTGATTATTTACATTTCAGTTCTACATAATGTTTTTGAGACCCCTTCTAGCATATCATGATGATCAAGGGAGAGAAAGGGATATATGCTATATTAGAAAAATATTAATTGGATATAAATTAAACTACATATCTATCAAAAATTCATGTTTATATGTGATATTTGCTTCACAAAAAATAAGACAATACATGGGTGGGTGCAAAAAGATGGGGGGCCAAATTATGGCCAAATTTAAAAAAAAAGTTTTGATAGCTCATAACGCGAGTGTGTTATAACACGCTCGTGTTATGGCTTGGTGTTCTAATCCTAAGGCTCAGCCACACCAAGCCTATTCCACACTCATGTTATAACGCAAGCACAAAATAACATACTCGCATTATGAGCCATTAAAAAAAGAAAAGAAAAAGGAAATCGAGCTCATTTGTGTTGTGACTATTTTTTCTATTTCCCATGGCCAAAAGCCCTTTTGCGTGCTCACATTTTGGGAGGAGTCAATCTTGCAATTTTTCATCAATTTGTTGCTATTTCATTGCCAAGATGCCACCATGTCGATAGGGAGGTCAAAGAGAAAAGGATTGTTTGTTTTTTGTTGTGAACTTTTTTGTTTTAGGTTGTTTTTTATATTCATTTGTTGAATGTGTAGGAGATGATAATGATCTTGGAAACCCTTTTCAAAACCTTCCTAAAAATCCTCAATAACCAGAGCAACAACATCAACAAAATCCTCAAGTTCAACAACCACAACAACAATCTCCTCCACCAATGGACCTCAACATCATCTTCAAACTCAACAAAATTTGATGAGTGAAATTGAAAACAATAAAAAATAAATCGAGGAGTTAATCAAGAGGTTGAATGATCCAAATGGTTCAACCATGGAAAGAAAAACACTTGCAAATTCACTTAAAGAAATGTTAAAACATGTAGATGCAATCAACAAACAATTAAGTGGTTGGCAAGATAGGAGGCAAGTGACTAGGAATTTTTACTGGGATAAATTATCATATAAAGATGTAAAAGATCTAAAAATTATAAAATTAGATTTGTGCTCATTATTCACCGACCCACACACAAATCAAAATCTTAGCCTTAATGTGAAGATATTTCCTATCCATTGGTGCCACCACCAACAGATTAGGAACTTTTTTTGGGATAAGTGGTACATTGTTTTTTATTACCCACCATGCAACAATTGCAAAGTCTCACAATATTTCCTAAGGAAACTATATTGTGAGTTCATCCTGAACAAAATCTTGAATTATTTTGATATGAGGGACTTCCAGGGGAGAGGTGGGGGGTCGGCTCAAGATAGACCCAGTGCACAATAGGATCTTAGGCAACGAGCAAGGTGACCTCTCACTAGGCTATCTCATGAGCACATCGTCATCCCTTCCATTGCGAAGGAGAGTGTCGAGGTAGACACTTTGCAGGTCATCAACTCTTTGACCTAGAGTGTCATCCAGCATGTCAACCCTATACTACAGCGCCATCTAAGGGAGTCTTCGAGTGGTGGGTTTGATCCCATTTGTGTCATGTTTGTGAGGTGACTTGTTCATATGACCCCACCGACACTCAGGAGGCTGCTACTCAGGAGGCTACTATGTAGGATACGTCAGCAGCTATAGAGGTGGCAAGGATAGCTAACATTTTGAATGAGGCTTATGGCATCGATACTCAGGTAAATGTTAGCATGTTCATTGAATTTAATTTATTAAATTTCAATTTTGTAATGCAAGATTAACTAATTTAGTTTTATGATTTTAATAAAATTTTAGAGTCACAATGTTGATACTGGATACACTAGCGCTACACCTACTTATTACTCCACGGCATCTACTATTGAGGTATGTAACTAGTAAACAATTGTAAATTTATTACATGTTAAAATAGCATTGTTATATGAATGGTATTCTAATATTTGATTTTGGATGTTGAATAGGCTAATATTGAAGGTTTCATGGGAACACCTCCCAGTGCTAGTGGATTTAGACAAACCTACACGTAGGTAATAGAATAAAGAGTTTAACTAATAGATTTGTGTATTTTATATCCATATCGTTGATTACATTGCATTGCACGTCTTTCAAATTCAAATCATTACTTCACATTCCATAACTAATAACTAGATGTTGATAGATGACAAAATTTCAACTACAATATAGTTGTTTAGAAAGTCAACATAAGCAGTGATGCAATTACTTCACATAGCATAAGTAATAAGTAGGAGCAACTTCCAATTTCATTTGCTTGTCATGGAATTCCATAAGACCACTTTTTACTGAGGCATCTTTTCAAACAATTCACTACCTTGTCTATGCTATGGATGCTTGGAAGAAATATATGAAAGAATAATAGTAAGCAATAGCATAGACAAGGCAATGAGTTGTTTGAAAAAATGCCTCAAAGAAATTGGGTCTCATCACCATGAGACCCAATTTCTTTGAGGCATTTTTTCAAACAACTCACCACCTTTTCTATGCTACCAGATTTTCCATACATTTCTACCAAAGAATTTGATCAAACAGTTCATTTCCTTTCTACTATGGCTAAAATCCTAAAAAAGGTGCTTTCCAACAAACTATGGATGATTGGAAAAATCTATCGAAGCATAATAGTAAAAAATAGCATAAATAAGGCAGTGAGTAGTTTGAAAAAATACCTCAAAATGTGGTCCCATGGTGATGGAATGCCATTCCATCACCATGAGACCACATTTATTTGAGGCATTTTATCAAACAACTCACCACCTTTTCTATCTACCACATTTTCCATACATGTGTATCAAAGAATTTTACCAAACTACTCACTTCCTTGTTGCTATTGCTAAAAGCCTAAAATAGGTGCTTTCCAACAAACTATGGATGCTTGGAAAAAATCTATCAAAGTATAATAGTACGCAATATCATACTCAAGACAATGAGTAGTATGAAAAAATGCCTTGAAGAAATGTGGTCTCATGGTGATGGAATGCCATTCCATCACCATGAGACTGTTGGTGTAATTAATATTTAATTACACTTTGCATAAGTTTACTTAGGCATATTTAATTCCTAAGTTATAGGTTCTTATCTTTATCTTTTGAGCTATCTTGTTGCTCAAGATAAGATTAGGTTTATGCGTCTTTGCTTTTATAAAGCAAATTATTATCATGTAATTATTGAATTCTCGAATAATATTATGTTGCACATATTTTTGCAATAGCCTCTTCTTTTTCTGATTTTCTCTTATGTGGAAGATTTTTTCAATTTGCAAATCTGATCTTGGTTTCTAACATGGTATCAAAGCCTTGATTTGCAGCCCCTTCTCAGATTTTTTGAGAAAATATTTAGACGGTTCATTCGAGATTCCTTGAGGATATCATGCCTTGAGTTCATCTATGAGGCATTTTGGATTAGATCGAGCTTCACCATTGGATTCAGAGTGCTGGAGAAAGTCATGATTGACTTTTATTTTGCAGATTTTGGCCATCATTTGCTAGATCTATGAGGGTTTCAAGCTCAGAGTTTTTTTGCAAGATCTAGGGGTAGCCAAATTTTTGGAGCTGTTTGAGCACAAACGGAGGTCACCATCATGTTGACAGCAGCCCAAATCCCTAAAAACGCCTGTCATTTCGTCAATTTTGGTGAAAGTTGTTTTTGAGGCAAAAAAATTTTGCAAGGGGAGGCCGTCCGACCTCCCCAACTCGCTTCCCGAGGCACAATTTTCCAAAAAAATTAAAAAAAATATGGATATTATCGCCCGCCACCGGCGCCTCCAGTTCTAATGAGATCGGCCACCCGGCGGTCGCCCATCCTCCACCGCCGCCAGGCATAACCGCCGAACCGCCACCCACATGCAGCCCCGTCGGGCCCCTTCAGCCAGGCCCAGGTCCTCTGGAGGACCACAGATCCGCGCCCAGCCTCGGTATCCTCCCAGCACAACCCATGGTCATATGAATGACCAAGAGCCCCGCGAGCAGCCCCGGCCAACCATTGGGTTTTGGAATATTTCGGCAAAAGAATATTCTGTCTCAAAATATTCCGGCACATCAGGGCATATTCCGGGCGCCGAAAATTTTTTCTAGTAGGGGGCAATGTTTTGCTCCGACGGCCAGATGGCCGTCAAATTTAACACAGGGAAGTGTTGATGTCAGCATGACGTCACTCGGCCGTACGGCCCCTCTTTGCCCCTCCTAGCCCTGATTTTTCCTAAAGGAGTAGTTTTTTTCTTTTGGTCATAACTTGGGCATACGGTATCAAAATCAGGCAAACAGGATATTGCCGGAAAGCTAGTTCCGAGCACTTTCCAATGGTGCTATTTATTTTGTAGTATTTTTTTGTTTAGCTATTGTTTTTTTTTTTGAAGTCAGATGTTCTTTTTGGACTTCTGAGCTCATAACGTTTTGCCACGATCTCTGATTTTTGTCCTCTTTGCGGCGTTGGAAAGGTATTGAGGAGATATATCTTGCTATCCATGCACTTTTTTATGTATATGTCCCAAGTTTTTCATTATTCCAGATTTGTCCCGATGGGTGTTTTGGAGATTACTTGGATATTTTGGCAGTTGGAAAAGTGAAACCTGAATATTTGTACTTCATTTCAGTACCACATCATTTTTTTTTTGTTTATGCATGCATTAGCATTCTCTCCTTTTACAATCGTTGGGTTATTGTAATAAACGAACTGTGATAAAGTTCCATTCAGGGGGGTTTCTTGCATAATAAATCTGATTAGAGTGTGCATGCACTTTGATCTCCATATCCATTTTGTTTTGATGGCAACTCATATGAGTCTATCTGGTTTCCTAGTTTCTTTTGGCCACATCTTGTCTTAGCTTGACACATATCAGATTCTTCGGTTCACACTTCAGTTGAGAGATTATGTTTCTTGATCCGCATTGGTTCAGATTCTTCTTAGTTTGAGGGCCATGTTTTTATGGTTATCGTTCCAGATTCTATTTTTGGTACTCCTTCCCATGGAAGAGTTTTAGTCACAGTTTGGCATCAGCATTGAGATACACAGCTTCTAGATTTTGTCATCATTTCATTTACTGCTTCACAAATTCCGGGTTGTTCCAATTTGTGAGTTTTCCGTGTTCTATGGCATCGGGTATGTTGTCACATTATTTTGATTCGTTTTGGTTTCAGTTGTAGGTAAGTATCTTTCCTTGCTTGTCATTGTGGTTCCAGTGTTCCACAGTGTTCTTCTAGTGCTTCTTTGCATTCATCTCATTGTAGGGGGGTTTTGTCCCACTAGGTTTTCCTTCTCTACTTCATCATTGCATTTGTACTTGGGTACCTGATCAGGCCTTGTTGCCGGGACCCATTCATGCTTTCTTGCATTCATCTTAGTTTTAGGTGCATGTTTTTTTAGTCTCCCTAAGTTGCACTTATGGGGGGTGTTGGTGTAATTAATATTTAATTACACTTTTCATAAGTTTACTTAGGCATATTTAATTCCTAAGTTATAGGTTCTTATCTTTATCTGTTGAGCTATCTTGTTGCTCAAGATAATATTAGGTTTATGCATCTTTGCTTTTATAAAGCAAATCATTATCATGTAATTATTGAATTCTCGAATAATATTATGTTGCACATCTTTTTGCAGTAGCCTCTGCTTTTTCTGATTTTCTCTTATGTGGAAGGTCTTTTCGGTTTGCAAATCTGATCTTGGTTTCTAACGGAGACCACATTTCTCTGAGGTATTTTTTCAAACTCACTGTCTAAAGAATAGAAACCAACCCTTTAGCCAAAATTCCCCTCCAAATTCTTTTTAAGGTCCTCATCTTCATCCTCAATTTACCAATCCATGGAATCTTCCACCTTTTATTCCACTTGTTCATGTCCCCAACCCTCCCTCTTCATGTTATGATTGTCCTCCATCTCATAACCAGGACCACACTATACCATCGACCCCATCCCAACATAATACCATAGAGAAGGCAATGAACTATTTGAAAAAATGCCTCAAAGAAATGCGGTATGGTGATGGAATGCCATGACACATTTGTTTGTAATGGTATTCCATCACCATGAGACCCCACTTCTTTGAGGCATTTCTTCAAACAGTTCACTACCTTCTCTATGCTACCACATTTATTGTACATGTTTACAAAAGCATTTTATCAAATAATTCACCACCTTGTTGCTATGGGTAAAAGCCTAAAAATAGGTTCTTTTGAACAAGCTATGGATAGGGAAAATAGTAAGCATAATAGTAAAAAATATATAGTTTAATAAGTACTCAAAATTTTGTTCATTATCTCACATTATAAGCCATGATGTGGATCGCTATTGTAGTTTTCGTGATTGAATAATTTGTTGTTTTATTTGCAGATGTTGGAAGCAGATACACCTTCGAATGTTCATAGGGCAATGGATCTTGGTGTTTCATCTGCTATAGACTCCTTGATGGCTCTCATGGAGGAGGTATGAGGTAGATTACTAAATTTCAATTTACATTTGTTGTTATAGTTGTTAGTTAGTGAAAAATCAAACCATTATTGATTTGTAGTTTAATTTCTCTTTGGATGGTTTCTTTAGGGCTTCAACATGCCACAACATGGGAATGCAAATATTTCCCTCGAGAAGAGAGATTTTCTATTGGTGGTAAGTGATTATTTTGTTAAATATATTATTTTTTATAATGTAATTTCTATATATTAATGTCTTTACTTCTTATTGTAACAGATAAAGCTTGACCAAGAACTGAACCCTAGGAGCACCAAGAGCACTTCTCAACCTCAAAATAAATGAGTGATAGACCTATCGCCATCCAGACAACAAGCAAAGGGAAAAAATTTATTTCGAGAGGATGCAGAGCAATGACTTTTGATTCTAGAGCCCTTTGTTGTATGCTTATATGGCATTTTTGTACATATTTTGTATTGGATATATTTGACAGTGTATGCCTCTATGGAATTATTGTAAGCCTATATGGCTATTTTGTATATATTTTATACTTATATCGACATATATTGATGTATGCCTGCATGGCTATTTGGTTAATATAAATCTTTTTTATCGTTGGTGTCCATATTTGCATTATAAATCCATGGTTCAATAGATATGAGTTACATGTATTCAAGTGTATACTTTACAACTTATGTGTATACTTTGTGACTTATGTGTATTCTAATATATACTTTACGAGTTACATGGTTTCATGTGTATACCTTGTATTCATGCATATACTTTGTATTAATTTGTGTATACTATGTATTTGTGTGTATACTTCAAGGCTTACATATTTTTGAGTACTTGTGCTTCCCTTATTCACATGTATGCTTGACTTATTCATGTGTATACTTATTAATTAGTTATCCCTAGCATTAATCATTGTTGTCCTTCATGGTTTGTCTTGAATATTTATTGATTGATGCTAAACAACTTCAATATTTCTAGGAATACTTGTAGAGTTACAAATTACAAAGTTGCACAAATTGAAAAGAAAATATTAACTATAAATAAATGCACTAATTATTAACTTGATAATTGATTAAGAATGAGTATAATATATATCAAGAGATGGGCCTTCTAGAATGACAACTGCCAACTAGAAAATAGGCAAAGCATTCCCAATACTTTGAAAGAAATAATGCACCCAAAATTGCAATGGGAGAGAAAGCTTATTTAAGATCCTTGAGCAATGTATTTCTCAATGCTCCCTTGTTCTTACATATCTCAATTTAGTTTAATTCAAAGAGTTACATCAAATGCTTTATCTAAAATAAAAAAAACACATTTTCAATTGGTATTCCATGAGATGTTTCATAAAAAGATTTACAGTATATTTAATCTTTTAATTGGAACAACTCAATTAAGCAAAGGATACATAATCTTCACAAAACTTGCAAAACACAATATTCATAGTAGATGATGAGTAGTTAACTTCTTGACACATTATCATACAAACATTTATCTTGAATAGTCTTTAAACATTTTCACAGCATAATCCTCACAAAACTTGCAAAACACAATATTCATAGTAGATGATGAGTAGTTAACTTCTTGACACATTATCATACAAACATTTATCTTGAATAGTCTTTAAACATTTTCACAGCATAATCCTCACAATACATAATGAATTGTTATGTTCTTGATCCATTACAATATAAACACATCGAAAGATGTTTATGTCAACTTTTTGCAATATTATTTCTTGTATAGGAAATGGACTTGGGAGAAAGCTTTATAATTTATAATACAAATAAGAAATGGACTCAAGAGTGTAAACTTTATTTATCACACCAAATAATAAATGTGCGTGAGAGCATCATTTGTTTCTCTTAGACTCCAATTTTCAAGCATATCAAATCACTTTAAATGAAAATGACAAAATGCTTCACAACCAAAGTTGTTAATTGAGGAAAAATAAAATGTTTCCAAGTTCCACCATTGTACGATTTACAATTGGTTGTATATTGTTGTAAGGCAAGGAGGATAATTAAGAAACGTCTTGCACTTTCTAGGCTTAAGGATGAGCATATGCTTTTTGTTTGGAAAACTCATGCTTCTCAATTGTCATGTGAATGTTTCTCTTTTCGATTGTTTTGCATGCCATCATAAGGGATCGAGTCGGTTGAACATAGCTCAGAGTGATTCAGTGTGTTTAGGTACAAAAGAGGACCATGCCTAGCCTAAACGTACCTATCGAGATGCGTTGGAACAGTTCGTTTGGTCACACAAGTTGCAGAACGAAATTTGCACCACTTTGCAACTTTACACTACTTGCATTTGACACTTTTTCCATCAAGTGAAAACTAGACACCACGAGAAGATGACTTTGAGATAACAAAAACTAAGAGAGGTTATTGTAAATAATCCCAATGCGATCTCGTAGGCTCAAATAGAGAGTTCATAAGCATCACAATTTTTGAGTAATAGCCTATAAAAAATTGCAACCATTTTGCACTTTGGACGCTTAAGGGATCAATTCAGTTAAACGTGACTTAGAGTGATTTTTCATGTTTGGGTGTGAAAGAAGACTATTCCTAGTGTAAATGTACCCATCTGGATGCATTGGAATAGTTCATTTAGTCATACGAGTTGTAGAACAAAAGTTGCACCACTTTGCAACTTTGCATTGCTTGCATTTAACACTTTTTCCATCAAGTGAAAACTAGACACCACAAGAATATGAATTTAAGATAAAAAAAATTGAGAGAGGTTATTGCAGAGGGGCCCACATGATCCCGTAGGCTCAGATAGATATTTTTTAAGCATTATGGTTTTCGAGTAATAGCTCGTCAAATATTTCCGCCCTTTTGCACTTTGGACCCTTAAGGGATCAGGTCCTTGGAGTGATTCGGCGTGTTTGGGTGAAAAAGAGGACCATGCCTAGTGTAAATGTACCCATTTGGATGTGTTGGAATAGTTCACTTGGTCACACGATTTGTAGAACGAAATTTGCACCACTTTGTAGCTTTACATAGCTTGCATTTGACACTTTTTTCATCAAGTGAAAATTGGACACCATGAGAAGATGACTTCGAAATAACAAAAATTGAGAGAGGTTATTGTAGAGGGGCCCAACATGATCCCATAGGCTCAGATGGAGAGTTTGTAAGCATCACAGTTTTTGAGTAATAGCTTGTCAAATATTGTTGCCCTTTTGTGATTTAGACCCTTAAGGGATTGAGTCGGTTGAACGTAGCTTGAAGAGATTTGATGTGTTTGGGTGTGAAAGAGGACCATGCCTACCGTAAACGTATCCATCAAGATGCATTGGAATAGTCTGTTTGGTCACACAAGTTGTAGAACGAAAGTTGCACCACTTTGCAAAATTACACATCTTGTATTTGACACTTTTTCCATCAAGTAAAAATTGGACACCATGAGAAAATGACTCTGATATAACAAAAATTAAGATAATTTATTGTAGAGGGGCCCAACATGATCCCATAGGCTTAGATTGAGAGTTTGTAAGCATCACGATTTTTGAGTAATAGCCCATCAAATATTGCTGCCCTTTTACACTTTAGACCCTTAAGGGATCGAGTGGGTTGAACGTAGCTCAGAGCGATTCAACATGTTTGGGTGTGAAAGAGAATCATGCCTAGTGTAAATGTACCCATCCAAACGTGTTGGAACAATCTGTTTGGTCACACGAGTTGCATAACGAAAGTTGCACCACTTTGCAATTTTACATAGCTTGCATTTGACACTTTTTCCATCAAGTGAAAATTGGACACCACTGGAAAACGACTCTGAGATAATAAAAAATAAGAGAGGTTATTGTAGAGGGGCCCAACGCAATCCCATAGGCTTAGACGAAGAGTTCATAAGCGTTGCGGTTTTTCGAGTAATAGCTCGTCAAATATTGTTGCCCTTTTGCACTTTGGACCCTCAAGGGATCGAGCCGATTGAACGTAGCTCAGAGAAATTCAGAATATTTGAGTGCAAAAGAGGACCATGTCTAGCATAAACATACCCATTTGGATGTGTTGGAATAGTCCATTTGGCCACACGAAAAGTTGCACCATTTTGTAACTTTACACAACTTGTATTTGACACTTTTTCTATCAAGTGAAAACTGGACACCACGGGAAAACAACTCCAAAATAAAAAAAATTAAGAAAGGTCATTATAGAGGGGACCAATGTGATCCTATAGGCTTAGACGAAAAGTTCTTAAGTTTCATTGTTTCCGAGTAATATCCTGTCAAAGATTGTTTCCCTTTTGCACTTTGGACCCTTAAAGGATCGAGCTGGTTAAACGTAGCTCAAAGCGATTCAGTGTGTTTGAGTGCAAAAGAAAACCATGCTTAGCATAAATTTACCCATCTAGATGCATTGGAATAGTTTGTTTGGTTACACGAGCTTCAAAATGAAAGTTGCACCACTTTGCAACTTTACACTGCTTGTAATTGATACTTTTTCCATCAAGTCAAAACTGGACACAATAGAAAAACGACTCTGAGATAACAAAAATTGAGAGAGGTTATTGTAGAGGTTCCCTACATGATCTTGAATCCTCAGATGGAATGCTCATAACTGACACAATATCCAGGTAACAGGTCATCAAAGATTGCTGCCCTTTTGTAATTTGGACTGTTAAGGGATTACATTGTATGAATTACAAATATTTGAGGGTAGCAATAAATTTCAAAATTTGAGTAAACATCATTACAAATGTTTATTTTAATAGATTGTATGCTATATTGATATTGATATAATCATTAGGTTGATTTGTTTTAATAAATTAAGTTTTTATAAGAAGTTAGTCAATTGGTGCTTGTTATAATAGGGAGAGAATAAAAGAAGAAAAAGAATGATTAGTAACCATCAATGGTTATTATACTCACTATATTAATAATATGATGTTTACAATAAAATGAGATTTATTTGGCTGTCCTAATTCTTCTGTTTCTGCTACAATTGTCTAATATGCTTCATACACCATTATGAAACCCAATTGCTTGTACTTGTAGGAAAAATGCCTTAGGTACTCTGTTCTCACAGATCTTTTACAATGTCACTCATACATTTCATATTCTCTTATAATGTCTACATCATAGGTGCTCATGATGAGGTTAACTTCAAATGAATAACTTGAGATTCTCTTACTAAGCTTCACACACTCTTTTATAATGGCTCAAATCAGAATTGAGATTTGTCAAGATCATCAAAATAAGGATGTTGCATTTCTTTTTTGGCTGAGATTCTCTTGGATGGCTCATAAATTGGCATTTTCTGCAGGGAGACACCAATCAATTTTTAGTAGTTTACTTACAAATAGGCAAAGTAAAAGAAGAAAAAGAAAGAAAATCCAAAATGGAAATGAAATTCAAATAGGTGGAAGGCACTTACAGACAACAAATCCACACCATTTGGTTCCAACTTGGGAACAAGGCATAACTCTTGATGCTTCCATTGAGAATAGGCATTCCAGTCTCTCAACTTAGTCACTCTTGGTCATGCATCTTCATTAGGAGTTCTAAAATACCTATTGCATACAACACCTCTCATGAATAGAGTAACTTGAAATTCAAAATGCTCTTATAATTTCTACATCATAGGTGATCATGATAAGATTAACTTCAAATGAATAACTTGAAATTCTCTCACCAAGCTTCACATGCACTTTTATAATGGCTTGAAATCATAATTGAGATTTGTCAAGATCATCAAAATAAGGATGTTGCATTGCTTTTTTGGCTGAGATTCTCTTGGATGACTCATAAATAAGCATTTTTTGCAAGGGGACACCAATCAATTTTTAGTAGGTTACTTACAAATAGGCAAAGTAAAAGAAGAAAAAGAAAGAGCATCAAAAATGGAAATGAAATGAAAATAGATGGAAGGCACTTACAGACAACAAATCCACACCATTTGGTTCCAACTCAGGAACAACAAGGCTTAAATCTTGATGCTTCCATTGAGGATAGGCATGCCACTCTCTCAACTTAGTCACTCTTGGACATACATCTTCATTGGGAGTTCCAAGATATCTATTGCACACAACAACCTCTCATGAATAGAACATGAATAGAATGTAACCAAAATATTACTTTCCAACCTTTTGGAAACTTGTAACCTATTATAAAAACAACACAATTTAATCTTCCACTTAGTTTACTTATTTATTGAGAATATCCTACATCATTTTTTTTGCAAATTTTTAAGAAAAAATAAAATACCATTGAATTTTGTATCCTTTTCCACAATTATAAACATAAAGTGTGTTACATTTGCAAGTCTGATAACTTCATCAATCACTTACATACATGATATAAACATTAGATGATAACATTTGCATCATAGCATTGACATTATACAAATTAATGTGCATATAAGTATAAATTAATAAGAACCAATGTGCATACTTACAAATTAATCCAACGAACCATTTATGTCTGCTCTACTCTTTATTGTGTAAAGTATTGCCTCATGGTTAGACTCACGAACCTTCCACTAGGTTTTGTTCAAAGGTCTACCCAAAAATTTGGTTAAATGAATATTGGATGCCATGACAAGGTTCGAGTAATGAAGAATATTTTGATGCATGTCAAAGTCCTCAAACAACCAATATTTAACACTCTTATGTGGGTATCTTCTAAGCCACATTCCAATAACAACAACTGAGTCTGTGGGGTATTCAATGTTTTCTCCATCTATAATTGGGGCCTCCAATTTATTTTTGGCCTCAACACAATGACATAAGTAATAGTTTGTTCCCTCTTCGTTGTCTTCATCTACAATAACTACATAAACATGCCCTACATTGATATGTGCAGTAAATCTCTTGAAATTAGTCAACATTACAAATACACTACAAAGTAAGATAACAATAAGAATTTAAAAAACTAAGCAAGTAGATATTTTACCTAATTGAACTAGATCTGATATGTGTTCAAAGTCGACCAATGAATCCATCTGTGTTAGTTCCAATGTCGTTGAAGGGTGATACATGTGAAGTGGGCTATAATAACTTAAAGACTATTTCTCAACCCACTCCTTTGACTCAGAATCATCCTAGGCTTGCATTGTACATGTAGAACAAAAGCATGTCATCTTCTATGTATTGATACTCCATGAACCTACATTTGAACTAAGGAAAGTGTGTAGCTCAATTGATCCTGTCAATGTATAACAATCCTCATATGGTGCAATGTTAGTATCATCCATCAACCAAAAAAATCTATGAAACTAAAGACGCACCTTCATTACCTGGACTCATCGAAGCATTACACCACTCAATGATTGATTTTGCATCTTTCAACTTTGCATTGTGTTTATACTTCAACTCTTCTTGTGCTAATGCTCTTTTCACACATGCTCCTACACCATCATGCTCCCCCTTTCCATGCCCAACCTCACAAAAGTTCCACATATGCTAAACACTTGTAATGAAATGCATCCTGCACAACTAGTAGAACTTGCACGAGTTCTTGAACTATGTTGCACAGTTATCTGACCATATTATATGTTGACTGTATGTTATGCCCCTATGAGCCAAGTCATTGTAGAACATCTGGAAGCAACCTTGGATGAACTTTGGAGAATGTGTGCGATCATCACTAATATAAAAGTAATATTCCCTCAATACCTTCCTTTGGTCCTCTGTACTATTAGCTGTATGAATGAATGCTATGTGAAAAAATATCGAAACCTATGTGGAGTTGCAATATTGTGACTACACCTCATGTTGTGGCTATAGAGTATAGTTTTTTGCAAAGTTGACCACTGAAACTATGCTACCAACTAGAAAGGTGTCCTTGTATAGCTTGAATTGTGTGTCTAGCCATTAGGCTCTATGGGTATGCCTTGCATACTCATACACTATATTTTCATGAAACATGGACATAAACTGATACACTGGAATCTTCTAAATAACCAAATCACACCTTTTTGCTTGATTACCATATTTTGTAATGTATGCCACTACTTTATATTTCATGAACTCTACTAGTTTTTGTCCCACCTCATGTGTGCTTTCCATATGTTGGCATACTAGCATACACTGCAAGCCACCACAACACTGACATGAACCATCCAAGAATAGTTTCCTGTAGAATATTTGGCCATCCTCTATTTCACATAATTTTTTTGATAAAAAATCTTTTAAAGATGTTGGTGGGGCTTGTATGCCACAATCCTACAAAACATCATGAGTATGCAAATCTAAACATATAGAATGATAAACATCATAATGGTTAGAAAATTCAATATGTAGTCTACAATAACAGGTAGTGCGTGTGTGATTTATCTTGACATGAAAAGGTTTAATCATTTTAAAATATCTTTGACAAATTTGAATTTGAGGATAATCCTGTTGAAATTTATGAAAAAATTGGGTTTGAGTTATATCCAAAAAATGCTTTGGATGTGGCTCATGGTTCCAACTATTGATTCTCCTTCTTAGCACATCCCTTTGATTCAGAGATGGCCTTGTGTTATTCTTCCAATATTCTTCAATTAGTGTTCTCAGTGCTTCAACAACTTTTTTATCTTTTCGTGGCAGTCTCCCCAAGAATGCCCATAATTCATTTGAATTGGTGCCCTTAATTCTTTGTCGCTTTTGAACGGCTCTTGATAAAGTTTTTCTATTAATTCTCATTTGTTCACTCATCTTTCTAATGAGAGGATCTCTCCTTGTTTGACTACTTACCAAAGTTGATGTAATGACATATTGGGTGACATTACTATCCTTTGAGCATGAGGTCTTACCCACACTCTCATAAGCATCCATTAGATTCTTCACAATAGTGTTTTCACTTGAAGCATTTGATGTTCTCAACCCAATAATCTTCATGATGTTTCTATACTTTATACCCTGCATCATTTCAACAAATAGTTGACATCTTGCGGTTTCATTTAGCCTTTCAAAGAATAATTTCCAAATCTTATCAACATATCTTGTACAAGTGCGTGTTGTAATCATACCTTCCATGTGCTGCAAAATATCTTCATCAATATTAATCAAATACTTTGGCTTTCTATGCAAAATTCTAGGTGGTGTTCTCCTAGGTACATACTCCTCAACAATAGGAATTTCATCAATATTTAAGTGAGGTGGGTTAGATTGTGTACCTTTGATCGAGGTTGGAATAGACCACATACCTTGAGGTTGACATGGGATGATGGTGTACCTTCTTTGTCAAGTCCGAGTGATGATGTGCTCTCAACTTGAGATGTGGTGGATGGTGTCCCTTCATATTCACTTACAATAGATGGTGTCCTTCCATATTCACTTGCGGTAGATGGTGTCCCTCCATATTCACTTGTGTTTAATGGTGTCCCTTCGTATTCACTTGTAGTAGACGGTGTGTCTCCAACAATGGTATTTGAATTTGTCTTAACACGATGCTTTCACATTCGTGCCCTTTGTGTCACCAATTCCTTTTCTCTTTTTGATGGTTGAGGTTCCTCTTCAATTGGCTTGTTTTTGTCAATCGTATCCAATTTAATCTTCTCATGATATGTCCTCATCCGTTCTTTATGTTTTGCTTTATTGGTTTCATACTCTTTGTCTGCTGGTTTATTCCTTGTTCGTTTCCTCGGCACGATGGCTAATTTTACCTGTAGCATGGTAATGAGACAAATATTAGTTCCTAAAAAAGGAATCCATACAAATAAATGAAATATATGTCATTCAAGGCTTCATACAAAATACTTACAATCATCTTATAGAAGAGTATTTCTAGCATAGACAAAGGTCACATGAGTTTTTTTGATGGAATGCCTTAAAAAAATGTGGTAATGTGACATGCCATGATTACAAGATATGCTCAAAATGGAAGCATGGACAAGGCATGTGAATTGTTTGACAATAATGTTTTCGTAGACATGTGGGCGGGTGCATGAAGTTGGGTACCAATTTTTTGGCCACTTTTGATTTTTTTTTAAACTCCGTTATAATGCACTCGTTATTTCGCGTTAAAAACAAAGAAAAAGTGAAAGTACTTGCCTTGGAATACCAACCCAAAGGCTTGGAGGGCATTCCCAACAAGGCCAAAGACGTGTTTTTGTAAATTCTACAATTTTTCACATAATTGGGTCCGTGCTCACCATCAAGATTGCATCTAGTTCAATATCGAAAAAATTGAAAACATGGGTAATGTTAGGTTCTCTCTTAGCTATCCAACGATGTAATTTTTTTCACTTTTTGACAATGTTAAGCCTTTCATCCATAATTTCTTTTGTTTGTATGTCTGTTTTTTTCCAAAAAGCAGTGTTTGGTATTTTTTGTTATAAATTAACCGTTCATCAAAATTTCAAAAAATTACATTTTTAGAAACTAGACTCCATTCTACAAATTTTTTTAAAAAAAAAAAATCAATTATTTTCCAAAATTTGTAGTGGGAGCACGCCAAAATTCTACTTTTCAGAAAGTGCCCACTTAGAAAATTAGTAAAAAATCAAATATTCATTAAAAAATTATCAGAAAAATTGTGCATCAACTAGATGTTGTTAGCTAACTTCTAACCATGATTTTAAAAATACTACAAAAAAATTCACTGTGCTCAGGTCGTACAAGAGTTGCTATGTTATGTTTTTTCTGACAAAAACAACACCAATTTTTGTGCATCCCTTTTGAACCCCTTAATCTCAACCATTTTCAAAATAAATTAGTAGTTTAGAAAGTAGACTCAGAGCATTTCGATCCTTGTTGTTGTTCCATCTCAAAATTTTGAGTGTATTTATCCTCAATTTCACGTCCAAGGTCAGCATTTCCTGATTTCAAAATAAAAGTGGCCACTTAAGCCCCCTTTTTGGGAACCATCTTGGTGCACTTACCCATGTATGCAAAATGTGGTAGCTTTGACAAGCTAGTGAGGTCACTAGCTTGCCAATTCGGTAGGGTTGACAAGGTAGGGGTAGCATATGCCTCATGGAAATGGGGTCTCATGGTGATGTAGGGGCAGCGCATCCCTCATAGAAATGGGGTCTCATTGTTGACAAGGTAGGGGCAACGTATGCCTCATAGAAATGGGGTCTCATAGTGATGTATTTGACAAGGTAGGGGCAACGTATGCCTCATAGAAATGGGGTCTCATGGTGATGTACATCACTATGAGACCCCATTTCTATGAGGCATACATTGCCCCTACCTTTTCAACCCTACCGCATTGGCAAGCTAGTGACCTCGTGAACTCACTAGCTTGCCAATTCGGTAGGGTTGACCTCATGGAAATGGGGTCTCACAGTGATGTACATCACTATGAGACAAGCTCACTAGCTCGCCAATGCAATAGGGTTGACAAGGTAGGGGTAGCGTATGCCTCATAGAAATGGGGTCTCATGGTGATGTATGCTCACTAGCTTGCCAATGCAGTAGGGTTGACAAGGTAGGGGCAGCGTATGCCTCATAGAAATGGGGTCTCATGGTGATATACATTACCGACACCATATGCCTCATATAAATAGGGTCTCACAGTGATGTACATCATCGTGAGACACCATTTCTATGAGGCATATGCTACCCCTACCTTGTCAACCCTACCGCATTGGCAAGGAGACCCCATTTCTATGAGGCATACATTTTCCCTACCTTGTCAACCCTACCACATTAGCAAGCTACTGAGCTCACTAGATTGCCAATGCAGTAGGGTTGACAAGGTAGGGGCAACATATGCCTCTTAGAAATGGGGTCTCATAGTGATATACATTACCGACAACATATGCCTCATAGAAATAGGGTCTCACAGTGATGTACATCACCTTGAGACCCCATTTCTATGAGGCATACACTACCCCTACCTTGTCAACCCTACTTCATTCACCGTGAGACCCCATTTCTATGAGGCATAGGCTGCCCCTACCTTGTCAACCCTATCACATTGACAACCCTACAACATTGGCCACTAGCTTGCCAATGTGGTAGGGTTGACAAGGTAGGGGCAACGTATGCCTCATAAAAATAGGGTCTCATGATGAGGTCCCATTTCTATGAGGCATACGCTACCCCTACCTTGTCAACCCTACCACATTGGCAAGTTAGTGAGCTTACTAGCTTGTCAATGCTACCATATTTTTCATACATTTCTATGAAAACATTATTGTCAAACAATTCAAATGTCTTGTCCATGCTTCTATTTTTACCATATCTTGCAATCATGGCATGCCACATTACCCCATTTCTATGAGGCATATGCTGCCCCTACCTTGTCAGCCCTACCACATTGGCAAGCTAGTGAGCTCACTAGCCTGTCAATGCTACCACATTTTGCATACATTTCTATGAAAACATTATTTTCAAACAATTCAAATGCCTTTTCCATGCTTCCATTTTGAGCCTATCTTGCAATCACGGCATGCCACATTATCCCATTTCTATGAGGGATATGGTGCCCCTACTTTTTCAACCCTACCGTATTGGCAAGCTAGTGACCTCACTAGTTTTCCAATTTAGTAGGGTTGACAAGGTAGGGGCAGTGTGAGAAAATGCCTCATAGAAATGGGGTCTCAAAATGATGTAAATCACCATGAGACCCCATTTCTATGAGGCATTTTCTCACACTACCCCTAATCACCGTGAGACCCCATTTCTATGAGGCATTTTCTCACACTGCCCCTACCTTGTCAACCCTACCGCATTGTCTTGTGGCATGCCATGATTGCAAGACAGGTTGCACCTTTCTCCATGTTGCTAACTTAGCCTTGAATAAAGAGTCTTGAAACAATGGAGAGAAGGGTTAGAATCCCTTGTAGGTAGACTAATCAAGGAAACATTTAAAATATATCACAACATAAGTGATGAGGTAAGTTTAGTGATGAGGTAAATTTAGAAATAGAGATGAAAACCAAAATAGATTCAAAGATCTATCAATGTGGGAGGAGTATATTCCAATTTTGTAGAGACATGTATGGAAAATTTGGTAGCATAGAGAATGCAATCAGCTGGTTGATAAAATGTACATCACCATGAGACCCCATTTCTTTGAGGCATTTCTTCAAACAATTGATTTCCTTGTCTATGTTGTTTGATAAATTTCTTTGGTAGACATGTATGAAAAATCTGGTAGCATAGACAAGGAAATCAATTGCTTGGTATAACTATTTGACAAAATACTTCAATGAGATATGTCCTTGTGGACTAGAATGATTGTAGGATATGCATAAAATAGATGTATTGAAAAGGCTTTAGAAAATTTTAAGCATATGCAAATTGTAGGTGTAAAACCAAATTCAACTACATTTTCTAACATCCCCCATGCCTATACCAAAATGAAAGCTTTGGAGAGTGGTATGCACATCCATGGTAAAGGATTGAGAAATGATGTATTATTTTACTTCCTTATAACTTTTGTCATATATATATATGTGTATACAAAATGTGGAAGCATACACAAGGTAAGTCAATTGTTTAAAAAAATGCCTCAAAGAGATGTGGTTTACAGATGTAATTGGCAAGTGTAAAGAATTGTGTAATTTAAAATGTGCATTGATAAGCTAAGGCTATAATTACAAACAAACAATGATCAACATGGAATATGCAAAATAACAAAAATCAAAGCAAGCCAAAATAGAATGAAAGAAAATGTGTAAAGACTTCACCTACCTAAAAAATAGAGTTTCAAATGGAGGAGTTCTACCCAATTATGTATCCTTTGCTTCTTTCTTGAAACTCCTCAACAATTTGAATTTTTCAAAAGATTTTTCCCCTCCAAACTTCAATTGTAGATCACTCTTGAATGGAATTCAGACTTGAATTGATATTATATGCCTTTCAGCATGAAAAATCTGCTATTTCATGTAAAGGTGGTGGAAAGATCATGAAAAAGGTGGTGGAATGTTAAAAATATGCATGCACACTTCCCAAAATCATCAAAAAACCTTTCTTTTCGGAACACACACAGAACCAGGAGAATATGCAGAATGTGGACCTTGAGATCATGGGTATATTGGGTTGTTTACCATTTTTAGAGCAAGACAAAATGCACTCATGTTAACATGAGTGTGTTATGTCTTGTTAAAATAACGACCATATCTCTACTACAAAACGCGCTCACATTATGAGAAAGTTAATTTTATATAGGCTTATTTTCTCTCTATCCTCTACCCAGTACCCTTAAACCCTCTACCCTCTATCTCTATCCCACTCCCTCCCTCTCTCTCTCAAGTCTCTCCCTCCTACCCCATCTCCCTCTCTCAAGTCTATCTCTCTCACTCACTCACTCCTATCTCTCTCCCCTCCACCCTTAACCCTTAAACCCTCTACCCTCTATATCTCTCCCACTCCCTCCCTCTCTCTCTCAAGACTTCTCCCTCTCTCAAGTCTCTCTCTCTCTCTCTTACTCACTCCTATCTCTCTCCCCTCTACCCTTAACCCTTAAACCCTTAAACATTGTACCCTCTATCCCACTCACTGTCTCTCTCTACCCTCTATCCCACTCAACCCAATACCATAAACCCTAAACCCTCAACCCTTAAATCCTAAACCCTCTACCCTCTACCCTCTAATTTAAACCTTTAAACCCTAACTCTCAACCTCTATAATTCCTCTACCCTATACAAATGGACCTCAACCCTAATCCTCAACCCTATACCACTCCTAAACCATCAACCCCTTAAAATTTTAAACCCTAAACCCTTAAACCCTCTACCTTAACCCTCTACTCTCTACTCCTCTATCCTAAACCCTTAAACCTTGATCCCTCAACCCTTATACCCTCTACCCTATACAATGGACCCTCAACCCTCAACCCTTAAACCCTAAACCCTCTACCCTCTACCCTCTACCCTAAACCCTTAAACCCTAATCCCTCAACCCCTATAAGATCTACCATTTACAATGGACCCTCAACCCTAATCCCTCAAACCTATACCCTCAACCCTCTACCCTAAACCCTAAACCCTAAACCCTCAACCCTCAACCCTTAAACCCTAAACCCTAAAACCTCAATGCTCAACCCTTAAACCCTAATCCATCAACCCCTATACCCTCTATCCTATAAAATAGACCCTCAACCCTATATCCCTATACCTTCTACCCTATACATTGGACCCTCAACCCTAATCCTTCAACCACATACCCTCAAACCTACACCCTAAACCCTCTACCTTCAACCCTAAACCCTCAACCCTAAACCCTTAAACCTTAAACCCTTAAACCTTCTACTCTCTACCCTCAACCCTATACCCTCAACCCTCATCCCTTAAACCCTAAACCCTTAAATTCTCTACCCTCTACCCTTAACCCTCTTGTTAGAGTAATAGGTTATTACACTTAATTAATTACATCATATTGGTTAATTAATTAAGTCACTTATCACTTTAGTTACTTAAGCTAAACTTAGGAACATTAATAATTATTTATTAATTATTAATTGTGCACACTAGGGTTTTGTCTTTTAGGGTTTCCTTTAGGGTTTCATGATCTCCTTCATAAGGATTGATCTCATTGTAATTTATTGTATTCCTGAATAATATTATTTGCACATCTTTATGCAAAGCTCTATTTTTTTTTTCTATTTTTTTCTTTTGTGGAAGGCTTTTCTGGTTTGCACAGGACCATGGGCTTATTTCTTTTAGCCCCCTGGGCACCTGTAGGCCATATTGGCCTTCCTGGAGCACCTTTCACTAAATCGGGCGTAACTTTTGCATACGATATCATTTTTTTGCAAACGATATATCATTGGAAATTTGATTCCGACACCAATCTAGTGGTGAAGGTGGTTTTACTAGATTTTTCTCCAAATTTATTTTGTGGATCCTTGAACTTAGATAAAAAAAAAAAATTCTTCGAGGGGCATATCTTTTGACTCGCCTATCCTTTTTTCGCCGTTCTTGCGGCATTGGAAAGCTGGTTCAGTCCTCTACATAGATCTAAGGTCCATTTTTTTTTATCATGGAGGTAGTTGTGAACTTTGGTTTGTGCATGCACTCATTCTTGTTTTCATGCACTAGGTTTAATTTTTCTCTCTAGTTTATGCATGTTTTGCATTCTCTTCTTTTACAATCATGGGTTATTGTAATAAATGAACTGATATAAAGTTCCATCTTGATTTTGATGACAAATCACATGGGTTGTATCTTGTTTCTTAGTTTCTTTTGGCCACATCTTGCTCTAGTTTGACACATATTAGATTCACATCGGTTCACACTTCATATTGAGAGCCTATGGATACTGATCTACATTGGGTCACATCTCAGTTTGAGGGCCATTAAATTTATGGTTAATGTTCTAGAGTCTTCATGGTACTTGCTCCTATGGATTAGTTTTAGTCACAGTTTGACATCGACATCGAGATACTCTTCGCTTCTAGATTCTTTCATCATATCATTCCCTCTTATGGGGTGCATCATTTTATCTACTGTTGCTTCACAGATTCTAGGGTTGTTCTAGTTTGTGAGTTTTTCAGTGTTCCGTGGCATTGGGTTTGCTGTTACATTATTATGATTCCACCTGAGTCCTTTAGTGACTCTCATTTGGTTTCTTTTAGATAGAAGTATCTTTCCTTTCTTGTCAGATTTAGGTTCCAGTGTTACTCCACAATGTTCTTGCAATGCTTCTTTGCAGTAGATCATCTCATTGTAGGGGGGTTTTGTCCCACTGGGTTTTCTTCTCTACCTCATTATTTCATTTGTACATGGTTACCTAATTAGGCCTTGTTGTCGAGACCCATTCATGCTTTCATGCATCTTTTACTTAGTTTTTTAGCTAATTCCTAAGTTCATCTTAAGGGGGGGTTAGAGTAATAAATTATTACACTTAATTAATTGCATCATATTGGTTAATTAATTAAGTCACTTATCACTTTAGTTACTTAAGCTAAACTTAGGCACATTAATAATTATTTATTAATTATTAATTGTGCACACAAGGGTTTTTTTATTTTAGGGTTTCCTTTAGGGTTTCATGATCTCCTTCATAAGTATTGATCTCATTGTAATTTATTGTATTCCTGAATAATATTATTTGTACATCTTTATGCAAAACTCTGCTTTTTTTTATGTTTCTCTTCTGTGGAACGCTTTTCTAGTTTGCATGTCTGATCTTGGTTTCTAACACCTCTACCCTCAACCCTAAACCGTCTACCCTCTACCCTCTACCCTCTACACTAAACCCTCAAACCTTCACCCTAAACCCTCTACCCTCAACCCTAAACCCTTAAACCTTCTACCCTCAACCCTCAACCCCATACCCTCAACCCTAGGCCCTTAAACCCTAAACCCTTAAACCCTCTACCCTCTACCCACTACCTTAAACTATTAAACCCTAATCCCTTAACCCCTATACC
>VDFB02058242.1:324295473-324365067 GCA_007258455.2 Sequoia sempervirens
CCAAAATCTTCCACCCAACTATAAAGCCACTCTGCTCCTCTGAGATCAAAACCAAAAGCCATTTCTTCAACCTCTCAGGCATTAACTTCAAAATGATCTTATAATCAACATTGCAAAGGGAGATTGGCCAGAATTGAGTAAGCCTATCCGCCCCCTCACATTTGGGAATTAGAGCAATGAAGGTAGAATTAAGAGCACACAACATCTGTTTATTCTTTTGGGACTCTTGCACAACTGCCAAAAGATCCAACTTAATGATCTCCTAGAATTCCTAGAAAAATTCAATAGGGAAACCATCAGGGCCTAGAGCTTTTCCTTTCTTCATCTTAAACACAATCTCCTCTAACTCCGCTAGAGAGATCTCTCTCATCAAATCCTCATTCGCCTCCCTAGAAACCAACTTAGGAAATGTAGGAAAGAACATGCTCTTCATGAGTTGAGCCCTCGTTCACCTCCTCCCTAAATAGAGTCTCAAAATATCGTGAAGCTTTAGTTGCAATCTCTTGAAAAGAAACAAGCCGGTCCCCCCTATCATTCACTACGACAGAGATGGAATTACCATTCCTCCTAGCCTTCACCGAATTAAAAAAAATGTTTTATTTTTATCCCGTTCTTTTAGCCAATCCACCTAAGCCTTTTTCTTCTAGAAAATCTCTTCCCGAAGCTCACACTCCTCCACCACCTTCAAAGCACTAGCCTCCTCTTTCAAAAGAACCTCAATAACCCACTTCTCCCGAATCTCCTGCGTAATACTATTCAATTTATACTAAGCATCAACCCTATCATGGAAAATATTACCAAAACATCATCGATTCCACCTCTTGAGTTGATACTTGACGAAATGGAGAAGCTTGACCAAGGAGTACATTGCAATACCAAAAGTTGGTCTACCATCCCTCCACCAAATAGCCACCTGCTCATAGAGAGTAGGGTCACGTAGCCACATAAGCTAAAACTTGAAAGAGGGAGGACAAAACCTCTGAGCCAAAATGATGCTAAGCTTGATAGGCCAATGGTCAGAACCCCTCCAATCCAAAATTTTGAGGATGTAGACCACGCACCACCAACCCAATAGCACAAAACTAAGAACCTATCCAACCTTTTAGCCACACAATCCTCACCTATCCTCCTATTATTCCAAGTAAAACAACCATTACTTGGATGAACATCCACCAGATTTAAACCAAGGATATTATCCCTAAAAAGCAAAGCTGAAGGATCCAACCTAGCAATCCCACCCCTTTTCTCTGACAATTCCATAATAGCATTAAAGTCCCCAGCTAGAACCCAAGGCTAGAAATGGGCTAAGCTGCGAACATATCGAATATGAGACCAAAGTTGTTGTTTACCATACAGATCAATAGGAGCATACATTAGAGAGAAGAATACATTCCCCAGTTACAAAACAAGAAGCCATCATGGAGATAGAAGATCTAGAGGATATCCACCAGAGCGGACAAACCCTACAGGGGTTCCAAATGAGAGCCACTCCCCCAGATGCACCATGAGCTCCAACACACTAACCCTCACCAATCCTCCACAACTTAGGCACCAAATTCAACATACTTTCCACTGATAACTAAGTCTCCTAAAGAAAAATAATATCCGGAGAGTGACTCCTGACCAAATCCCGAACAACTTTTTGTTAAGGGCCACTATTCAAGCCCCTTACATTCCATGAAAGAACTATCATTTCTGGGGACACGAGAAATGCGTATCCAAGATCTTGACAACCACTGATTCCACTAAAGTCTCCCCAGTTGACTTGATCTTTTCCATATCCTTTTTCCTTCCCACCTTGATGTTTCTCTCACCAACCCCCTTCTTAGGTTCCTTTTGTTGAATACCCATCTGAGAAGAAGACAAGAACTCTTTCCAGCCTCCTCACCACCAGTCAGAGCCAAATGAGATTCACCCCCTTCATTCTTCACCGTACCAGTAACAATAGCTGGTTCAACTTGAACAATCAATAGCTGGTCCATATCCATCTTCCCACCACCTGAATCCTACATAACCTGCACAACTGTCAAAGGAGTTCCCTCCTTCCCAACATCTATATTGTGCTGATCAAAATTCATCAACCCCAGATTTACTTCCTGATGGTTGAGCTCATCCAACACCTCAAACCTGTTAAAGGTCTCATCTTCTTGCCTTTCCTTCAAGGAACGCTTCTACCCATGGTTCTTATTACAGGTCCTAACCAGAATAAAGCCATCCCCACTAGGACTCACACTTTGAATAGGGTCCTTCTCCTTTTCAACACTAGGTTGATTATGAGGAGCATGTGAAAGCTGAGGACCTATTGCTTAGATCGAGGGCATATGCACTACAAGTGTCCATATTCATGACAAAGACGACACTGAAAATGAAGAGTTTCATAGTCTAAATGTTGCACCCATGTATGAGATCTTGCACTCACTTCCACAAAGTCTGGCAATGGTTTACTTAAATCAATTTCCACACATATGTGGGAAAAATTCATTACCTTTTTAAACTACGTTTGTTGAGATGATCCAATTGGCTTACCAAGCATGAAGCCACTAGCTACAAAACATCCTCACTCCAACATTCAACTGGAAATCACAACAACCGCACCCACACAGGAACCCTATTTGGAAGTTCCTCCATTGGATTGAATCCAGCATGCCACGGCTTCAGAAACAAGCCCACTTGGTTCAAGAAATAAGGCCCCCCCTCAAAAATCCTATTCTGATCAGCCATGCAATCAAGGAAACCATAAAATAATTATTCGTCGGGAGCCTAATCTCCATTTCCCCTTCCGGCATCCAAGTCCTCTGAGCCCATGATTCCAAAAGCTGCAGCGACACTTTGAGGCCCAAAAATTTACAATAAAAAGAGTGTTTTGAATAATATTCAATGTCATCAGCCAACATCTCCACCGGGATAACCAATTTCAGCCTCTCTTTACATCTTTCCAAGCACCCATTGATCTTCACGATCTTGGACCCACCAAATGAACCAGAACCATACATCTCTTGATCCAAAGCAAAAAGGTTATTATCAAAGATTTGTGCCTCTTGCGACAGAGACTTCGATCTGAATGCCGAACGAAATTCCAATTTGTGGCCAGCCCCAGAAGGTTCCCCTCGAAACATAGCCATGAAGGAAGCCCCTATATGGACATGCACGCCACAAAGCCAAAGGAAAAGACAATACCCCACACAAAGGAAATGACAAATCCCACCTACTGCAACCCAACCCACAGTAGCAAACACCGAAAAAATCCCAAAGCTTCACCAAAATAAGCTAATCCATACCCCACCCCACACCAAAGCCACCACACAGGCACAACACACTCCCACTCCTCTCTAAGGACAAGCACAACCCCACACTCACACTAGCCCCACGCAACACCAACAGCCATGTAAGGCCAACAAACGAGCCAACTAGACAAAGGAAGAAGCATAGAAAAAAAGTAGATCCCCGAAACGCAGCCAACACCCCCACTTCACAGTAGCAAGAAAAAAAAAACAAAAAGGAGCTAGGGCACGGACGTCCAAGCTCGCTCCGTCACATGCAACAACAATGCCATCCATCTCTCCTTCAAGAAGGTTTTGTTCATTGTGTACATATTAAATATAAAAAAGGTTTTAGAAATTCTACCACAAATGGAAAGAGTAAATCCATGAAATAATGTTAGGAAATTCACTATTACACCTAATGGTCATGATGGAAAAATGTGTTGTAAGATACCCCCATCTAGTGCATTTAATCACTTTTCATTTGCTATTATTCTTGATGCAATTTACCAGCATTCAACATATAAAACAGGTTATAGTGAATCATGAACATAAAATAATAAATGGATAAATGAAAATTTATGTTATTCTAACTTTCTAAGGCTATCTTACTCACATATGCACAAATGGATGCTTAGAAGGGGCCTACAAACCATTTGATAGATCAACTCAAGGAAGAAGTGAATAAATAAGAAAATATAGGAAAGACACAAACTTCTTTAATACAATATGTGACCAAGTGAAAATCTTCGTCCTAAAACGTACAACAGAAAATATGCAAAAAAAAGACAAAAACAAACACCTAACACCTCAAGAATGGGCAAAAAATGTTAACTTAACAAACGTAGATGAAACAATTATACCTTGTTAAGTTGCTCTTTTGGTTGGCCCTTTGATATTTGATGTTGTGTATGCTCCTCTTGATGGAAAAGGATGTGAGATGGGATGCAAATATGGTTGAAAGTAGATGAGTATGGGATGAAAGTGCTATGGTGAAGGCAAAGTGTGAAAGTTGGCTAAGTATGGCTTAAATGTCAAATTGGCAAGATTTTGGTAGAAAAATCATGAACCCCTTAAATGAGAGAAAGGAGTGGGTATTTATAAAGGAATTTGAATTCTCTAGAGAATTCAATGGTTGATATTTATCCAACAAAGTCAAAATGAAGGGCTATGGTGAGTTGAGGACTCACAAGCCCTCACATCTTGACATGTGGAATGTGAAGTGGATAAGGATGTGATGATGTGTAGGTGAGGTGGAAGGAGAGTACATGATGTGGAGGAAGGACAAGTACCTTGTAAGTATCTTGGGGGATGAGAAGATTTCCTCAAAAAGGAACTTCTTGTCTCCAAGTGGGAATGAAAGTGATTTTTGAGAAACTTTAGAATTCCTCAAAAATCTCCATGGGTAAATAAATGTGAATTAAAAATTCACATGCTTAGAAGAATCTCATGGAAAAAAAAAGGTTCCAAAAAGGGAAGCACTTGTCCACATGTGACTTGATGTGACAAGCCAAAAGATTCTAGAAGATGCATGGGAAAAAGAGATTCTAGGAGGAATAAATGTGAATTTTAAATTCATATGGGAAAGAGGGAAAATGCTAAGAAAGAAAAATAAAAAGGTTGACTAAAAAGGCATGTTAAATGTGGCTAATGACTTTGATTAAGGTTGTGCAAACACATGATTAGGGGGATTAATGTGGGATTAGAAGCAAGTGGCAAATGTTGGAGGATGTGAAATTAATCTTGATTAAGGTGTGCAGATCTTAATCATGAATTAATTAAATTAATCCAAATTAGAAGAGGGTTATGGAGGATGTGACAATGAGAGAAAAAATGAATTAAAATTGATTTAAATTCAAATATGTCACATGACTAAATTAAATAAATTGATGTATTTATTTAATTTAGAGAGGAAATAAGTAAAAGGTAATAGTATTTAATTATTGAATTAAATACTTTAGGAACCTTATACATATGATGAAACATTAATTAAATGAGTGATTTAATTAATATCAACGAAAGGGATGAATAAGGAGACAAGTTTGACCATATGGAAGTGGTCAAATTTGGGTGTCTAAATTTTTCCCCTCTTCAAAATGATAGGATAATAGCATTTCAAAGAAAATAAAATACAGATGACTCTATAGAGGAAGTAACTAGAAAACATGCCCCAGCATGGGAGAGGCTTCGTGAGCTACCCAAACAGAGGGAAATGGAAAGGGATGCCCCACTCTCGCAAGGGAAGGCCAATGATGGAGGAATAGGGAAGAATGGTAGGGTATGCCCCCTAGAGAAGGCGAACGGGGAAGCAAAAGGGGTCTTAGATGACTTCTCGAAAGTATAAAGTGGTATATGTCGTTGGAAAAATCGAGAAGATTTGCTTTTGAATGAAGGAAAATGGATGCATAGTTTGAAAATGGCAGCCCCATGAAGATAGAGGATGGAAAGAATTAGTTGGATGAAGAATTTTTTAAATAAAGGGAAAAAATACCCTTCATTTAAAAAGGTAAAAAGGAGGGAAAGTTATATAAGGTTATTTTAGGAATTACCTCTCCTCATTTGAACAACAGTCAGTTGAGGAAGAGAGGGAGGATAAGAGAGGGAGAGGACCAGAGGGCACAATGTCAAATGACTACGACACTCACATTATCCACCAGGCAGACGAAGTCGGCGGTTCTACAACGAGTGTGTCGTTCTACGCCAAGTTAGCCCCAAATCCAACTTTGTGATTTTTACCATTTTGTTTGAGTTTAGTAAAATTTGAAAATATGGGTTTGGGTGGGGGGAAGTTAGAAAAATGGGTAGTCAATGAAAATTAGATGTCGCCGAAGGGGTGGGTAGAATTTCCTATTAGGTTAAAATGGGTAGGTGGGAGGGGGGCAGACATGCCCCAAAAGAGGGTGATTTCATGCAAGGGAAAAAACTAAAAAGGGGGGGGGAATTGGTCGGGCCCCCTGTAGAGGGGCGTACCCTCTCGTCGAACGGCGGGTTCGCTCGCCTGTGGTCGGGGAGGGTCCACCTGTGCATGGGGGTAGATCTGTCCTCGCGTGGGTTGGTCCACACACGCACACGACGGGCTCGGGCGGGTCCGCTCGTGCACGAGGTGAGCTCACCTAGGGGCCCGAGTGGGTCCGCCCATGCATGGGGATGGATCCTCCCATGATCGGGTGGGTCTGCCAGTGGACTGGGGCAGGTTTTCCTGTGGATGGAGGTGGGTTTTCCTGCAACTAGGCAGGACTGATAAGGCGAGGAAGAAGGAAAAGATAGGAAATGACACCCAGGACAGGGGAAAAGGAAAAAGAAGGGAAAGAAGAAAGACAAATAAGGAAGAAATGACTGAGACAGTTGATGGGACATGGATGCAGGAATTTGACAGACTGCGGACGCATGAGCGGCGGTCCGAGGTGTTGAATATTTTCACAGCGACCATGATGCACTAGCACAAGCATGAATTTTACATATGTTATCCTACTTGACTATTAAGGCCCACAGGGCCATATTGACAATGTTGATAGAGCACTGGGATTCAACTATGTCGACATTTCATCTACCGACAGGGGAGATGATGGTGACCTTAGAGGATGTTTGGAGGATTCTGAGGCTCCCTTTAGCGGGGCTCCTAGTCAGTGAGTATCAAGTAGAGGGGGAGGCACTGGACGAGTTTGTGCAGGTCATGTTCGGCGGTGATGAGCTACCGATTCAACAGCAACAACTAGATGTGGATAGATGTCTCTTCTATAAGGTGTCAGCATTCTCCCTATATTTAGCAGGATTGATTAGTGGGATCTTGATTCTAGACAGGAGTGGTCAGTTCCTGCATCTTAGGTTTGTGGAGGTGATTTAGCACATTATCGAGGGTCGAAAGGGGTAGTTTGCATGGGGGACCTATCTGTTGGCACAATTGTACACAGATATGCATGTGATATGCTATCGAGAGGTACTAAGCTTGACACACGTTACACTACTACAGGTATGGGTCTGAGAGCATATCATGATTGCTAGGCTAGTTGTGGTGAGAGGAGTGGAGGATGATAGACCACTAGTAGCTTGGGTGTGAGGGGCAGAGGCTGGAGTGATACTGCACTATGAGGGATTCAGAGACATGGATGCATGGAGGAGGCTATTTGATGCACTGCCAATAGAGACAATAGTGTGGTGACCATACATGTTGTGGTGCTTTAGGGAGTGGAGGGAGGATGAGGTTAGGCACAAGGATTATTTCTGCACATGGTGCTATATTATCAGGAAGGATCCTTGTATAGTTGAGTTACACAAACTAGACCAAGTGATGAGGTAGGATATTCTGCAGGGTCGAGAGATGTTCTGGCGGCTTACACGAGAGCAGCCATGGGGGGATGATATTGATCCTCAGTCTATGAGGGCAGAGTGGGAGGTCCATTGCGATTAGTGCCATACCCAGGTAGGAGAGATGGGTTGAGAGATGCAGGGATGACATATCAGTATGGTCAATGGTTTCATCGACATCCGCCTCAATGGATTACTCCAGTGGTGCCTATTGAGGAGGCATTAGGTTTTGGGTAAGAGGATGAGAGAGAGTTGGAAGATGAGAGGGGTAGACAACGTTCATGAGGATGACAGAGAGGACAGGGGGTGGTTGGAGCAACAGAGGAGCTGGTGAGGGTGGGAAGAAGGAGGAGACGATGGCAGAGAGTCTAAGGAGGGGATGGAGCAGAGGGGGGAGGGGAGGAGGCCAGGTCCACGAATCAACAATATAGGGGATAGGAGGCATAAAGGGAGAGGAGACTGGAGGTTCACATAGCCACAAGAGGCCAACATAGGCAGAGACAAGAGGAGGCTGAGGCCACTGGGGAGTAGGAGAGGATGCCAAGGAGGAGGAGGAGAGTGTTGGTGGTGATTGATGTGGAAGAGGTAGAGCTAGAGGGGGAGGATGAGCGGGTAGAGCTAGAGGTGATGGATGTTGACATGGAGGTACATGATATCCCTCCACTATCCATGGCACCACCTACATGAGAGGATTCAACAGTGCTACTGAGAGGGGCCTTGGAGAGATTGCGGCTTAGCAAGCAGTGGCTATGGTGTTTAGAGGTAGAGCAGAGTAGATTAGAGGGAGAGGTGAGTGAGTTACAGGCACAACTTTTTAGGGGATAGAGGGACTACATAGATCTTTCGACGATGATGACAGAGATGGAGATGATTCTACAAAGAGAGAGAGAGAGAGAGAGAGAGAGAGAGAGAGAGAGAGAGAGAGAGAGAGAGAGAGAGAGAGAGAGAGAGATGAGGCACAAGATGAGGTGATCAAGCTATGTACAGAGAGAGATAGGTTGTTGGTAGAGGTTGTTGGGAAGCATGAGGAGGGAGAGGCAGTGAGATGGGAGGGGGACCATCTAGTGGTAGAGGAGGTGGTAGGAGAAGCTAGAGGATAGGGAGATGTTGGAGCAGGGATAGGGTAGGAGCCTATAGAGATTGGGGAGGAGACGGTGGGAGATGTGGGAGATTTGTAGAGGTAGGTATATCAACTACAGAGAGAGAGAGAAAATCTATAGAGGGAGCAAGATGAGCTCCGAGATAGAGTGTATTGTTTAGAGCAGACAATGGAAGATATGGGGTTTATGCAGGCGAGAAAGGATGAGATGAGGAGTTAGTTATGCATGATGCGGGTAGAGAGAGACATAATGTAGGCACATGCACAAGCTCTGGAGGCGGAGAGGGATGTAGCTCTAGCATGAGTTTAGGTGTTACAGAGTGAGAGGGGCGATGGTAGAGACACATGTATAGTCTCTTCAGAGATAGAGAGATGAGGCAGTGTCACAGGTATCAGCTCTTCAGAGAGAGCAAGATGCAACAGAGTTGAGATTATAGGTGTTGCAGAGGGATAAGAATGCAATGGTGGCTCAGGCATAAGCCACATAGAGGGAGAGAGATGTCACAGAGGTGCAGATGTAGACGCTGTAGGGAGAGAGGGATGTAGTAGTGGCTCAGGTGTAGGCATGACAAGTTGAGGGTGGTGAGGTAGGAGCAGACATACAAGGATTGCAGGCATAGTTGTAGGTTGCATAGGCTAAGAGGGATAGGGTCACAGAGTAGGTCGAGTAGCTAAGGTCGACACAAGAGGCATGGGGGCAGGAGTGGAGATTCATTAGTGCGGATCGAGACAGATACAGGCATGAGCGAAGTGCTGCTAGATATCAGGCTAGGAAAAGAGATGATTATATGCAGGAGGCGATCTACTGGAGGTGTGTTTATCCACAAGTAGTTCTAGATCCAGCGCAGTGCATAACACACTATGTCAGGTAGGTACCTTAGATGTCGACACCATCCCAGTCATTAGGGACACGTACTAGAGTATATAGTGATTTTCAACTGACTCCTCACTATGGTGGTTATCAGGGGACTCCAACCCATGATTATTAAAGGACTCCCACACACAAAGAGCCAGTGCCCAATTCTCCTTAGAGATCAGACGTGGGCAGCTCATAGTAGAGCGGGTAGAGAGCAGGTGATAGGATATGGGTTCTTTGACAGGGGCAGGATGGAGATTTAGGATATATCAGTAGAGATCAGATGTGATCTACCTTGGACTTGTATCATTTTATTTGATGGATATGTATTTTGATGAGATTGACATGGTATTATTTTGATTATGATATGTGATAGCCCTTATTGACACTATGTGTCATGTTTATGTGATGGATGGTTTATTTTATGCATATGATTATATTTTTATGCTCTTATGATGGATCATGCAATGTATGCACATGTTTAAGATGATTTATGCTTATGTGGATGATTTGATTATGCATGATGTTGATGATAATTTATGCTTATATGGATGATGTGATTATGCATGATGTTGATGATGATTTATCTATGTTGATGTTGTTGTGTATATGATGTATTAATGTTTATGATGTAGTATGGGATGAATGTTTGGTATTATATGTAATTATTATGGACCTAACAATGTATTTTGTAGGTGGTGATACATGTGTTGTGTAAATGCTAACATAAAAATGTATGGATTAAAATGAACCTAAGATGCCTAAGTTAGTATGCATGTGGAATAAAATATAATGGACCTATAATGTAACATGCAATATGAATGAAAAATAGATTTCTCCACGAAATGAAATGCAAACATAAATGTCAATAAGGACTTGCATGGGAATGTGGGTAGATGATAGGTGTGGTGTGGGTATGATACTGCACTTGTCAAACCATTAGTATCCTGAGAAGAAAACAAAGGGAAAGAATCTAAGCTTGCACAACCAAAATCCTAAGTCATGGGTTAGGAACAAGAATGAATGAGGGATTCATGCAATGAAATGAAATGCAATCATGAATACAATTTTTCCATCTTTGGAGCATTGATTTTTGCTATAGCATAAGACACTAATTACTAGGGTATATGAGACCAAGGCATGTTAGCATCCAATGCATAAAACAAACACCACAAGCAAGGTTATCCCAACACCCCAAGGTCACAAAAACCTTGGACGGGCCAGGTATTGGGATGAGCACAAGCACAAAGGGATGTCCCTAATGTAACACAGGATCTTGGAGACCCTGGTGGGTACTATGTGGGAACGACCCAACAGACAACAACAATAAACCACCAAAATATTTCCCCTATATTAACCCATCAAAACACACCATAATATGATATATTATGGTGACCTTGACTAGTTGTGATAGAAATCCCAAACAATAATAAAACCCAAAAGCATTAAAATATGACAATCAAATTCAAACGTCCTTTGCCATAGGATCACAAGGGTGGATGGGGTTGATGAGGTATGTTAGAAAGGATGTATCCTGTTGAGACCGATGATGGATACTAAACTAAGATGGCCCAGGTGACGTAGGATTTTTGTCGTTAACTAGATCTTTTGACACCAGAGGATCTTGTTTGTGAAGAACCAACTGGATAAGTGCACTCTTAACAACATGACACAAGAGACCAGACAAAGACCGACACAAGACTGACACACCGTAAAGACCTAGGGGCTCAGGCGCTGATCAAAGATTAGCCTTGCCTACGTGAAAGCGCAGAGCCCTCATAGTTCAAGAAAAGACTATGGATAAAAGTAGAAAGAGGACTAATGGAGACCAAAGAGATGATGACAAAACAAAGCAGAGTAAAAAAACAAAGGAAAGGAAAAGACCTAGGGGCGGATCAAAAGATCGACCTTGCCTACGTGAAAGCGCAGGGGAAGCAAAGTTTGGAAAAGACAAATGACAATCAACCATGGATAAAAGTGAAAAGGAGATGATGAAGATAGATGATGGATGACCATCACAGGATGGTCAAAAATGCCCCAGGGGTAGATCAAATGATCAACCTTTCCTATGTGAAAGCACAGGGGCAATGTAGTTTGACAGAGGACAAAAAGACTGATGTGACAGGATGAGGCCTGGATGGAGACCGACATGATGGATGATCCTAGATGAAGACAGACCAAGATGACCAAACAGATGACACAAGCTCAGATTAGGATAAAAAGTTCAGGATGACGGATAGCGTATAATCGTCCAATGCTCAATCAAAAGATACCAAGTGGCCAAGGATGGGATGAGAGAGGATTTTAGGTTAGGAAGGATGAAGTCATTTAATAATTAGGACACAAGGTAGATAATGATTAAGCCCTATAAGGATGATGCCTGTTACTAGGTTTTCACCACCTGCACTCATCCAAGGTGCCACCAAGGGTGGTTTTCACCATAGGAAAAATTTATTTCTCTTTACTATTTTTGGTTTTTTTTATGATTTTTTGAATTTTTAGATTTTGTGCAGATAGGGTCACCAAGTGGACTTAGGTATAAATTTTTTTTAGATGCATGATATTAATAGGCTCATCTAGGGGCTCTCCTTCAAGGGTGGCAAGTCTGTATACCCTAGATCCATACTTTGCGGTGATGATATAGGGACCCAACCAATTTGCTTCAAACTTGCCTTTCTTATCTCGATCCTGCTAGGTGCGCTGGTTTTCTTTAAGGACAAGGTCACTGACATTGAATTGAAGATGGAAAACCTTCTTGTTGTAGTTACGTTTGAGATGGTTTTGATAAGCCTGAAGGTTATCATAAACTTTGATCCCTTTTTCATCAAGTAATTCCAGCTGGGCAAGCCTTGTAACACGGGTGTTTTCCTCATTGATAAGGTTCTTCAGAGAAATTCTCAGTGATGGGATCTCGACTTCGATCGACAGGATAGCCTCAACACCATATACAAGGGAATATGGTGTGGCGCTGGTAGGGGTATAGATGGAAGTGTGGTACACCCAGAGGGCGGGATGAATGTGGAGGTGCCAGTCTTGACTAGTGTTATTGACGACCTTTTTGAGGATTCAAATCAGAGTCTTATTAGTAGCTTCTACCTAGCCATTACCTTGGGGGTAATAAGGTGTTGACCAACGATCTTGAATATGAAAGGTGTCACAAAGGTGTTTCATGGCTTGGTTTTTGAAAGGCTTTCCATTATCTGAGAGGATGGTGGATGGGATACCATATCTACATATAATATGGTAGAGGATGAATTTTGAAATTTGAGTACCAGTGATTTGTGTGAGTGGCATTGCATCCTCCCACTTGGTGAAGTACTCAGTGGCGGTAATAATGAAGGTGTGGTCATCAAAGGATGGTGGGTATATCTTGCCGATTAAGTCAAAACCCCACTGAGAGAAGGGCCATGGTGTGAGAAGAGGTTGAAGGTCCTGTGTCGGGATGTGAATCAAATCTGCATGTTGCTGACATGGGAGGCATTTCTTCACAAACTCGTAGGCGTCATGTTCCTGTGTGGGCCAATAATATCCAACTCAAATATTCCTTTTAGCTAAGGCCATACCATTTGAATTGGCCCCACAAACACCACTGTGTACTTCCATTGGTGCAATATGGGCTTTGGTCTTGTCCAAAAACTTGAGGAGGGTTCCATCATACCCACGATGATAAAGCATATCACCAACAATGATGTATCAGAATGAACATTGGATAAAGGATTTACATTGGTTTCGTGTAAGGTCTGGAGATAAAATGTTATAATGCAGGTAAGCATAGATGTCTTGGTACTAAGGGGAAGCGGGACCCACAATGTCACACACCATTTCAGTCTCAGGGATGTCATATGTTGGGATTAAGAGCTATTCAACGAGGAAATTGCATTCTATTCGATCCTTGGGCATGTCGATCAAGGAATCAATAGTAGCCATGGCATCAACAACTTTGTTAGTACCCTGAGAATCTGATTAAATTGTATGGAGGTGAAATACTTCTTAAAGTTGTCCATCATGTGTTTGTAGGGTAGCAACTTGTCATCCTTTGCCAAGAACTCATCATTAACCTACTTAATGACCAATAAGGAATTGTCGAAGACTCTTAGGTGAGTTATGTGCCACTATTTTTCAATTCTGAGACCTGTGAGGAGGGCTTCATAATCAGCTATATTGTTAGTGCACGGGAATGCCAATTTGAACAACTTCGAGATGTAATCGCCTTTAGGGGTAAAAAATAGAATTATTGCCCCCAATCCATTATGAGTGTATGATATGTCAAAGTACAATATCTAGGTGGGCGCTTATACTACTATAAAGACTTCTTCATCAGGAAATTTGCTGACCAAAGGGTAAGCGTCTACTAGGGGTGCATCTGCCAATTGATCGGCTATAACTTGTCCTTTTATGGATTTTTGATCCATGTATTTTATGTCAAATTCACTCAGGAGCATGACCCATTTATCCATGCGACCAGTTAAGGTGGTTCTGGACAACATATATTTCAGTGGGTCAATTTTTGCTATCAGTTTGATAGGATGGTTGAGCATATAATGTCTGAATTTCTGTGTATTGAAAACCACTACGAGGTAGGATTTCTCCATTGGTGAATAATTCAATTCATAACCAACCAATGTATAGCTAATGTAATAGATTTTTCATTCTTTTGCGTACTTGTCATGCTGTGCCAATAATGCCCCTAGTGCGATTGAAGTAGCAGAGATGTATAACAGGAGGGGTTCTACTAGAATAGGTGGCATTAGGATTTGCGGATGGGCCAAATACTCTTTGATCTTATCAAAACCCAACTGACACTATTGACTCCATTTGAAGGTGGTTTCTTTCTTTAGAAGGTGGGCGAATGACTGACACTTATCTGCAAGTTGGGCTATAAATCGATGGATAGATTGTAGCTTTCCCTGAAGGCTTCTTAATTGTTTCAATTTTTGAGGTGGAGGCATATCCATGATAGTTTTTACTTTGGTAGGATCAACCTTGATACCTCTTAGGGAGACTATGAAGCCCAAAAATTTCTTAGACATGATGCCAAACACACACTTTTTTAGATTCAATCTTAGCTTGTACTGTTCCAACCACTCAAAGATCTTTTTTAGAATGGCAGGGTGCTCTACTCTGGTTTTGGACTTTCCCAACAAGTCATCAACATAATCTTCCATGACAATGTGGATGAGGTCATGAAAGAAACAATCATTGGTCGCTAATATGTTGCCCCCGCGTTCTTGAGACAAAAGGGCATAACGTTGTAACAAAAGGTACCCCAAGGTGTTATAAAAGTGGTATTATGCTGGTCTTCGAGTGCAATTTGAATCTAATTGTAGCGAGAGAAACCGTCCATGAGGGACAACATCTCGTGTCCTGCAGTGAGGTCGACCAACATGTTGATATTGGGCAATGGGAAGTCATCTTTTAGATAGGCTTTGTTGAGATCCTGGAAGTCTGTGCAAATCCTAATGTCTTTATTAGGTTTAGCGACATGCACTATGTTAGAGATCCGGTCAGAATAGTCGATGGGTATGATAAAGCTAGCCTCCAGTAATTTCTCCAATTCTTTCTTGACTAATAGTGCTACTTGCGGATGCATTTTTCTAATTTTCTACTTGACAGGTTTGGCGTCTGGGCGAATATCCAAATGGTGAACTACTAAAGCGGGATCCAGTCCTAGCATGTCTGAGTACGACTAAGCAAAGTTGATGATTTCATCCTTGAGCAGCTGAACAATAACAAAGTATTCTTATTCTGATAATGATTTGGCTACGTAGGTGATCTTTGGGGCTTCAACAGTACCCAGATTGACTTCTTGAGTTTCTTTGATCAGGATGGATGATCATGTAGATAATTGAGTTCCCACAAGGGGAAGATGAACATCTCCATCCTCCAGCGCCTCATTGAGGTTTTCACTGTCGAATGAGTCCTTTATTTTTATTTTTTCTAGGTCAAGAAGTGCCCCAGGGAGGTTTTCACTAGATGATCATTTCTGATTTTTCTTGTTTTTACTTTTGCGACTAGAGTATTCATCTTCCCCTAATCCCATAAGGTTAACATATGCATCCAGGGAGACATTATTTGGTGCACTATCACATAGGTCCTAGTTAATAAGTTTGAGATGACATAGGGAAAGGCTAATGGTAAAGATGGATAGACAATCAAACATGGATGAAAGGTCTGTGTGATCCACATCATCATATGCATGTATGATGGACTCTTCCTTAGGTATGTCTTCTAAGGGACCATCAACCACACTAACACTATTGGAAGTATTGGATGATGTTGTAGGGCCTTTCTTCTTTTTGTCATATCCTAGGCCTAAATTCCGCGGAAGCTTCGGTACATCAATAGGTTGTAGCCGCCCTTGTTCTTCTTTACCTAGCCCCCACCTTGATAATTATGCTTCTTTGCGAACTTATCAAACTAGGGGTATGCTTCCTGAAAATATTCCTTAAGGGGAGGATACGGTTGGGGCTCTTCACGATATATCCATTGACTGATATCATCTTTTGGTGTATTTGTCCTTAAACCAAGGGATCAAAAAGTGCTAGTAGGGATGTTTTTGGAACTGAAGGTAATGGTATTGTATTCTTTTGGTACAAACTATGAAGGTTGACCATATGTGTGTGGTGATAGTGGCATGGTTGCCACATTCAGAGCTGTACACATTTCATACTCACCACAACCCTTGTCGATGATCTGGACTTTAGTGATTGTGGGATCAGTGGTGGAAAATGGAGTGGCTGGTGTGGCGGATGATGGATTGGAGGATGACAACTGAGGTGCCCCCATTTCAACTCTAGGACAATAATGAAAATGGAGAAATGAAGCTTCCAGGGCACAACAATACTCAAATGGTTGTGGGTCAGCGTAAACGGTGACCTCCTGTCCATTAACTAGAAATTTTAGGTATTGGTGATATGTGGGGGGGACAGCTTGCATGGCGTGGAGCCATAGGCAACTAAGGAGGAGGTTGTACGGTAAGTCCAGATCAAGGACATGACATGTAGTGTACTGAATCATGAGTTCAACCTGGATGGGAAAACTGACAATTCCTTTAGAATCTCTTTCTACATTATCATAAGCCTTGATTGTAATTATTTGATTACTTAGGTCCGCTTGAGTATACCCTATCTGCTTTATGAAATTTAGAGTGCATAGATTAAGGTTAGAGCCATTATCTACTAGGACCCTTTTTACTTTGTGACGGGCAACCGAGACTTCGATGTGTAGGGGACGGTTATGGTTGGTATCAATGTTAGGCATGTCATTTTGGCTAAAGTGTAACTGGTAGGATAGAGCCAAATGTCCCACTAAAGCTTGGAATTAGGTGGGATCAATACTGCTAGGCACCTGGGTTTCCTATAAAGCTCAATTCAAGATCTCTTGATGCATGGGAGAAGATTTAAACAAATCCAAAATTGAGATGTGAGCAGGAGTCTTTCCTAAGTGATCAAGAATGTTATACTGAGAATTCACAAGATTTTGCTGGGGGGATGTAGGGGTTGTAGGGATAGTAATGTGGGTTCTTCAAGTAGCAACAACACATTGATGATCTTTAGATTTGACATGTATAATGGATACATAGGGTTCTACCTGCTCAATGTAATGGACAATGCCATCATAATTGAGGGGCACATTCTTATAACTTATGTTATTTGTACTGTTGTTTTGGGGATTGCTATTGGACATGCTTGCTCCTTGATTATGGTTAGGGAAGGCATTTTGGTAAATATGTAATTGAGCATTGGATGATGAGGCTTGATTGGCGTCAACTTGGATCGATAAGATCTTGGATGTATGTCTTAAGACCTTGACACTTATTGGTGGAGTGACCTTTGATTTTGTGAAAGTCACAATATTCATTGTCTTTATACCGATTGGGTTTTGGTTTGGACTCATCGAAGGGCTTGGTCATGGGGTAGACGATTAGATAGTTTTCCTATAAGAGTTTGTTTAAGACGGTACTTAAGGGCTCACCTAGTTGAGTGAACTGGCATTTGTTGTTACCTTGACTGTTCTGGTTGGACTATTGAGGGGGATGAGGTGCCCCCTGTGGCATTGATATGATGTTTTGGGAAGATGGTTTGTTAGAGGCAGGCTATTGCCTCCAAGAGGTATTAGCTACTTGAACATGTTTAGTGTCGGTGACACCATCATTCACAACATTCTTATTCTTTTTCCACTAGCATGACTTATCTCTGGATGACCATTCTTTGTCATGATTATGTATCTTGACATACCCTTTAGCAATAAGGGATCGTTCAAGGATGGATCCTTTCTCCACTATCTCAGCGAAGGTGGTGACACAATGCAGCCTGAAGTTATGGGCCATGTCAGGATGCGAGTTCTCAACAAAGAGAGTGACCATGTCTTTCTCTTTGAGAGGGGTTTTCATTCAGCTTGCCAATTCATGCCACCTTTGGAGGTAGCTAGCAAAGTTTTTTCCTTCACGTTGCTTCTCCTTGAGGAGATCCAAGGTATCAGTATCCTTTAGATTGAAGGAGAAGTAGGAAAAAAAATTCTCTGAAAGATCCATGGAGGATTTGATGGACCCCCCCTCTAGACCCATGAACCACTCTAAGGAATTCTATGTCAGGCTCTGCAGGAACAAATGCAAGAGGTAGTTATTGTTATGCATAACCTCCTGACACTCAAAGTAAAACTCTTGCAGGTGGGCTTTAGGATCCTTGTTTCCCTTGTATCTGTCGAATTTTGGTATCTCGAAGTGTTTCGGGAAGGAAATCAATGAGATGGAAGGGTCAAATGGATAGGGACATATATCCTCAAATTTGAAGGATTGCTTACTAGTCTTGGCTTGGAGATCTTTCAAAGCAGCTTTGATTTCTAATAGATCCTCATTGACTAGTGACAGAGGAGTCGAGGTGGATGGGTTGGATGGATATGGGTGGTAGGATGACGAAGGATCCTGTTGAGATATTGTTTGAAGGTTGACATATGGATTTTGATAGTGAGATGATGATGTCCCTTGTTGGTATACCAAGGGTGTTTGTAGGTACGTGGGATGTTGTTGTGAGGAATAATACGAGCTTGTTTGATAAGAATATGTGACATAATGCTAAAGAGCATGAATGGAGTGTTACAAATTGGTCTACTGGTACTAAGGGTATTGTTGTGACTGTTGTGAGGCCATATAGGGTGGCTGTTGCTAGAATTGTTGATGGCTATGATAGAAATAGTGTTGGGGAGGTTATTGATGTGATATCAACAGTTGCATGGGCTGAGATGGGATATTGTGTATGGTTGAACTTATAGACATAAAATAGATGTGAGCAATGGGGATATGGTCTGGACGAGAGGTTGAGATGGATTTTCGTGCAATTGGTGTGGTGGTTGTTGTGATGAAATAAAAGGATTATGTGGGGGTTGTTGCTGATGAGGTGGCTGAGATGATGTAGAGGCATTCTACAAAGGAGGTTGTTGGGTGCCAATGAGAACATTTGGTTGGGATGTACCTTGTGGAGGTAATTGAGGTGGTATGTTAGATTGCAGAGGTTGTTGGGATGTGAATGGAGATGGTGGTAGGTTTGTGGTTCCAGGAGGTGGAGGCAAGGCATTGAAAGGGTTGGCCCCATTGTTTACTGGAGGTTGATTCGAAAGGGGTGGTGCTGTCAACATTAATGGTGGACACTGTGGAACATTTTGTGGCATATCGTAGGTGAAAGGGTTATTGGGATCATATACTTAAGGAGCCCCCAGGACTGACATTGAGGCTTGCAGGGGATTGTTAATGTGGTAAAGGATGGTGTTACCGAATTTGGGTTGATACCAACCCTCCACTGGAGGAACATTGAGGATGTATGAATCACTTGGTGTGTTTTGTGAAGTTTGGGGTATGTTAGGTGTGGAATTGCCATATTTGGATAGGTCGATACTTGATGGAGGTTTGACACCTTTTTCAATTAGGTGGGCCAAGATTATTTCTCCATGTCATTCGAGCAGGTGATCTGTTATTTGTGCATTGGTGGGGTTACTAAAATGTTCCTCAAGTGTGAGTTCGGGCTAGTTGACCATACTCTCTTCACCATGCGGTGAGTTGTTCTAATATTCTGTGTTAGATTGCCTTGATCCCTTGTTGACAGGAGGATTTTCATGTGGTATGTTAGGTTGGGATCTAGGATTTTGTTGCTCGGCGATCTTCTTTGCCTGCAACTGGGTCTGAACTAGCATGCAAGATGACAGAGTAGACTAGGATGCGAGGATGATCAAGATGATGATTGGAGGACTGACCCAGTTAGATGATGGATTAGTTGACAAGGATTTGGCTCAATAGGATTGGATTGGATGATTGATAAAGGATATGATTTTGATTTGACCAGAGTGGATTGCTTGATAAACGATTGATGAAATTAGATTGGACCAATTGATAAAATGATTGGCTAAATTGGATTGGATTGGATTGATTGATAAGATGATTGATGAGATAGGGTTGGATTGGATTGATAAACGATTGATAGGGTGAATTAGGATGAAAATGGGGGTTCAAAACCAAGTTCAGGAATTACCCTAGGTAACACAAGGTGTTGATTGATTGATTAAAGGATGGATGGATGATGATGACATCGAATCCAACTTGAGATGGAAGTGGATTGATAGGGCCGATGAGGATGACTAACTTAGGATGGATGACAATCCTAAGTTAGTTTCAAAAGATGACGATCAAGCTCAGACACCTAAGTCAACTTGGGTGACTACTTCAATTGAAGTTTAACAGAATGGGAGGATGATTTCTAGAACAGGGTGAATGACAATCCAAAATAGATGAACAACCTTTCAGAACAAGGAAACGGGAGCTTAAAATGAGGGAACGACTAACAGGACAGACAAACGGCTATGGGTGAATGACAATCTGAAAGAGGGAATGGGTGCTCATATTGGATAAACAAAAATTAAGAGTGGATGAATGATAACCCGGAACGGATGAAAAACACTTGGAACGTGGAGAATGGTTATCGTAACGGGTGAACGAAAACCCAGAGCGGAAGGACGGTTAGATGAACGGAGGTTCAAAATGGATAGATGTTTGATTGGGGAGATTGACCTTTAGAATGGGGAGACAAATGCTCGAAATGGGTGAACGATCACTCAGAACAAGAAAATGGTTAGTCAAAACGACTAAATGAAGGATGGAAAAAGCTATTTGAAGGGTGGGTCTACCCCTGGAATAGGTTAGTTCTACCCCTAGAAGGGCAGGTATGCCTCTACTAAGGGCAGGTATGCCCCTGGTAGTGAAAATAGACAAAAATAGTTATTTGAAACAAGTAAACAGGCGCACGAAACGAGGAAATGGATGCTCGGATCGAGGGGATGAATGTTTGGGATGAGGATTGGATTCTCAGAATGGGTGCACAAATATTTAGAATGGGGAGATGAGTGATCGAAATGATGAAACAGGCGCTCAAAACGATGAAATGGGTGTCTAGAATGATGAAACGGGTGATAAAACTGACTATTTAAGGGACAAGTCTGCCCCTAAAAAAGGTCAGGTCCACCACTGAAAGAGGTCAGGTCCGCCCCTGGAAGGCAAGTCCACTTTTTTGACTAAAAGTTGGACAAAATCTGACTGAAATAGGCTGAAAATGGACTGATACAGAGGGTAGGTCCACCCTTGGAAAAGGTCAGGTCTGCCCCTTGACAAGTCTGAACTGGGTTTTCACAAAAAATACTAAGGCAAATGACCCAAAACACAACAAACAACAATAAGAGGATAATATTGACTTGACTGAACAAAAAATTACTAGTTTTGCACAAAAAAAATAGTTCAAGCAGCACGATCCTAAGATTAGTAGAATGGGTATGGCTGACAAAGTCCTCTATTCTAGGATAAAAATGGTTGTTAGGGAGTCCTCGATATACACCTGGTACATGAGGCCCAAATCGTGAACACTAGCCCATCACAAGCGTGAGTCAAGAACCTTAGTGAGGTACTAAAGGCTTGAACCAACTCTTCACGTCATCCTGATGCTTCACCAATAACGACGTGGCTAGATAGGGGTACAAATTTGGCTCTCCCCCTTTTGTATACCCCATCAGTATGTGTAGTTGAGATCGTCCCTTGGGGTGATGAAATCCCCAAGTAGGTCCTCTAAGAAAAAAGAAAAATGAGAGACTCAAAAAGGCTTGGTAAGCTATGATTTCTCATCACCTAGGATTGCAAAATGGCGCAAAGGGGATTGGATACATAAAGAGCCTACCACAAGCATGACACACAAAGTATATTGACACCCCTAGTTAATTTATGTGCCTAAATTAATAAAAAATGATAACAAACAACTAATAACCATTTTGAAATAGATAGCCCTGTAAGAAACTCATTAGTACTTTTGTTTTTTGTTTTTCACCAAATGCTTGTAAAATCCTTGCACAGACACCAACAACAAATGTTAGGGGGTTATAAATACTCAAAATAACTAAAAATAGTGCTTAAACTTCAGTTTTCACCTTCTCGAAAAAAAATGATTTGGGCGGGTCTACCCCTGGTTTTGGTTGGGTCCGCCCTTGGAGGGTAGGTCCGCCCCTAGAAAAGATCAGGTCCGCCCCTGATGGGCTGGTTCGCCCCTGATGGGCGGGTTCGCCCCTCTATGAAAAAACTAAAAATCTGTTGTTTCCGGGTTCTTTGGAGGGCAGGTCCACCCCTGGTCAAGGTCAGGTTTGTCTCTAATGGGCCAGTCTGCCCCTCTACTAGGTCAGGTCTTCCCCTGGTGAGTGGGTCCACCCCTAGAAGGATATGTATGCCTCTCTGCTAGGGTGGGTCCACCCCTTTGCAACTTGCACCTGCAAACAGTAAAAAAAATAGAGAACATAAAAGCAAGAGACCCATATTTGGGTCCCACCTGGCATGCCAGAAATGTGACCTGGTAAAAATCTTTATCTTAAAATGTACAACAAAAAAAAAAGCAAAAAAATAAAAATAAACACCTAACACCTCAAGATTGGGCAAAAAACGTTAACTTAACAAACGTAGATGAAATGATTATACCTTGCTAAGTTGCTCTTTTGGTTGGCCCTTTGATCTTTGATGTTGTGTATGCCCCTCTTGATGGAAAAGGATGTGAGATGGGATGAAAAGATGGTTGAAAGTAGATGAGTATGGGTTGCAAGTGCTATGGTGAAGGCAAAGTGTGAAAGTTGGCTAAGTATAGCTCAAATGTCAAATTGACAAGAGTTTGGAGTTTGGTAGCAAAATCATGAACCTTAAATGAGAGAAAGGAGTGGGTATTTATAGAGGAATTTGAATTCTCTAGAGAATTTAATGGTTGAGATTTATCCAACAAAGCCAAGATGAAGGGCTATGGTGAATTGAGGACTCACAAGCCCTCACATCTTGACATGTGGAATGTGAAGTGGCTAAGGATGTGATGATGTGTAGGTGAAGTGGAAGGAGAGTACATGATGTGGAGGAAGGACAAGTACCTTGTAAGTACCTTAGGGGATGAGAAGATTTCCTCAAAAAGGAACTTCTTGTCTCCAAGTGGGAATGAAAGTAACTTTTGAGGAACTTTAGAATTCCTCAAAAATCTCCATGGGAAAAAGGAAAGTACTTGGAAAAATAAATGTGAATTGCTTAGAAGAATCTCATGGATAAAACAAGGTTCCAAAAAGGGAAGCACTTGTCCACATGTGACTTGATGTGACAAGCCAAAAGATTCTAGAAGATGCATGGGAAAAAGAGATTCTAGGAGAAATAAATGTGAATTTTAAATTCACATTGGGAAAAAGGGACAATGCTAAGAAAGATAAATGAAAAGGTTGACTAAAAAGACATGCTAAATGTGGCTAATGACTTTGATTAAGGTTGTGCAAACACATGATTAGGGGGATTAATGTGGGATTAGAAGCAAGTGGCAAATGTTGGAGGATGTGACATTAATCTTGATTAAGGTGTGCAGATCTTAATCATGAATTAATTAAATTAATCCAGATTAGAAGAGGGTTATGGAGGATGTGACAATGAGAGAGAAAAAGAGGAATTAAAATTGGTTTAAATTCAAAGAGGTCACATGACTAAATTAAATAAATTGATGCATTTATTTAATTTAGAGAGGAAAGAAGTAAAAGGTAAAAGTATTTAATTATTGAATTAAATACTTTAGGAACCTTATACAGATGATGAAATATTAATTAAATGAGTGATTTAATTAATATTGATAAAAAGGATGAATAAAGAGACAAGTTTGATCATATGGAAGTGGTCAAATTTGGGTGTCTACACAATAAATTAGAGATGATTATTTTTTTTGGTTGGTAATAGTGTTGATTTTATTATTAATAATAAAAGATTACATATCGATTCTCATTACAAATTCATTTTAAAAACCCCTTTCCAACACCACTAAGCTCCTCTACATGAACCCCTATCCTTGCCACCCATCCACATTGAAATCAACTCCATGGGTTACAAATAGTGAATCATTACATCAAACAAAGAAGCTCCACATGCAATCCAAAAAAACAAGCCTAGAACCATCAACCCCTGAAAAGAAACCTATTAATAGGTCAGAAGTTTGAGGCACTATTTGGTCTTCCCTTAGTCTGAGACCGGAGGACCATAGAAAAAGTTTCCTTCTTTACTTTCTTTGCTTTATTCCCCTTAACAACTTTCCAATTATCCTCCACCCTTGCAGCCTCCTTCTGCCATTCCAATGGTTTGTCATGGGGACTCTTCAAAACTCCATGCAAACTGCCAATTGCTTGTTGACTCTATCCATTAGCTTTCTGCTTCCCAGCTTCTTTCTCTTGCAACCTCATCACACCTTTTTTTCTCGATACTTTGGTGTTGCTTCCCAATTTTTGAAATTCAAATCCTTTTCATATCTATTGAAGTTAACATTATCACTATTCACAACTAGACTCCCTATGTCGGGACACCACTAGTCTATTACTGATCCTCCCTTCTAACATCATTCACCAATGCCTTCCCTTCTTGACCTAGAGCCCTAGGTACTTGACCCACCTCTTCCCTGCTTTTAAACTGAGAGCTCACTTGCTTCTCCTCCTTTTTCTCCACTTTATAGTGTTGGGGAGCAACATCTTTCCACCAAGAAGCATATTTATTTGTTCTGTGTTTGGCACATTGAGTAGCCAAGTGTCTAGTTTGAAAACAAACTCTACACCTAAAGGGTACCCCTTCATAATCTAGGGGCTGCACACAATAGCCTTTCAAAGTTTTTATCCAAATCTCTTCCGGAAGCTACTTAGACATGTCCATCTCCATCAAAATCCAAGCAAAAGTTGAATGCGAAAGATTTGAGGATCTCTCATCCACCATTAAAAAGCTTCCTAAAGAGTTCCCTACAACCTCCAAGCAGGTATCAAACCAATATTGTAAGGGAAGGTTAGGAAGTCTCACCCAGAGAGGAACCCTCTCAAACACTTCAATGGCTAGGTTAAAATTTGGATGTCGTGTCTTTAACGTTAGTGTAGATTTTTCTTCCCAATCCCAGTGATAGTCACAAAGGATCTTATTTCTATCCTGCTCCTGTTCAAAAACAACAATGAAAAACTTTTTTCCATGGGATAGATTTGGACATACCCTTCCAAAATAGGCTTCCAATGGTTAGAAATCCATTGGTGGAGATCATTCAAGCTTGGCCAAAATCCCCTAAATCTTCCAATCAGGTCGAGCTCGAAATTTTTTTTTTCATTAAAATTCACTTCTTGATCAAGCTCGCCATCTAGCTCCACCGTGATTGTTCTAGATGGAGGTAAAACAAAATCCCCTCCTCCCCTTCCTATCGAATATTTGGTTAGGTGCTTCAATGTTTGAGATGGTCCAGTTTGGTTCCACCTGATCTCAGACGCCTTGGGCCCCTTAACAAATCCAACTCCCCCTGTGACGAAAGCACCAGGTTGCCCATTCTTCTATTCTCGCTATGCAAAAGGGTCGTTACCATGCAAACCAAAACTATCATCGCTATGGCATGATCTCTTCAAAGAGCTCTTTATTTGATTGCCTCAGCCAGCCTTATCCTTGTTGCAAAATCCATTATACCGAAAGCCACAAATCTCTCCCTAATAAGCCTTTCCCAAAGGGCTCAGTCTAGATGAAACCCTAGTCGCAGCAAATGGCAACATTCGACCATTAGTGTCCATCCTCTAGTCCTAGAATCATGTTAAGTTAGAGATGATTATTATATTAACTCAACATGTTTAAATACATCTATAGACAAAGAATATAGTCCAAAGATACATTCCAAGGAGAGAGACAAAATAGACAATGCAAATAGTGTGCAAAGTTCATGGAGTAATAGAAAAATAACAACCCTAAGCTGAGAATTTTGATTCTACAATGTGGAGATTTTGACAAAATATATGGACAAAAAGTTGAGAATTGGTATTCAAGGGGAAATGAGTCAGTGATGTTTCTCCAAAGTTAAATCTATAGAAGAAAGAAAGTTAAATCTACAAAAAAGTTGAAAACTCACCAAATCGCTATAAAACACACAAATGTTGTAACTTGTATCTTGAAAAAAATGAAAATTCTTGTTATGTTATTAGTCATATGGCTATTCTATATATATATAGTAAAATTAAAAAAAACTGATAATTAGTAATAAATCTAAAAATAAATCTTGTTAAAAATATTCTAAAAGTTAAAAAATAATTATATTCTATTTTGAAAAGATTTTGAATTAATATATATTTTTATAATAAATATTATAAATCATATATATTAATATAAAGCAATGATAACTATTAGTAAAAATTGTCAATCTTAAATTTATTGTTAAAAATATTTTAAAAATTAGAAAGAACTACATTCCATCTCAAAAAGATTCTAAACTAATTTATATTTTATAATAACCAACATTATAAGATTATATAGATAATTATGCCAAGAGATGTAACCCTATAATGACAGCAACCCCTATAGGAGGCTAGCGAAAATAACGTCTAAGAAAAAAGAAATGATTCATATTCTGGGCAGAATACGATGGAAATGAAGCGTCAGATATCTTTGATGTGTGATATTTGCATCAATGAAAAGACTACCATTCTTAACCTCGTGCTAAATTTTTGGTCCCTTAAATACCATTCGGACGCCCTTGCATTTTGCCTCACCAAATCAGCTGATATCCAGCGTTGAGGAATTATTTATAGAGAATTTAGTTTTTCTGGTAAGGGATGGCTCAACCTTGGTTACCTACAATAGAATTTTTAGGGATTGGAAGCAAGATTGCCAGAGCAGAGAATACTAGTACTGCCATGGATTGTCACCACCAACACATGAAGAGGCAATGTAAGTTATTTTGTTTCAATTTCAAAATAATTCCTACATTTAGGAATGGTTTGGAAGGATTAGTTTTGACCTCTTTAGGGTTTCAATTTTGCAGCAAACCAATCATGCCTGGGGAGAATAAAACCCCATATCCTGCAACAAGTTCTCTACCATAAATATTTGAGCAATTTGGAGTTTTCTCAAATGGAGGTTCATTCTACAATTTTTGATGGTATTAAGACCATGGAATTGTTTCCTCAACGTGCTTCAGGGTTTCAATTGGAAAATTCCAAGCCTCCTGTCAAACAACTAATGATTTTCCACAATGGCGAAATTAAAGTATACGCCTATGTTTCTCCTAAGAGAGTAAGTATTTCTTCATGTTTGATCCAATTTTTTCCTTCAGATGTGAAACCGTGGATTTAAATCCATTAAAACATGTTAAACATCTAAATTTTCTAATTAATTATTTTTTTCATCAACAGGCAGAAGCTATAATGTTGCTGGTTGCGGGTAATGGAAATGTTCTGCATTCTGATGAGGATTCCTCTTCTTCCACCTTTGCTTCAAATTCCCTACCTTTACCGACAGGATTAAGAAAAAATGTTACAAAACCAAAAGAATTCACAGCTAGAGCAAATCAAACCCTCTTTCATACTAGTAAGTTCTCAACTCAGATTTGTAATATTTATACTGTTTCTAGATAACCAGGTATTCTACATCTAAGTAGGTGTGTTCTTATCTTTTTTAAATTAATATTCAATTAACATTTATTAACAGTTCTATGATTAACATTACTTAAACAGAGCAATCTCAAAACAAGCCTACACAACATGGCACTTGTTTCCATCGGAGACCAACGAGAACGCTATTTATTTGAATGCAGTTGTTGATTCAAAATACATATAATTCGAAACCAACGATGATCACATTTGACTGTAGCACCGGCCTCAGGAAAATTTAATTGACAATTGAAAAATTGTTTTCCAAAAAAATTAAAATTGAATGATTCGATCTTTCTATAAGGGTGAATATTAATCACTACGACAATCTCCCCGAAGTTGTTATGGGGAATTGATTATTATGATAAATGATCATTTTCATTTAGTTTCTTATTTTGTTTGAGTAAATCGATTAGAATAATTACATATTTATAAATGCCTTATTTTTTATAAACTCATGTTTTTTTTATATATATTATAATTTATATATTTGTATTTATATTTTATTTAATGTTTTTCATATTATTCTATTATTTTTATTATTACATTCATTTGAATATATTATGTATCTTATTTTATTATTTATTTCTATGGTTAATTTCATGAATACAAGTGCATTGTTATGCTTACTTATATAATTCAATATTCTAAAATTTAAATTCAATTTTTGATCAAATCTTATTTATTTTTATGCTATCTAGAACCAACTAAACACACGTTTACATGATTTATTGCCATTTGATGTGTAGTGGACATAAAATTTATAGGAACAATTTGATATTAAATTCGATGAATTTGTCCTGTGTATATACAGACTAAACAAATCAATTCCATACATGGCTTCGTCAAAATAAAGATGCACAATTGTTTATTTCCAAATTGGAAAACAGACAGAAAGTGGTTCTTCAATGCTTGTATTAGATGACAATGTGGCGCCAATTTCTTTCTCCAGACTTCTCATAACTCCATTATAATTTCTTCCTCAAGATTACATCATCTTTAATTTTGTCTTTAAAGGTTTGCTAGATTTTATTTTCTTCAAAATCTGTAACATCAAACCATATTGAAAATTATAAATGGAATTGAAAGTCTAATTTATTTCTATTTTGATGCATAAATGCTTCAATTCTATTTAGGTACTATTATCATTTAATTATGTACTAATGTAGTCTCTCTTTTATCTCTCTATATATAGACACACACAATATTTTAGTGTATAATTCAATTATTTTGAAATGTAAGAAGTTCTATAATTCTTAAATAAAATTTTAAGAAAATAAAATTAATCATTTTCATATTTATGGAGGTGATCTAAAAATTAACTTTAACAAATATGAATCTATTCCAAAATAATCAATAAACAAACTATCTTATCTTAATTGTAAAAATAAATACAAATACAAATAATATAATAATATAAAATCAAAATATGTCACCAACTTTTATTAAAAAATCTTCATTCATAAAACCTAATTATTTGATGGGAGACAAATGAATCAAAGCATTCAATTTTACTTCATTAAACTAAATAGTTCTAAAGTAAAATAAAATAAGTATTAACCCTAAAAATACATATATCACTTCTATAATTTAATAAATGAATAATATAGAGCAATGTGTACATGAAAGTTACAACTAGGATCAAGGTGAGGATTAAGGTTATATGAATAATATGAATTGGGGTTAGGGTTAGAAAATTACACTTAGAATTAAGATTACAGATAGAAATATGGCTAGGGTTAGGGTTAAAATTAGAATACTGTAAGGTTTACAATTAAAAATATGGTTAGAATTAGAATTAGGATTAGAATTGGGGTTAGGTTTATGTTTGGGACTAGGTTTAGGGGTTAGAGTTAGGTTTTGAATTAGGTTTGTGTTAAGGTTTAACTAGGGTTCAATTATGATTGGCATTACACTTAGGGTTAGGATTATTAATGTCTAATTATAATTATGGTTATACAAGTAGCGTTCAATTTAGATTAAGGTTTAATAAGGATTAGGCCCTAGGGTTAAAGTTAGTCTTATAATTAAGATTAGGGTTCAATTATTGTTAGAGTTTAATTAGGGATAAGGTTCAATTATGGTTAGTGTTCAGAAAATGTCAGGGTTAGGGTACAATTAAGGTCAAATTTAGGGTTTGGATACAATTAAGGTTAGGGTTAGGGTTACAGTTTAATTAGGGTTAGTGTTCAATTAGGGTTAGTGCTCACTTAAGGTTAGGGTGAGGGATCAATTATTGTTCAATATGGGTTAGGGTTAATGTTCTACAATAAAGCTTGGGTTTAGGGTTAGGGTTATGGTTTTACAATAAAGCTTGGGGTTTGGGTTAGGATTAGGGTTGAGCTTCAAATAGGGTTATCATCAGTGTTAGGCTTACAATTCAATTAAGATTAGGTTTAGGGTTTAATTACAAATTCTAAAATAAATCTTTGGTTTTGCTTAGGGTTAAGGTTAGGGTTAGGGTTAGGGTTAGGGTTAGTGTTAGGGTTGGGGTTATCATCATGAATAGGGATTAGGGTTAGGGTTAGGGTTATGGTTATGGTTAGGGATAGGTTTATAAATAATAAAATATAGTAATTTGGTTAGGGTTAGAGTTAAAATTGGGATTAAGGTTGGGCTTATCATCACAAATAAGGATTAGGGTTAGGGTTGGGGTTATGGTTAGGGATAGGTTTATAAATGATAAAATATGGTAATTTGGTTAGGGTTAGAGTTAAATTTTTTATCAAGGTTGGGGTTATCATCACAAATAGGGATTAGGGTTAGGGTTAGGGTTAGTGTTAGGGTTAGGGTTAGGGTTGGGGTTAGGGTTATGGTTATGGTTAGGGTTATGGTTAGGTTTAGGGGTATGGTTATGGTTATCATCACAAATAGGATTAGGGTTAGGTTTATCATCACGAATAGGATTAGAGTTAGGTTTATCATCACAAATAGGATTAGGGTTAGGGTTAGAGTTAGGGTTATGGTTAGGGTTAGGGTTATCATCATGAATAAAGATTAGGGTTAGGGTTATCATCACAAATAGGATTAAGGTTAGGATTAGGGTTAGGGTTAGCGTTGGGGTTAGGTCTATCATCATGAATAAGGTTAGGGTTAGGGTTAGGGTTAGGGTTAGGGTTATGGTTATCATCACGAATAGGGATTAGGGTTAGGGTTAGGGTTATTGTTAGTATTAGGGTTATAATTATGGTTATGGTTAGGGATAGGTTTACAAATGATAAAATACAGTAATTTAGTTAGGGTTAGAGTTAAAATTGGGATTAGGGTTGGGGTTATCATCACAAATATGGATTAGGGTTAGGGTTAGGGTTAGGATTATGGTTGGGGTTGGTGTTAAGGTTAGGGTTAGGGCTAGGGTTATGGTTAGGGTTAGGGTTAGTGTTAGGGTTATGGTTATGGTTATGGTTATGGTTAGGGATAAGGTTAGGGTTAGGGTTAGGGTTAGGGTTAGGGCTAGGGTTAGGGTTATGGTTATGGTTAGGGTTATCATCACGAATAGGATTATCATAATGAATAGGATTAGGGTTAGTGTTAGGGTTAGGGTTATGGTTAGAGTTAGGGTTATCATCACGAATAGGTTTATCATCACAAATAGGATTAGGGTTAGGGTTAGGATTATGGTTAGGGTTAGGGTTATGGTTATGGTTAGGGTTAGGGTTATCATCACGAATAGGGATTAGGGTTAGGGTTATATTTAGGGTTAGGGTTAGGGTTAGGGCTATGGTTATGGTTATGGTTATGGTTGGGGTTAGGGTTAGGGTTAGGGTTAGGGTTAGGGTTAGGGTTAGGGTTAGGGTTAGGGTTATGGTTATAGTTATTGTTATGGTTAGGGTTATCATCACGAATAGGATTATCATCATGAATATGATTAGGGTCAGGATTACGATTAGGGTTAGTGTTAGGGTTAGGTTTATCATCACGAATAGGTTGATCATCACAAATAGGATTAGGGTCAGGGTTAGGGTTAGAGTTATCATCACAAATAGGGATTTAGATTAGGGTTAGGGTTAGGGTTAGGGTTATGGTTATGGTTGTGGTTAGGATTATCATCACGAATAGGTTTATCATCATGAATAGGATTATCATCATGAATAGGATTAAGGTTAGGATTAGGGTTAGGGTTAGTGTTAGGGTTAGGATTAGGGTTAGGTTTATCATCATGAATAGGATTAGGGTTAGGGTTATGGTTGGGGTTATCATCATGAATAGGGATTAGGGTTAGGATTATGGTTAGGGTTAGGGTTAGGGTTAGGGATAGGTTTATAAATGATAAAATATAGTAATTTGATTAGGGTTAGAGTTAAAATTGGGATTAGGGTTGGGGTTATCATCACGAATAGGTTTATCATCACAAATAGGGATTAGGGTTAGGGTTAGGGTTAGGGTTAGGGTTAGGGTTAGGGTCACGGTTATCATCACAAATAGGATTAGGGTTAGGGTTAGGTTTATCATCACGAATAGGATTAGGGTTAGGGTTAGGTTTATAGTTGTGGTTAGGGTTGGGGTTATCATCATGAATAGGAATTAGGGTTAGGGTTAGGCTTAGGAATAGGATAAAACTAACCCTAAACCTAACCCTAACCCTAACCCTAACCCTAACCCTAACCCTAACCCTAACCCTAACCCTAACCCTAACCCTAATCCTAATCCTAACCCTAACCATAACTCTAACCCTAACCCTAACCCTAACCCTAACCCTAACCCTAACCCTAACCCTAACCCTAACACTTGCATGATTGTACCCTAAATTTTTTTTCTCTAAAATATAAACATTATCAACTCCAAAATAAATATTTCTCTTAAATTTAATTTATATAAACTACAGAGGCATTTATTTTTTCAATTTAATATATCTATATTAAAGTTGAATGATGAAAAATTAAATGCCTCAATAATCTCGGCGTATTTTATTCAATGTGTTATGCACACCGCAACTGCTACTAACATATTATATTATTAATAAATAATATATATATGCTAGTTAACATCTTACAATGCCATTTTCTGTGTTAAAAAAAAAATCTACCTTAAATCAAAGAGAGTTCTTTCAATTTATTTTTTATTAATTATTATCAACAGTAAATTGATATTTATTCTAAACCGTTTCTTGAATAATTTGATATTTAAAAGCAACTATAATTTATGAAAGATAAATATTTATTGATTCTTTATTATAGTGAATTTATTTTGTAAGATAAATATTTAGAAGGAAGGTAAATGTAAGTTTTTTAATTTTTTTTAATATTTTTCATTTTAAATTATTTATGCATAATTATTTAAGATAAATATTCTTCATGTTCGTTTCCAATTATTTTATTTCAAAAATTAGCTTTTCCCAGCGATGGCGGAGCGACATAGAGGGAGGGTTTTAGGAAACATAGGGATATGGTTTATAGTGTAGGGAGATAGGCCTGATGGCCTTTTAATAAACGTTGGATCCGAAAGATTTGGAATACCAGGTGGGCTAGAAAAAATCAAGCTTGGCAGGCTCCAGTGAACAAGGTTTTTAGGGCAGGAAACCAAAAAGATGGTGGTCGGAATGGCTGGTTCCATTTAAAGAAGGGCGAGCAGTTTAGGTCTTGGCATTTAGCAGAGAAGGTGGACTTCAGACGGGTGGAGGGAAAGTTCTGGAGGCCGAAGGTACAATTGGAAAAAACTGGAACAAGTCAGGTATTTCCGAATATCTCTTTTACAACTATGACATCATTGCTTCTAGAAAATAGTGAATGGAGTGATACTGTTAGGTTCTTAAAATCCAAAGCTTTCTTTATGAAATTGGGGGGGAAATGCCTTGCTTTTACAAAAATTAGGGCTTGGTGTGATCAAAACTGGGGAAAAGAATGTGAACTTAGAACCCTGGAGAATGGGTTTTATTTGGTAATCTATAAAACTGCACAAGACAAAGACTGGATCATTAATAGTGGCCCGTTTGTAATGGAAGGTTTAGGGTTTCTCATTAAAGATTGGACTCTAAACTTTAACCCCAATGAAACAAAGTTAGAGGAAGTCCCTGTCTAGATAAAATTGAAAAACCTTCCTCACAAGTATTGGGATCAGGAAACCCTACGAAAAATAGGTAATAAGCTGGGGGGTTTTGTGAAGTCTGAGGAATCGGTGGACAGATCAGATTTTAGCATATACCCCAAGATATGTGTAATGAGACAGGGGATCCACACTCTGTCAGAAACTCTAGAACTGAAGACAAGGGAAGGTATTTGGCGTCAGAAGTTAGAAATAGTTGATAACCCCTTTGAATGCTTGAGATGTGTGGGAAAAGAGAATTCTAACAATAGTCGTGATCAACGTGGTAAAGGAAAAGATCCTGCTCAAAACTATATATCAGAGGAAATAATAAACCTTTCAGAGGCAAGGGACTGTGATGTTTTTGAAACACAGTCTTAGGAGATGGAATTCTCTTGGGGCATCTTCAAACCGAATGTGGTGGAGGTTCGAGAAGGATTTCAAAAAGTAGAAATAGACTCTATGTTTGCAGACGCCAACAAAGTGCAATCTTGGAGGCAGCTTGCTCAAGATCACTTAGCAAACAAAACTATCAAGTTTATTATGGGGCAAAAGGAGGGTTATGTCATGGATCTGGTGTTGGGGAATTCAATGGGTCTAGAAGACATTAGGAGTGATAATATTTTTCTGGCAAGATAGGAGGGCTCACCTCAACATACAGTTACACCCTTCACGGAGCAAAATTGTATTAAGGAAAGCGAGAAAGGTAACATTTTACAATGCACCTCTTTTGACCCAGACTCTAGGCCTAAGGCGGGCACTTCCAAGGAATCAAAGGTGAAACAATTTAGAATGGTTCAACTGGTGGAAGAATTGGATTTGGCACAACAAATACATGAGGATATAGATGGAATTTTAGGAGATTCTTCAATGGTGGAGGGACATGGAAACGAGATGGACGATCAATTGTATAAGGATATCCCTATATCCCCAATAAGAAACTTAGATAATGCTTTTGAAGGGGTTCAAGATAGTGGTGTGAACTTGGAAGATGCAACTTCCGAATCAGATTCAGAGGAGGATGATGGTGAGGAAGATATTCTGGGTATGCAAGACAACATTGACATTGTTGAAAAGAGAACCATAGACCAAACACTAGCCCTTAACAACAAGGTAAAGTTAGGGGAGAAAAAGAGGAAGGGTCCTAAAACAAACAGGATGAGGCTGGAACTGGTCGGCAATGTTGTGGGTCAAAGTAAATTGAGGTCGGGGAAAGGCTACGCCTTCCCCCGACAGCCATGAAAATCTTATCTTGGAATCTTAGGGGCTGCAATGCCTCTGACAAGATACGTTTGATCAAAAGATGTCTTGATCAAACGAGACTGACTTTACTTTTACTCCAAGAAACAAAGATAATAGATTCTGATTTTGCTCTTTTCACAAAGTGTTTTGCCCGATGGAATTGCTCCTTAGTCGGGGCTGAAGGTGCTTCGAGTGGTTTGGGCCTACTTTGGAATTCCTTTGTGGTCGATGTTCAGACTGTGAGACAGGAAAAAAACTGGTAGTGGGTAAAGGTGGAATCTAAACAATTGAGAAATTGTTTTTATATTCTCAATATTTATGGCCCAAACAATTTTGTGTAGAAAAAGGCTTTATGGCATGAACTATCTGGGCCTTTAAGTGAAAAAGGTGATAGTATGTTCCTCTTGGGTGGAGATTTCAACGCAATATTGCGACCTTCAGATAAATTTGGGGGCATCTGTTGGGCAGGGTAGAGTCAACAGGACTTTAGTGACTTTGTTGTGAACAATGGGTTGTGTGAAGTTCACTTTAAGAAAGGAGATTTTACTTGGACTAATAGAAGAAGGGTCTTTCTTAACATTGTGGAAAAATTAGATAGATTTTTCTTGGCTGGTGATTGGACTTCAGTGAATTGGGTGTGTGAGGCGAAGATTCTCCCCATTTCTGGTTCTGATCACTATCCAATTAGCTTGAGGATACAAGAGGATTCTACCTCGGACATATGCCCTTCCAAGTTTGAATCGATGTGGTTTCGGGTAGACAATTTCAAGGAGTTGGTTAGAGGTTGGTGGATGAACGCTTCAAGATGAACTGGCTGTAAAGCGTTCATCTTCTTTAAGAAGCTTCAATATGTTAAAGAGAGTTTAAAAGCTTGGAACTGGGAATCTTTTAAAAACATCTTTAATGAAAAACTAATTTTAGAGAAAAGTTTAAATGACCTGCACACTAAGGTTATTGAAAATGGGATGAGAGAGGTGGACTTTGAAATGGAAAAGAAGCTAAATAAAGATTACTCTCAAGCCCTAGTGCATGAGGAAATCTTCTGGCGACAGAAGTCAAAGGAAACATGGCTGAAAGATGGAGATAGGAATTCCAAGTTCTTCCATAATTCTGTTAAGGTTTGCAGATCTACTAACAGAATATTGTCAATTAAGGATGGGATGGGGGAAACTTTGTATGATGCTGATCAAATAAATTTGGAGGCCACTAGGTTCTACTCTGAATGTTTTAATGCAGAGGGTGTTGGATCTAATGCTAATTCAGATATATTGGATGTCATTCCAAGCTGTATATCAGAAGCACAAAATAAAATGCTTATGGAGGAAGTCTCACTAAAAGAAGTGAAGAAAGTGTTGTTTGGTTTAGGAGGGGACAAAGCTCCTGGGCCTGATGGCTTCCTAGCAATCTTCTTTCAAAAGTTCTGTGACATTTTTGGAAATGATATTAAGGAGGTGGTCGAAGAATCCAGGAGAAATGGTCTGGTTCTTAAGGAGCTAAATAACACCTTTATAGCTCTAATCCCGAAAAGGTCTATGGTTAACACCTTTGATGAATTCCGACCTATCTCTTTATGTAATACGATTTATAAAGTTATTGCAAAAGTCATTGCTAACAGGTTGAAAATGGTGTTGAAGTTAGTAATTTCTATAGAACATAGTGGTTTTTCTCCAAATCGGTCAATCTTTGAAGGAATTATTGTTGCACATGAAGTCATACATTCAGTTCGAATGGAAAAATTTGAGAAAATGATGGTTAAGTTGGATATAAGAAGAGCTTATGATGAGGTTGATAGGAATTTTTTGCTAAAAGTGCTTGAGAAATTTGGTTTCGGGTTGGAATGGCGGGCTTGGGTGGAAAGTTGCATTAGTACACTGCGTTTTTCTGTGTTGGTAAACAGAAGTCCTCAAGGGTTCTTTGGCTCTCGTAAGGGAATCAGGCAAGGCGATCCTATGTCACCTTTTCTTTTTATTCTTCTGGCAGAGGTTTTGGGAAGGTTAATTTCTCGAAAATGTAGTGAAGGCCTTTGGAAAGGTATTAAAGTGGCCTGGAGGGTGTTGAAGCTATATCACATTTACAGTTTGCCGATGACACCTTTTTGATGGGGGATGCATCTTTAAGAGAAGCTCGGGTGATGAAAAGCTCTCTTGACAAGTATGGCTTGGCCTCAGGCCAATGCATTAATTGGCACAAATCCGAAATTTTCTTTTTTAATACCCCAATCCAACGACAATTGGACATTAGCTGGATTCTTGCAATGAAGGTTGGCACTCTCCCAAGTAAATATTTAGGTATCCCTTTGTTTGGAGGGGTGAATAAAACTAGCATATGGAAGGACCTTGTGGATTCGTGTATGAATCAGATGGATGGATGGAAGAGTAAATGGCTTACCTCTGCTGGAAGAATTTTATTGCTTAAATCGGTGATTTCTACCATTCCCATTTATTCTATGATGTGTTTAAAAATCCCAAAGAAAGTTTTAAATTCCATAGGTCAGCGTATGAGGAAATTTTTCTGGAATGGGGCTAGTGATGAAGATAAAATCCCGTTGCTTGCTTGGGATAAGATATGTAGGGCTAAGGATAGAGGTGGGGCAGGTCTGAGGAATTGGTAGTTGTTAAATGAAGCTCTAGGAGTGAAATTAGTGTGGAATTTATATGCTAATCAAGAGTTGTTGTGGGTTAAAATTTTAAAGGCTAAGTATCTATATTCAAATGAGGAGCAAAGAATTTTTACAATTCGCAATCTTCCAAGAGGATTTGCGATCTGGAATTTTATTGTGTCATGTAGACTTGTGATTTAAAACCATCTCTCATGGAAAATTGGCAATGGTCTAAAGGCTAAATTCTGGGAGGACTCGTGGGATGGTTTTCCAAACATTGGTGAACGGCCTGAATTAATGGCTCTAAAACAATATTTTTCTCAAAAATGGGGAACTAAGGTGCGTGACTACATGGTTTTAAAGCAAGGATCTCTAGGAAATGAATGGGTGTGGAAAGATGTTATGGGGGAGGAGCTTTCAGATGAACAAATTCAACGTATGAAGAGGTTGTTTTAGGAAAGGAAAGTTTTAACTCAAAGAATGAAGATAAGCTTGTTTGGTGTGGTTCTTCCAATGGTTGTTATTCGGTTAAAATAGGCTATCAACTCTTGGACTCATTGGAGAGGGAGATCTTTTGGGCAAAAGATTTATGTTGGAATAAGCATGTTCTTCCAAAAGCAGGAACTTGCGCTTGGTTAGCTGTCAAGGGTAGAATTCTGACTAGTGATAGGTGGAAGCATTTGGGTTTTGCTGGCCCCTCGAAATGTGTTTTATGTGACAAGGATGAAGAATCGATTGATCATTTGCTAATGTTGGGATTTTATGCGACAAAAGTTGGGATGACATAGTCCAATGCAAAAGACTATGAGAGAGGTTTTTGAAAGCTGGCCAAGAATGGTGAAAGGTTCCTTTTTGTCTAGCATCTGGGTTGTGATGCCCTCGCTGGTGATCTGGGAGCTTTGGAAAGAAAGAAATAGGAGAATCTTCATAGAGAAAAGTGAATCTATTAAAAGATTACTATGGCGAATTGAGCATAGTATTGAAGAAGTTGTGAGCAGTGCAGTCTCCCAACCACAGAATCTATGCAATCCTTTCTCCTTGGAGGATAGGAGAATACAAAAGGAGTGGCTCAGTATCTGGATCAAATCCTGGCCAGGATTTGTGAAGGTTAAATCTGGCAGGAAATCTAGAGATGAGTTGATATGGTCAAAACCTATGAAAGATTGGATTAAAGCTAATTTCGACGGGGCAGCCAAAGGTAACCTTGGCCCGTCTGGTGCTGGTGTGATCCTAAGAGATCATCTAGGAAACACAATTGCTCTAGCAGCAAAAAAGTTAGAAGATGGAACTAATAATTTGGCGGAAGCTAAAGCAGCTTTATTAGCGGTAAAGCTAGCAAAACTGTTTGGTGTAAGGAAGTTGCACTTAGAAGGGGACTCCTTAATAATTATACAGGCAATCAAATTTGGGGAAATGAAGGCTTGGCATCTTCAAAATTTTGTCAAAACTATTTCAAAAGATTTGGAATCTTTTGAAGACTTTGTTGTTAGTCACATAAAGAGAGATGGGAATAGGGAGGCTGATATTTTATCCAAGTGGACCGTTTCTTTTGAGGAGATTGAAAAATTGGCCGTAGAGGATTTAAGGGGTGACACTATCTAATGCATTTTTGGTTCGACTTTGTGAAGGATGTGGTGATGATTGACAAAGCTATTTCTGATGTATTGACAATTCAATGTAACGAAAGAGCATACTGGTGGATTTTGAAACCATGGGTGTTGTATAGGGAAATGTTAACTTCCAGACAGGAAGAATTTAATTTCTTTCCACAAGTGGTAGTCCTTTTAAAGGATGCGAGGACGATGTCAGGGGAGGTTTGGAGGTGAAGGACATTTGCGAACTGGATGGCATGTGGGAAATTGTTGGTGCATTGCTAAAAATTAAAAATCCATTAAGCGGTGTGAAGCTCGTATTAAATGAAAGTTATGGTTCTTAATGAAGCCTGGCGGAAGTACAAGAGAATGAAGCGAAAGGAATCCAGGTTTAAAATAGAGAAAAATTGAAAAGTTGTTAACATAATTACCAAAACCTTTAGTGGAGTTTAAGGGCGCGAGCTACTAACAAATGGAGGCGATGTGGGGTTTCTCCACAAATCTGCAACAAAAAGGTTTTTTTGGGCCCCCAACAGTGCAACGTCTGAAAAAGGTGCTAAAAGTAAATAGAAATACAGTGGTGGAAGTGGTGGTGGGGGTTTTAGGACCGCACTTCATGGATGCAACACACAGGGGACGTCTAAATTCTGACATAGCATCAATGGTGTTTGCGTGGGCAATGGAGCTGGGGGAGGAGGCTAAGGAAACAAAATGGGTAATGTTGACGCTTTTTGATGAAGCGCTGTTAGGAAAAATGGAGTCATTCATGGAATGGGCGGTGCCGGGTGTGGGTTTTGACATGTCGGAAGGCATAGAAGACATGGACGATGCCACTAAAGAAGGGTTGATTCCATTTGTTAGGTGGAGAAGACGAATTGACAAAGAGGTGTATAAACAAATAATTTTAGTGGCATGGAAAATTTTGAAAACAGAATTGCATCGACAAGATGAGGCCAGATGACAGGAGAATGCAAGGGTGCCGAGTCATTTCCCATGAAAGAAGCATGGAATGAGGAGGAGCAAACGGTGTGATGAGAATGTAACCACAAGCGTGGGTTGATGAAAGTGACACCAGGGTTTTTTTGGATTCTCATCAAAGAGAATTTTTGGCGATGTGGAGCGAAAGGTGATAGGGGTTTGAAGCAGTCGGGAGGACGCGAATGGAGAACAAAGTGCGATAATGTCCGGTTTCTACAAGAATCCGAGGATGAACGAGTTGGCATTTTGGTATGTAGTGATGGTTTTTTGGTGCTTTTTGTGGGCCACGGAATTTCAGGAAAAGCATAGCAATGGCTGGAACCAAGGGAAGGGGATAGTTTGTATTAAGTAGTATTTCAAAATTCTGTTTTATGGTTTAAGTGAAAACATAGGCAGAATGGTGCTCATGGGAGTTTATTTGGATGTTGCAAATCTTTTTGGATAAAGCTTGGGATGGATATATATTGTATTAAAAGCTTATATGTAAATTTTCTCTTGTAATTAATAAAATATAACCTTTTACTGATCAAAAAAAAAATTCTTCATGGATCTAGATTCATTGATAAATAATAATTAAATTAAATAATAAATTTTTGTAAATTAATGTCACAATAAATGATTATTTTATTTACTAACTTAGAATAGTAAATCAAGTCACATACAACAATCAATTTATTTAATATTTTTTATTTTCATGGGCTATAATGCATTTGACAATAAAATAAATTGATAGAATAGTATGTTAAATTTTTTTGTTTTATTAATATAATAATTGTATTTGTATAATTTATTTTCAATTTATAAATATAAATATATTTTAAGCAACATATTAATATTGTAATGATCTACATTAAAAACAACATAGAAACAACATATATTAAAAAAAAAAAATCTTGTTGATAATATATTAAAAATAAATATGATATCTATATTAACAAATCTCATTATTTATTATCTATATTTTCATAATATTTTTAAAATAAACACTTTATTATAAATAAATTAAAAGATTTCATTACAACAATTTTAAAATATATTATAATCAAATAAAATAGTCGATTCCATTTGAATTGATTCTTGCCTTTTAGTGTAATGTAAATCCTTAAGCGATATGTTGGGGATGAGAACTATTTATTAACTGCTTTTGAACTGTATTTAGGGATGAGAACCATTTATTAATTGCTTTTGAACTGTATTTGGGGATGAGAACCACTTATTAACTGCTTTTGAACTGTATCATCACGGGTAATATTTTATTTATACTACTTTTGGAGTTGATATGTTGGACGGACAAGAAATCAAAAACAAATATAAGAAGCAAAGTAGCCTTCCACCATAATGGATTAATAGATATTATCATTGCAACCCATCTAACTAAAACTAATTGTTGATAATCAACCTAAATAGTAGTTGTTTTCCCTTAAAAATTGCCATGACCTTGATGATGGAGTTAAATATAGAGTTGTTTCATTCAGTATAAATCATTTATGAGGTTGTTGTCGCTTAAACAAGAGATTATGGGGGGACATAGCGTGTGTGGATTCCCGTTTTTGAAACCACTTTCTAACTTATTTTGAACTATTTTTAGAACCAAATCTTGTAGATTATTATTTATACTCATTTTGCATACAGGACGGGGGTTGGTCAATCTTAGTATCATTGCCATTTTTAGTAGAGGGGAGCTCCTTTTAACATAGATGATTCCAGTGATAGAAGCAAGTAAGAGGTAGTGTAAGCAACACGAGCTAGGAGGTTAGTGGGTTTCAATGTGAGGTAGACACCAAATTGAGGAGCTTCAGTTCAAGAGACTTGTTGAGAGTACTTCTATATAACTTTTTTGAGCAAGTAAGCGAATTTTGTTTCCTAATATGCTGACATTACAATTATGTTTTTCGTTGTTATTACAACATGGTAATATTAAACAATGACATAACTACCACTTGGATGCAATCTATAGTTCTAAGCCACAACAAGATTTCTCTTAGGTCTCAATAAACTATTTCTTATCCCTTATCTCTTGTAATAGATAACACTTTCTCTTATGATTAGTGTGATATTGTCTTGTCTTAATCTTCCATGGCCTTTCAATGAGGAAAAATAGCAAGCGCATTGCACTCTCTTCTATGATAAGTAACTTATATATGCTAATGAAGTAATGTTGTGCTACTGAAAATATTATAATATTCATTTATAATTTCATCATCTTTATAGGCATGAAACAATTCAATTTTTATATTAGGATTTCTATCCAGAGGACTATCTGACTACCTATATATAGGGGAACTAGGACAAAAGGTCTCATAAACTAAAAAAAGTGTAGGCAAAGATGCTAATAGATATTGTTAAATTTCCACCTTTTGAAACTGAACTTTAGCCTTTTGAAACTGGACTTTAGCCTTTTAAAACTAAACTTTATCCTTTTGAAATAGATTTGTAGGCATATATGCATGCCTATGCTTAATTGAAATAAGCAAGGTTGAAGATTAGATTCTTCCTTCCTGACTGACAACTTTCTTTTGGTCTTCATCTAGAGTAGCTTGAGTGTCATTGATACCCTTGATGCAATGTGAGAGGTTGCCAAACAGTCTATCCAATATTCTCTTATCTTTTTAAAGTTGCTAATGAATAACGATGTTGCTATTAACAACATAGTCTCATTCCTATAGTGAGACCTGCACATACGTACTTTTTTGTTATTGTTGTAGAAGTCATCCTCTTGAGCTTTGAATGTCAAAGATTTCTTATCATAGCAACTAAATTTTTTTTATGGTGCTTGTAGAAGACATCAATATAATGCTTGGATACAGTCAAAATTATGCTTGAATGGTAATACTCAGCTCAAACAGGAGTCCTTGATATTTGTCAACATTCTTTGCCTCAGTTTAGTACCTTTACTCCCATTCTTTGGAGCGAGTCAAGACAATTTACCGTACTATGGTCCCAATCCCATCATTCCATTCATGATTTCTATGTTGTTCTAACATTCTATTGTCACTTTGGGCTCATGCAGAGAGGATTGCTCAAACAAAGAAGTAAAAGGTAGGAAAGAATCAATTTTTGCAGGTCATATTCAGGGGACATCTTAAACATAATATTTTGCAAACTACCTCTTCATACTCTGTTCACAACACATCTTGACATATACAACATATTCATGCAATTATAGCAATTTTTTGTGGTAATCTCAGACCATTCTCTCTAAGATGTGCAAACACCTCATGTTAAGTAAGGTTGACATGTTGTTTCTAGAATTGATAGTTGGTGCATGTCACAACTTTTGACCTTGTATTCATATTACCCATTTATTAAAAGTTGCACTCGCTTATACTAAGTCAAAAAATGTTATATCTGTTAGAGTTGTCCATCTAATTTCATGTGCTTTCCTTTGCATCTATTAGGAGGACTCTGATTAGTAAGTTCTTGAGTGAATTGCAAAAGGAAGGTTTTTAAATACTTTGCATGTCCTTTTGGTTTACCTCCAAATGACATCACTTGAGCAACAACCAGAGGCTACAACCTTGTTGTTACAACTAGAACTTCTGGTATGTCTATCTTCTAATACTTTCTGTGTGGAGGTAAATATAGAGTATTTTGTTATTAATCTAATTTAATATTAAAATATTTTGGTATGGACTCTTTGTTTGTAAAAATTATTAAAAAATTTCTAGCAACTTGATGTTATAAGTTCTGAAGTTTATTATATGCACAATTAGTGTAAGCAACACGAGCTAGGAGGTTAATGGGTTTTAGTGTGAGGTAGACACCAAATTGAGGAGCTTTAGTTCAACAAATTCGTCGAGAGTACTTCTATATAACTTTTCTGAGTAGGTAAGCGAATTTTGTTTCCTTATATGCTAACATTACATGTTTTAGTTTCTTCTTATCTTTCTATATTGGAAAACATTTAGAATATTGTATTTCGTTTGGGAATACCGGTATTGAGCTTTACGTTAGATATTTTTTTGGGGCATTGAGATTTTTACGTAAACATTGTTTGAGGAATTTTTCCAAACTCTTCACATGATTTCACTCTGCCGCCTATGGATAAGTATATAAAGAATAAGAGAATCCTATTGTTAATTTTTTGAATAAACAAGAAAGAAACCAACTCTTGACATCTCCATTATCAATATTGTCTTCGTAATCGCCATTCTAGTAGGTGGCAGTTACGAAGACAATATTGACAATGGAGATGTGCTTATATACACTGGGCATGGTGGAAATGATTATGAGAAGAGCGAGAAACAAATTAAGGATCAAGAGTTCACTAAGGCGAATAAGGCCTTGGTTAATAACTACCAACAAAGACAACCTATGAGGGTTATCAGAAAATGCATGTCCAATCAAAGGGAAAGCCAGAGCTTTAGATATGATGGACTATAGACAGTTGAGCAGTGGTGGAAGTATAGGGGACAATCAAGATTTTTGATCTTTAAATTTTCCTATAGTTTTTGACTTTTTGTGATCATTTGTGGGAATTTGTAAACTTTCTTTCTACTCTTCTTACTGAATTCTTGGGTTGTTTTGGACTTTTCTTAGGACTACGTTCTATGGAATGTATCAATGCAAAGGCAATGGCATAGTAACTACAATAGAATCAGGGTGGACCAAGGAACTATCTTATGAAGGAGAACGATCCTTTCTAGATAGAATATTCATCAATGCTTCATATTGGTTAGATCCCTACCTTGCAGTTTAAAGTGATTGTCATCTAAGAGAGATCCACAAAAGTTGTTCCCCATAGACATTGATCATTTGTGAGAAAGAATGTTGTAAAAATGTATCTTTGTAATATAGGTTTGTTCATCTGTAGCTCTTCAATACATTTTTTCATGTATCTTCACAATTTGGTAGAAATTTATGTTCAAAATTATTCATATTTTCCAAGGTATTCTTGATTACTTGAGTATACGCTCTTCTTACTTTTGGGCACTCTTGTTGGGTAGAGAGATGGAGACATTTCTCAAGATGGATGACGAGAGAAGAATATAGAGGGAGAGAGACAAATAGATAGAGGTAGAGATGAATATAGAATGAGAGGAAGAGAGAAAAATAGATAGAAATATGGAGAGATAGAGGGAGAAATAAAGATAGAGACAGATCTAGGGAGATAGATGGGAGAGATAGAGAGCAATAAATAGAGACATAGAGATGAAGAGATAAGGAAGAAGAGCGAGAGATAAAGAGAGATATATGGTGAGATAGAGTGATATAACTTGATAGAGATATAAGGAGATATAGAGAGAGGGGGAGAGGGAGAGAGATAAAGAGAATAATAGAGAGTAGAGAAAGAAATATAGAGATGGAGAGGGTGATAGAAATAGGGGGAGATAGCGAGAGGGATAGAGACAGAGAGAGAGACATATATATAGAGATCTATGGGAAGAGAAAGGGAGAGAGAGGTTGAGATATAAAGATAGATATGGGAATAGGGAGGGAGCAAGAGAGGGAGAGATTGGGAGAGATAGAGAGAGGTAGGGAGAGAAAGGGAGAGATATAGGTAGAGGAGGGAGAGAGAGAAGATGGGGTAAAGGGAGATATATGTAGAAAGGGAGAGAGAAGAGGAGGGAGAGGGAGAGGGAGATATATAAATAGAGGATGATATAGAGAGATAGCGAGGGATAGGAGAAGAGATAAAGAGATAAAGAGATAGGGAGATAGATAGATAGGGAGATATATGTAGAGAAGGATATGGATAGAAGGAGATAAAGAGACAAGTGAGATAGAGATCGTGCAAGAAATAAATATAAAGATAGAGATTTTGGATTCCTACAATTGATATCTCTCGACATTTTCTATAGACTATATGATAGGATAGATATGCTAGTATATTTATAATAAAATGTTACAGTTTAATAATAATTTAAAGTGTCATATGTACGGTTATATAAAATATAGCAAGTCAACTTATATGGTCTATTAAATTTTAAAGTTGTAATATACGGCCTAAAATGCAAAAAAACGGTCAAATAGTCCGTCAAATTTTAGTGCTTGTGCATTCACTGGATAGTTGAACGCTGATGCGACATCACATGATTGGTTACTTTTTAGATGAAAAGAATACACTTTATTTAATTATGGATAATCAAGTCACAACTATTGAACATTATATAAACAACTACTATCACAACTATTGAAACATGCTCAGCTACTGGGTCCTCTCCCCTAATTGAAAGCTCGATTCATGTTATTGAGGTATTATAATACTTCATATAATTTCCCGAAGTCATCTAAGCCATAAGTCGCTTGGACAAGCCTCTGAAAAGAGGATATGGCAGTGCAGCAGCGGCAGGACGACGATGCCCGGGCACGAAATCTCTCTAAGCTAGACGCCATTGTTTCAGAATCCTTCATTTCTCCCTCCCAAGAAGAACAACTACGCCAACTTTCCGAATGGGCGCCTTTTGAATCGCAGAAAGAAAGCCCTTCCATTTTTCTGTCATCATCCCCACAAACAACGCCAACGTCTTCTCGCCTCTCTGCCCAAGATAAATTTACAGTGGGCTGTCATCCAACAATCATATGCACACCATCTGACATGCAAAACCCAGATGGAAAAGAAGAGGAAGAGGAAGAGGCCCCTGCAAATACTAATGAGGACGACGATAGTTTTGAAAACAAGTTTGAGAGCGACCGAGATATTTCCCTAAATACCCAGTCCCAAAATTTAATGATCAAATCCTTCGCCTTAGGTGGCCTTATTTTAAATGATCATTATACATCCCCAGTTAGGTTGGAGCTTCCCTTACCGGAGTCTTCTTCTGTTTCTTCTAAGAGAGGCAATTCAAATTCAAACTCCAAGAAGAATATTAGCCCTAAGCCTGCTTCTTGTCGCCGGATTTTGGAGAAGGAGGAGGAGGAGAAAACCCAAACGGAGACCACTCATAATGTCAAAACTCTTCCTGACATTGTTGAAGATAGCCCCGTCGATGTGTCCAAGCCTGGCACCCAATTGGGTGCTGCAACACGCATTACCTCATTTGACAGCTCTCCAGCCTTAAATTTCAGTCCGTTTGGCACCCAGTTGTCCCCTAATCTCGATACCCAATGCCTTCAAGGTTACGGCCAAACTGATAGCGAAATGCCCTTTATTCATAACTTGGAAGAAGAGCAGGGAGAAACTAGTGAGGGCGAGGAAATCAGGGGACGCAGAGTTTTACCACCTTATTTCTCAACTTACTCTGTGCAGAGTAATACACCTACAGATTTGGAAAAGGATACCCAAATGGGACAGGAAAGGGATAGCCAACGTATTCCAAAGAGGCGGTGCAAGGAGCCCAAGCTTTTTCCAGAGACTCTTATGGATGTCGTCATGCATTTTTCGAGAGAGCCTCCTGTGGGGTCCGAGGATGTTGATATTGTGGAAGCAGCTATTAAGGCTGGAATGACCTTCCCCCCACCACTTTCTAGGCACCGTTTTCAAGCATAGCCAATGTATAGTTACACATACAGATCAGACAAGGCTCCTTACGTTGTAAGTACTCTGAAATATATAGCAATTCCATTCTTACATCATACTTTTCCACAAATTTCAGTGACACATGCAATGCTAATTTTCTTTACTGCCGAGGACTTGCCAAAAGCCATGATCAAGTCAGTCTCTTGGAAAATTGAAGAAATAATAAATATCAATGTGTAAATCATATGTGAGAACGTATGTTGATAGTTTTGGGAATGGACATATATGGTTTTTAGTTGTAGCAATGATTCTGCTGGAGAAATCTGTGCATACTGAACTTTTTCTTTCCCCGGATGCCACTATGCAGAGTTTTGGTCATGTACATAGCAAAAGATGTTTATATTAATTCAGCGAGGCACCAAATTGTTGACTGATGTTTCTTATTGAACACATTATATATTTTTTTGACAAACAGAATTTAGAGAATTAGATGTCAAAACGTTTTTTATTCAGCTACATGCAATTTTGACATCTTTGCACCTTGATGGACGCTGGGATGGGATTATTTTGAGCTGGTTTGCCTGCGATTTAATGACATGCTATAATTTTTGTGGTTTCTTTAACCTTTCATGATTTTCTTTGATTTGCGTGGGTTGCACAATCTATTAACGGACTTGTTAGAAATGGGGTTGTTAGTAGTTACAGTCATTTCATTTACGGAATACTTTGGTGTTTTCTTTCACTTATAAAGATCATAACTCAAGAGTATTAATACATATTTGTTATTCAAATTGGAGCGGCAATGTCAACATAATGGGAAATGTGGTAGGTGGAGGATCTGAAATGGCCTGTCAAGAACCTAACACATACATGTATAGTGCGCGTTCCTGAGGGAAAAACCTCACAACAGAAAAATAGGAAAAGAAGGGCAAAATATTAAAAAATAGCCTTGAAATGACGCTAAATATTCTGTCACAGCTTCCGAAATTTTTATCTTACACCGTTTCAGCTCCAAAATATGCCACGGAAGGCCTAGAAATGGCTGTTTGGTAAACAAGACACTTTGTTAACTTTTTAACACGTGGGGCAACATCCTCAGCTTTTCTTTCTTGAAGCATAGCTTATAGCAGTCAGTGAAAGAGGTTAATGGAGTTATTTAGCTTGACCGATTGCTTATGTACTCACAATCTGCATATAGACGGCAAATCCAGAAAGGCATCAAGCTAATCATAAACTTATCTAACTATGCCAATTAACCTGACTATAGATAAATTAATAATGAGTGCAATGTCTATTTTAGAACAGCTATTTAATTTTTATCCTGTTTTGGATAAGGACGTCACACCCACATGATGCAGAGTTCATATTTAATCTAAGCCTTTTATAAACCAAAATCACTATAATAGGAGATAAACTCCTAAATTTTGTGGCTGTTAAACAGCCCTATATTATTCATGCATTTCATCCCTCCAATCTTAAGACAGGTAAACACGCTCGTTATTTCTTCTCCTCTCTCATCTAGCACAGTCAAGACAATTTTGATTTGCTGCATTATATCCAGCTAGCTTGATGTACCACACAAGGGGAATTCGTCAATGAAAATATCGAAATGTTGGGAATTGAGAATTTGTGAGGAGAGTTTTAAATTTTTAATTTTTAAATAGTTGAGAGGAGAGTCATGGCTCTAGCTGTGGATGCAGAGGTGGAGTTGTTCCATGATGTGACAAAGAAGATAACTAATTAGGAAGAAGAAATAAAACAAAGGAAGAGACAAAAGCAAGCAAAAGATAAGCAAAGCAAGTGGCAAATATTGGAGCAGTATGAGGCAAGTAAATCATAGAAAAGCAAAGAAAAAGAAAGCTGAAACAGAAGGATTCAACGGATGTGAGAAGGTGAGATTGATTGCTGGGAATAAATTTTTAACTTGTGAGCAAGACCTATTTTCAGATAGGAAAGCCATTGAGTGCAGGATTGGCCAAGGAATATAACTGTTTGAATAGGGAAAGATTAAATCCCTTGAGGAGTCAGCAAAATTACCAGTGGACAGAAGGTCCTTTAATGTGATTTGCAAAGAGTCTGAGAGAAAGGAGATATATGAAGAGGATGAGTGGGATGAAGATGTTGCACTGTGTTACCCGGAAAAAGGTGCAAATATTGATGATTACAATGGGAGAGGATAAGAGTTCAAAGACTGCAATGAAGATGAACGTAGCCTATCACTAAGGGTGGTCCAAGATGTTGCAGTTGTGGAGGCAATCTATATTAGAGATGAAGCAGCAGCAGAGATAGAGATCCTTGGAGGTTTCATATTTGATGATGGAGAAGAAGCCCTCATAAAAGAGGATGACATTGTAAAGAATGCATGTGAAGGGCATGCTATTGTGAGCATCCTAGAAGCTGATATAGTAGTAAAAATAGATTAAGAGAAAAAATGGACTCATGTTAGTCTGTGACAGGGCAAGAAACTACGGAAAGGATACAAACAGCAAAAATAAATTGGAAAGCATGCTTAAATGTCATAATGCAGATAAGGGGAAAGCACCCCTGGGAATTTTTTATTCTGTTAACTTGATTTCTGTTTTTAATTGTTTATGTGCAAGCACAATAAAAGGTTGGACAAGTGATGAGGAGCTATGATTGCTTTTAGTGGAGGGGGATCAGTCAAAGTGGATCTAAGCCTGCAAGATGCTATGAAAATAGAAAGAGAACAATTTGGTAGAGGAGGATGATTTATGGTCCAGCAAGAGGTTAGAAGTAGAGGAAGAAATTATGTGAAACATTGTAGAAGTACCCAATATGGTAGAAGGGTAGGCCATGGTAATGGTAGTTAGGTTCTTGAGTTATTTGAACCAGGAGGTTCAAAGTTTTGAAAAAATGGGGAGGATGATGTAACCAACCATTAAATGCCAATTAATTCCCAGTTCCCGTTAGTTTTAGTGATTCACTTAATCTAGGAAATGTTGTTGTGACCACTGTAGTGGGTTATTTAAGAGTTTTTCTTTTTTGAGGATAGCAGTTTTTGTTTATTAGAGGGAGTGTGACGCTGGGATTGGATAGAGGGGAGAGAGATTTGGCTGGGATAGCCATTGAATAGAATTTATGCTGTAATCAAGCTAAAAAATGAGAGTGATTGTCGAATTTGTTATGAATTCTGCTTCCGCCGTTGGTTTATTTTGCCTCATTTTTACTTCTCAAGTCTGTAAATTGAATTTTTACAATGTCATATAATTATACTTCTGTAATTCTTTCACCTTCAACTTTTTGCAACTTACAACTTCAAAAATTTGAGTAGCAGATTTTAAATGTTTTAAATTATTAATATTTATTTTCCCTTGATTATAAGGTAGTTTTTGGTTGAGATTTCTTCCTTATGTCCAAGATGCTTGGTATTGTCCGTTCGGAACTTTTTACCTGTTCAGTTTTCTCAAAATTTTCTTGTAGAAAATTTGGTTACAGGAAATTGCTGGTACTTGCTAAATAAATTTGTTATCAAATGAACAACTGGGTTAACATGTATTGCATAGATATGGTAGAGCAAATGTGGATGAAGATCTTTGATTGAGAATGGTGGAGAATTGAGGCCTGAGGCCTTCAAGAGTAGACTTGGTCATTATAGAGGTGAAGATCAGATGAAGCAGTACAACTCACATTACAATTCCAATGCATTTCCAAATTGATTCAAGTGTTGGGTAAATCTTTCAAGACATTTAAAAAAAACTTGACCTGCAAAACCCTAAATGTCATTCCCAAACATGACGACCAACATATTATTTCATGTGTAGTCGCGCAGCAGCAAAGAAAAATCATTTTGCATGTTGGAGTCAAGCAATGAGGGAAATTTGCCATTTAGTATGTTGTAGTAACAGCAGGAGCAAATAATGAATAGGGAAAGGAAAGCCTCAGAGTAGTGAACAGGAAAAGGAGCCCACAGCAAATAGGGACGATTCAGCAACTACAAACAGCCAATGTCTGAGGGATTTATTTGCTTGCACTGTGACTAGGACGTGGATTTCTGGATGAAATCCAGGGCAGACTTTGATATTCCAGTATGCGCTTAGTGTACGGTAAACAGATTACAAAATTTAAAATTTCTGGAGCAAGATTCAACAACAAGATTCTAACCAATGTTATTAAATCCGCCCTTAAATCTAAAACAAGATTCAATATCAAGATTCAAAGTAATGTTAAATATGTCTTTAAATCTGAATATCGTGCTTAGCTTATCATGCCAATTACATTCTTGTGCTATCCCACTTTAAAATTGTTATTTTCACGTTTTTTAATTTTCCAAGATTCTGTTTTATAATGATTTTAAAGACAACTAACATAGAAGTATATTAATATTATTTATGTATATTTAATATTACATTATTTACAAATATTATTATATATTAATGTTTTTTTAATATTTTTAATATGGATGTACCTAGAATGTACCCAGCCTCCAATATTTTTCCTGTACCAATGTACTGTACCCATGTACCCGTTCCCATACCAGATTCCAATTCGGTAACTTAGAGGCAAGCGACTCTAATAAAGCTTCAGTTGTCTGTGTTTTGAGGAGGACTAAACCTGTACACATTCATAAATTGGTTTCAGGAGTGGTGATTTTTAGATATGGCAAATATAGCTGAAGATAGCCCAAGAAGAGTTTAACTTGCTGTGAAAAATATGACAGCCCATGCAGGTTGTTGGTGGGATCACTTACCATGGGTTGAAAAACATAATCTCTTTATATTTACTATTTGCTATTATTTTTCCAATAAGCCAGTCTTTCTTTGACAACTTCAATAGTTTTCCTGTTGTGCTCCATAAATAGATTCCTTTTTGTCCTTTTGTATTGTGATTGAATTCTTCTTTATCTCTGTAAGCTTGGATTTGGTGCAAGCTTTATTTAGGAATCGTATATCAAAAAAGCCAGTTCTTCTTGTATGCAGGGTTGCAATTTTCCAAGATCTTTTTAACAATATCCGTTTCATCTTCAGAACTGTCGAATTAAGTTGAGTATCTTCAAAACTCAGCCATATATGTGTTCACATTCTTTTGCCACTTGAGTTGGAGTTCATGTTCCTATCATACCAAATGAATATTTTTTGTGAAATATCTTTAAATTCTTCCCAATCTGCCACCAGCTAATGACCTTGTTGTAAGAGAGGCCAAATTAAATGTACAAATCACTCATTATTGCACATTAATATGACACTGAACATATGTTGCTATGTTAGGCTTCACTGGGATAGTGTTACATTGTGTTTCATTAGCTTTTATATAAGCCTCATCTTATGAACCACCCAAACTACCTTATTTCCATCCAACTATCTTACTCAACAACACAACATTGTTTATTTAATCTAACCTACTAGCTAACAATATTTATCTATAGTAATTATTAGATGCAATATTAAAATCCCAACATTCCTGCCTGTATTACATCAATCCCAACAAAGGAAGGAACACTGCATTGGGCTTGAAGTTGAACACAACAGTCCACACAGAAATTTTATATGTGGCTCTACCCAATCTTGTCACTTACCTTAAGGCACACCAAACCAAACATATCAGTAGATGTCTTGGTTTGAGGCATACTCAACTATTCACAAGTAGACCAGTTTTGTGAATCAAGAGATACTCGACTATCCACTAGAACATCACTTGGCATGTGAATCGAGACATACTCACTATCCACAATGCAATACTCTAGCTGCTAATTGAGATGTACTCAACTATCCACAGCAACAACACACCTTTTGTGGATTGAGACATACTCAACTATCCACAAGAACGAGACATAAAATTGTCAAGCCCCTTTCTCCAAGAAGGGACATAAATAAAAAGTTGGCGCCTTTCTTGCAATGTACCCTTTTTAAACAAGAAACTAGCTCTAGATGGAAAACATTCCTCCAACCTCCTGAGTCCTCCACCCTGCTCTTTGACCCTATTAACCCTTATCCACTTGATGTTGCATTAAAATCTCCAACAGCTGCAATGAATGTATGTATGTGCCCAGATACATGAATCAGGCTGTCAGTTTTGATTGAAAATGCACCCAATACAAAGCTTGTTTACTTCAAAAAGGAGAGTCTCGAAACTTATATTACATAGAACATATGTGCATGATTACAAAGAAAATAACCTTATATGCCTTCCTTTGACTTCTCACTCAAGAAAAATCAACTTTTACAACTTAAAAATGATTACCAGATCTTTGATTAGAAATATTTCAAAGATGCCACAGCACCTTTATTTCTCCAATTACGGAAAATCTTGACTCCTATTTCTCAAAGCACAGGAATAAAATTCAAGGAACCCTATAAGATTTGAACATGAGATTTCACCCAACAAAAAGGCTCTACCAAGGCCACACTCTCCAGTTTTACCGGTGGTTCCTTATACTCAAAGGACACAATTTATCTTCCATTCAAACTTCTACGTTCATCTTCAATCATGGCCTGTGCAATCACAAATTCCACGCTAATAGAAATAAGTACTTTCCTAGCAGAAATTGCCATGATAATAGATAAAATAGTGCTTTATATGAAAGATTTTTTTTAGATGTCACTTGCATTTTCTTACTGTTGTGCTTACCTGGAAGCTTGCACTGCTAGATGAAGGAATACCATGTAGGACTAAATACCTTACACCTTTTTCCTATCCATGCTGGATGCCTTACAATGAATGCAGTCCTCTCACTTGTTCCATTGAATGCATTTTAAGCAGAAGGAGGGTAGTAATGGGTAGCAAGGTGACTCCCATATCTTCAGGAGGCTCTCATTTTCTTAGAGCGAGAGAGAGAGAGTACTCATATCACATGAATGGCATGTATAAGAAACATGACTCAGAGTGGGGGGGGGAGAGAGAGACTATACTTATATCTATGAATGTCAAAAATCAGCATTTTTTTTGTAATACATCATCTACCAAACATCAATGGCATGCATAAGTCCTTCCTGCTGGAGAAACATGATTCAGAGGGTGGGTGGGAGAGAGAGAGTATACTTGTATCTATGAATGTCAAAAATCAGCATGTTTTTTTAATACATCATCTACCTAACATCAATGGCATGCATAAGTCCTTCCTGCTCCATAAAATGAATTTAAGAGACATGACTCAGAGGGATGGAGAGAGAGAGAGTCTATACTCATATCTATGAAGGTAAAAATCAGCATTTTTTTTGATACATCATCTACCGAACATCAATGACATGCATATGTCCTTCCTGATCCATAAAATGGATTTAAGAAACATGACTGTGAGAGAGGGAGAGAGAGTATACTCATATCTATGAATGTGAAAAATCAGCATTTTTGTTTTTGTAATACATCATCTACCAAACATCAATGTGCATAAGTCCTTCCTGATCCATAAAATGGATTTAAGAAACATGACTCAGAGGGGGGGAGAGAGAGAGACTATACTCATATCTATGAATGTCAAAAATCAGCATTTTTTTTTGTAATACATCATTGACGAACGTCGAAACATCAATGGCATGCATAAGTCCTTCCTGATCCATAAAATGGATTTAAGAAACATGACTCCGAGGGTCATTTGTTGCCATTATTAGTCAGGAGATGTCGCAGAACAGTGAACTACACATTGTCAAGGAAACATGGTATGACAGTTTGAGAAGGCAGTAAGTTCTCAGGTGGGAGGCATCACAAGGAGGTCAGAAGAAAGGGAATCAGATGATGAAAACAAGCAAAATTTGACTGGCAATGAAACTGCCTATTTCCAACAGGAGGCAATTTTGTTTCTGCCCTGGTCAGCCATCAGCAGGTGGCAGTTTTGCTTCTGAATTGGCAGTTATGACCTAGTGGTTTTGTAACTGCGTCCTGATGGCTTGTGGCTGTTATTTTGTGTTTGGTCAAGAAGGGAAGTTGAAAGGTTTTTGGTGCTTCATTTCACATTCCTAGTGTTTGGAACACTATATGCTGCCATAAGAAGACACCAGAGAGCTATAAAAACACTCAAAATACCTTGTGCAAAAGCAGGGGTTCTCGTTAATAACCTCATATAATGTTCATAATGCAGGGAAATTGGCTGTAGAACAGGGATTTTGAAGTTTCAGGCATTGTTGTAAGTGTTGAAGCTCATTTGTTCATGGAAAGAACTTGTTGATTTAATGTCATTCATCTACATGTATTTTGACTGAAATAATGAGACAAGGAGCTGTTTTGCTCACTGTTGCTGGAGTATTTCCCATTTTCTTGGATTTCTCCACAGTATTTTGCATGTTCAGTCGTTGTCTGGCTTATCCTTCTCTGTTTCCAGTATTGTGGATGTATTTTTCCTTGTTAGCATATGAATTTTGATTAAATGTTGCATTAGTGGTGAGTAGAATTTACTCGAGTGTGAGGGTTTTGTGGAGCTAGTGATAAGAATCCATTGTGGATGAACTGACTGGGGAATATCCACCTCAGTTTATGGACCATTTCCAGTCTCAGCAGAAGAGAATAAAAACTGAAAGAAACACAAAACAAAATTGCTGTTAGCCTAAAATGTTGATACCGATGGGATAGATGAATGGCTTACACTCTAAAGAACAATACACAGTCATTATCTTTCTCTATACATCAATATAAAATTAACTGAGATGATAATAAGTACTTAAACAAAAAAAGTAAGTACTTAAGTCAATGAAAATCCTATAGCTATATATGTCATCTGCTGTCCTGGTCAGCCGATCAACACTGATCAATGAGGTAGGTGTATCTCCCGCAAGTTAAGGATTCTCTCCTATCTGAATGTTTTAAGGAATTAGTCATTTTGATGTCTCTGAACAGAGTCTATCAAAGAAATGGTTGACCACTGTGGCACCTGCTCCAATTGGTCTGTAGCCGCCTCACCGCAGTAATTGAGTGCAAGCTTGTTTATTTATTGGTGACAAATTGGTGTGCTTAATCTCGTGTCTTTCAAGCCAGTTTTTGTGGAATTGAGGAATACGTTTAATCTTTCACTTATTTTGTAATTTATGATGGATGTGACCGACAATTTGAACGTATCTCTTCTGTTTGGAATTAATGAACTTGTCTTAAGGGGATGCTTTGGAAACCATATATAGAGAAGATCATCATGGAGTCAATGTGCCAGCCATCTGGTGGATTTGATCAAGTTTTTATCTCAGGTTTTATGTGAACTTGCAGATTCCGATTGTTTGTATGCTATCACTATTCAATTTTGCATACTTACTCATTAACAAACATTCCATCATCTCTTGTCATTGGATTCACTGGATGTGTATTTGGAGACATGGCTGAGTTTATTTACCAGATTTGAATCATCACTGCATTTTTTTCCCCTTTATGAGTTTGCTCTGTGTTATATATTTTAATTTCGTTTGTGTCAATGAAAAGATGATGCATAGTCCCAAGTTCTGTTTTGAACTCAATTGTTGTAAAAGATCTGCCATAATGAAAGAAAATATAAGACATCAATTAGTGCACTGGCTTAACATAATTAAGTTTTCTTTCTGAAAATGTAGTAATTTTTTTACAAATTATACATCAAAAACTACCAGGCTAAGCAGCTTGCAACAAATAATAAGATCCCTGCAGGATCAATCTACTTAAAAAAGCTGGTAACCAACTGCATCAAAATGAGAGCTAAGAAAATTACAGGAAAGTATGTCAAAGTTTTCTTTATTGGTATCTATGCAAGGCACCCAAAGGCCAAATATGATATCAACAAACCAAAAATCAATCATGGGGATGAGAACCCTTAGAAACCATGATATGCTCCTTAGCAGGCAATTTACCAGTCTCATGTGAAATTGCAGCATGTTCCTTATGGCCTGCACGTGTAGAGGCATACTTAAACATAATTAAATTTGATAATAGCCATATGCACATTAAAAAAAGCACTTGCCTACAAATTGTACATGTGAGTCAATTTAGATTGAATATATATTGATTACAATAAATTGTCTTCATAAATACTAATATTTAGGAAAAAAACAATAAAATTGGCCAATATTTGTTCTTTTGGGCAAAATATCCAAATTAGAATATTCCAACCTAAATAAATGGCTTTATAATTGCAGATGTATATATTATTTACATAACTTTTTTTTGTGTTTTGTTGGAGGGTTTAATATCAAAGCCATAAATTCATTTAGCTAAGAGTTAAAGGACTGAGGGGCATCCATTTTGCCAAAGTTGTTTGGTGCACAAGTTTGGCCTAAACCCTTATGGTGTTGGGGTCTTGCATTCAACAACATTTGATCCTTGGTGGGTTCTTTTAGAACCTTTCAATTTAACTAATAGACCAAGGGCCCATCAACTAGAAATTTTCTTTCAAAAATAAATACACAAAGAGAATTTTAAAATGATTTGTAGGACAATTTTCTTTTTCAAAAGAAACCAAATTAAAACATTTTAAGCTAAATACTCATAAAATTTTAAGCATATATTTCATTTGTCTCCAACAACTTTTCATAAAAGAATATCAATAAATTTAAAATGCCTTAGAATCTAGAATAAGCTTAGGCATTGAAGGGAAGCAAATGAAGCATGATGAATTTGAAAAGGAGGTAGTGGAAATGTTGTTCGAAGAAGCTAGAAATGTATAGAAGATATGATCAAACAATTTAGAAAAGAAATATTACACAAAACATTTACCACATGAGGTGTTTATCTTGGGAAAATCCTTTTGGTAAAAAATTGAGCTTTCAAAATTGCACAAATTATATTTCTAGTAGTGCAAATGTTGTTACAATACAAGTTCAGGCCCATGCTTTGCATAAGATTATATCATTTGGATTGGTTACAATAACATAATGATACCTTGCAATATAATTATGAAACCCCTATTTCAAGCACTAAACCGCAAATTGTTTGTGATTTTCTAAATCACAAGCCAATACCATGACCTAAAAATGACATTCAAATCAAGGGGTTCAATTTCAACTCCTCTATTTGAATGTGATGAAGGGGACTACCCATCAAACACAATCACAGACAAAGCACTAGAATTCAAGGACAAGAAGTATGCAACTATGCAACTTTTATTATTCCTTTATCAAAACAAATGAAAAGCATGCAATACAAACTATTTGGGCCATAAGACCTTTGTTATAGTAAAATGTGTTGCCATACATGAAGGAAATCAAACATGCATGTCAGGAATTACAATAATGGCCATTGATAGCAACAACACCCAATTTTGGGTTGAAAGCGACAACTTCACCGATCTCCTTATCTTGAATGAGCTTCTTTCCATTTGTGACAAATCTTAACGATTTTTTGCATTTTGCCAATCTATGACTTCAATTTGGGTGCCATATGAATCCAATTGTCCTTTTTTCCCACTCAAGAAAATTTCCCAATTTTAGTACAACTTTCGAGAGCCATAACTTTTCACTTGAGCGCTTGATTGAGTCCCTTTTATTTAAACCGAAGTACTCGGGGTGCTCTACAACATTTTGACCACTTTTTGGGCCAAAAAAGGTCATTTAAGGCCTCAAATCTCAATTTGAAGAATTTATTAGGATGCCAAAAACAAATGATTAATATCTATCATTTCATAACTAATCTTGGCTCGAAACTCACCCACAATGTGTAGTTTACCTATCTAGAGCTTTGCGGAAAATTTTGAGTTCCAACACATTCATATGCCAACTTATTAAAAATAGACACTTGCTATTTTAGTCCTTATTCACCAAACCAAAATGGAAATAAATAAAATTATTTTTTTGAGTGGGGCAAGATTGTTCTTAGACCCTGGATGCTCCTTCATTAAAATGAGTCAGCAAACTATTATTAGTAGATTCTCTTATACTGTCTTAAGTTGTCATATTCTTGTCATAACCCATTCCTCCAAGTTGAGAACTCCATTTGATTTCATTATCACCATTCAAAGATGTTTTATGACACATCATAACATGTGCCATAAGTTGAATGACAAGGAAATTTAGTAATGTAACTCTCTCTTGGATGCTTTTATGCATGTCATACAATTGATCTCTAACACGTCTTACTACACATCTCCATGATATTATATATAAATTTTTACACATCATACCTTACATTACAAATTATATTATTGTCAAGTTAATGTGAGACACCCCTTTTCCCACGTAGACAATAATAATGTATAATCACAAACAATAATTAAATAATATAAATATTAAAATACAAGGTTTATAGCACATTTCTCAACTTTCTCCCCCTTCTTGTGTACCTTTCAAAAACAAAAGAGAAACATCATTAATATAGACTAATAGTAAGGGGCTAGGAGGCCTGTAGACTCAACACACTAGATTTTTTTGTGCTCATAAATTTCATTAATGCATGTACAACATTCACCAAAGTGTCACATTTTTAAGTATGATAATTTCATCTACCATATCACAAACAAAATGTTGTTGTACATCAATATGCTTTGACTCCATGTGAAAAGTCAAGTTCTTTTCCCTAGGAGTTTAATGGCACTATTAGTGTCACATCCAATTTGAGTTGCTCCATGATAACCCAATATTTAAAGCTAGATGACCTTACAAGCATGAGTAGTTGCTATGTGCTTTGCCTCTATAGTGGATAAGGTGATAATAACCTATCACTTATTCAACTAATTGCACCATTGAACATGATACAAACATAACCACTATTAGATCTTTTATTGTTGACACCCCTCACCAAATTTGAATCCACGATCCCTTGAATTTGAATTAAGTGCTCTTGGTCTCCTTGATAGAATATATAGTACTTGAAATTAGCTTGCAAATATTTGAAAACCCTTTTTATTGTAACATAATGATCCATGTTAGAATTAGTCACGCAATGACCCAAGACTCCCATTGTGCGGGGAAGGTCTAGTTTGTTAGAATTTACCGATTCAACCCACAACTCCCATGAAACACCTGCAAGCAATTACTTGTTACAATAGAGAAGATCAAAAGTGAAATTGTGCTCAATAACCTAAGAATTGTATTGATGCAAATAACCCAGATGATTATTACAAATGAATGTGCATGCTTATATAAGCAATGCACAAGCAAACCCTACATGCAGATTAACTAGATAGTGACAAGTGTTTTACTCTCATGCAATGAGACAACTTTTCCTAAATTTACTCCAATCCAATAATAAGAATCAAATTAAAGATTAAGAAGCAACTCCTAAGTTTAGCTTAAGTGAACTAAGTAAAAAAGCCTCTAATAATTAATTGATGATTAATTAATTATTAGATAATGACTTATTTATTCCAACACCCCCCTTAAGATCAACTTAGGGAGAAACTAAACAATTGATAAAGGAAGCTAAATGAATGCAAAAATGCATTTTGGCTACAAGGCCTGATTGGGTACCCATGAACAAGCAACTGAAATCTCTCATAACTGGAGAAAAGGAGAAAACCACATGGGAAAAACTCCTCTCCAAAAAAGAGAAAAATAAATGATTGCACTAGTGAAAGAAGGATAGAAGGAGGACTCAATGTGACCCCCTAAGGACTACTTTTGTCATGCAAGTACAATAGATGTGCCCTCGATAGGGGAGAGAATATGAAGATATGAATCACCCCCATAATGAAAGAGCTCTCGTGCCAATAAATATGATCCACTACCTGCAAACAACATTTCTCCCCTTAGGAAGAAAATGATCCACTGGTGATTGGAGAAGCCGATTCAAAAGAATGGGTGATTTTGGAATCCAAATCCAAATAATGTGTGCCTCTGAAAATTGCTCACGTATCCACATGTCGAAAAGTGAGGATATCGATCCAAAATCTTGTGAAGATTGATATAGAACAAGTTGCAAAGGCGATGAAGATGGTGGGCCAATAGCGGTGATGTGGTTGTCAACAAAGAGGAGATGAATTACTCAAAGTAATCCTCTAGATCTACAATATATGATTCTACAAACAAGGATGATATGTTTGCAAAATACGAATCCCAAGTAGCTATGTTTGGAAGATGTATGATGTCCTATTGCATTGAATCAATAGGGGCCAAAGATGAGGCGATGCCAAGATGATTAGGAACAATAGAAGATGATGATATAGCTTTGATCTGAAGAGTGGGAACATGAATACAAGTCTCTAAACCATTGGAACATGCAAGACCTGTGATATACTCAAGCTCCTCTAAAGTATCGTCATCAAAGGGTATGGAATCTGCATCTGCAAGAGGGATGAGACAATCTATAGTAGGATCCTATGGGTATGGAGAGATATGAGGGTCTCCACTGATCTCCCAAAGTCGTGTCCAAAGTATGTGGGGACATTCAATGTCTGATACAACATACATAGTGTCTAGATCAACACTAGAACATATAACCCCTATAATATGATCTCTAATGATGCCCCATGTTGATAAAATCCTTGGTGTGTCTAGTGTAGGTACGAGTCCATACAAATAAGGAAAAATATCAAGCCGCCTGAGATGTGTCAGGATGCCATTTTGCCAAGACTCATAATTGTCCTTGTCCAAGTTGATCACAAAAGGATGAATAGAAAAACTCATGATACCCACTCAAATGAAAAAAAAAATAGAGACTAAAACCCTCAGTACTAATAAAGTAGATCAAATGATGTCATCCCATGCAAACAGATCCTTCATAGGTGCCAAGACATCCAACTAATTAAGCAAAGTGTAAAAACACAAAATACTAAATAAAATGTACCTGGGGCAGATTCTGGAAAAAGTGCATGAATATATATGAGGAGCTTTGAAATACCTTTCCAATGCCACTTGAATTTCAAAAATTGAAGATATAGGTGAAAAGTTACGAGATTAGAAATGCAAAATGAAGATCTGAATTTGACTGAGAATAACATGAACCATTGACAAAATATGATAATGAGACCTAAACCATTGAAAAATTTGTGGATCCAACTTTCCGACGATATCTCATTTGCCTGATTTCAACACCGTATGCCCAAGTTATGCCAAAAAGAAAAAAATAGCTACTTTAGGGAAAATAGGACCTAGGAGGGGGGCTTGAGTGGTTGGTTGTATAGATGATGTCAACTTGAGGTCATGTTGACGTTAGCAAATCCTAAGCTTAAATTTGACGTCTTGTCGGTCGTCAATGCAAAAAGATGCCCCTATTGTCAGAAAAGCCTAATTTGTCAGGAAATTCTAATCTTGGTGAGATTTCGCTTGTCTTGGTTTCAATGCCACTTATTGATTTTATCACTAGATTTAGTCTGCATGCCAAAATTTTTGCAGGGTTGGCAGAGATTTTAATGAAGCCACTTGATTTTTTGAAGGGCATATTTTTCTATGCAATTTGATTTTTTTTTGCAAATATATATTTTTTTGATTGATTTTTTTTGAAAGAAAAATACTGGAATTTTTTGATAAAAACCAGAAAAACTTTTGATGAAAACCTCCGTACCTGGGTGCAGAAAAAAATAATTATAGGGTATAGATCCATCAGGAGACTATACAGATCGTACGTAATATTTCCTCGGATCTCATGCCCTCAAAAAAATTGCTTTTTTACAACTGCTCCAAAATTGATGAAATGACAAGCAATCTTAAGATTTTCGGCCATTCTAGACGTGATGGTGAGGCCCCGTTTTGCTCTAGGATGCACCAAAAAATTGCTCAAGGTCAAAACCCTCTAGAAATTTAAAGGGGGTTGTAGATCTGGGCTCTGATACCATGTTAGAACTGACTGATTCAACCCACAACTCCCATGAAACACCTGCAAGCAATTACCTATCACAATAGAGAAGATCAAAAGCGAGATTATGCTCAATAACCTAAGAATTGTATTGATGCAAATAACTTGGATGATTATTACATATGAATGTGCATGCTTATATAAGCAATGCACAAGCAAACCCTACATGTAGATTAACTAGATAGTGACAAGTGTTTTAATCTCATAAAATGAGACAACTTTTCTAAATTTGGTCCAATCTAATAATAAGAATCAAATTAAATATTAAGAAGCAACTACCAAGTTTAGCTTAAGTGAACTAAAGTAAAAAAGCCTCTAATAATTAATTGATGATTAATTAATTATTAGATAATGACTTATTTACTCCAACATAGTCTAGTACAAACCATGACATACATAAGAGTACTAACCACACTAGCTTATGCAACATGCGACATATGCCATTTCACCAGGTGTAAATGAACCCTAATTAATTAATAACTTAACCCTTATTGGAATACAAACATTAATTTAGAATCTATAATGTTGAAATATTGTAACACAGTTCGTATACATAGTCTGTCCCAATCAAACCTTTAGATTTCCTCTATATCTTTTGATTTCCACATCTAAGATGAACATAGCAATCCCCAAGTCCTTCATAGAAAATTGTGTAGAAAGCTAAGATTTTGAATTTTGAATTACATCTTTATTGTTACCAAAAAAATTATTAACATATAAAGTGATAAAAAAGAAATGATCATCATCCTATTTGTAATAAACACAATGATATAATTTGGACCTCACAAATTCCAATGTCAACACAATAATCAATCCTCTAATACTACATTTTGGGTGATTATTTGATACTTTTTCTTTGACCTACAAGCTAGTGACTTCTTGTCTTTTATACCGTAGTGCTTGAATTATGTTATGTCAAATTCTTCTTCTAAGTCACCATGTATAAATGTTGTCTTCACATCCTTTTGCTCAATTTCAAGGTTAAAAGGTACAACAAAAAAAATGAATGGATGTTAGTTTAGTAACTATAGAAAAAATCTCACCATTGTCAATCATTTCTCTCTAGGAATATCCTATCACAATTAGTCTTTCCTTGTAGTTTTTGACATTACCATTTGAATTAATTTTTCTTTTAAAGACTCATTTACAACCAACATGTTTATTTTCTTTTGACAACTAAAATAAGTCCTAAGTGTCATTCTTTTTCAATGCAACCATCTCATCATCCATGGCCAATTTATAGGACTCACTATCATCCATTTTGACTGCCTCTTTCATAGCTCAAGGTTAATTAGTGTTAATAATCAAAGAAAAAATATATCTAAAATTAGGCAGGCTATACCTCTCTCGTTGTCTCCTTTACTTAGTGGAACTCGTTAAAAGCAAAGTTGGATGTTCTTCCTCCTTGAAGCTCTCTAAATTCTAAGTATTCACTTATTCATTTAGTCTATCTTGAATCTTTAGTTTAGTCTTAGGTGTAGTTGTCTCAATCTTTGGTTGTAATTGCATCATAGATTTCTTACTCCCATTTGATTGCTCAACTATAGGAGAAGGCTTGATCTCTCTAAAGATCATATTTCAACTATCTAAAACTTTCATGGCCACTAGATCTAAAATCTTGTATCGTTTCACACCATTGCAATAGCCGATGAATATACATTTCATAACTTTATAATCCAACTTCAATTGCTTCTTGTTAGGGGTATGGACATATGTTTCACAACCAAATTCTCAAAGATGTTGTGAGGGCTTCTTGATTGCCCAAACCTTCTTAGGGTTTTATAAACAAGTGTTGACCTTCTGCCAATTTTTTTTGTTCCAATATGAACTCATGAAATGCACTCTTACGTCACTCCATTAACATCTTATTCATCCTCTTTGCAACTCCTTTACGAAGTTGTCTTATGCCATGTAATACTCTTCTCTTTATGAAATATGTTGAACTCCATTGAACAAAAAATTTCACCATTATTGGTTCTCAATATTTTGATCTTTCTCTTCCCTAGTTCCCCATGGGAAGACTTTTTGAACTGACTAAAGAACTCATATTTGTGCATACAAAATCAAACCCAAGTCTTGAACAAATCACGAATGAAAGAAACATAATACAAGGATTTTGATAACAATGAACATCTACTAGACCAAATACATCACTATGAACAAGATAAAAAATATTATCACTTATGAGAGCTCATGTAAAACTTAACATGATTCTATTTACCATAAATATAATGTTCACAAAAATTAAAGTGAAGAGAACAATAAAAAATTAATTCTACAAGGTTTTATTTATTTTTAAAGGTTCTTAGATCTTTCATGTCTTTTCAAGATAAGGGAATGCTTAGGTACCCAAACTAATAACAATAGACCTCTTTGTTGTAGGTTCTAATTTCAAAGGTGTAGAATGTATAAATATCTTCACCATAGGTACAAAAGGACTATTGCACTAAATTTATGTGCTAGCATCAATTCACAAAAGAGTACCTATCCAAACTCCCTCCAAGATACAATGATAGTGGCTCACTGCCAAAAGATTGAACTAATAAGACACACCTTCAATACTAAGAATAAGAAGTATATCCTCACACAACAATCACTCAACAAAACTACACTGGTCCACAACTGATAAAGCATTTAGGCTTAGATCTTCTCCTCTTCATATTCCACAATCACTCCCACTTCTCCTTGTTCTTTGTCATTCCTCAAAACATCTTATATATACAAGTATATCTTGATCATCAATTAGGTTGGCCTAATTAAATGAACACTAAAATAATCAAAACCTTCTTCATTGACACCATATAAGATTTAAAAAATTTATCCACGTAGTGCATTATACCAAGTTAGCTATCATCCATAAAACATAACTAGTCTTCATAATATATTACATACACTGAGTCGGCCAAGACTAGAAGGCAACTCTCCAAACCAATAAATAATCCTCAAAGCTGCAAACACCTTTCGGATTTGAGAACATATTAACTTCCCATCATAATACCAACATAGAGACTATCAACAAAACCACAACATAAGAATGTTCACCTTAGTAGAATGCAGAGTCTCCCACACAACATGCCACACATAGAACAATAGTAGGATATAGAGTTAAACTTTGTCAGAGATAACTTTCTGCTCACAACAAAAGATGTCTCAAGATCTAGGATATAAATTTCTGAATGAGTCAAGAAAACATGGTTAAGAGATTAGAGTCATATTAGATCTTGCGGTGAATTTCAGACTCAAATACCAACACAATGATCCATCACAAAAGGGTATTACCAATAGAGAACAAATTTCGGTAAACCAAGCAAAATTCCCATATAGTTATCACCATGTTGACATCAATGACAACATAGGAACAACCAACACAACCATCCATACTCCATTCTCATGTTGCAAGGCTTCCAACAGATGAAAGACCATGAATCACTTCACAAATACAAAACCCAAACCAGTGCCTTAACTCAGGAAACAAAGTCAATCTCAATACAAGTATAATTGGATAACAGGTTAACACTTAGCAATGCTAAGCTTCTACAATACTGCATTACAACATCATACCATTATATCCTAAACCATAACTTCTTATAAAGATACTGATACTCGAATTACATGAACCTATCGCTTCATCCAAGAAATTTCATTAATTATTTGAATTAAAAACAAGGATAAAATCACACATTCATTGGAACACAATGAAGATTAACAAAACAACCCTTGATCATTTTATTAATAGTTCATGAAATGAATACACCAAGAGAAATGGATTTGAATTTGCAATATTTTCTATTCAAATGGTAGTACTATTAGCAAAAATTACATTTGCATATCAACTAGACTCCAAACCTGGGCATGTGCAGGATCATGGTATGCCAAAAAGTGGTAATGGAGAAAAAAATACGTGTTTCTACGACTCAAAAATGCAAAAATGCTGAGTTGACTTTTTGGGGCTCGGGTGACTACCGAGGTAGAGCAAAAACCTAGATTTAAGAATCGGATATCTGATCCAAATTGGATATCCGATTCAAATCGGATATCCGATTTGGATTAGATATCCGATCTAAATCGGATATCCGATTTGGATCGAATATCCGATCTAAATCGGATAAATCGGATATCCGATTTTGTTGACATATATATATTATTTCGGGTGACCAAAACTCATTTTCACATTTTCATTCAGCTTAACCGCGGCGGGCGCACAGTGGAAAGCGCAAATCAAATATCCGATTTCAAATCCATCTCCAACATGTAAAATTCTTGATTTTTTATTTGCTCTAATCAAATTTTCAATTAGATTTGTTTAATTTTAGTTGATTTTTTTCAAAATAGGCTTTTTTGGTAGATTTTTTATGAAAATTTTGAGTTTAGCATGGATTTTGATGAAAATTGAATGTTTGCAATGGATTTTCACTTAAAAATAGTGTTTTTTATGTATTTGGATTAAAAATTAGAGAATTTTATTAATTTTTGTTAAAAACTAGGGTTTTTGTTGGATTTAAAAAAAAAACTAGGGTATTTTTATACTATTTTCATTTATATTGTCTGATTTTAATTAGATTGATTTGTTTTTATATTTAATCAGGCATTAGCATTAAATTGTTTTGAATCTTGTAGAAAATTTATGAGCTTCATGACCTTGTGTCACTTCACTAATACCCACATGAGATGTAGTTGTAGACTTATGGCTTCCTATGTTGCAATCATAGCCAATGTTGAGCTTGATTCTTATAACTCTTTCACTCAACGTATTATGTCTACCCAATCCATCTTATATTCCCTCCCTAGTCCTACATTACCCATGTCTTTTTGTAACCTAACATTTATGTGGACTTGGCATATGTTATTTCTAAGGTCCCCAATGATAATCTAGAATAATTGGATAAAGACCTACAATGAATTCAACAATTCTTAAGCATTGAACCTTTGGATGGAGAAGCAATCCCTCTTTTGGATAGCATTGGGAAGTTGGTAAATGATTAGGAAGGGATAGAAGTGTTACGTAGCCTAGCTAATATAGTAGATTCTAATATTCCTTCGGTAGCTAGTTTCACGAAATTTTTGACTAATGCTCAAAATCCTTTTGGAAAATAAGTTTCCTCTCCCACAATAATGCCTTCTATTCCCAACTTTACACCTCCAATCATAGCATCAATGATGGAATATAACAATGGTTTAAACTCAAGCTTAGGAATTTCTAGTGGAAATTATAATAGTTTTGTCCCTTCACCTATAACACCTCCATATTCATCACCCCTCCTAAACATGAAATATAATATCCCACCATTCCTCCATACTAGTTCACCATACTTGAAAAACTCTCACAACATGTGGCCCAATGATTTTGTGATAAATCAACTTTTTTATTTAAAGCATGAGATTATTACAACAACAAATTTCAAACTTAAACCAAAATCAAACCAATAGTAAACATCCAAAATACCTTACACATAGTTCATTAATGTTCACTATTTTAAATACACCTATACTACAAAACATTGAAATACCTCACTTTGGAAAGTACAATGGTAAAAATATCCTAATAACCATTTGTTAGTTTTTACTACCTTGTGTAGAGACTTTATTTTTGAAGATTCACTCATAGTGAAACTCTTTTCTAGATCATTGAAGGATATGGCCTTGGATTGGTTTTGTTCATTGTCAAACAATCAATTACCTCCTTTACACAACTCATTGGTGATTTCCTCCAACACTTTCAAGTGAACATCAGTCCTCAAGTTACATTAACAAATTTAGTTCATTGTAATCAAGGACCTAAAGGAGAAAATAAAACTTTATGAAATGATACTAATCCCTTTATTTGAAATTCTCCTATAGTCTTCAAGATGTTGACATTCAAAGGGTGTTTATAGGTAACTTACAAACTAATATTCAAGATAAGAAATTGCTAATGAAATATCCATCCCAACACGTTTTGTATAACCCTTCATGATTATCGAATATCGATTAGTTGGTATGAAGGTACCCCTTCATAGGCTCCTATTGGTCAATCATATAAGTCATGCCTCAAAACAACTATCAATCATTTAAAAAGAAAAACAAAAAAATCATTACTTGATAAACATTCATCAAGTTGCTCATAATATTGAGGCCAGGGAAGTAGCCTCACATAAAACATAACTCTAGATATAGGGGGTTGGGAGGCCATAGGATAGGAGATTTTCATAGTTGTTTTGATTCTCTCCATGCTTGATCATGTTGCAGATTATTTAAACAAGAATATGATTCAACTTCCTCAATTAGTCATATTCAAAACAATTGAAGCCTTTACCCAGGCTTTGAAATGCAAAACATTTTCAATATCATTAAATTGCACCTCGATATGATGTGGAAGATGTAAACATGTTATAACCAGAGTGCAAGACCTCATTCCTAATCCAAAATCCAGCTGGATGACCTATTAATGACAAAGGAAATAAATTGGTTTTTTCACCTAATCAATACTTACAAATGTTTACAAGCCCATTGCCAATTCATTCAACAAACTTTGTTCAATACAATGATAATGAAGAAGATTATGATATTGCTATCAGGATTCAACCGTGTAGTTTTGAGTCAAACTCATTGACCCATGTTTCATGAGTAGTGGTTCAACAAGAACCCATCTCTCGTGATATTGAATGGTCCACTTAGCACTCAT
>VDFB02058242.1:324365167-324391599 GCA_007258455.2 Sequoia sempervirens
ACAATATTCAAAAATTTTCAACATATATACCTAATACATCCACAAGCATCAATTAAGTTGGCCTAATTAGATGCAACCCTTATTCACCAAAAATCAACTGTTAGCTTCGAGCATTCACAAAATCTTTCCATAGACAATTCAAATGCTTAGCACGTTACATCATGTCATCATGGACCTAACATAGGTCACAAATACATCCACAACAAAATTAATTCACCATAACATCAACTATCCATGAGGTCGACCAGAGATGGACTTAATGGAAAAAAATAGAATAATGCCAACTCGTCGTACAAGCACCTGAATGTGTGAGATTTTGAATATACATGCTTCCAATATCCATAAACCATTTCCCAAAAATGGCAAGCAATAATAATCAACAACAGAGGATTGTAGACCAAAATACTAGAGGGTGTAAACTATATACTGGTTCAGATGCCAAATCAAACTTAACCTTGCAGTTGCAACTCATATAACATGGTGACATCAATGACAACACAAAAACAACAAAATGGGATCTTCTTCATTCTTCCAACAATCTCCCCCTTTGTCATTGATGGCAACATGTGCCAAAATTTACAAGACCTCTTATGTACAACACTTCTCCCCTATCACCAGTATTCTCTTTCTCTATCACTTTTCACTCCCCCTTTGACATCAAGGACAAAGGGCAACCCAAAAGAAATATGAAAACTAAAGAAATAAAACATTAATTGGAGGATGGAAAGCCTTGAAGCTCCTTCAGAATACCTTTCCATGATGATTTACCATTCACCCAACTCTTCTTTGCCACAATCAACATGTCTTGTTTAGGGATTCCAAATCCATTAGACTATCCTTTGCATCCTCTGGAGTACCAGGAGTCAAATTTATCTTCTCAAGTTTCTCTGCACTTGCCAAAGCATTGGCAACCGAGGTGTAATCCATTATTACAAGGTCATCTAATTGACCAAATTTTCTTATGATTTCTTCCTTCTACTTCTATAAAATGAAATTTTTATCTCTATGAGAAAAGATGGCATTCAAGGTTGATTTGTCTTTGTCTTTAGATGCATTGTAGGTATCGGAGACAATAGTCAACTGAGACACAATGGAGTCCATAAGAACTTTAATATTCTGAGTGGAATCTAGCCACTTGAAGTAATAAGAAAAGATAGAATTTACTTCATACTCATATTTACACAGCTTCCAAATTCTTCTCAACATTTGTGTGTGCCAGATCACACTTTGCATGCAATGCCAACAACCTTTTCTCTACCAGCTTCTCCTCAACCTCTTATTGTTTCTTCTCACCAAGTCTGGAGACATACTCCTTAAAGAACTCCAATAACAATCTCAAATTCTCTATCGGAGTGAGAGTTGTGTCTATTGAAGTACCAGGTGTGGCCTCTTGCAATGCTTTAAGAGTGTTATCAATAAGCTTCGTCCCTTTCTAATGTGTCTCCAGAATCTCTCTTCTATTGAATGCATGCAATGCATCACCCAATACCAACTTATGAACGGGAGAAATTTTGTCTAAGTCCATACTACCTTGAATCAAAGGAAGTTGTAGAAGCTCTGGAGGAATCATCAATTGGAATCTGATTTTCTTGGACAACAATCCTTTTAATGCATCATCACCAGAGGAGGATTCTCCAGGAGACTTATGAGATTCTACAACTTGCTTTTGATTTTCTTCATTCTTCCCAACAAATTCCTCATTTTTCTCTTCTTCCTCTTCCTTTTCTTGCTCTTCTTCCTTCTTTTCTTCTTCTACTTTCTCTTCTTCTTTTTCTTCTTTACCTTTTTCATCTTCATCTTTGTCTTTGTTCTTGTTGCCATCTACATCATTTCCTTCACTTTCACCTTTATCTTGTTCTCCTTTAGCATTATCCTTTTCACCTTCAACATTACTCTTTTATTTTTCAATATTATCTTTTTCACCCTTAGTATGCTTTGAAGGGGGATCATCATGTTTCTCAGGCTCAACTTCACCCTCTTTCTAGTGTTTCTCCATCTTTGTAGGATCATTTGTAATACCTGCATCCACATGGATATATGCATCATTTATACCTGTATCACTTGTACCAGAAAGAATATCTTAACTTCTTCCATAGAAACTTCTTCACCTAACTTAGGTGAAGAACCAAATGGTAGTGCACCAAGTATGTCATATTTCTTAGTCGTATCTCTGATTACTTCTACAATTACCTTATTTTCTTTATGTTCTTTTTATCCTTTGTCATCAAAATATTCACTCTTTTCTTCATCTGGAACATATCTACACATACCTTCTTCAAGGTTTCCAGATCATTTAGGGCCAAAGAAGACCCAATTTTATTAAATGCATCATTCCTGATTTTCTTTTCTAATTCAACAACCTTTGATCTCCTTTTCATTAGGGTTTTCCACATTTTCTCAGGCAGATTATTCTCTACATCATCCCACTTAACGTCCAATGTGATAACATATTGAATAGTGGCTAAAATTAATGTCTTTCTATCCTCTCTACCCACTTGATCATAATATTATGTTGTAGGCTTCAGTATATCTTCAAAATGTAACAAATAATTGAGTATAGCCTCTAATTTGAAAGGAGAACCAGGTCTTACGAAAATTTCCTATTCTTCCTAGTTTGGGGAGGCTTCTTCAGATGCTTTTTCTTTCTTTGACTCTAGTTTGGTCTAAACACGAACACCAAAATCATATTCTTCATCTTCCTCAGAAGATGACAAAATATGCAATCTCTTAGAACCAATACTAGCTTCCTGAGAAGCACCTTCACTAGAGGATAGGCTTCCTCTTCTCTTCCTTACCAATTTTGCTTTAGGGTCCTCCTCTTCTTCATCTTGATCATCGGTAATGTTGAGGTTCTTCTCCCTTGTAGCTTTTTCTTTCTTTCCTCTCTTTCCAAGTACCATTGGAGCAGTCTCTTTCCTTTTCCTAGATCTTGTATTAGGCCCAAAAGGAGCCAGGCCTTTTCCTTTATCAATAACACCGGATTCAATTTTCACTGCAGGGGCTGCAAAGGGTTTTGAAGGAGCAATCATGCCGGATCTCCTTAGTCCTGAAGATTCTCCCTCCATATGTTCTCTCTTAGCCCTACCTTGTGCAATCTCCTCATTAGTGTAACCAACTCCTCTAAGCTTCTTTTATACATTCTTTCTTATTATTGGCTTCTTGTGCTCCAAGTGAACTTCCATAGATTTTTCATCATAAGTGCCAATTCTAGGTTCATTGGCATCTTTCGAGCTTTTCAGCAACATTTTTACATAGCCTTTGGCTTCATCTTTTGTAATTTCATAACCCAATGGTTGAATCCATATGGTCTGGGGTTAAACAACTTCAATCATACATCCATCAAAAGAGACATGAAATATGATATCATTTTTGTATTTCTCAACAAATTTCCTCAAAATTGTTTCTCTCTCTTTCATGTTGCTCTTGAATACAACAAATAATGTTGTTAGAGCATTATCTTTGTTCTTAAAATCACCCAAATTATGCAAGTAATCAAATATTTGATGTGCCACCGGTCTAGATGAATCCTAAAACACTATATCATCCCTTCTAGGAAGTCTTCATAAAATCGAACAATAGACACATAATCAAGGACCCAAATTTAAATGCATACTTCCTTTCCCTAGTCATCCTTAAGTTCTCAAGAAACTATTGTCAGAGAAGTTCACATAAATCATAGTTTGCACCATTAACTACCATATTGAAACTAGTATAAATAGTTGTGGCATAAGCAAAATTCTCTTTGTTGGTGAAGTAATTTTTATGATCGATCATTATAGCAACATACTTCACAACATATTAGTGATAGGATATGTTGTAAGTGCTCTCTTTTCATATGCGGCACTGCTAAGTTCCATCACCACTTCATTCTTCACTACTTTCAACATGGGTATCGGTTTGGTATCACAGAGTCCAATAACAACCTTAATTGCTTCCTCATTTATTAGATGGGGTCAGTCAGTCCACAAGAATTTATCATGCATTCTGCTAAGAACTGGTTTTACATACTTATCATCAATTGTGGAATTGAAATTAGGAAAGTAGTTCCATCTGTCCAATTTCTTCACAATTGTTTTTGACTATTCAGGTTTCACCAAGAAATTATCTCCAGTGAGCTCATTCTACTAAATATGTATCCATTTACTATAATTTAATTCATCAGTTTTGACTCAAATGTACATTCTTGTGTATTTGGTTGGCATAACCCTGTGAGGGATTGATGAGAAGGCACCCATAGGGTCATCTTTGAAAACCTTCATAGAATATTTCCTATATGATGGTCTAGGTCTTTCGAACACATTAAAAACTATAGGGTTTTCTATTTCTTCACAAATCAAGCTCAAACAATTTCAAGAAGATGATTCACACAATCCCACAATAGCACAAATAAGCAAAATACATTTTCTTTGTGAAGAACCAGAACTAGGGTTTGCACAACTCAAACTCCAAGTCACCTCAAGAATGCTCTAAAAATATCTCCAATTTATTCAAATGCACAAGTGATTAAAATTCCTTACTCATTTACTTTATAAAATAATGATCTACCCTAATTTGTATTAAATCCAGCAGATTTCAAAAAGCTACTAAAAAAACTCTTCTTCTCTCCATAGAAAAACCCCAGTTTTCTCTGCAAATGATTATGCCAGAACATTTTCTTCTAGTTCCACTTGCATAACCTCTGACTATCCATTCCTTACAACATATCCTCGTTCCAAAGACTGACACACCAAACACCAGGGGGTTCAAACAATTTTCCATTAAAGCTCCCCCTAAGACCCTGCTAGGTCTAATTCCCAAAGGAATTGTCTATACCGAATGAGGGCATAGATGCATCTATCATTTTAGGCTCTTCTTTCTTCTTCCAAATCTTGTTCATTTCTTTCTTAACATCATTATTTTCAATTTTCTTCACTGATTCATTATTTTCTACCAGAGTAGACTGCTTTCCCTTTTTACTTTTGCAAACTCTTGAGATATGTCCTAGTTTGTTGTAATTGTAGTATACAATATTTTTCTGATTAGTTTTTCTTCCATTGACCCTTGACCTGCACTAATTAGATTTGTGCCCAAACTTGTTACATGTATAGCACTATCCATTAAAATATTGATTCATTCTTCCTCCATTAGACCAATTCACCATCTGAGTTTTGTATTCACTAGCTCTATGTCCAACTTTCTTCCAAGAAAAACATTGAACAAAGAAGGAGCCAGGAAACTAATTCAACCTACTCCTACACTTTGTTTCCCTATGACCAAATTTATTATATGAAAATAAAACACCATTGAAGGATGGGTACCTTTGAGAATTTGGTTGTCTGATAGGCGGTCTTCTAGCAAAGTTCCTTGGATTTCTTTTTTGCTTCCCTTTATTTCGAGTCTTCTGATATCCTTAGAGTTTTCATCTCCTTCGATTCCCAAGCCTCCTTTGTCTTTACTTGGTTTCTGCCTTCAAATAAACTCATCAAGCTTTTCTGAGATGGATTTGGAATTATTTTCACAAAGTTTTGCTTTCTCCATATCTACTTTTAGATTCACCACTTCCTTTTCCAACTTAGTGCATTCATCATATTTGCTTTGCACCATTTTATTCAAACACTCTTTAATTATTTTCTTTTCCTCCACTTGCACCTTCAAGCTGATAATTTCTTCATTCGCTTGCTTCAACTACTCACTTACTTCCCTATGCCTTTCTTTGAACTTCTTCAATTGCTCTTTTAATTTCCAAACACATTCATTTGCTTCATCAAGATTTTCTTTCAAATCTCTATTTTCACTTTCAACTTTGTCAAGATCTTCAAGCACAACTCAAAGCTCTTCTTTATCATTCATTTGTTCCATCTTCAAGATCTTCCTCAAGCTGTTAGGATTCTCTGAAGGAACCAAGCTCTTATACCAATTTTTGAATATCCAAGATATTGAGAGGGGGGTGAATCAGTATCTTCTTAAAATTATTGAACAAATACCATCTAATTACTCCAATGCATATGACAGTAAAGATAAGCAAGAGCATTAACAGAACATGAAATCACACAACACATGAACATAGATATTTTTACGTGGAAAACCAAAAATGGGAGAAACCACGATGAGTGCTAGCTCATAATATAGTATAACTAGTTATAAAATATTACAAAAGGGTGGCTCACTGCTAGGACTCACTGTCCAAAATGAGAGGCTCACTGCCTATAGAAAGAAACGACAAAATGTCTTACAACCAGAAAATGAACTGATAATGTACACCTAACAAGTGTTGATTCAACTCCTTTTAAGCTCAACAAAGTGACTTGACACACTTCATCATCTTCGCACTTTTCACATTCACAACTTCACAACCACCACTACTTTCTCTTCCCAATCTTCAAAAAACTATCAACATATAAACCTGATCCATCCAAAATCATCAATTAGGTCAACCTAATTAGATGCAATCCTTATTCACCAAAAATCAACTATTGACATCAAGTATTCACAAAATATTTCCAAAGACAATTCAAATGCTCAACATGCTACATCATGTTAGCATGGAACTAAGATAGGTCACACATACATCCGTGGAAAAATTAATTAACCATAACATCAACTATCCATGAGGTCAGCCAGAGATGGACTTAATGGAAAACAACAAAATAATGCCAACTCATCATACGAGCACTTGAATGTGTGAGATTTTGAATATACGTGCTTCCAACATCCATAAACCATTTCCAAAAAACTACAAGCAACAATAATCAACAACAGAAGATTGCAGACCAAAATACCAAAGGATGTAAACTATATACCAATTCAAATACCGAATCAAGCATAACCTTGCAGTTGCAACTCATATAACATGGTGACATCAATGAAAACACAAAAATAGAAAAATGAGATGTTCTTCTTCATTCTTCCAACAATAGGGTGTCTCAATGCTTTGTATCATCACCAAAAGGAAAACACAAGCCAAATGAAAAATAAAAGGTGAAAGAATAAGGAAAATCTTTTGGGTCAACATGAAGGAGACACAAATGTCTCAATGCCTTGCATCATCCCCAAAAGGAAAACACAAGAAAAAGACAAAAGTAAAGGAAAACAAAAATAAAATGCCTTTTGGGTCAACATGAAAGAGACATGAATGTCTCAATTCCTTGCATCATCCCCAAAAGGAAAACACACATGAAAAAGACAAAAGAAAAGGCCTCTTGGGTCAACATGAAAGAGACATGAATGTCTCAATGCCTTGCATTATCTAGAAAAGGAAAACACAAGAAAAATACAAAAGAAAAGGAGAAAGCAATGTATGACATAGAGAAGAATGAAGGTACGAATAGAGGAATGGGACAAAGAGAGAGAACAACAAACAAAACATCATGGGAGATCACATTACGCACATGAAAACATAAATGAAAAAGAAAAAGAAAATGAAAAAGACTAGTAAGGCAAGTGCGAGTCAACCATCAAGCAAGCCATTCGCCTTCCAGTCTTAGTTGGTATAAGCGAAAGTTGAATAACGTGGCTAAGGGACATTGAAAAATGCATTACTAGGACAAGGCTAGCAAATTCTTGCCCCCATTGGGTGCAAGGAAAGAATGAGGTGAGGTAGGTGATGGGAAAGGTCATGTAATAGTGAAAAGGAAATGTCCTACAATGATGACATGACAAGGAGTGGGATGATGGTTTATGGCTTCAAGGGATAGTAGTTATCGCCATTGAAATGATACTTGTTTAGTATTTCTTTCAATTGATGACACTCATCACTATGATGTCCAAGAACACGACTATATGCACAATGCAGAATGTTAGCGTCTTTAGGATATATCACCAACCTATTCATAGGTGGTAATAGTATGATTCCTTTGTTATGAAATTATTTGTAATTTCCTTTCATATTTAGGTGGTGGACGAAGAGGAAACTTTAGTTTTTGGAGTTTGTAAGGCCTCTTGCATTTGCTAGATTCTCCAACTTCGAGAAAGGAGATTACGGCAGGAGGGCCTGAGCTGATTTCATTGTTGTCCTTTTTATGATTATGAGGCATTTATTTTTCTTTAGAAGGACATTCAGATCAGGAGGGGAATCAAAGATCACCATGCCATCATCATGAAGCCTTAGATATTCTCTAGGAGGCTTGTTGTTATGAGGGGGATTTTGATATCCTAACCCCATTGTGTTTTCATCTTTTGGATTTTACTCTAATAGTTGATGAATGTCATGTTTAGTTGTTGTGTCACATCCTTGTTTGCTCAAAATGGTAAAACCTTTGCCATAGGTTTCTTCAAGGTTGATTGGAGTGTTTGTTACTTTGTTCTCATAGAATGGTTGAGTGGTTGTTTGTTTAGAAGAACTAGGTTGACCTTGTGTAGGGAACTTAGGTTCTTCGTTTGTTTCAGGATGTAAGTAACCAAATATATCAGGAGGTGGTACTATAGGAAGGTCATGTTGTTTCATGAATGGATAAAAGGATCCATTAGCTTCAAGGTGGTCGATGAATTCATTTAGGAACTTATTCATGTTGTCATCATGAGGACATAAATGAGGAGTTGAAGGAGCATGAGGAAGTTCAATGTCATTAGGATCAGTTCCAAAGGCACAACTTGACATGTCAACTAAGGATTTTAATGACATCCAAAGCTTATTAAAACACATAGCCATGATGCAAATGATTGAAATAAAACTAAGTGCAAGAAATAGAAAATCTAAAAATTTTAACAGAAATGTAATAACAAAAAACAAAAATGCAGAAAATATTCTGGAAATGACAAAAATTATAGTACAAAATGTGCAACTAGACTAAGTCACCTAGTGTGGCGAATTAGTCCAAGTAGTGATTTTTTTGGAAATTTTTAGAATTTTGAAGTGGTTTTTATGATTCTTAGATTTTCAAATGCAAATACAGTATGAAAATGCAGAATTTTGTGAATTTTGTAATGAAATGAAGTGCAAAAATGCAAGCTAGATGAGCTTTTCACTAATGCAAATTTTAAAACCCTAGGATGTAATTTAAACAATGCAAAAATGCAATGCAATGTTAATGAAAGCTATTACTAGGATGTAAATGCACTTGAAGTTAGAAATAGAATGTTTAAAATATAGGTTCACCAAAATCAATCGTAAATTTTTGGGGATAGGCACTCTCTTGCACTTCTAGGGTTTTGCACATAAAAGGAGAAAGGTATCCCAAAAAACCATGGCAGTTCACTCAAGATTAATGCTAATATGATTGAAATATTTCTAAATAGAATGTCCTTGATGCAAAGAACTGATAAAAGAGATGAATTATTAAAGCAAAACTTAAGAAATGCAAGATGTTTGAAAACACACTATGATATGCAAAATGAACTAAAAATGCAAGTAAACTATAATAGAAGTGAATGAGACTAGAGAGGTGCACCTGGAAATTGGAAAGTGATGAGGAGAGGCTCTAGAATCCTATAGAATTCACTGTTAAAGATCATTGAGACACTTACGCCAAGTTGGGCGACTTAGTCCTATTTCGGGGAAATTTTGCCAGAACAGCCAAAAGGGTATCCAGAACTGCAGAATACACTTTTCAGGCCTAGCAGTGGGACTAATTTTCCACTAGTGGTGACTTAGTCCACCTTCAAATTTTGAGAAATTTGGGATAGGAATCTGTAGTCTTCAATCTGTGCTTCTATTCCTGACAAGTTTTCAAATCCAAATTTGCAAAATTTGGCTTGTAGGTGATCTCCAAGCTTCTTTTAGGGTTTTGTTGACTTTGAAAGACTTCGATGAATTTTTGAAACCTTTTAACACCTTTCTCTTTGAAAAATCTACATACAAGAGCTACAAAACACACATGCAAAGAGGGGGGAAAGGGTTAAGGGTTAGTGAATAGGGGTTTGCCTTGGTCAAACCCCAATTTGGTAATTAAAACCTTGAAAATGAAATGAAATGAAAAGAGAATTATGAATGAACAACATGCAATGCTACAACTCACCAAACCCCTGAAGTAGAAATCTGAAGATATGCAAGTAGATGCTCTAATGGATGTAGACTTGATAATGCCAAAGTGCTTGATAATTGCTTGAATGATTAAGTGCATGAATTAATGAGTGAATGAATGGGGGTGAAAATGAGAGAAAAACCCTATATTTATACATTATTATACAAAATTTCCTGAAAATACCACATCACAGGCCAACCTCAAGGTTTAGAAAATAATATCCTACTAGAATTTTGAAATAATTTTGATTTTTATGCCAAGTGGGACTAAGTCGCCCCTAGTGGTGACTTGGCCCCACTAGGGAAATTTTAATGGGTGTCAGGAATTATTCTCTGAAACACACTTAAGTAAGGCCTGTAAGTGTATTAAGGGGTTATTTAAACATAATAAAGGGTTAAGTTATTGATGAAAACCCTAGAAAAGTGTGAAAGTTTGTTACAACAATTTACAACACTTTGAAATAAGGCTTGGTAAATGATAAAAAGAGGTTATTTGAGTGAATTATAATAAAAAGGTCCTAGAAAAGTGTGAAAATGTGTTACAACACTTCACAACACTTTTACAAGACATCATAGAATTCTTATTGATTCACAAGGATGCAAGACCTAATGTGAATGTGTTGACTAGATTACAACATTAAATCTAGGCAAAGCTAGGCCAACATCCATAAGAAGACCCAAATGAGCATAAAAATGTCTAAGGATACATTTTTTTGTGCTACAATTACTAGGAATCTGTAAAGGTTGAGACACCTTTATTCCCAACATTCTCCCACTTTTTGAACACTTTCCAAGATCTAATCTAACTAGTTAATCATCTACTAGGGATCGAAAGGCCCATAGACTCCAAACACCATATGAACTTCTTTGTGCTCATTATCTTTATCCAAGAATATGCAACATATGTCAAAGTATCAACTTTTTTAGTCTAAACCTTACCATCTTCCACCATGTCACAAAAAAAATGGATTAAACATCAATATGCTTCATTATAGCATGGAATACTGGATTCTTTGCTAAGCAGATAGTACTCTAACTATCACAAAAAATAGTAATCATCCCTACATCAAGCCCAAAATATGAACACAATATTTGAATCCAAATGGATTCCTTACAAGCATGAGTAGCTACCATATACTCTACTTTTGTAGTGGAAAAAACAACTTATTGCTTACTCATCCAATAGCACCACCGAACATAGTAAAAACATAAATATTGATAGATCTTATGTTGTCAATTTCACATGCCCAATCTAAATCCACAAATCCATGAATACAAATATCGTGTAGGATGTTCATGATAACATAAGGAATACTCAAAAGTATCTCATAAATACTTGAATGCTTTCTTCACTACATCTTAATGTACTTGTCGAGAATTAGTCATGAATTGGCTAAGGACTTCCACTGCTTCAAAAAAATTTGGTCTTGTACAAACCATTTCATACATCAAACTTCCAACAACATTAGCATAAGTTACTCTCATCATATCCTCCACCTCACTAGGATATTTCAAATAATATGAAATTAATAATTGTGTTCCCATCAAAATAGGAGCACACAATGGTCTATAATCTACCATGTTGAATCTCTCCAACACAAAATTCACACACTTACTCTATCCTAACCAAAATATATGCTTTCCCTATCTCTTCTAATTTTCATACCTATAATGTACCTTGTTGCGCCTTAATCCTTCATTTCAAACTATGTTGAAAGTTAAGACTTCAAATTAGAAATTAATTATTTACCATTCCCAATGAACGACATATCATCAACATACAAGTAATAATGAGAATGAAACCATCAACAATTATGAAATAAAAACAATGATCTAATTTCAATCTCAAAAATCTCAAGCTCAACACAAAGGAATCAAACTTCCGGTACCACATCCTAGGTGACTATTTCAAACCATACAAAGACTTCTTCAATTTGCAAATAAAATTTTTGATACCTTTCACAATGTAATGATTTGGCTATGGCATAAATATTTCTTCCTCTAAATCACCATGAAGGAAAGTTATCTTCACATCTATCTATTTAATCTCTAAATCATATGCACTAGCTAGTGATTGAAAATCTAGTGGATTTTAGCTTTCCAACAAGAGAAAAACTCTCACTATAATCAATTCCATCAACCTGGGAATAACCCTTCTTGACCAACCTTTCCTTATATCTCTCAACACTACTATCTAAACCAAAAAAAATCTTGAACAACCATTTACAACCAACGAGTTTACATCCATCAGGAAAAGGCACCAAATTTGAAGTGTCATTTCTTTTTAATGTAGCCATCTCTTCATCCATGGCCTTTATACAAGAATATGCATCACTCATACCCATAGCCTCCCTTATGGTCCTAGGATAATTAGTGTTAGAAATCAAAGAAAAAATACAACTAGAATCATGCAATGAATATCCAAACCTATTAGTTTGTTGCCTTATCTGTGTAGACCTCCTCAAAGGTCAAGGTTGAGGTTCTTTATCTTCTTTTGAACTTTCAAATTATCCCGAGCTCTCCTCATCATCAAGTCCATCAACATTTTTTTCTCTTCTTTCTTAAGGGTAGGAGGAAGATGAACTACATCCTCTTTCTTTTCTTCCTTCTCTAGTTGTACAACAATTGTAGGAGTAACAAGTTCCTTAGAAATCATATTTCTACTATACAAAACCCTTTCGGCCATAGGATTTCAAAGCCTGTACCCTTTCACATCGATGTTATAACCAATGAAGATAATCTTTAATACCTTGTTCTCCAACGTAAACCTCTTCTCCTTGGGCACATGAGCATATGCCTCACAACCAAATACTCAAATATGTCTCAACAAAGGATTTTTACCATACCATACCTCCATGGGTGTCTTATCCACAAGCGTTGAAGTAGGAGACTTTTTAATATAGTAGCGAGTAGTGGCAACAACTTCAGCCCAAAAATTTTGTATCAAGCTAACTCCACTAAGCATACTTCTATCCCTCTCCATCAACAAGTTGTTCATTCTTTCTGCAACTCCATTATGTTGAGGGTGTAGGGAGTTGTCTTATAACTTTCAATCCCATGTTCTTTATAGAACCTATTGAGATATTTTGAATAAAACTCCCTATCATTGTTAGTCCTCAAACATTTGATCTTTCTATCCTTTTGATTCTCTACAAGATCCTTCAACTCTTTGAATCTATTACAAACTTCATATTTTCTTCTAAGGAAATAAACTCATATCCTTCTACCATAGTCATCAATGAATGAAACAAAATAAATAAATTTTACAATTGAAGGATTATTAATAGGACCAAACACATCAGAATGAATCAAGTCTGACACCTCAAAATATTTTTGAGAACTAGATTTAAAATGAACATGATTTTTCTTTCCATAAATGCAATGTTCACAAAAATTAAACTCAAGATTACAATCATTCATCACCTTAACAAGATTTTTATTTCTCAGGTTCTAAGACCCTTCTCACTAATGTGGCCAAGCCTTTGGGGTCATAAAATTTTTATCTACTAGAAGTTTTATTTCCATAGAATGAGCACCCTTGGGTATCTATAGCATGACCATCAAAAATAGATGCAATAGTCCTCTTTGCTACTGGTTTTGAAGGTGAGGATGAAGATTTTGAAGATATCTTCTTCATAAAAAAAGAACTATTGCATTGCATAGTGCATGCATCAAATTGAAAAAGAGTGCCAATGCGAACACCCTTATCCAACACCATAGCTCCTCTTATCATCATGTATCAATCATTCAAGAAAACTACTTGCAAACCCACATCATTCAATTTACTTACAAATAACAAGTTTTGTGTCAAACAAGGGATATGCAATACACCATTGATCCCCTTCACTCTACCATCAAGGAATCAAATCAAAACTCTTTTAAAACCAATAATCTTTAGGTGATATTCATCACCTAGGTACACCTTCCCACCATCAAACTCTTCGTACTTTGAAAGCTAACCCCTATGCGATGTCTTGGGGAATGATGCGCCAATCAATTAGCCACACATCTTCTAATGCATGTGTTTCTAAGGCAACAAAAATGCTTCACCGTCATCTTGAGAAGACTTGTCTAAATCAAAATCATTATTTTCTTCTTCTTTTTCTCCTCTTTTCACTCCTTGTGTAAGTGACTAAGTTTGTTGCAATTCCAACCCAAAGCCTTGGAATTTCCAAGAGACTTAGATCTCCCACAGGATTTGGATCTTCCTTTGTTTTCTTTCTTCTTATCCCTTTTCTTTCATTTCTCCTTGAATCTACCACAAACTACAAGAACCTCCTTAGCTGATTCAGATGATTTTATTTGCATCTCCTCAGACAATAGAGATGCAACCACATTGTCCATCTTGAAAATAGTAGTGGTACTTCCAATGTCAACAAGGTGGTCCCAAAAATTTGGTAGTGAACACAATGATGTCATATAATGATCTTCCTCCTCCATATTTACACCAATAGAGGACAACTAGGCAACAAGCATATTAAATGAATTCAGGTGACCCCCAACAAATATTCCATCCTTAGAGAGTATAACTTATTTCTCAAGAATAACTTATTTACCAAGGATTTAGCCTGATAAATTTCTCCAAGTTTCCTCCACAAAAGTGCAGTTGTTTTCTCTTTATGAACATTAAATAAGATAGAGTCATCCAAACAAAGTCTTATGAGACCCTTAGCTTTTTGATCCATTTGATCTTGGTCTTCTTGTTTCATTCCCGTTGGCATGGAACTTGATACCATGAGCCATAAATCTTTATCTACCAATAATTCATCCATATAAAGTTTCCATAAGTCAATGTTACCTCCATTAAAATTCTCAAATTCAAACCTCCTAGATGCACTGATCATATCTCATGCAACAAAGATTGCAAACCCACTACACAAGCTTCCACTCAAATGAAGATCAAAAGAAAAAAACCCTCTATCCAAGAACTAGAATCAAAGGTGATCAAGCTCTAATACCAACTAAAAGGAAACAAGGTATGCAAAAATGATTCTCACCACTCATCTAAGAGGAGAGATGCATAGTTTTAATTAGTTTACAATTACAATGAAATGTACAATAGGAATATTATTAAAATAATCACATGCAAGTATAAGAAGCTCATTATTAGGATAGGTGACATTATAATTTCTATCCTAAGTTGATTTATGTGTCTCCACACTATTTGGAAAGTGTCCTAGGGGACATGAGAGACAAAATAATTACTATTTATTTTCCTATGAAAAATTGTAATTGCATTCAAAGAGGTGGACCCATTACGGTGGTGGTTATAGAGCATCCCAAGAGAATATTCCTCTTGGGTGTCCAAATTTTCTAGGTTGGAACCACTTGAGTGTGCACGTCCTTACATGTTATTTGCATGGTTGGGTGCCCACATTTGCATGTTGGTGCATATTCATGCATGTTGCCATCAGAGTTGTTGGACAATTATGGAGAAATCGGGTTTGACTAATTTTGATTGGTTGTGGATTAGGCGCCCATGTGAAGGCCATGTAATAATTTCATATTTTATTCCATGTTTATGGGATATCCATTCATGGGGGTGTGGATTTTTCTAGCTGATTTTTCTTGTTGTTTTGGGATACCATTTGTGGTATTTTTTTTATTTTTATTTTTTTTAAAAGGTGCAATGCACCCATAATATTAGGGGTAAACACTTTTTTTTTACCGGAGCTATGAACCGGATACAACAAACCACAAGAAACAACCAAACCCGTGAGCACAAAGGCCCAGCGAAGGCACAAGGCCTGCGAGCACTTTGGCCCAGCGAGGGTTTGAACCCTGGTGGCCGTCACTACAACCAAGCGACTTGACCACCGAACCATGCCCTTATCGGCCGATACCATTTGTGGTATTCTCTCCCACAAACTTCTATATATTGGATCCTTGAGATGGTGATTTAGTATGAGTTCTTTGCAGGTTGTCAGAGCAATGAAGTGTTGTTGGATTATAGAGAGGATTGTTTTATTGATGTACTTTGAAGATTAATACAAACATTAGATCTCTTTGGGTGTGGATTTTTTTTCCCGCAAGGTTTTCTCCACTTATATCTTGTGCCACTTGTGTTGATGACTTGTGGTAGTGCATATTTTTCTTTCATTATTGCAACTGTAAATCACTTTATCATTTTATGGTAATCTTGTAAACATAATTTCAGATTTCCAATCACTTTGATAAGTTCATATTGATGCAAGTTATACCTTTATTACCAACATTTTTTATCATATATAACAAATTTTTTAAGAGATGGATGCCTTTCTTTTGAGTGTTGAAGGTTTTTTTGTTGTAGCAGGAGCTTCTACATTGTGGGTTTTATAGATTTGTGAAGAAGATTGTAAACCATGGCTTCTACCTCACACCTAGATATTGAGAATTTCAATGGAACTAGTTATGATATGTGGAAATTGAAGATGGAGGATCTCCTGGAAGAGAGAGATCAGTGGTTGGCAGTTTTGAATGAAAATAAACTAAAATCAACATTTGATAAAGATTGGAAGAAAATAGACAAGAAGGCACGATGAACCATTTGGTTGTGTCTTGTATATTATGTCCTCTTGAATGTTTTAGAAGAATCTACTGCATATAATTTGAAAATGAAGGATGGTGATTCAATTGAAAAATGTTTAAATGATTTTAATATGATTATAAGTCAACTTGCATCTATAGATGTTAAGTTAGAAGAAGAAGAAGATAAATGTATTTTGTTGCTTTACTCTTTACCCAAATCTTTGGAAAATATAATTGTTTTCATAAGTGGTGGTGGTATAGAACTAAAGATGGATAGTCTTATTTCTATAATTCTTTCATAGGAGATGAGGTGAAATTCCATGAATGTTGGCTCCTAAGATACCTTGCATGTGTGAGGAAGGTCAAAGAAAAAGGAAGGCCTAAAGGGGACAAGAAGAGAGACAAATCTAAAGGACATTCTAAAACCCCCAGGAAGAGTAGAGTAAAGTGTTTGAATTGTGGTAAGAGAGGGCATGTGAAGGAGTATAGGAACAAGAAAAAGAGTTTGGATGCTTCCATATAAAATTCTTCAAAAGATGGTGATTATGAGGCTTTGTTTATTTCTACTAACACTATTAGTGATGGTGCTTGGCTTATTGATTCAAGTTGCTCCTACCATATGACTCCTCATAAGGACTGGTTTAATTCATATTCAACTTATGATGGGGGAGAATTTTTCCTTGGTGATAACAACATGAAGAAGATTGTTGGTAAGGGAAATGTAAAGTTGTGTTTCAATGATGGAAGGGTTAAAGCTCTTTATCATGTTTTACATATTCTAAGAATTGAGAGAAATTTACTTTCAATACCCAAGTTGAATGATTCTAGAATACATGTGAAATTTGACAAGTTTAGTTGCAAGTTGGTAAGAGGGAGTTTAGTGATAGTTAAGGGATCTCAGATTGGGACTTTGTTTAGGCTTAATGCATCTACTTTTTGTAATTTCTCCAATGTAATTGGCACTGAAAATGCATGTATGTTGTGGCACCATAGATTGGGTCACATTAGTGAAAAAGGTCTTAAGATTATTTTGAATAGAAGGTTGGTTGGCAGTCTTTCTAATTATTCTATTGGTAAAAATGATTTTTGTGAGGATTATGTGTTTGGTAAATAGAATAGATCATCATTTCCTAATGGGACTAATAAAGCTAAGATATTATTAGAGATCATTCAGATGTGTTTGGACCAATGGATGTTGAATCTTTTGAAAAAACTTGATATTATGTTACTTTCATTGATGATGTGTCAAGATACACCTGGATTTATTTTATGCATGTAAAATCTGAAATTTTCACTAAGTTTAAAGAATTTAAAGCCTTAGTTGAGAAGAAAACAGATTATAATATAAGGGTGTTGAGATCTAACAATGGAAGTGAATATTGTTCTAGGGAATTCGATGAGTTTTGTAAGCATGCAGGTATTGTTCAAAAAAATACTACTTCTTACACTCCCCAACAAAATGGGGTAGCAAAAAGAATGAACTAAGCCTTGATGGAAAGAGCTATAAGTACTACATGTTGAGTGGTGCTAAGCTTGATAGATTATTTTGGCCAAAAGCTATAAGTACTACATGTTATTTGGTTAATAGATCTCCTTCAACTTTTGTTGATAAAACTCCTTATGAAGTGTGAATAGATAGAAATCCTTTTGCTTCACATTTAAATGTCTTTGGTTGTGATTCTTTTTTTCATGTGCCTCAAGAGAATAATTTTAAGTTAGATCCAAAATCAAATAAATGCATCTTTGTTGGTTATTGTGAGAATGTAAAAGGTTATAAGCTTTGGAATCTACTAACCCATAAAATGGTTTTCTCTAGAGATGTAATTTTGAAGGAGTTTAGAGCTTATTTAGGTGAAGAACAACCAAATGAGAAAGATAAGACAAAAACAATACACTTTGAGATAAAGATTGAAAAGCAGGAAGATGCACATGTAGAAAAACAACCAAATGGATTAGAGCATAGAGAAGAAGAAGAAGAGGGTTGAAAGAGTTTAAATGATGTGTCAGATGAGTGTGTAGAAGAAGAAGAGAAGCAAGAACCCCTTACTCCTTCCATGAGAAGATCCATAAGGAAACAAAATCCAGTTTATAGGTATAGCCCATCTAATTTCAGTTGTGTATTGACTTTGTTGAGTATTGACAACGAACATAGATCCTATAGGGAGGATCTTTCTTCATAAGAGAGTGAGTCTTGGATACAAGCCATGTAGGAGAAGATGATGGATTTGGATAGTTGTGATCCTTGGGATCTTAGGAGTTTTCCCAAAGGAAGTAATCACATTGGATCCAAGTGGGTATTTAAAAATAAATTTGGAGCAGATGATCGATTAGATAAATACAAGGCCAGATTGGTGGCCAAGGGCTACTCCTAGAGAGGGAGTTGATTTCGGTGAAATTTTCTCTCTTGTTGCTAATTTAAATTATATTAGATTCCTATTATCTATTGCTACTGTTTATGACTTTGAAATAGAGCAAATGGATGTTAAAACTACTTCCTTGCATGGGGATCTTGAGGAAGAGATTTATATGCGATAGCCCGATGGTTTTGTTGTGAAAGGAAAAGAACACTTGGTTTACAGCTTAAAGAGATCTTTATATGGTTTGAAACAGTCACCCAGTATCTAGTACTAGAATTTTGGTGCCTTTGTATTGAATTTGGGTTTTGTTAGAAGTGTGGAGGATCATTGTGTTTATATTAAGGTTATTGATGATCAGATCCTAATCATTATCTTGTATTTTGATGACATGTTGAAACATAGAAAAATGGGGTCATGAAAGGGGATTCACCAAAATGATAACAAATAACCCTCTTTTCCACTATTTCATTCAAGAAATGAGATCCAAACAATGAAATTACAACAACCAAAAGGTGAGTCAAATCAAGGTATGAATCTACAAATTTCTCTTTTATGCTAGGACAGGGGTATGATTCAAACAACACTTTGGGGAGAAAGCTTAAAACTATCAAATAAACTCCAAAATGAAAATTATAAAGTGCAAATGAAATATTGTACTCAGAACTAATGGAACCAACAATCAAAAGGAAGATCTGAGAAAGGGAAGATGATGTGTACCAGACACTAAAATTGCCTTTTTGAAGCTCATTGAGGACTCATTCACCCTATGGAAAATGGATCCTGGCTAGGGCTCTATAAAAATTCCTTTCTAGGTTCTCTACTCCTGTGTTTGCACTCCCAAATTCCTGAGTTTCATAGTTGGATAGCCATAAATAAATCCTGTAGAAGAGTTTCCATGAAATGACAACTTTCCTTGCAACTTTGACAACTTTGCAACTTTCTTCAATTTTTCTCTTCAGAGGATCTTCCACCTAGAACCTACAAACACAAACACAAGAGATTTTTTTTTTTTTTGGTGATAAGGGGTTTGCCTTGGTCAAACCTTGTTTGAGTATTTAAACTTTGAAATGAAATCAAATAGCATGAAGGAAATGATGAATGAACAATGCAACGTCACAACTCACCAAACCCTTGATTAAACCTTGGAATGCAAATATGTATCTAGCATGGTGTGGCCTTAATGGATGTGGATCTTGATCTTGAAACTTGATTTGAAAGTATGCCTTTGAATGCTTGAATGGATCATGAACTCTACATCACCATATCAGCTCAAACAACATGCATGACTTTGACATGATAATGAATCTTGATTGTTGCAATAAATCTACTCTTGAATGCCTTGAAAATGCTCTTGAATGCTCTTGAAAATACTAAGTGCTTATGAAAATCCTCTAGGTGCTAGCTTGAAAATATTATATGAAGCTTAGTGAAATAAACTTATATTAATATGTAACCTTAATATCCCAAAATTCAAATATCGCAAGCTGACATCTGAATATGAATTTGAAATCATTAAAATGCCACCAAAAACATACCAAAAGGGGGGGTCCTAGGTCTAAGTGAGGACACAAATTCTTCAAGGATGAGTGTTATGTTTAGGCATTAATAAATGTTGGGTTTCCTCTTTGGAAAATGAAATTAATTAGGCTTGGATTTGAATTAAAGGGGCCAATTAAGGGAAATTAATTAATGAGGCCCTAGATAAGTGTGAAAGTGTAAAAGTACACCTTACAAAACTATAAATAAGGCACAATTAAATCCATTTTAATTAATAGGGCCCTAAACTTAATTTGAATATGTAAAATACATATTACAACACTAAATTGAGGCATAATTGAGTTTATTTTAATTAATTCCAAATTAAATGTGAAAAAGGGATACTTTTTCCTACACTACATTTAGTGCCCACTGTAGTGAGGGGATGACCCCATGTAAAACTCTCACTAAAGTATAAATTCAAGACATATGTATGAAAAAATGACAAAGATACTCAATCATACAACATCAAAGACCAAGAAGATCAAGCCTCAACTATCCCTTGTAGAGCATAACACATCTAAGCTTTTTTTCGTGTGCTCACTTCAAGGTAGTGGAACCTCAGGTTGTCCACTAGATGATCCCCCCCAATGGGTGGAAAATTATATAGAAGTTGTACATCTAACAACTTCAATAAGGTGTCACAAGATAAGGTTTCACAATTCATATGGCTTAACAAGTTGAGTTATGCTAAGCACCTATGAACAGAGCAAGGCTCCACTGGAAAGAAAGGAGTGTTATTCTTGGTGGCCTTGAAGAGGGTTTTGGGCTCCATAGGGATTAACAAGCTATGTTATGCTGAGAAACTATGAACAAGGTAAGGCTCAATTGGAAATCAAGGTGTGTTATACTTGGTGGCCTTGAAGAGGGTTTCAGGCTTCACAAGGTTAACAAGTTGTATTATGCTAAACACTTATGAGCAATCATGCAAGTAAAAGTTTTTTTTTTTGTTTTTTTTGTTCAAAGGGATTTTGCTTACTTCATGTAAGGTACTATTCTTAGGGAAAATCATGCCTAATTTCTCCAAGAGAGGACAATTCAAGAGTAATAGATTCACTCTCTTAGGGAATCTAGTGTGTCGCATCACCACTAAGAGGAAAAATGTACACTAAGAAATATTGCACTCTTGGAGGACATCAAACCCAATGACACCACCAAGAAAAGGATGCATCATAGGAAGAAATAAAGTTGCACCATGAAACATGAGAATGTTGAAAGATATTGTCAATGTATTCCCCCACTTTAAAGAAAATTTTGCACGATTTTTGTGAGCAAATGCTTTAAAGTAGCCAATGTTCAATCCTAAGACATGAGAGCTTACTCAGAAATCCCTATGCCAATTCATGTGTTCCTGAAATGAAGCTATATCATGAAAAATGAAGGAGGCATTTCCCCCAAAAACACATAAGGGATCTACGGATTCAAGGTTAGTATATCTTTGCTACAATGTTGTTATAGAGCTCAAAAATGTCATCATTCCCAAATACTCATAGAATTGGAATAATGACACAAAGATTGAAAACAAAGAAAATATTTTGGGTCAATATGGAAGAGACCTAAATGTCTTAGTGCCTTGCATCATCCCCAAAAGGAAATCACAAGATAAGCGAAAAGGTAAAATGTTTACAACATATAGAAGAATGTAGGTACAAAAAGAGGAATGCACAAAAAGAGAAAGATACATCAAACAAAATAGTACAAGGGAACCACATTACACACATGAAACCACACAAAGAACATGAAAAATAAAACCATGCAAAAGAATAGTAAGGCACATGCGAGTCAACCTATAGCAAGTCATCTGCATACCAATCTTGATCAGTATATACGGAAGGTAGGCAACTAGCCAAAGGGACAACATCAAGTGCCAAACGAGGACAAGCACCAAGCTCAACACTCTTTTTAGGAGAATTGCTATTTAGGCTCATGGAGGAGGAGATCAATAAATTCAACTCATTATGCACTTGTTCATCAATCTTTGCAATGTCAATATCATCATCTAAATTAATTACAACAAGAGGTCGAAAGATAATGCCCCTAGAAGGTTCTTGTTTACATTGCAGTGAAGGCATATAATCATCATGCATTGCGTCAGGCCAATTTGGATTTTGATTTTCTATGTTGCTCTTTTCTTCTTTAGTTTGTAACATATGAGCAATAACACGACGTCTATGCCTACGCTCTCTAGCATTTTAGTTTATTTTCATTCTATTTTCAATTTGTGATTGTGTAGGAGCAAGTTTGTCAATTATAGGTTTCTTTTCTTCCCTTAGGGGAGGAACAGAAGGAACCATGGGAGTTTTTTCAACCACTTTCTCTTTAGCTTTGTAAATTTGTTTGATTGTCTATGGTCTCTTATATGAAATGGGTGAAGGATTTGTAATAGGTTGCTCCTAGATATTTGAAAGGGATTTTGATTCAGTCATTGTTAAGTTAAGGATAGGAGGTTGAATCATGGGTTGAGTCATATTTCTAAGGGATAATTCTACTATATGCTTTTACTTAAAATTTTGATAGGATTTGAAAAAGAATTCTTTACGGGGTCTAATAGGTTCAATAGGCTCAGGCCAAAATAAATCCAATGAGAATTTCCCACAAGAACTCATTTCCAAAGGAAAACTTCAAACATTTCCAAAGGGAAACTTCAAACATTTATGCACAACCGACAGGATGAAATTCATGAGGTGAAGAAATGGATAACCTTACTTCACACAAAACTGATCTGACATCGAGATGATGGTGAATGAGACATTTAATGATTTCGGTCCAGCATTTAGAGAGAGATTTATCGAGCCAATTGTAGGGAAATAAAAACCATTATGTGTTTTGATCCATTCTTTCAGTCTTTCATATGTATCTTGATCATTCATGCACAAATAGGAATTCTTCAGTGATCACATTCTCATCATAGATAGGATCAATTAATATTCCATTAGTAGGTTTGTCATTGATTCTTCTAGCTATGTAAAGAGGACCATCAGGTGCATGTTTTATTATGTCATTTTGTGAGAAATCAATATCAAGGGGCATTTTGGTTTGGACCTTGCGAGGTTTTGCGTCAATAAATGCCACTACTTTATCCATTTGGTACTCATTGTCATCTTTTGTCTTTTCATCATCTATGTCAACATTCATCACATCATTATTTGTTTCACTAGCTTTGACAAATGAAATATTATGTTTCAGCATGGGATTGGTAAAGATTTGTAAGTTTTGATTAGGAGAAGCTACAAACTTATTACCTTGATCATTCACACCTCCAATTTGAAGTTGATTAGAATCAATGAGGTCTTACACAATTTTTTTAAGAGGCTTACAATGTTTTGCATCATGTCCATTTTGTTGGTGGAAATGAAAATAAGCATTTGATCTATAGTTTGAGGGTAATGGTTTATTAGGATCAGGAGCTCTAACAGCAGGTAAGGAAATCATATTCTTGTTCAAGAGCTACAGCATGATATTATGAAGGGTATCGAGTAGAGGGGTAAATCGTCTTTTCTTATCCCCAAAGGAAAAAGGATTTGTCATTTTTATAGCAGCCACTTGGTTATCATCTTGTTCATTTGGTTGAGGGGAATTAAGTTGTAAAAAGCCCCTATTCTATTTCTTGAAAGGTTGGTAACTATTTTGAGGTGCAGATTTAGACGTTTCAAGATGGCTAGGGGGATTTTTCACATCATGACTATAAGCTGAATTTTGATAATCACGAAGGGCTATACATACATGTGTGAAGGATGTGGATTTCAACATCTCAAGTTTGGTTTGGATTTTGTTTTGTAAATTTGCAATAAACATTCTAGTGAAACCCCTAAAAAAAAATTGTGTTCCATTGATATTATTATTGAATTTGGCTATCTTTCCTAGTTTGGAATGATTCTTATGGCTTAGGGCTTCGATTTTACCCTTGTTCTAGGGTTTTCTTTGTTACCTTAATCTTTCAAAAATCCCTAAGTGTTGAACCTTTACATATGGGTTCTATTTTGTTGTTGACTGGAAATCACCCATTCCTTATTTCCTAAGTTGCCACTTGATCCATTAAATCCATCTGGTTATCGGCCTCTTGAGCCTAGTATTCTTGGTCGTCACCTGTTGAGTCATTATAGATCTTGTTCTATATTATGTGAGTCATAAATCTTTTAATATTCTCCCTTTTCCTAAGTCTGAGTTAATATTTGTCTAAAGTCTTTTATATTATAAGCCTAGGAAAGCGACCCCATTTTAAGTCATGTAATAAGTGCACATGCTTATAAAAACCCTTAACAATGTTGGGCAGGTCCCACAAAACGCACCCTATTGGTTGCCCACTAGCCCGTGGGATTAAAATAATAAAATCGAAAAGCCAAAGGGATGGTGGGTAGGTGACACCTGTCCACCCTTTTGGCAAGCTCTACCATTGATCAAAGGCATCAATGGCTAGTGGTCATCAAATCAATGAATAAGATGTGTTCTAACAAATAAATCTCGATCGTTCCTTGCTAGCCTATGGGGGACTCACTATCAAATATGGGTTTATGGAGGGATAGCAGGAAAGGAGCCACATGGCACCATCACCACCGCCCACTACACTATTGAAGGCACAAAAATATTTAATAAATTATTTCTCAGTAACTTTGGGAGGTTAAAAAGCATGCTACTAAAATGATCAATATGCACGTGCAAAATTTCCCATCAAGATGTTTTAATCTCAACCATCTATTGCTAAAGGACGATGTCTATTATGATTGCTAGCCTAGCAATTAAAGATGCATGTTGACGGTTGTCGGGTTGATTTGGGTCATTGCCCACTAGCCCATGACCGTATATCTAAAATGTGCAAATCTCAAAGGGCTAGTGGGCTACTAGCACGTGGATTTTCTATCGGCTTGTAAAGCACGGTGGGGCCATGTGTTGATGAAGGAGGTGTACACTTGGCGGAAAAAAAAGACGATGGATGTTGAGTTAGCTAAAAACAAAATATTCAAACTTTGTTGACTCCATTCGAGTCGCACACTAGTCCACATCAAGATCGAATCAATGGCAGAAATTCATATGGGATTTGATTGGCCAACAAAGGAGGAGTTTGCATTGTGGAAGTCCAACTATATTGACATATTGGACATTTAAGTTGTTGCAGGTTGTAAGGGGTGACTACAATTTTGGTTAAAGGTCTGCAATAATGAAGTTTAGTAAGGAAAGTGCAATACATGGCCTAGAACTAGTACAGATTAGGCCTTGGATATGTCAATGTTCAAATATTGCACTTTCTCAGTTTTAAATGTGGTGACAAGGATTGCAGACGTGTAATTACTTTGGTGTATTCTCTTTTCACTTTATGCTTTTCTTCTACAAATTTTGGAGCACGTGGAATAAGTTCTTAGCTCGTGGAAAGGATTATTTTGCACTAACTAAAGGAGCCTTTTGGAAGGCGAGAGAATCTTCATCATCAAATGGAAATGGCTTTTTGTCTTATATGAAATTCTCCCTTGTATTTGGGAAAATATAACTGCCTTTTGATGTAATTTTCAAATGAGCATTGGACATGTGTACATTATGGCCCGAAGCTTGTTTTCTCCTTCATTTCTATAAGAAGGAATTCACAACCAAATGTACATGGTTGTTGATTAATCATAGAGTAAATTTTGTAATGAGAAATACAAAGAACAGTTTAGAGTTTTGTCTTAGGTGGGTATGTGCAGGATCATGGTATGCCAAACAAGCCCTTAAGTGGCAATAAAAATTCAAAACAATTAGAGTTAGGCAACTTGAAGTAAAAATTTGAATAAGTTATCTATATTATTTCAAAAACATGTAAGAATAGATTCTGTGGGAAATTGAATGTAGTTTCTAAACTACTAGGTTTATTTTTTTTAAAACAAAATCTGTTTGGTGAAAATTTAAAATTTCAATGCAGTATTACTTAAATTTCAGGAAAAAATTAAGAAGTAGGTGTCTGTCTGACCACCCTAACCATAATAAAATGATAATATTTTTTATGAGATTTTAGATGTAAGTAGAGGACTCATGTCCGGATGTGACGCATTTTTTTTTGTAATTTTTTTCTAAGTAAATAATTAATTATGAATTTTTTATTACAAATTTTTAAAAATATAAAAACT
>VDFB02058242.1:324391699-324599247 GCA_007258455.2 Sequoia sempervirens
AGAGAGAAGAAGAGGAGGGGAGAGGGAGATATATAAATAGAGGATGATATAGAGAGATAGAGAGGGATAGGAAAAGAGATAGGGAGATATATGTAGAGAAGGATATGGATAGAAGGAGATAAAGAGACGAGTGAGAGGGAGATCGTGTGAGAAATAAAGATAAAGATATAGAGTAAATGAGATGGAGGGAGAGATGAAGTGAATAAGATAGAGAATGATGAAAGGGGAGAGAGGGAAAGGATATATATGTGTAGGGATAAAGATAGAGAAATAGATGCAAATAGATATAAATAGAAAGAGATAAAGAGAGGAGTGAGAGATATATAGAGATAGATGTAATGAGGTATAGATAGAGAGGGGGAGGGAGAGATAGGGAGATAGATATAGAGGGGGCAAGAGTGAGAGAGAAATAAGGTGATAGAGACAAGTAATAGAGAGGTAGAGATAGGTGAAAAGATAAAGAGATAGAGATAGAGGTAGGGAAGGAGAAAGAGGGAGTTTGTGTATATGAGTGAGAGAGAGATAGGGAGAGGGATATATATTTAAAAATAGATAGATCTAGGTAGGGAGAGGGGGGAGATAAATAGATATAGGAGAGAAAAGTAGAGAAAAATAGAAAGAGGGAGTGACAAGGAGAGAGTAAGAGATAGGGATAGAGATAGATATAACTAGGAAAATATAGAAGTAGTGTCGATAAGATAGATGAACATATAGAGAGGGAGTGATGGAATGAGAGAGAAAGAGGGAGAGCTTGGATAAATAGATATAGAAAGAGGAGACATGAGAGGGAAGATGGAGAGATAGAAAATAAAGATATAGGAAGAGATATAGAGAGAGGTAGGAGAGGAATATATAGAGAGGGTTAGAGGAGATACATGTGGTGATAAAGAGAGAAGCAATAGAGAAGGGGTAGAGGTAGAGATACATATGAGTGAGAGGAAAGAGGAGGCAGCTATGACACACATGTTAAAATAGTTACATTTATATAATAATTATTGGGACAATGAGGGTACAAATTATTAAATATATATAATAATAATTATTATAGAAATTTTATTGAATTTATATTAGTTGATCTTAGATAATGTTATAATATTATTTAATTTAATGTAATTTTAAAAATAATTAAATTTATAGAAAACATATTTTCAATGATAATAACATTTAGCATATTTGTCTTATTAAATAACATATATTAATAATGTTGAGATATATTAATTTCAAGGGGTGAATTTTTGATTACTTTGTTTAACATGTTTATATTATATTTATATTACATTTGTTTTGTTTGTTTAACTTATTTATGTGTTTAATGATAAGGGGGGATGGATGCAATGGTTTTCAAAGAATGAATTTCCACCCAAATGATAGGGCTATGGTGATTAGATTTGTACAAGTTGAAACCCTAGAAGATCCTTGGCACTTACAATCATCATTGACCAACACACAATATTAATATTATTGTCATTTTGGATTCCTACAATTGATATCTCTTGACATTTTCTATAGACTATATGATAAGATAGATATGCTAGTATATTTATAATAAAATGTTACAGTTTAATAATAATTTAAAGTGTCATATGTACGGTTATATAAAAATATAGCAAGTCAACTTATATGGTCTATTAAATTTTAAAGTTGTAATATACGGTCTAAAATGCAAAAAAAGGTCAAATAGTCCGTCAAGTTCTAGTGCTTGTGCATTCACTCGATAGTTGAACGCTGATGCGCATCACATGATTGGTTATTTTTTAGATGAAAAGAATACATTTTATTTAATTATGGATAATCAAGTCACAACCATTGAACATTATATAAACAACTTCTATCACAACTACATGGGTCAATGAGTTTGAAAACTACGGTTGAATCTGATAGCAATATCATAACTTATCACAACTATTGAAACATGCTCAACTACCGACCTCTCCCCTAATTGAAGTCTCGATTCATGTTATTGAGGTATTATAATACTTCATATAAATTCCTCGATATAATTTCTCGACGTCATCTAAGCCATTGAGTCGCTGGGACAAGCCTCTGAAAAGAGGATATGGCAGTGCAGCAGCGGCAGGACGACGATGCCCGAGCACGAAATCTCTCTAAGCTAGAAGCCATTGTTTTAGAATCCTACATTTCTCCCTCCCAAGAAGAACAACTACGCCATCTTTCCGAATGGGCGCCTTTTGAATCGCAGAAAGAAAGCCCTTCCATTTTTCTGTCATCATCACCTCAAACAACGCCAACGTCCTCTCGCCTCTCTGCCCAAGATAAATTCACAGTGGGCTGTCATCCAACAATCATATGCACACCATCTGACATGCAAAACACAGATGGAAAAGAAGAGGAAGAGGAAGAGGCCCCTGCAAATGCTAACGAGGACGACGATAGTTTTGAAAACAAGTTTGAGAGCGACCGAGATATTTCCCTAAATACCCAGTCCCAAAATTTAATGATCAAATCCTTCGCCTTAGGTGGCCTTATTTTAAATGACCATTATACATCCCCAGTTAGGTTGGAGCTTCCCTTACCGGAATCTTCTTCTGTTTCTTCCAAGAGAGGCAATTCAAATTCAAACTCCAAGAAGAATATTAGCCCGAAGCCTGCTTCTTGTCGCCGGATTTTGGACAAGGAGGAGGAGGAGAAAACCCAAATGGAGACCACTCATAATGCCAAAACTCTTCCTGACATTGTTGAAGATAGCCCCGTCGATGTGCCCAAGCCTGCCACCCAATTGGGTGCTGCAACACGCATTGCCGCATTTGACAGCTCTCCAGCCCTAAATTTCAGTCCCTTTGGCACCCAGTTGCCCCCTAATCTCGATACCCAATGCCTTCAAGGTTACGGCCAAACTGATAGCGAAATGCCCTTTATTCATAACTTGGAAGAAGAGCAGGGAGACACTAGTGAGGGCGAGGAAAGCAGGGGACGCAGAGTTTTACCACCTTATTTCTCAACTTACTCTGTGCAGAGTAATACATCTACAGATTTGGAAAAGGATACCCAAATGGGACAGGAAAGGGATATCCAACGTATTCCGAAGCGGCGGCGCAAGGAGCCCAAGCTTTTTCCAGAGACTCTTATGGATGTCGTCATGCATTTTTCGAGAGAGCCTCCTGTGGGGTCCGAGGATGTTGATATTGTGGAAGCAGCTATTAAGGCTGGAATGACCTTCCCCCCACCACTTTCTAGGCACCGTTTTCAAGCATAGCCAATGTATAGTTACACATACAGATCAGACAAGGCTTCTTACGTTGTAAGTACTCTGAAATATCGAGCAATTCCATTCTAATTCTCTAAATTCTGTTTGTCAAAAAAATATATAATGTGTTCAATAAGAAACATCAGTCAACAATGAGGTGCCTTGAAGTTAGGATATTTAGTTTACATGTATATTTGTGAGTGCTACATACTTTGAGGTGCATGATCATTTTAGGATTCACATGCATTTCAAAAGTGGGAAAAAAATGTAATAGTCAAATTTAGATATTTAGTTTACATGCATATTTGTGAGTGCTACATACTTTGAGGTGCATGATCAGTTTAAGATTCACATGCACTTCTAAGTGGGAAAAAAATGTAATAGTGAAATTTAGATACCATGACATTTCCCATTTCATGATTTTCTTTCATTTGTTTGTGTTACAAAATCTATGAACGGACTTGTTAGAAATGGGGTTTTTAGTAGTTGCAGTCAGTTCATTTACGGAATACCTTTGGTGTTTTCTTTAACTTAAAAGATCATAACTTAAGAGCATTAATACATATTTGTTATTCAAATTGGAGCGGCAATGGCAACATAATGAGAAATATGGTAGGTGGAGGTTCTGGAAATGGCCTGTCAAGAACCTAACACATACATATATAGTGCACGTTCCTGAGGGAAAAACCTCACAACAGAGAAATAGGAAAAGAATGGCAAAATATTAAAAAATAGCCTTGAAATGACGCTAAATATTCTGTCACAGTTTCCGAAATTTTTATCTATCTTTACACCGTTTCAGCTCCAAAATATGCCACGGAAGGCCTAGAAATGGCTGTTTGGTAAACAAGACACTTTGTTAACTTTCTTACACGTGGGGCAACATCCTCAGCATTTCTTTCTTGAAGCATAGCTTATAGCAGTCAGTCAAAGAGGTTATGGAGTTATTTAGCTTGACCGATTGCTTATGTATTCACAATCTGCATATAGACAGCCAATCCAGAAAGGCATCAAGCTAATCATAAACTTATCTCACCATGCCAATTAACCTGACTATAGATAAATTAATGAGTGCAATGGCTATTTTACAACAGCTATTTAATTTTTATCCTATTTTGGATAAGGACTTCACACCCACATGATGCAGAGTTCATATTTAATCTAAGCCTTTTATAAACCAAAATCACTATAATAGGAGACAAAATCCTAAATTTGTGGCTGTTAAACAGCCCTATATTATTCATGCATTTCATCCCTCCAATCTTCAGACTGTTCTGAAAATGAACTGGTAATTGTAAAGAACTGGACCAAATTTTTTCCAATTCTTTAATGAACAATTCAGCTCAAGCACACAGTCACCCGTTAAGGTTAGCTCCAAAACCAAAACGATGCGGAAGGTAACTCTAACCAAGAATGTGCCTAGGAGAGGCGAGCATATGGTTAGAGGATCTTGTGCATGCAGTACTGGAAGTAAACAATGCTGAAAGAACTCAACGCCAAGAATGTGCTTCCAAACCCAAGGTGGGCAAGGAGCTACCATATGGCGGAGGTACTGAAAGAGATGATGCAATGCTGAAAAGTAAACTCAACACCAAGCATGTGCACTCCAAACCCAAGGTGGGAATGGTGCTATCATATGGTGGAGATTCTATTGATGACAATGCAGTGCTAAAGTAACTCAATCATCAAGCATGTGCACTCCAAGCTCGAGGCGAGCAAGGCGCTATCATATGATGATGAGGATCCAATGCAATACAATAAAGACTGAGCTAGGGCCAGTCTCTTCCACAGCCGTGGGAATACAATGTAACTTAGCAAGAAATAGAAAGGGCTGAACAGTACTACTGTAACAGCCTTACAATAAGAAGAGTTGCCTGCCAAGAACACTGAATTAGTGATATATCAATGCTGCGATGAAGTTTAATGTTTCTCCAATACTCAATATGACTCCAGGACTCAAACCCAATTCCTAAAGCAAACTCTAACAATCTGATATGACTGAACATAGACTGAAAATGCATAACCAACAACACTGTAACTCACTAAAATGCTCATAACTCTCTCTAGACTTGTCCAAATGACATGAAATCAGATGCAAATGAACACTATGAAGATGGCAACCAGATTCTAATCAAGAAATGGCTCTAAAACCTTGTAATTTTTTTCTTCTAAACATTTGCCAGGCAGACCAGAATGGTACAGCCTCTAGAAATGTTCTACCAACAAGATAAAATCAGATTCTTCATAGAAATGGTTTTAGCCAATACCCAGAACGAATATATTTTTATTTTTTGACTTATGAGCAAAAACAACATTCAGCAACTTGAAGTCAGCAACACCAAAACTTCACTAACATGCTCAAACTGGACTACGAATGCATAATAACTTCTACAATGCAATTTCTCACTACAAAAACTCACTCAACTACAAACTAACTCTCCACTAGTTGCTATCTTTCAAGCAAGAAGTCGAGCCAAGGCTAGGAGGCATTCATTCCTCGAAGCAATCCAAATACCATTCCGGCAGCATAACATTACTTGAAGTCATAAGATGATCCAATTGAAGAGCAGAGGCTTCCTTTTATAAGCTTGAGAGGAATCTTCTAGAAACATCCAAGAAAATGCCCTAATTTTCAAATTTGAATTAATCTCTTTTCCCTCCAAGGATGGCGTCCTTTTTCCTCAAAGCAACATTTGACTTTTTTTATTAATTTTAAAAAATCATCTTTTCTCTTAAGTTGGCGTCCCTTTTCCAAGCTTGATTTTGGCCTTTAGAAAATATTAAATAACCTCCTGATGAGGCATTCACCCATAAAGTCCCCTTTTTAAAACAACTTAAAGTTATACTGCTAGGCCAAGGGGTTAATGTTAAAATATAACATTATTTAAATCAAAATAACTTATCTCCAAAAATGCATCAAAAGGCCAAAAATAACAATACCAATGCTTGAAGAGGAAAGCCTGCTGAATTAATGCCAATTAAGATGCTGCCAAAAATAAATTTACTAAAATAGTAAATTCAAAAGTTGCTTGGATCAGCGTGCATGCAATGCCATTCGCGAAGCTTCAGAAAACCTAGAAAGAATCCAAGATCCAAACCCAAACTCCAATGTGCAAACCCCTGAATCTTCAAAAGAACCCACCAAGCAACGGAAACCCTAATTCTACCTCTGACTAGCCAACAACACACCGAGGATAGGCCATCAATCATTGAAAAGTGTAGTGCTAAAAATGGGGACATTCTGATGAATTCTATTACTTGCTTGCTTGCATTAACAAGAAGGAAAGATTACAATATATTGAAATTACAAAGCATTGTAGATATTAATGAATCTAACTACTTCAACTACCTACAGCTCTAGACATTTAAGATGTCTAACAACCTCTACCTACACACTACAGAAGACATTTAAGATGTCAACTAACTAATTACATTATTGACCATTAACAGTATAAAGAAATATTATTCTAACACCCTCCCTTAATGGTCAATCTATCAACAACACCAAGTTGCCCCCTGAATTTGACAAACTTATGCGGGCTCAGAGACTTGGTGAGAATATTGGCAGTCTGATCTGCTGTTGGAACATACTGCAGTTGAACTGATCCGTTTGCTACCAGCTTGCAGATGTAGTGACAATGAGCTTGACATGCTTGGTACGTTCATGGAAAACTAGATTTTTGGCCAATTTGAGCACCCCTTGATTATAAGTGTACAAGGGAGAAGGTCCTACTTGTGACATGTGCATGTCAGAAAGCATCCTGCGGAGCCAAACTGCCTCACATGCTGCCTTAATTGTTCCTCGATATTCAACTTTAGTTGAGGAAAGAGCCACTGCCTGTTGCTTCTTGCTGGTCCATGTTACAACACCTATACCCAAACTGAATACATACCCGGAAGTGGATTTTCTGTCATCCACTGAACCTGCCCAATCTAATTTTGTATAACCAATAAGCTTTGGATCCTTGCATTTGCCATATAGAATGCCAAAATCTAAAGTGCCCTTCACATATTTTAGCACTCGCTTCGCTGCAACCCAATGATCAACTTTTGGAGCTGTCATGAAGCGAGAAAAGTAGCTCATGGCAAAACTGAGATTAGGTCTAGTGGAGTGAGGTAGATGAGATTGCCCACTAGTTGCCTAAATGCTGTCTCATTTACTGTAGGTGAATCAGATTTGGCTGATAACTTCAGCCCCTTCTCCATAGGTGTGGAGGCGGTTTGCAATCCTGCATTCGAAATTTGTCAAGCAGACTTCGGGCATATTTAGACTGAGAGATAAAAATGCTACTAGCGGTTTGCCAAACCTCAATACCCAAACAACAATGGAGAAGCCCCAAATCTGTCATGTCAAAAGCTTGACACAAATCTTGTTTGATTGCTGCAATCAATTGTGTTGAACTGCCAGTAATGATCAAGTCATCAACATAGACAACAAGAAACAAGATATCGTCACCAGAGTGCTTGACATACAAATTAGAGTCAAAAGGGCTGCGTTGAAAACCATGATCAACCAAGTACTAATCAATCTTGATGTACCATGCACGGGGAGCCTGTTTCAATCCATAGAGTGCCTTGACCAGTCTACAAACTTGATGTTCTTTTCCGGCAACCTTGAAACTAAGAGGCTGCATCATGTAGACTTCTTTCTGTAACTCACCATTGAGGAAGGCACTCTTGACATCCATTTGATGAACCGTCCATCCAAACTGAGCGGCAATAGCGAGAAGAAGATGAATTGTGCTCATCTTGGTAGTAGGAGCAAAAGTCTCCTCATAGTCAATGCCCTCCCGCTGTGTGAATCTTCGAGCAACTAATTTGGCATTGTATTTATCTAGAGTACCATCTGCATGATACTTGACCTTATAAACCCATTTGCAGTTGATAGGTTTCTTCCTAGGAGGAAGATCAGAAAGAACCCAAGTGTGATTCTTCAGAAGATACGGTATTCTGTCTCCATAGCCTTTTCCCACTCTGGAATTTCTTTAGCCTTTGAATATGTTTGAGGCTCATAGATGCTGTGGATGTTGGCCATAAGAGCAAAAATTACTGTGTGTTGCTGCTTGCTCTTTCTGCGAGCTGATTTGCCCTCGATGAGTTCATCATCATGAAGATCTCCAATAGTCTTGATCCACCACTTAGGCCGGATAGTAGAAGTACCAACATCTAGAATAGAAGAAACAACATCTCTTGGGATTTTTAGAACAAAGTCATTTGGATGTGAATCCTAAGGAAAATCAGGTGGTGCTAGATCATGACTTGTAGACTCCTCATCTTCAAAGTCAAAATGCTCTGAAGCCCTCCCATCAGGGGAACCGAGAGGAAGACGAACAACCTCATCAGAAACCTTCTTAGGGTGATCCTCATGATTGGTAGTAGGAAGAAATGGACCAGTAGTCTCATCAATCACAACATCACGACTAAATATGAGATGATCTGTCTCCGCATCAATCAACCTGTATGCCTTGTGATTGTTGCTATAACCAGTAAACATAAGTTGTTGACTCTTGGAGTCTAGCTTGGCACGCTTGGCTTCTGGAATCCATACATGAGCTGTAGAACCAAAGAATTTCAGATGGCCCACCTTAGGCTTATGTCCTGACCAGGCTTCTTTAGGAGTAATCTTCTTAACGGCCTGTGTAGGGGACCGATTCAGGAGGTAGACTGCAATGTAGACTACTTTAGCCCAGTATTTTTTAGGGACATTTCTATACTCCATCATAGAATGAGCCATTTCAGTAATGGTGCGATTCCTATGTTCAACGACACCATTCTGTTGAGGGGTGTATGGTGTGGTGAGTTGTTGTTTAATGCCGTGTGTAGCACAAAAAGTAGAGAAGTCAACTGAACAAAATTCCCCCGCCCCCCCATTATCTGACCTTAGAGTGACAATCTGAGAACCTGATTCTTTCTCAACTAAGGCCTTATAGTGCTGAAATGTACTAAACACATCTGATTTATTTTTCAAAAAATACACCCACATTTTTCTACTGAAATCATCAACAAATAATAAAAAGTACCTGGACCCAGTAACAGATGGAGTGTTCATTGGTCCACATACATCAACGTGAACCAATTGAAGTACTTTGGAGGCTCGCCAAGAATCACCATCCGAAAATGGTGTTCGATGCTGCTTCCTAGCTTGACAGGCTCCACAAACTCCATGATTTTGAGTTTGGATCTTAGGTAGACCAACAACCAAACCCTCCTGAGATAGTTGAGAGAGATAGTGCACATTTAAGTGCCCATAATGCTGATGCCAAAGTTTGCTAATGGAAGTACTCTTGGCTGCTAGAGCGTGCTCCTGAGAATCACCAGAATCAACAAGTCTATACAAATCATGATCCTCAAGTCCCATAGCGATTGTAGTACGAGTCTCCCTATAAACAATGCTGTAGGTGGACGAACTAAAAACAACATCCAACTGGGTTGAATGTCTAATGATCTGGTTGATGGAGAGAAGATTATGTTCCATGCTTGGAACATAGTAGACATCGAGAAAGATTAAATTTCTTCCTCATGAGTGAATCTGGACAGTGCCCTTACCAGCAACTATATACTCTTCGCCTCCTCCAAAAATGACAGAATCAGAGAATGGTTCGAATTCGGTGAACCAATCCTGATGATGAGTAAAATGCTGAGAAGCTTCTGAATCAATATACCAAGCAGAAGATTTTACTGGATCTGCAGTTCTTTTGGCCATAAAAGCATAGAATGCAGATTCTTTCTACTTAGAGTGTTTTGTGACATTTGCCTTTTGTTGAGACCCTCCTTGCTTCTTTTGTTTAGAAGCCAACCGAATTCGATAGTCAACCTTCATGTGACTATATATATGGCAATAATTGCACTAAATGTTCTTCTTCTTGCTGTCCTGAGAAGAACTAGAGCCTTTCAGCTAAGAAGATTGAGCCTTCCCTTTGTTCTTAGCGGAAGATTTGGCAGAGAACGCTTGCTCTATGGAGGTGGAACCGGTACTGCTCCCAAACTACTGTCTCCAACGATCCTGTTGTAGAAGCTTGTTACACAAGTCTGGAAACTTCAAATCAACATTTGTTGAAGTAATATTGAGTGTTTCAATAAAATGCCCATAAGATTTTGGCAAACTCTTCAAAGTAATGACGACCATGTCCTCTTCCTCCAGTGTTCGACCAATTGCCTCCAACTGATCATGAATGTCCTTAATCTTTGTCATATGTTCTTGTAAGGACATTTTCTCATCCATCATGATGGGAAAAAACATGTTCTTGAGAAAGAACGCTCTGCTCTTGTCGGAGGTTTCATGAAGGCCCTTCAAATGATCCCAAGTTTCCATAGCATTTTTTCCATACGGTACCTGAGGTAGTTGCTCATCTGTGACTGAGAGTTTGATGAGCATGACAGCTTCCTGGTTGGGTTCATCCCATTTGTCCTAGTCCTTTCCGACTACAGTGGGACAAGTTGAGTTCCCTAAAACGACCTGATTGAGGCAACGATATTCAAAGCTTGAAAGCATGCATTGCTTCCAGGTGTTGTAATTCTTCCCATTGAATTTCTGGCTGCTTTTGAGCATTATATTTGTAAGAGATGCCATTAGGTACCCCGAGGTCAAATTGGTGAAAGCACAAAAACCACTGCACTGAAAACAAAGGCAAGTTTTGTAGGACAAATTCCAAGGCATAAATCGAAACCCTAGCACGGATTTTGAGGTATAAAACTAATGCAGAGTTTTTTTAAGACAAAATTTGAAGAATACCCAAAAATTTTTGGCAGCACCCACTTGCACAAATTTTGAGCCACAAAAAATGGGGTACCCAAACCAGTTGAGGTCTCAAAAAACCCACCAAGAATCTGCAATCAAAATAATTTTTCGACTTAAAGTGAAGGATAAAAACCCTAGTCAAGTTGCAAAAACCCTAGGCGGCCATGGATGTGCAGAAAATATTTGAAATTGTGGGCAAAATGCAGACCCAAATCGCGTCACCGAGAAAAATGATGAAATGCGTCCACAGAAGATCAAATCGCTTTTGAGAATGTCTGAAAATCGTGGTCACAAAGCACAGAAAATTGTGCTCAGAAAGACACGAAATCGCGTAAGAGACAAGATCAAAAAACGACATCCCGAATATCCTCAAAAACTCGTCCAAAAAGGAGAGAAAACACGGGCTCCAACAGAGAAGAAATTTGTGCCTCAAAACAGTCGAAAATCTTCAGAAAACCGTGACTAATAGAGGTTGGGAGATGTGTGGCTAAGAAGAAAATCACGTCTCAAAAAATTGCGACCTGAGGGGTTTAAAAATCACGCCCAGAAGGCACACGACTTTTGTCTAGAAACACCAAAAAAAATTCAGCAAGAAGGTCACAAATTTTTGAATTTAAAAAACCCACGAATTTTTAAAAATAGAGCCCTCGATTTTCCTCAGCAAAAAGCCCCATGAATTTGCAGAGAAGGGTTTTGATTTTTAATGAGAAAAACTCATGAAAATCAGAAAACAAAAACCCTCGATTTTCAGAATGCAAAAACCTGCAATTTTCAGATTACCAGGCTTTGATACCATGTTCTGAAAATGAACTGGTAATTCTATTACTTGCTTGCTTGTATTAACAAGAAGGAAATATTACAATATATAGAAATTACAGAGCACTGCAGTTATTAATGAATCTAACTACTTCAACTACCTACAGCTGTAGACATTTAAGATGTCTAACAACCTCTACCTACACACTACAGAAGACATTTAAGATGTCAACTAACTAATCACATTATTGACCATTAACAGTATAAAGAAATATTATTCTAACACAGACAGGTAAACACACTTGTTATTTCTTCTCCTCTCTCATCTCACACAGTTAGACAATTTTGATTTTCTGCATTATATCCAGCTAGCTTGATGTACCACACAAGGGGAATTCGTCAAAGAAAATATCAAAATGTTGGGAATTGAGAATTTTGAATAGTTGAGAGGAGAGTCATGGCTCTGGCTGTGGATGCAGAGGTGGAGTTGTTCCATGATGTGACAAAGAACATAACTAATTTGGAAGAAGAAATAAAACAAAGGAAGATGCAAAAGCAAGCAAAAGATAAGCAAAACAAGTGGCAAATATTGGAGCAGTATGAGGCAAGTAAATCATAGAAAAGCAAAGAAAAAGAAAGCTGAAACAGAAGGATTCAACGGATGTGAGAAGGTGAGAATGATTTCTGGGAATAAATTTTTAACTTGTGAGCAAGACCTATTTTCAAAATGGGAAAGCCATTGAGTGCAGGATTGGTCAAGGAATATAACTGTTTGAATAGGGAAAGATTAAATCCCTTGAGGAGTCAGCAAAATTACCAGTGGACAGAAGGCCCTTTAATGTAATTTGCAAAGAGTCTGAGAGAAAGGAGATATATAAGAGGATGAGTGGGATGAAGATGTTGCACCGTGTTACCCTGAAGAAGGTGAAAATAATAAAATATTGATGATTACAATGGGAGAGGATAAAAGTTCAAAGACTGCAATGAAGAGGAATGGAGCCTATCACTAAGGGTGGTCCAAGATGTTGCAGTTGTGGAAGCAATCTATGTTAGAGATGAAGCAGTGGCAGAGATAGAGATCCTTGGAGGTTTCATATTTGATGATGGAGAAGAAGCCCTCATAAAAGAGGATGACATTGTAAATAATGCATGTGAAGGGCATGCTATTGTGAGCATCCTAGAAGCTGATATAGTAGTAAAAATAGATTAAGAGAGAAAAAGGACTCTTGATAGTCTGTGACAGGGCAACAAACTACGGAAAGGATACAAACTGCAAAGATAAATTGGAAAGCATGCTTAAATGTCATAATGCAGATAAGGGGAAAGCACCCCTGGGATTTTTTTATTCTGTTAACTTGATTTATGTTTTTTAATTGTTTATGTGCAAGCACAATAAAAGGTTGGACAAGTGATGAGGAGCTATGATTGCTTTTAGTGGAGGAGGACCAGTCAAAGTGGGTCTAAGCCTGCAAGATGCTATGAAAATAGAAAGAGAACAATTTGGTAGAGGAGGATGATTTATGGTCCAGCAAGAGGCTAGAAGTAGAGGAAGAAATTATGTGAAACATTGTAGAAGTACCCAATATGGTAGAAGGGTAGGCCATGGTAATGGTAGTTAGGTTCTTGAGTTATTTGAACCAGGAGGATCAAAATTTTGATAAGATGGGGAGGATGATGTAACCGACCATTAAATGCCAATTAATTCCCAGTTCCCGTTAGTTTTAGTGATTCACTTAATCTAGGAAATGTTGTTGTGAGTCTTGTGACCACTGTAGTGGGTTATTTAGGAGTTTTTCTTTTTTTAGGATAGCAGTTTTTGTTTATTAGAGGGAGTGCGACGCTGGGATTGGATAGAGGGGAGAGAGATTTGGCTGGGATAGCCATTGAATAGAATTTATCATAGTTGGAAAACTCGCCAAAAACTCGCGAGTTTTTTTTGCAAACGAGTAATAACGAGAAGAACTCGCAGGAAAAAACTCGCCGATTTTTGTGAAAAACTCGCCGACTTTTGTGAAAAAACTCGCCGATTTTTGTGAAAAACTCGCCGACTTTTGCGAAAAACCTGCCGACTTTTGTGAAAAACCTGAAAAACCTGCCGACTTTTGCGAAAAACCTGCCGACTTTTGTGAAAAACCTGCTGACTTTTGTGAAAAACCTGCCAACTTTTGGGTCACAAATTCTATGGACTACAATGATTGGACAGGGCGAGGGGAGCAACCTCCATTGTTTACTAAAGATGAGATTTATGATTTAGAGCGACAAGCAATGGAGGAGGGTGGATTTGCATTCTCATTGGACAACCTTGAGGATGACCCTGAGGAGGAGTCATTGCCAGTGCCACCACCACTAGCTGCAGGAGGATCTACATCCAGGATGGAGGTTGAGGAGCCACAGGCACAGCAGGAGCAAACTCCTTTGATTAGACCCTCTTCCGGTCCCTTACTGAGATCTAGACATGGGAAGAGGAAGATGTGATTCATGTGAATTTGTAAAAACTGAAATATATTAATGTTTATGTAGTATTTACTTTCAGTTTTACAAAAACAATTTCCTATTTTCATTTTGTTTCAGACTATTATCATATCAATGCATTGAGCACTCAGCGTTCCACATGAGGATACCATTTTGTATCCAATTTTCTTTCATATCAATCAAATACTGCTTGTTTCTTATATGTACTCATTTATTGACTCATTGGATGCATCTTATCTTTGAATTTTGCAAAAAAAATGTGTTTTTAGTGAAGTTTAAGCAATTTTTTAATTTCCCGAGTTTTTTGCCGAGTTTTTGCCGAGTCGAGTTTTTCGGGCTTGCCGAGTACTTGCAATTGGCGAGTTTTCCAACTATGGAATTTATGCTGTAATCAAGCTAAAAAATGAGAGTGATTGTCGAATTTGTTATGAATTCTGCTTCCGCCGCTGGTTTATTTTGCCTCATCTTTACTTCTCAAGTCTGTAAATTGAATTTTTACAATGTCATATAATTATTCTTCTGTAATTCTTTCACCTTCAACTTTTTGCAACTTACAACTTCAAAAATTTCAGTAGCAGATTTTAAATGTTTTAAATTATTAATATCTATTTGCCCTTGATTATAAGGTAGTTTTTGGTTGAGATTTCTTCCTTATGTCCAAGATGCTTGGTATTGTCCGTTCAGAACTTTTTACCTGTTCAGTTTTCTCAAAATTTTCTTGTAGAAAATTTGGTTACAGGAAATTGCTGGTACTTGCTAAATAAATTTGTTATCAGATGAACAACTGGGTTAGCAAGGATTGCATAGATATGGTAGAGCAAATTTGGATGAAGATCTTTGATGGAGAATGATGGAGAATTGAGGCCTGAGGCCTTCAAGAGTAGACTTGGTCATTCAAAAGATGAAGATACAACTCACATTGCAATTCCAATGCATTTCTAAATTGATTCGAGTGTTGGGTAAATATTTCAAGACATTTAAAAAAAACTTGACCTGCAAAACCCTAAATGTTCATTCCCAAACATGACGACCAATATATTATTTCATGTGTAGTCGCGCAGTAGCAAAGAAAAACCATTTTGCATGTTGGAGTCGAGCAATGAGGGAAATCTGCCATTTAGTATGTTGTAGTAACAGCAGGAGCAAATAATGAACAGGGAAAGGAGAGCCTCAGAGTAGTGAACAGGAGGAGGAGCCCACAGCGAATAGGGACGATTCAGCAACTACAAACAGCCAATGTCTGAGGGATTTATTTGCTTGCACTGTGACTACGACGTGGATTTCTGGATGAAATCCAGGGCAGACTTTGATATTTCAGTATGCTCTTAGGGTACGGTAAACAGATCACAAAATTTAAAATTTCTGGAGCAAGATTCAACAACAAGATTCTAAACAATGTTATTAAATCTGCCCTTAAATCTAAAACAAGATTCAAAGTAATGTTAAATATGTCTTTATATCTGAATATCATCCTTAGCTTATCGTGCCAATTACATTCTTGTGCAATCTCACTTTAAAATTGATATTTTCAGGTTTTATAATTTTCCAAGATTCTGTTTTATAATGATTTTAAAGACAATTAACATAGAAGTATGTTAATATTATTTATTTATATTACATTATTTACAAATATTATTATATATTAATGTTTTTTTTATATTTTTAATATGGATGTACCTAGAATGTACCCAGCCTCCAATATTTTTCCTGTACCAATGTACTGTACCCATGTACCCATTCCCATACCTAATTCCAATTCGGTAACTTAGAGGCAAGCGACTCTAACAAAGCTTCAGTTGTCTGTGTTTTGAGGAGGACTAAACCTGTACACATTCATAAATTGGTTTCAGGAGTGGTGATTTTTAGATATGGCAAAGATAGCTGAAGATAGCCCAAGAAGAGTTTAACTTGCTGTGAAAAATATGACAGCCCATGCAGGTTGTTGGTGGGATCACTTACCATGGGTGAAAAAACATAATCTCTTTATATTTACTATTTGCTATTATTTTTCCAATAAGCCAGTCTTTCTTTGACAATTTTAATAGTTTTCCTGTTATGCTCCATAAATAAATTCCTTTTGGTCCTTTTGTATTGTGATTGAATTCTTTTTTATCTCTGTAAGCTTGGATTTGGTGCAAGCTTTATTTAGGAATCGTATATCAAAAAAGCCAGTTCTTCTTGTATGCAGGGTTGCAATTGTCGTAGATCTTAACAATATCCGTTTCATCTTCAGAACTGTCTCATTAAGTTGAGTATCTTCAAAACTCAGCCATATATGTGTTCACATTCTTTTGCCACTTGAGTTGGAGTTCATGTTCCTATCATACCAAATGAATATTTTTGTGAAGTATCTTTAAATTCTTCCCAATCTGCCACCAGCTAATGACCTTGTTGTAAGAGAGACCAAATTAAATGTACAAATCACCCCATTATTGCACATTAATATTACACTGAACATATGTTGCTATATTAGACTTCACTGGGATAGTGTTACATTGTGTTTCATTAGCTTTTATATAAGCCTCTTCTTATGAACCACCCAAACTACTTTATTTCCATCCAACTATCTTACTCTAACAACACAACAATGTTTATTTAATCTAACACACTAGCTAACAATATTTATCTATAGTAATTATTAGATGCAATATTAAAATCCCAACATTCCTGCCTGTATTACATCAATCCCAACAAAGGAAGGAACACTGCATTGGGCTTGAAGTTGAACACAACAGTCCACACAGGAATTTAATATGTGGCTCTACCCAATCTCCTAACTTACTTTAAGGCACACCAAACCAAACATATCAGTAGATGTCTTGGTTTGAGGCATACTCAACTATTCACAAGTAGACCAGTTTTGTGAATCAAGAGATACTCGACTATCCACAAGAACATCACTTGGCATGTGAATTGAGACATACTCGCTATCCACAATGCAATACTCTAGCTGCGAATTGAGATGTACTCAACTATCCACAGCAACAACACACCTTTTGTGGATCAAGACATACTCAACTATCCACAAGAACAAGACATAAAATCGCCAAGCCCCCTTCTCCAAGAAGGGACATAAATAAAAAGATGGCGCCTTTCTTGCAATGTACCCTTTTTGAACAAGAAGCTAGCTCTAGATGGAAAAGATTCCTCCAACCTCCTGAGTCTTCCAGCCTCCTCTTTGACCCTATTAATCCTTATCCACTTGATGTTGCATTAAAATCTCCAACAGCTGCAATGCATGTATGTATGTGCATGATTACAAAAAAATAACCTTATATGCCTTCCTTTGACCTCTCACTCAAGCAAAATCAACTTTTACAACTTAAAAATGATTACCAAATCTTTGATTAGAAATATTTCAAAGATGCCACAGCACCTTTATTTCTCCAATTACGGAAAATCTTGACTCCTATTTCACAAAGCACAGGAATCAAATTCAAGGAACCCTGTAAGATTTGAACATGAGATCACACTCAACAAAAAGGCTCTACCAAGGTCACACTCTCCAGTTTTACCGGTGGTTCCTTTGTACTCAAAGGACACAATTTATCTTCCATTCAAACTTCTACGTTCATCTTCAAACATGGCTTGTGCAATCACGAATTCCACGCTAATAGAAATAAGTGCTTTCCTAGCAGAAATTGCCATGATAATAGATAAAATAGTGCTTTATATGAAAGATTTGTTTAAAAATTCTTTTTAGATGTCACTTGCATTTTCTTACTTTTGTGCTTACCTGGAAGCTTGCACTGCTAAATGAAGGAATACTATGTAGGACTAAATACCTTACACCTTTTTCCTATCCATGCCGGATGCCTCACAATGAATGCAGTCCTCTCACTTGTTCCATTGAATGCATTTGAAGCAGAAGGAGGGTAGTTATGGGCAGCAAGGCAACTCCCATATCTTCAGGAGGCTCTCATTGTCTCAGAAAGAGAGAGAGAGAGAGAGAGAGAGAGAACTCATATCACATCAATGGCACACATAAGTCCTTCCTGATCCATAAAATGGATTTAAGAAACATGACTCAGAGCGGGGAGGGGGTAGAGGAGGCGGGGGGAGAGAGACACTATACTCATATCTATGAATGTCAAAAATCAGCATTTTTTTTGTAATACATCATCTACCAAACATCTATGGCATGCATAAGTCCTTCCTGCTGGAGAAACATGACTTAGAGGGGTAAGGGGGGGCACAGAGAGACTATACTCATATCTATGAATGTCAAAAATCAGCATTTTTTTTAATACATCAACTACCTAACATCATGGCATGCATAAGTCCTTCCTGCTCCATAAAATGGATTTAAGAGACATGACACAGAGGGAGGGAGAGAGAGAGAGTCTATACTCATATCTATGAAGGTAAAAATCAGCATTTTCTTTGTAATACATCATCTACCAAGCATCAATGACATGCATAAGTCCTTCCTGATCCATAAAATGGATTTAAGAAACATGACTCAGAGAGGGAGAGAGAGTATACTCATATCTATGAATGTCAAAAATCAGCATTTTTTTTTTGTAATACATCATCTACCAAACATCAATGTACATAAATCCTTCTGATCCATAAAATGGATTTAAGAAACATGACTCAGAGGGGGGGAGAGAGAGACTATACTCATATCTATGAATGTCAAAAAACCAGCATTTTTTTTTGTAATACATCATTGATGAAACATCAATGGCATGCATAAGTCCTTCCTGATCCATAAAATGGATTTAAGAAACATGACTCCGAGGGTCATTTGTTTTCATTAATCATTATTAGTCAGGAGGTGTCGCAGAACGGTGAACTACACATTGCCAAGGAAAGATGGTGTGACAGTTTGAGAAGGCAGTAAGTTCTTAGGTGGGAGGCATCACAAGGAGGTCAGAAGAAAGGGAATCAGATGATGAAAACAAGCAAAATTTGACTGGCAATGAAACTGGCTATTTCCAACAGGAGGCAATTTTGTTTCTGCCCTGGTCAGCCATCAGCAGGTGGCAGTTTTGCTTCTGAATTGGCAGTTATGACCTAGTGGTTTTGTAACTGCGTCCTGATGGCTTGTGGCTGTTATTTTGTGTTTGGGATAGATGAATGGCTTACACTCTAAAGAACAATACACAGTCATTATCTTTCTCTATACATCAATATAAAATTAACTGAGATGATAATAAGTACTTAAACAAAAAAAGTAAGTACTTAAGTCAATGAAAATCCTATAGCTATATATGTCATCTGCTGTCCTGGTCAGCCGATCAACACTGATCAATGAGGTAGGTGTATCTCCCGCAAGTTAAGGATTCTCTCCTATCTGAATGTTTTAAGGAATTAGTCATTTTGATGTCTCTGAACAGAGTCTATCAAAGAAATGGTTGACCACTGTGGCACCTGCTCCAATTGGTCTGTAGCCGCCTCACCGCAGTAATTGAGTGCAAGCTTGTTTATTTATTGGTGACAAATTGGTGTGCTTAATCTCGTGTCTTTCAAGCCAGTTTTTGTGGAATTGAGGAATACGTTTAATCTTTCACTTATTTTGTAATTTATGATGGATGTGACCGACAATTTGAACGTATCTCTTCTGTTTGGAATTAATGAACTTGTCTTAAGGGGATGCTTTGGAAACCATATATAGAGAAGATCATCATGGAGTCAATGTGCCAGCCATCTGGTGGATTTGATCAAGTTTTTATCTCAGGTTTTATGTGAACTTGCAGATTCCGATTGTTTGTATGCTATCACTATTCAATTTTGCATACTTACTCATTAACAAACATTCCATCATCTCTTGTCATTGGATTCACTGGATGTGTATTTGGAGACATGGCTGAGTTTATTTACCAGATTTGAATCATCACTGCATTTTTTTCCCCTTTATGAGTTTGCTCTGTGTTATATATTTTAATTTCGTTTGTGTCAATGAAAAGATGATGCATAGTCCCAAGTTCTGTTTTGAACTCAATTGTTGTAAAAGATCTGCCATAATGAAAGAAAATATAAGACATCAATTAGTGCACTGGCTTAACATAATTAAGTTTTCTTTCTGAAAATGTAGTAATTTTTTTACAAATTATACATCAAAAACTACCAGGCTAAGCAGCTTGCAACAAATAATAAGATCCCTGCAGGATCAATCTACTTAAAAAAGCTGGTAACCAACTGCATCAAAATGAGAGCTAAGAAAATTACAGGAAAGTATGTCAAAGTTTTCTTTATTGGTATCTATGCAAGGCACCCAAAGGCCAAATATGATATCAACAAACCAAAAATCAATCATGGGGATGAGAACCCTTAGAAACCATGATATGCTCCTTAGCAGGCAATTTACCAGTCTCATGTGAAATTGCAGCATGTTCCTTATGGCCTGCACGTGTAGAGGCATACTTAAACATAATTAAATTTGATAATAGCCATATGCACATTAAAAAAAGCACTTGCCTACAAATTGTACATGTGAGTCAATTTAGATTGAATATATATTGATTACAATAAATTGTCTTCATAAATACTAATATTTAGGAAAAAAACAATAAAATTGGCCAATATTTGTTCTTTTGGGCAAAATATCCAAATTAGAATATTCCAACCTAAATAAATGGCTTTATAATTGCAGATGTATATATTATTTACATAACTTTTTTTTGTGTTTTGTTGGAGGGTTTAATATCAAAGCCATAAAGTCATTTAGCTAAGAGTTAAAAGACTGAGGGGCATCCATTTTGCCAAAGTTGTTTGGTGCACAAGTTTGGCCTAAACCCTTATGGTGTTGGGGTCTTGCATTCAACAACATTTGATCCTTGGTGGGCTCTTTTAGAACCTTTCAATTTAACTAATAGACCAAGGGCCCATCAACTAGAAATTTTCTTTCAAAAATAAATACACAAAGAGAATTTTAAAATGATTTGTAGGACAATTTTCTTTTTCAAAAGAAACCAAATTAAAACATTTTAAGCTAAATACTCATAAAATTTTAAGCATATATTTCATTTGTCTCCAACAACTTTTCATAAAAGAATATCAATAAATTTAAAATGCCTTAGAATCTAGAATAAGCTTAGGCATTGAAGGGAAGCAAATGAAGCATGATGAATTTGAAAAGGAGGTAGTGGAAATGTTGTTCGAAGAAGCTAGAAATGTATAGAAGATATGATCAAACAATTTAGAAAAGAAATATTACACAAAACATTTACCACATGAGGTGTTTATCTTGGGAAAATCCTTTTGGTAAAAAATTGAGCTTTCAAAATTGCACAAATTATATTTCTAGTAGTGCAAATGTTGTTACAATACAAGTTCAGGCCCATGCTTTGCATAAGATTATATCATTTGGATTGGTTACAATAACATAATGATACCTTGCAATATAATTATGAAACCCCTATTTCAAGCACTAAACCGCAAATTGTTTGTGATTTTCTAAATCACAAGCCAATACCATGACCTAAAAATGACATTCAAATCAAGGGGTTCAATTTCAACTCCCCTATCTGAATGTGATGAAGGGGACTACCCCTCAAACACAATCACACAAATCACTAGAATTCAAGGACAAGAAGTATGCAACTTTTATTATTCCTTTATCAAAACAAATGAAAAGCATGCAATACAAACTATTTGGGCCATAAGACCTTTGTTATAGTAAAATGTGCTGCAATACATGAAGGAAATCAAACATGCATGTCAGGAATTACAATAATGGCCATTGATAGCAACAACACCCAATTTTGGGTTGAAAGCGACAACTTCACCGATCTCCTTATCGATCTCCTTATCTTGAATGAGCTTCTTTCCATTTGTGACAAATCTTAACGATTTTTTTGCATTTTGCCAATCTATGACTTTCATTTGGGTGCCATATGAATCCAATTGTCCTTTTTTCCCACTCAAGAAAATTTCCCATTTCAGTACAACTTTCGGGAGCCATAACTTTTCATTCGAGCGCTTTGATTGAGTCCCTTTTATTTAAACCGAAGTACTCGGGGTGCTCTACAACATTTTGACCACTTTTTGGGCAAAAAAGGTCATTTAAGGCCTCAAATCTCAATTTGAAGAATTTATTAGATAAATTTTTACACATCATACCTTACATTACAAATTATATTATTGTCAAGTTAATGTGAGACACCCCTTTTCCCATGTAGACAATAATAATGTATAATCACAAACAATAATTAAATAATATAAATATTAAAATACAAGGTTTATAGCACATTTCTCAACTTTCTTCCCCTTCTTGTGTACCTTTCAAAAACAAAAGAGAAACATCATTAATATAGACTAATAGTAAGGGGCTAAGAGGCCTATAGACTCACCACACTAGATTTTTTTGTGCTCATAAATTTCATTAATGCATGTACAACATTCACCAAAGTGTCAGATTTTTAAGTATGATCATTTCATCCACCATATCACAAACAAAATGTTATTGTACATCAATATGCTTTGACTACATGTGAAAAGTCAAGTTCTTTTCCCTAGGAGTTTAATGGCACTATCAGTGTCACATCCAATTTGAGTTGCTCCATGACAACCCAATATTTAAAGCTAGACGACGTTACAAGCATGAGTAGTTGCTATGTGCTTTGCCTCTATAGTGGATAAGGTGATAATAACCTATCACTTATTCAACTAATTGCACCATTGAACATGATACAAACATAATCACTATTAGATCTTTTATTGTTGACACTCCTCACCAAATTTGAATCCACGATCCCTTGAATTTGAATTAAGTGCTCTTGGTCTCCTTGATAGAATATATAGTACTTGAAATTAGCTTGCAAATATTTGAAAACCCTTTTTATTGTAACACAATGATCCATGTTAGAATTAGTCACGCAATGACCCAAGACTCCCATTGTGTGGGGAAGGTCTAGTTTGTTAGAATTGACCGATTCAACCCACAACTCCCATGAAACACCTGCAAGCAATTACTTGTCACAATAGAGAAGATCAAAAGCAAAATTGTGCTCAATAACTTGAGAATTGTATTGATGCAAATAACCTAGATGATTATTACAAATGAATGTGCATGCTTATATAAGCAATGCACAAGCAAACCCTACATGCAGATTAACTAGATAGTGACAAGTGTTTTACTCTCATGCAATGAGACAACTTGTCCTAAATTTAGTCCAATCCAATAATAAGAATCAAATTAAAGATTAAGAAGCAACTCCTAAGTTTAGCTTAAGTGAACTAAAGTAAAAAAGTCTAATAATTAATTGATGATTAATTAATTATTAGATAATGATTTATTTATTCCAACACCCCCCCTTAAGATCAACTTAGGGAGAAACTAAACAATTGATAAAGGAAGCTAAATGAATGCAAAAATGCATTCTGGCTACAAGGCCTGATGAGGTACCCATGAACAAGCAATTGAAATCTCTCATAACTGGAGAAAAGGAGAAAACCACATGGGAAAAACTCCTCTCCAAAAAAGAGAAAAATAAATGATTGCACTAGTGAAAGAAGGATAGAAGGAGGACTCAATGTGATCCCCTAAGGACTGCTTTTGTCATGCAAGTACAATAGATGTGCCCCTAATAGGGGAGAGAATATGAAGATATGAATCCCCCCCATAATGAAAGAGCTCCCATGCCAATGATGAATGCCTGAAGACAAAATATGATCCACTGCTTGCAAACAACATTTCTCCCCTTAGGAAGAAAAGGATCCATTGGTGATTGGAGAAACCGATCCAAAAGAATGGGTGATTTTGGAATCCAAATCCAGATAATGTGTGCCTTCGAAAATTGCTCACGTATCCACATGTCGAAAAGTGATGATATCAATCTAGAATCTTGTGAAGACTGATATAGAACAAGCTGCAAAGGCGATGAAGATGGTGGGCCAATAGCGGTGATGTGGCTGTCAACAAAGAGGAGATGAATTCCTCAAAGTAATCCTCTAGATCTACAATATATGATTCTACAAACAAGGACAATATGTTTGCAAGATACGAATCCCAAGTAGCTATGTTTGGAAGATGTATGATGTCCTACTGCACTAAATCAATAGGGGCCAAAGATGAGGCGATGCCAAGATGATTAGGAACAATAGAAGATGATGATGTAGCCTTGATCTGAAGAGTGGGAACATAAATACAAGTTTCTAAACCATTGGAACATGCAAGACCTATGATAGACTCAAGCTCCTCTAAAGTATCATCATCAAAGGGTATGGAATCTGCATCTGCAAGAGGGATGAGACAATCTATAGTAGGATCCTATGGGTATGGAGAGATATGAGGGTCTCCACGGATCTCCCAAAGTTGTGTCCAAAGTATGTGGGGACATTCAATGTCTGATACAACATACATAGTGTCTAGATCAACACTAGAACATATAACCCCTATAATATGATCTCTAATGATGCCCCATGTTGATAAAATCCTTGGTGTGTCTGGTGTAGGTACGAGTCCATACAAGTAAGGAAAAATATCAAGCCACCTGAGATGTGTCAGGATGCCATTTCGCTAAGACTCATAATTGTCCTTGTCCAAGTTGATCACGAAAGGATGAACAAAAAAACCCATGATACTCACTCAAATGAAAAAAAATAGAGACTAAAACCCTCAATACTGATAAAGCAGATCAAATGATGTCATCCCATGCAAACATATCCTTCACAGGTGCTAAGACGTCCAAGTAATTAAGCAAAGTGTGAAAACACAAAATACTGAATAAAATGTACCTGGGGCAGATTTTGGAAAAAGTGCATGAATAGATCTAAAGAGCTCTAAAATGCCTTTCCAATGCCGCTTGAATTGTGAAAATTGAAGATATAGGTGAAAAGTTACGAGATTAGAAATGCAAAATGAAGATCTGAATTTGGCTGAGAATAACATGAACGACTGACAAAATATGATAATGAGACCTAAACCACTGAAAAGTTCGTGGAACCAACTTTCTGACAATATCTCGTTTGCCTGATTTCGACACCGTTGCCCAAGTTATGCCAAAAAGAAAAAAATAGCTACTTTAGGGCAAATAGGACCTAGGAGGGGGGCTTGAGTGGTTGGCCGTACGGATGATGTCAACATGAGGTCATGTTGACATTAGCAAATCCTAAGCTTAAATTTGACGTCCTGTCGGTCGTCAATGCAAAAAAATTACCCTATTGTTAGAAAAGCCTAATATGTCAGGAAATTCTGATCTTGGTGAGATTCCACTTGTCTTGGTTTCAACGCCATTTATTGATTTTATCGCTGGATTTAGTCTGCATGCCAGAATCTTTGCAGGGTTGGCAGAGATTTTAATAAAGCCACCTGATTTCTTGAAGGGCAGATTTTTCTATGCTGTTGCCTGAACCTTTAGGAAGCCGACACCAATTGATTTGACTGTCGTTGGTGTACCTTGGAGGGCCCGTTGCAAAGGCCGACGCATGGTATGAAATAATTTTCTACCTCTTTTTTGATTTTATGAAAAAAATATTTTTCCTTTTTTTAAAATTGTTTCAAAAACAATTTTTCTTTTTGCAAATATATATTTTTTTGATTGATTTTTTTTGAAAGAAAAAAACTGGAATTTTTTGATAAAAACCATAAATTTTTTTGATGAAAACCTTCGTACCTGGGTGCAGAAAAAATTAATTATAGGGTATAGATCCATCAGGCGACCGTATAGATCGTACATAATATTTCCTCGGATCTCGTGCCCTCAAAAAAATTGCTTTTTGACAATTGCTCCAAAATTGATGAAATGACAAGCGATCTTAAGATTTTTGGTTATTCTAGACGCGATGGTGAGGCCCGTTTTGCTCCATGATGCACCAAAAAATTTCTCAAGGTCAGAACCCTCTAGAAATTTAATAGGGGGCTGCAGATCTGGGCTCTAATACCATGTTAGAATTGATTGATTCAACCCACAACTCCCATGAAACACCTACAAGCAATTACCTATCACAATAGAGAAGATCAAAAGTGAGATTGTGCTCAGTAACCTGAGAATTGTATTGATGCAAATAACCTAGATGATTATTACAAATGAATGTGCATGCTTATTTAAGCAATGCACAAGCAAACCCTACATGTAGATTAACTAGATAGTGACAAGTGTTTTAATCTCATAAAATGAGAACTTTTCCTAAATTTAGTCCAATCTAATAATAAGAATCAAATTAAATATTAAGAAGCAACTACCAAGTTTAGCTTAAGTGAACTAAATTAAAAAAACCTCTAATAATTAATTGATGATTAATTAATTATTAGATAATGACTTATTTACTCCAACATAGTCTAGTACAAACCATGACATACATAAGAGTACTAACCACACTAGCTTATGCAACATGTGACATATGCCATTTCACCAGGTGTAAATAAACCCTAATTAATTAATAACTTAATCCTTATTGGAATGCAAACATTAATTTAGAATCTATAATGTTGAAATGTTGTAACACAGTTCGTATACATAGTCTGTTCCAATCAAACCTTTAGATTTCCTCTATATCTTTTGATTTCCACATCTAAGATGAACATAGCAACCCCCAAGTCCTTCATAGAAAATTGTGTAGAAAGCTAAGATTTTGAATTTTTAATCACATCTTTATTGTTAACAAAAAAAATATTAACATATAAAGTGATAAAAAATAAATGATCATCATCCTATTTGTAATAAACACAATGATATAATTTGGACCTCACAAATTCCATTGTCAACACAATAATCAATCCTCTAATACTACATTTTGGGTGATTATTTGATACTTTTTCTTTGACCTACAAGCTGGTGACTTCTTATCTTTTGTACCATAGTGCTTGAATTATGTTATGTCAAATTCTTCTTCCAAGTCACCATCAATAAATGTTGTCTTCACATCCTTTTGCTCAATTTCAAGGTTAAAAGCTACAACAAAAATGAATGGATGTTAGTTTAGTAAGTATAGAAAAAATCTCACCATTGTCAATCCTTTCTCTCTAGGAATATCCTTTCACAATTAGTCTTTCCTTGTAGTTTTTGACATTACCATTTGAATTGATTTTTCTTTTAGAGACTCATTTACAACCAACATGTTTATTTTCTTTTGACAACTAAAATAAGTCCTAAGTGTCATTCTTTTTCAATGCAACCATCTCATCATCCATATCCATGGCCAATTTATAGGACTCACTATCATCTAGTTTGACTGCCTCTTTCATAGCTCAAGGTTAATTAATGTTAATAATCAAAGAAAAAATATATCTAAAATTAGGCAGGCTATACCTCTCTCGTCTCCTTTACTTAGTGGAACTCGTTAAAAGCTAAGTTGGATGTTCTTCCTCCTTGAAGCTCTCTAAATTCTAAGTACTCACTTATTCATTTAGTCTATCTTGAATCTTTAGTTCAGTCTTAGGTGAAGTTGTCTCAATCTTTGGTTGTAATTGCATCATAGATTTCTTACTCCCATTTGATTGCTCAACTATAGGAGAAGGCTTGATCTCTCTAAAGATCATATTTCAACTATTTAAAACTTTCATGGCCACTAGATCTAAAATCTTGTATCCTTTCACACCATTGCAATAGTCGATGAATATACATTTCATAACTTTATAATCCAACTTCAATTGCTTCTTGTTAGGGGTATGGACATATGTTTCACAACCAAAAACTCAAAGATGTTGTGAGGGCTTGTTGATTGCCCAAACCTTCTTAGGGTTTTATAAACAAGTGTTGACCTTCTGCCAATTTTTTTGGTTCCAATATGAACTCATGAAATGCACTCTTACGTCACTCCATTAACATCTTATTCATCCTCTTTGCAACTCCATTACGAAGTTGTCTTATGCCATGTAATACTCTTCTCTTTATGAAATATGTTGAACTCCATTGAACACAAAATTTCACCATTATTGGTTCTCAATATTTTGATCTTTCAACTTCCCTAGTTCCCCATGGGAAAAATTTTTGAACTGACTAAAGAACTCATATTTGTGCATACAAAAGCAAACCCAAGTCTTGAACAAATCACCAATGAAAGAAACATAATACAAGGATTTTAATAACAATGAACATCTACTAGACCAAATACATCACTATGAACAAGATAAAAAATATTATCACTTATGAGAGCTCATGTAAAACTTAACATGATTCTATTTACCATAAATATAATGTTCACAAAAATTAAAGTGAAGAGAACAATAAAAAATCAATTCTACAAGGTTTTATTTATTTTTAAAGGTTCTTAGATCTTTCATGTCTTTTCAAGATAAGAGAATGCTTAGGTACCCAAACTAATAACAATAGACCTCTTTGTTGTAGGTTCTAATGTCAAAGGTGTAGAATGCACAAATCTCTTCACCATAGGTACAAAAGGACTATTGCACTAAATGTATGTGCTATCTTCGATTCACAAAAGAGTACCTATCCAAACTCTCTCCAAGATACAATGATAGTGGTTCACTGCCAAAAGATTGAACTGATAGGATACACCTTCAATGTGCAAGGTTCAATTCCACTGAAGCTTAGAATAAGAAGTATATCCGCACACAACAATCACTCAACAAAATTGTACTGGTCCACAATTGATAAAGCATTTAGGCTTAGATCTTCTCCTCTTCACATTTCACATTCACTCCCACTTCTCCTTGTTCTTTGTCATTCCTCAAAACATCTTATATATACAAGTATATCTTGATGATCAATTAGGTTGGCCTAATTATATGAACACAAAAATAATCAAAACCTTGTTCGTCGACAACATATAAGATTTAAATTTTTTATCCACGTAGTGCATTATACCAAGTCAGCTATCATCCATAAAACATAACTCTAGAGTCTTCATAATATATTACATACATTGAGTCAGCCAAGACTAGAAGGAAACTCTCCAAACCAATAAATAATCCTCAAAGCTATAAACACCTTTCGGATTTGAGAACATATTAACTTCCCATCATAATACCAACATAGAGACTATCAACAAAACCACAACATAAGAATGTTCACCTTAGTAGAATGCAGAGTCTCCCACACAACATGCCACACATAGAATAATAGTAGGATACATGGTTAAACTCTGTCAGAGATAACTTTCTGCTCACAACAAAAGATGTCTCAAGATCTAGGATATAAATTTATGAATGAGTCAAGAAAACATGGTTAAGAGATTAGAGTCATATTAGATCTTGCAGTGAATTCTGAACTCAAATACCAACACACTGATCCATCACAAAAGGGTATTACCGATAGAGAACAACTTTCAGTAAACCAAGCAAACTTCCCATATAGTTATCACCATGTTGACATCAATGACAACATAGGAACAACCAACACAACCATCCATATTCCATGCTCATGTTGCAAGGCTTCCAATAGATGAAAGACCATGAATCACTTCACAAATACAAAACCCAAACTAGTGCCTTAACTCAGGAAACAAAGTCAATCTCAATACAAGTATAATTGGATAACAGGTTAACACTTAGCACCGCTAAGCTTCTACAATATTGCATTACAACATCATACCATTATATCCTAAACCATAACTTCTTATAAAGATCTTGATACTCGAATTACATGAACCTACAACTTCATCCAAACAATTTCATTAATTCTTTGAATTAAAAACACGGATAGAATCACACATTCATTGGAACACAATGAAGATTAACAAAACAACCCTTGATTATTTTATTAATAGTTCATGAAATGAATACACCAGGAGAGAAATGGATTTGAATTTGCACCATTTTCTATTCAAATGCTAGTACTGTTATCAAAAATTACATTTGCATATCAACTAGACTCCAAACCTAAGATAAAACTCTAAATTGTCCTTTGTATTTCTCATTACAAAATTTACTCTATGATCAATCAACAACCATGTACATTTGGTTGTGAATTCCTTCTTATAGAAATGAAGGAGAAAACAAGCTTCGGGCCATAATGTACACATGTCCAATGCTCATTTGACAATTACATCAAAAGGCAGTTATATTTTCCCAAATACGAGGGAGAATTTCATATAAGACAAAAGCCATTTCCATTTGATGATGAAGATTCTCTCGCCTTCCAAAAGGCTCCTTCAGTCAGTGCAAAATAATCCTTTTCATGAGCTAAGCACTTATTCCATGTGCTCCAAAAGTTGTAGAAGAAAAGCATAAATTGAAAAGAGAATACACCAAAGTAATTACATGTCTGCAATCCTTGTCACCACATTTAAAACTGAGAAAGTGCAATATTTGAACATTGACATATCCAAGGCCTAATCTGTACTAGTTCCAGGCCATGTATTGCACTTTCCTTACTAAACTTCATTGTTGCAGACCATTAACCAAAATTATAGTCACCCCCTACAACCTACAACAACTCAAATGTCCAATATGTCAATATAGTTGGACTTCCACAATGCAAACTCCTCCTTTGTTGGCCAATCAAATCCCATATGAATGTCCGCCATTGATTTGATCTTGATGTGGACTAGTGTGCAACTCGAATGGAGTCAACAAAGTTTGAATATTTTCTTTTTAGCTAACTCAACATCCATCGTGTTTTGTTTCCGCCAAGTGTACACCTCCATCAACATCATGGCCCCACCGCGCTTTACAAGCCGATAGAAAAGCCACATGTTAGTAGCCCACTAGCCCTTTGAGATTTGCATGTTTTAGATATACGGTCATGGGTTAGCGGGCAATGACCCAAATCAACCCGACGACCATCAACATGCATCTTTAATTGCTAGGCTAGCAATTATAATAGACATCATCCTTTAGCAATAGATGGTTGAGATTAAAACATCTCGATGGGAAATTTTGCACGTGCATATTGATCATTTTAGTAGCATGCTTTTTAACCTCCCAAAGTTACTGAGAAATATTTTATTAAATATTTATATGCCTTCAATAGTGTAGTGGACGGTGGCGATGGTGCCATGTGGCTCCTTTCCTGCTATCCTTCCATAAACCCATATTTGATAGTGAGTCCCCCACAGGCTAGCAAGGAACGATCGAGATTTATTTGTCAGAACACATCTTATTCGTTGATTTGATGACCACTAGCCATCAATGCCTTTGATCAATGGTAGAGTGCCAAAAGGGTGGACAGGTGTCACCTACCCACCATCCCTTTGGCTTTTTGATTTTATTATTTTAATCCCACGGGCTGGCGGGGAACTAATAGGGTGTGTTTTGTGGGACCCGCCCAACAATGTTAAGGGTTTTTATAAGCATGTGCACTTATTACATGACTTAAAATGGGGTCGCTTTCCTAGGCTTACAATATAAAAAACTTTAGACAAATATTAACTTAGACTTAGGAAAAGGGAGAATATTAAAATATTTATGACTTGCATAATATAGATCAAGATTTATAATGACTCAACGGGTGACGACCAAGAATACTAGGCTCAAGGGGCCGATAACCAGATGGATTTAACGACTCAAGTGGCAACTTAGGAAATAGGGAACAAGTGATTTCCAGTCAACAATAAAATAGAACCCATATGCAAAGGTTCAACACTTAGGGATTTTTGAAAGATTAAGGGAACAAAGAAAACCATAGAACAAGGGTAAAATTGGAACCCTAAGCCATAAGAACCATTCCAAACTAAGAAAGATAGCCAAATTCAACAATAATATTAGTGGAACACAATTTTTTTTGAGGGGTTTCACTAGAATGTTTATTGCCAATTTACAAAACAAAATCCAAACCAAACTTGAGATGTTGAAATCCACATCCTTCACACAGGTATGGATAGCCCTTCATGATTATCAAAATTCAGCTTATAGTCATGATGTGAAAAATCCCCCTAGTCGTCCTGAAACGTCTAAATCTGCACCTCAAAATAGTTACCAACCTTTTGAGAAATAGAATAGGGGCTTTTTACAACTTAATTCCCCTCAACCAAATGAACAAGTTGATAACCAAGTGGCTGCTATAAAAATGACAAATCCTTTTGCCTTCGGGGATAAGAAAAGACAATTTACCCCTCTACTCGATACCCTTCATAATATAATGCTGTAGCTCTTAAACAAGGATATGATTTCCTTACCTGCTGTTAGGCTTCTAATCCTAATAAACCATTACCCTCAAACTATAGATCAAATGCTTATTTCCATTTCCACCAACAAAATGGACATGATGCGAAACATTGTAAGCCTCTTAAAAAATTTGTGTAAGACCTCATTGATTCTAATCAACTTCAAATTGCAGGTGTGAATGATCAAGGTAATAAGTTTGTAGCTCCTCCTAATTAAAACTTACAAATATTTACCAATCCCATGCCGAAACATAATATTTCATTTGTTAAAGCTAGTGAAACAAATAATGATGTGATGAATGTTGACATAGATGATGAAAAGACAAAAGATGACAATGAGTACCAAATGGATAAAGTAGTGGTGTTTATTGATGCTAAACCTTGCAAGGTCCAAACCAAAATGCCCCTTGATATTGCTTTCTCACAAAATGACATAATAAAACATGCACCTGATGGTCCTCTTTACATAGCTAGAAGAATCAATGACAAACCTACTAATGGAATATTAATTGATCCTGTCTATGACGAGAATGTGATCACTACAAAATTCCTATTTGTGCATGAACTCTATCACGATACATATGAAAGACCAAAAGAATGGATCAAAACACAATGGATTTGCTCGCCCTACAATTGGCTCGATAAATCTCTCTAAAGGCTGAATTGAAATCATTAAATGTCTGATTCACCATCATCTCGATGTCGGATCAGTTTCGTGTGAAGTTAGGTTATCCATGGCTTCGCCTCATGAATTTCGTCCTGTTGATTGTGCATAGATGTTTGAAGTTTCCCTTTGGCAATGAAATCTCTACTGTGCACCATAGTGGATTTAATCCTGTGTTTTCCTGTGGGAACTTCTCATTGGATTTATTTTGGTTTGAGCCTATTGAACCTATTAGACCCCGTGAAGAATTCTTTTTCAAATCCTATCAAAATTTTAAGGAAAAGCATATAGCACAATTATCCCTTAGAAATATGCCTCAACCCATGATTCAACCTCCTATCCTTAACTTAACCATGACTGAACCAAAAGCCCTTTCAAATATCTAGGAGCAACCTATTAAAAATCCTTCACCCATTTCATATAAGAGACCACAAGACACAAACAAGTTTACAAAGCTAAAGAGAAAGTGGTTGAACAAAGTCCCATGGTTCCTTCTGTTCCTCCCCTAAGGGAAGAAAATAAACCTATAATTGACAAAATTGCTCCTACACAATCACAAATTGAAAATAGAATGAAAAGAAACTAAAATGCTAGAGAGCATAGGCATAGACGTCGTGCTATTGCTCATATGTTACAAACTAAGGAAGAAAAAAGCAACATATAAAATCAAAATCCAAACTAGCTTGAAGCAATGCATGAGGATTATATACCTTCACTCCAACGTAAACAAGAACCTTCTAGGGACATTATCTTTCGACCTCTTGTTGTGATTAATTTAGATGATGATATTGGAATTGCAAAGATTGATGAACAAGTGCATAATGAGTTGAATTTATTGATCTCCTCTTCCATGAGCCTAAATAACAATTCTCCTAAAAAGAGTGTTGAGCTTGGTGCTTGTCCTAGTTTGGCACTTGATGTTGTCCCTTTGGCTAGTTGCCCGCCTTTCGTATATACTGATCAAGATTGGTATGTAGACGACTTGCTATAGGTTGACTTACATGTGCCTTACTAGTCTTTTGCATGGTTTTCTTTTTCATGTTCTTTGTGTGGTTTCATGTGTGTAATGTGATTCCCTCGTACTGTTTTGTTTGATGTATCTTTCTCTTTTTGTGCATTCCTCTTTTTGTACCTACATTCTTCTATATGTTGTAAACATTTTACCTTTTTCACTTATCTTGTGCTTTCCTTTTGGGGATGATGCAAGGCGTTAGACATTTAGGACTCTTCCATATTGACCCAAAATATTTTATTTGTTTTTATTCTTTATGTGTCATTATTCCAATTCTATGAGTATTTGGGAATGATGACATTTCCGAGCTCTATAACAACATTGTAGCAAAGATATACTAACCCCGAATCCATAGATCCCTTATGTGTTTTTGGGGGCAATCCCTCCTTCCTTTTTCATGATATAACGTCATTTTGGGAACACATGACTTGGCATAGGGTTTTCTGAGTAAGCTCTCATGTCTTAGGATTGAAAATTGGCTACTTTAAAGCAATTGCTCACAAAAATGGTGTAGAAATTTCTTTAAAGTGGGGGAATACATTGACAATATCTTTCAACATTCTCATGTTTCATGGTGCGACTTTATTTCTTCCTATGATGCATCCTTTTCTTGGTGGTGTCATTGGGTTTGATGTCCTCCAAGAGTGCAATATTTTTTAGTGTACGATTTTCCTCTTAGTGGTAATGCGACACACTAGATTCCCTAAGAGAGTGAATCTCTTACTCTTGAATTTTCCTCTCTTGGAGACATTAGGCATGATTTTCCCTAAGAATAATACCTTACATGAACTAAGCAAAATCCCTTTGAACAAAAAAAACTTAAAAAAAACTTTTACTTGCATGATTGCTCATAAGTGTTTATCATAATACAACTTGTTAACCTTGTGAAGCTTGAAACCCTCTTCAAGGCCACCAAACATAACACACCTTGATTTACAATTGAGCCTTACCTTGTTCATAGTTTCTCAGCATAATGTAGCTTGTTAAGCCCTATGGAGCCCAAAACCATCTTCAAGGCCACCGAGCATAACACACCTTGCTTTCCAGTGGAGCCTTGCCTTGTTCATAGGTGCTTAGCATAACTCAACTTATTAAGCCGTATGAATTGTGAAACCTTATCTTGTGGAACCTTATTGAAGTTGTTAGAGGTACAACTTCTATATGATTTTCCACCCATTGGGGGGGCTCATCTAGTGGACAACCTGAGGTTCCACTACCCCAAAGTGAGCACACGACAAAAAGCTTAGATGTGTTCCACTCTGCATGGGATAGTCGAGGCTTGATCTTCTTGGTCTTTGATGTTGTATGATTGAGTATATTTGTCATTGTTGCATACATATTTCTTGAATTTCTACTTTAGTGAGAGTTTTACATGGGGTCATCCCCTCACTACAGTGGGGACTAAATGTAGTGTAGGAAAAAGTATCCCTTTTTCACATTTAATTTGGAATTAATTAAAATAAACTCAATTATGCCTCAATTTAGTGTTGTAATATGTATTTTACATATTCACATTAAGTTTAGGGCCCTATTAATTAAAATGGATTTAATTGTGCCTTATTTATAGTTTTGTAAGGTGTACTTTTACACTCACACTTATTTAGGACCTCATTAATTAATTGAGCTTAATTTCCCTTAATTGGCCCCTTTAATTCAAATCCAAGTCTAATTAATTGCATTTTCCAAAGAGGAAACCCGACATTTATTAATGCCTAAACATAACACTCATCCTTGAAGAATGTGTGTCCTCACTTAGACCTAGGACCCCCCCTTTTGGTATGTTTTTGGTGGAATTTTAATGATTTCAAATTCATATTTAGATGTCGGCTTGCGATATTTGAATTTTGGGATATTAAGGTTACATATAAATATAAGGTTATTTCACTAAGCTTCATATAAGATTTTCAAGCTAGCACCTAGAGGATTTTCATAAGCACTTAGTATTTTCAAGAGCATTCAAGAGCATTTTCAAGGCATTCAAGAGTAGATTTATTACAACAATCAAGATCCATTATCATGTCAAAGTCATGCATGTTGTTTGAGCTGATATGGTGATGTAGAGTTCATGATCCATTCAAGCATTCAAAGACATCATTTCAAATCAAGTTTCAAGATCAAGATCCACATCCATTAAGGCCACACCATGCTAGATACATATTTGCATTCCAAGGTTTAATCAAGGGTTTGGTAAGTTGTGACATTGCATTGTTCATTCATCATTTCCTTCATGCTATTTGATTTCATTTCAAAGTTTAAATACTCAAACAAGGTTTGACCAAGGCAAACACCCTATCACAAAAAAAAATAATTTCTCTTGTGTTTGTGTTTGTGTTTGCAGGTTTTAGGTGGAAGATCCTCTGAAGATAAAAATTGAAGAAAGTTGCAAAGTTGTCAAGTTGCAAGGAAAGTTGTCATTTCATGGAAAATCTTCTATAGGATTTATTTCTGGCTATCTGACTATGAAACTCGAGAATTTGGGAGTGTAGACATAGGAGTAGAGAACCTAGAAATGATTTTTTACAGAGCCCTAGCCAAGATCCATTTTCCATAGGGTGAATAAGTCCTCAATGAGCTTCAAAAAGGCACTTTTAGTGACTGGTACACATCATCTTCCCTTTCTCAAATCTGCCTTTTGATTGTTGGTTTCATTAGTTCTGAGTACAATATTTCATTTGCACTTTATAATTTGCATTTTGGAGTTTATTTGATAGTTTTAAGCTTTCTCCCCAATGTGTTGTTTGAATCATACCCCTGTCCTAGCATAAAAGAGAAATTTGCAGATTCATACCTTGATTTGACTCACCTTTTGGTTGTTGTCATTTCATTGTTTGGATCTCATTTCTTGAATGAAATAGTGGAAAAGAGGGTTATTTGTTATCATTTTGGTGAATCCCCTTTCATGACCCCATTTTTCTATGTTTCAACAACATTTCATCAAAATACAAGATAATGATTAGGATCTGATCATCAATAACCTTAATATAAACACAATGATACTCCTCACTTCTAGCAAAACCCAAATTCAAGGCATCAAAATTCTAGTACCAGATATTGGTGACTGTTTCAAACCATATAAAGATCTCTTTAAGCTGTAAACCAAGTGTTCTTTTCCTTTCACAACAAAACCATCAGGCTATCGCATATAAATCTCTTCCTCGAGATCCCCATGCAAGAAAGTAGTTTTAACATCCATTTGCTCTATTTCAAAGTCATACATAGTAGCAATAGATAATAGGAATATAATATAATTTAAATTAGCAACAAGAGAGAAAATTTCACCGAAATCAACTCCCTCTCTAGGAGTATCCCTTGGCCACCAATCTGGCCTTGTATTGCTCTAATCGATCATCTGCTCCAAATTTATTTTTAAATACCCACTTGCATCCAATGTGATTACTTCCTTTGGAAAAACTCCTAAGATCCCAAGGATCACAACTATCCAAATCCATCATCTCCTCTTGCATGGCTTGTATCCAAGACTCACTCTCTTATGAAGAAAGAGCCTCCCTATAGGATCTATGTTCATTGTCAATACTCAACAAAGTCAATACACAACATAAATTAGATGGGCTATACCTGTAAATTGGATTTCATTTCCTTATGGATCTTCTCATGGAAGGAGTAAGGGGTTCTTGTTGCTCTTCTTCTTCTACACACTCATTTGACACATCATTTTAACTCTTTGAACCATCTTCTTCTTCTCCATACTCTAATCCATTTGGTTGTTTTTCTACATGTGCATCTTCCTGCTTTTCAATCTTTATCTCAAAGTGTATTGTTTTTGTCTTATCTTTCTCCTTTGGTTGTTCTTCACCTAAGTAAGCTCTAAACTCCTTGAAAATTATATCTATAGAGAAACAATTTTACAGGTTAGTAGATTCCAAAGCTTATAACCTTTTACATTCTCACAGTAACCAACAAAGATGCATTTATATGCTTTTGGATCTAACTTAAAATTATTCTCTTGAGGCACATGAACAAAAGAATCACAACCAAAGACATTTAAATGTGAAACAAAAGGATTTCTATCTATCCACACTTCATAAGGAGTTTTATCAACAAGAGCTGAAGAAGGAGATCTATTAACCAAATAACATGTAGTACTTATAGCTTTTGGCCAAAATAATCTATCAAGCTTAGCACCACTCAACATGATCCTAGCTCTTTCCATCAAGGCTCAGTTCATTCTTTTTGCTACCCCATTTTGTTGGGGAGTGTAAGGAGTAGTATTTTTTTGAACAATACCTGCATGCTTACAAAACTCATCGAATTCCCTAAAACAATATTCACTTCCATTGTCAAATCTCAACACCCTTATCTTATAATTTGTTTGCTTCTCAACTAAGGCTTTAAATTCTTTAAACTTAGTGAAAATTTCAGATTTTACAAAATCTAGGTGTATCTTGACACATCATCAATGAAAGTAACATAATATCAAGTTTTTTCAAAAGATTCAACATCCATTGGTCCAAACACATCCGAATGAATGATCTCTAATAATATCTTAGCTTTATTAGTCCCATTAGGAAATGATGATCTATTCTATTTACCAAACACACAATCCTCACAAAAATCATTTTTACCAATAGAATAATTAGAAAGACTGCTAACCAACCTTCTATTCAAAATAATCTTAAGACCTTTTTCACTAATGTGACCCAATCTATGGTGCCACAACATACATGCATTTTCAGTGCCAATTATATTGGAAAAATTACATAAAATAGATGCATTAAGCCTAAACAAAGTCCTAATCCGAGATCCCTTAACTATCACTAAACTCCCTCTTACCAACCTGCAACCAAACTTGTCAAATTTCACATGTATTCTAGAATCATTCAACTTGGGTATTGAAAGTAAATTTCTCTCAAGTCTTGGAATATGTAAAACATGATCAAGATTTTTAACCCTTCCATCATTGAAACACAACTTTACATTTCCCTTACCAACAATCTTCTTCATGTTGTTATCACCAAGGAAAAATTCTCCCCCATCATAAGTTGAATATGAATTAAACCACTCCTTATGAGGAGTCATATGGTAGGAGCAACTTGAATCAATAAGCCAAGCATCATCACTAATAGTGTTAGTAGAAATAAAAAAATCCTCATAATCACCATCTTTTGAGGGCTTTTCTATGGAAGCATCCAAACTCTTTTTCTTGTTCCTACACTCCTTCACATGCCCTCTCTTACCACAATTCAAACACTTTACTCTGCTCTTCCCAAGGGTTTTAAAACGTCCTTTAGATTTGTCTCTCTTCTTGTCCCCTTTAGGCCCTCCTTTTTCTTTGGACCTTCCTCACACATGCAAGGCATCTTAGGAGCCAACATTCATGGAATTTTTCCTCATCTCTTATGAAAGAATTATAGAAATAAGACTATCCATCTTTAGTTCTGTACCACCACCACTTATGAAAACAATTATATTTTCCAAAGATTCGAGTAAAGAGTAAAACAACAAAATACATTTATCTTCTTTTGACTTAACATGTATAGATGCAAGTTGACTTATAATCATATTAAAATCATTTAAATGTTCTGCAATAGAATCACCATCCTTCATTTTCAAAGAATATAAACATCTTTTGAGATACAATTTATTAGTAAGACTTTTAGTTTGATAGATATCACCTATCCTCTTCCACAAATTATATGCAGTAGATTCTTCTGAAACATTCAAGAGGACATAATATACAAGACACAACCAAATGGTTCCTCGTGCCTTCTTGTCTATTTTCTTCCAATCTTTATCAAGCGTTGATTTTAGTTTCTTTTCATTCAAAACCGCCAACCACTGATCTCTCTCTTCCAGGAGATCCTCCATCTTCAATTTCCTCATATCATAACCAGTTCCATTGAACTTCTCAATATCTAGGTGTGAGATAGAAGCCATGGTTTACAATATTCTTCACAAATCGGTAAAACCCACAATGCGGAAGCTCCTACTGCAACAAACAAACCTTCAACACTAAAAAGAAAGGCATCCCTCTCTTAACAAATTTGTTATATATGATAACAAATGTTGGTAATAAAGGTATAACTTGCATCAATATGAACTTATCAAAGTGATTGGAAATCTAAAATTATGTTTACAAGATTACCATAAAATGATAAAGTGATTTACAGTTGCAATAAGGAAAGAAAAATCTGCAATACCACAAGCCATCAACACAAGTGGCACAAGATATATGTGGAGAAAACCTTAAGGGAAAAAAATCCACACCCAAAGAGATCCAATGTTTGTATTAATCTTCAAAGTACATCAATAAAACAATCCTCTCTATAATCCAACAACACTTCATTGCTCTGACAACCTACAAAGAGCTCATACTAAATCACCATCTCAAGGCTCCAATAAATAGAAGTTTGTGGGAGAGAATACCACAAATGGTATCCCAAAACAACAAGAAAAACCACCTGGAAAAATTCACACCCCCATTAGTGGATATCCCATAAACATGGAATAAAATATTAAATTATTACATTGCCTTCACATGGGCGCCTAATCCACAACCAATCAAAATTAGTCAAACCCGAGTTCTCCATAATATTCCAACAACTCTGATGGCTACATGCATGAATATGCACCGACATGCAAATGTGGGCACCCAACCATGCAAATAGCATGCAAGGACGTGCACACTCAAGTGGTTCCAACCTAGAAAAGTTGGACACCCAAGAGGAATATTCTCTTGGAATGCTCTATAACCACCACCGTAATGGGTCCACCTCTTTGAATGCAATTACAATTTTTCATAGGAAAATAAATAGTAATTATTTTGTCTCTCATGTCCCCTAGGACACTTTCCAAATAATGTGGAGACACATAAATCAACTTAGGATAGAAATTATAATGTCACCTATCCTAACAATGAGCTTCTTATACTTTCATGTGATTATTTTAATAATATTCCTATTGTGCATTTCATTGTAATTGTAAACTAATTAAAACTATGCATCTCTCCTCTTAGATGAGTGGTGAGAAGCATTTTTGCATACCTTGTTTCCTTTTAGTTGGTATTAGAGCTTGATCACCTTTGATTCTAGTTCTTAGATAGAGGGTTTTTTTTCTTTTGATCTTCATTTGAGTGGAAGCTTGTGTAGTGGGATTGCAATCTTTGTTGCACAAGATATAATCGGTGCATCTAGGAGGTTTGAATTAGAGAATTTTAATGGAGGTAACATTGAGTTATGGAAACTTTAGATGGATGAATAATTGGTAGATAAATATTTATGGCTCATGGTATCAAGTTCCATGCCAACGGGAATGAAACAAGAAGACCAAGATCAAATGGATCAGAAAGCTAAGGGTCTCTTAAGACTCTGTTTGGATGACTTTGTCCCTTTAAATGTTCATAAAGAGAAAACAATTTCACTTTTGTGGAGGAAACTTGGAGAAATTTATTGGGCTAAATCCTTGGTAAATAAGTTATTCTTGAGAAATAAGTTATACTCTCTGAGGATGGAGGATTTGTTGGGGGTCACCTAAATTCATTTAATATACTTGTTGCCTAGTTGTCCTCTATTGGTGTAAATACGGAGGAGGAGGATCATTATATGACATCATTGTTTTCACTACCAAATTTGTGGGACCACCTTGTTATGGAAATTGGAAGTACCATTACTATTTTCAAGATGGACAATGTGGTTGCATTTCTATTGTTTGAGGAGATGTGAATAAAATCATCTGAATCAACTAAGGAGGTTCTTGTAGTTTGTGGTAGATCCAAGGAGAAAAGAAAGAAAAGGGATAAGAAGAAAGAAAACATAGGAAGATCCAAATCATGTGGGAGATCTAAGTCTCTTGGAAATTCCAAGGCTTTGGGTTGGAATTGTAGCAAACTTGGTCACTTACACAAGGAGTGAAAAGAGGAGAAAAAGAAGAAGAAAAATAATGATTTTGATTCAGACAAGTCTTCTCAAGATGATGGTGAAGCATTTTTTTTTCCTTAGAAACACATGCATTAGAAGATGTGTGGCGAATTGATTGGTGCATCATTCCCAAAGACCTCACATAGGGGTTAGTTTTCAAAGTACAAAGAGTTTGACAGTGGGAAGGTGAACCTAGGTGATGAATCTCACCTAAAGATTATTGGTTGCAAAAGAGTTTTGATTTGATTCCCTGATGGTAGAGTGAAGGGGATCAATGGTGTATTTCATATCCCTTGTTTGACACAAAACTTGTTATTTGTAAGTAAATAGAATGATATGGGTCTGCAAGAAGTTTTCTCGAATGATTGATGCATGATGATAAGAGGAGCTATGGTGTTGGATAAGGGTGTTCGCATTGGCACTCTTTTTCAGCTTGATGCATGCACTATGCAATGCAATAATTCTTTTTTTATGAAGAGATCTTCAGAGTCTTCATCCTCACCTTCAAAACCAGTAGTAAAGAGGACTATTGCATCTATTTTTGATGGTTGTGCTCTAGATACCCAAGGGTGCTCATTCTATGGAGATAAAACTTCTAGTAGATAAAAATTTTATGGCCACATTAGTGAGAAGGGTCGTAGAACCTAAGAAATAAAAATCTTGTTACGGGGATGGATGAATGTAATCTTGAGTTTAATTTTTGTGAACATTGCATTTATGGAAAGAAAAATCATGTTCATTTTAAATCTAGTTCTCAAAAATATTTTGAGGTGTTAGACTTGATTCATTGTGATGTGTTTGGTCCTATTAATAATCCTTCAATTGTAAAATTTATTTATTTTGTTTCATTCATTGATGACTACGGTAGAAGGATATGAGTTTATTTCCTTAGAAGAAAATATGAAGTTTGTAATAGATTCAAAAAGTTGAAGGCTCTTGTAGAGAATCAAAAGGATAGAAAGATCAAATGTTTGAGGACTAACAATGATAGGGAGTTTTATTCAAAATATCTCAATAGGTTCTATAAAGAACATGGGATTGAAAGTTATAAGATAACTCCCTACACCCTCAACATAATGGAGTTGTAGAAAGAATGAACAACTTGTTGATGAAGAGGGATAAAAGTATGCTTAGTGGAGTTAGCCTGAAACAAAAATTTTGGGCCGAAGTTGTTGCCACTACTCGCTACTTGATTAAAAAGTCTCCTACTTCAACGCTTGTGGATAAGACACCCATGGAGGCATGGTATGGTAAAAATATTTTGTTGAGACATATTTGAATATTTGGTTGTCAGGCATATGCTCATGTGCCCAAGGAGAAGAGGTTTACGTTGGAGAACAAGGTATTAAAGAGTATCTTCATAGGTTATAACATCGATGTGAAAGGGTACAGGCTTTGGAATCCTATGGCTGAAAGGGTTTTGTATAGTAGAAATATGATTTCTAAGGAACTTGTTACTCCTACAATTGTTGTACAACTAGAGAAGGAAGAAAATAAAGAGGATGTAGTTCATCTTCCTCCTACCCTTGAGAAAGAAGAACCAAAAATGTATGGTGGACTTGATGATGAGGAGAGCTCAGGGCAATTTGAAAGTTCAAAAGAAGATAAAGAACCTCAACCTTGACTTTTGAGGAGGTCTACACAGATAAGGCGGCAAACTAATAGGTTTGGATATTCATTGCATGATTCTAGTTGTATTTTTTCTTTGATTTCTAACACTAATTAGCCTAGGACCATAAGGGAGGCTATGGGTATGAGTGATGCATATTCTTGTATAAAGGCCATGGATGAAGAAATGACTACATTAAAAAGAAATGACACTTCAGATTTGGTGCCTTTTCTTGATGGATGTAAACTCATTGGTTGTAAATGGGTGTTCAAGAATTTTTTTGGTTTAGATGGTAGTGTTGAGAGATATAAGGCAGGGTTGGTCATGAAGGGTTATTCCCAGGTTGAGGGAATTCATTACAGTGAGAGCTTTTCTCTTGTTGGAAAGCTAAAATCCATTAGATTTTCAATCACTAGCTAGTGCATATGATTTAGAGATTAAATAGATAGATGTGAAGATAACTTTCCTTCATGGTGATTTCGAGGAAGAAATATTTATGTCATAGCCAAATCATTACATTGTGAAAGGTATAAAAAAATTTATTTGCAAATTGAAGAAGTCTTTGTATGGTTTGAAATAGTCACCTAGGATGTGGTACCGGAAGTTTGATTCCTTTGTGTTGAGCTTGGGATTTTTGAGTTTGAAATTCGATCATTGTTTTTATTTCATAATTGTTGATGGTTTCATTCTCATTTCGTTCATTGGGAATGGTAAATAATTAATTTCTAATTTGAAGTCTTAACTTTCAACACAGTTTGAAATGAAGGATTTAGGCACAACAAGGTACATTCTAGGTGTGAAAATTAGAAGAGATAGGGCAAACATTTTTTTTTGGTTAGGCTAGAGTAAGTGTGTGAATTTTGTGTTGGAGAAATTCAACATTGTAGATTATAGACCATTGTGTGCTCCTATTTTGATGGAAACAAAGTTATTAATTTTAGATTATTTGAAATCTCCTAGTGAGGTGGAGGATATGATGAGAGTAACTTATGCTAATGTTGTGGGAAGTTTGATGTATGAAATGGTCTGCACAAGACCAAACATTTCCGAAGTAGTGGAAGTCCTTAGCCAATTGATGATTAATTCTTGAAAAGTACATTAAGATGTAGTGAAGAAAGCATTCAAGTATTTACGAGATACTTATGAGTATTCCTTATGTTATCATGGAAATCCTACACGATATTTGTATTCATGGATTTGTGGATTCAGATTGGGCATGCGAAATTGACAGCATAAGATCTGTTAGTCTTTATGTTTTTACTATGTTTGGTGGTGCTATTAGATGAGTAAGCAATAAGTTGTAGTTGTTTTTTCCACTACGAAAGTAGAGTATATGGTAGCTACTCATGCTTGTAAGGAATCCATTTAGATTCAAAGATTGTGTTCATATGTTGGGCTTGATGCAGGGATGGTTAGTATTTTTTGTGATAGTTAGAGTGCTATCTGCTTAGAAAAGAATCCAATCTTCCATGCTATAATGAAGCATATTGATGTTTAATTCCATTTTTTTTGTTACATGGTGGAAGATGGTAAGGTTTAGACTAAAAAAGTTGATACTTTGACAAATGTTGCATATTCTTGGACAAAGCTAATGAGCACAAAGAAGTTCATATGATGTTTGGAGTCTATGGGCCTTTCGATCCCTAGTAGATGATTACCTAGTTATATTGGATCTTGGAAAGTGTTCGAAAAGTGGGAGAATGTTGGGAATTAAGCAATCTCAACCTTTGCAAATTCCTAGCAATTGTAGCACAAAAAAATGTATCCTTAGACATTTAATGCTCATTTGGGTCTTCTTATGGATGTTGCCCTAGCTTTGCCTAGATTTAATGTTGTAATCTGGTCAACACATTCACATTAGGTCTTGGATCTTTGTGAATCAATAATAATTCTATTTTGTATTGTAAAAGTGTTGTGAAGTGTTGTAACACATTTTCACACTTTTCTAGGACCGTTTTATTATAATTCACCCAAATAACCTTTTTTTATCAATTACCAAGCCTTATTTCAAAGTGGTGTAAAGTGTTGTAACAAACTTTCACACTTTTCTAGGCTTGTCATCAATAACTTAACCCTTTCTTATGTTTAAATAACCCCTTAATACACTTACATGCCTTACTTAAGTGTGTTTCAGAGAATAATCCCATTACACATCATTTAATACACTTTAATTCCCGACACCCATTAAAATTGCCCTGGTGGGACCAAGTCACCACTAGGGGCGACTTAGTCCCACTAGGCACAAAAATCAAAATTATTTCAAAATTTTAGTGGGATATTATTTTCTAAACCTTGAGGTCGGCCTGTGATGTGGTATTTTCGGAAAATTTTGTATAATAATGTATAAATATAGGGTTTTCCTCTTATTTTCGCCCCCATTCATTCACTCATTAATTGATGCACTTAATCATTCAAGTAATTATCAAGCACTTTGGCATTATCAAGTCTACATCCACTGGAGCATCTACTTGCATATCTTCAGATTTCTACTTCAAGGGTTTGGTGAGTTGTAGCATTGCATGTCTTTCATTCATAATTCTCTTTTCATTTCATTTCATTTTCAAGGTTTTAATTACCAAATTGGGGTTTGACCAAGGCAAACCCTTATTCACTAACCCTTAACCCTTTTTCCCCTCTTTGCATGTGTGTTTTGTAGCTCTTGTATGTAGATTTTTCAAAGAGAAAGGTGCTAAAAGGTGTAAAAAATTCATTGAAGTCTTTTAAAGTCAACAAAACCCTAAAAGGAGCTTGGAGATCACCTACAGGCCAAATTCTACAGATTCAGATATGAAAACTTGTCAAGAATAGAAGCACAGATTGAAGACTACAGATTCCTATCCTGAATTTCTTGAAATATGAAGGTGGACTAAGTCACCATTAGTGGCGAATTAGTCCCACTACTAGGCATGAAAAGTGTTTTCTGCAGTTTTGGATACCCTTTTGGCTGAAACCTGTTCCGACAAAATTTCCTCGAAATAGGATTAAGTTGCCCAACTTGGCGTAAGTGTCTAATGATATTCAACAATGAATTCTATAGGATTTCAGAGCCCTCTGCATCACTTTCCAGTTTCCAGGTGCACCTCTCCGATCTCATTCATTTCTATTATAGTAACTTGCATTTTTAGTTCATTTTGCATATCACAGTGTGTTTTCAAACATCTTCCATTTCTTAAGTTTTGCTTTAATAATTCATCTCTTTTATCAATTCTTTGCATCTAAGACATTCTATTTAGAAATATTTCAATCATATTAGCATTAATCTTGAGTGAACGACCATGGATTTTTGGGATACCTTTCTCCTTTTAGGTGCAATGCCCTAGAAGTGCAAGAGAGTGCCTATCCCCAAAAATTTACAGTTGATTTTGGTGAACCTATATTTTAAACATTCTATTTCTAACTTCAAGTGTATTTACATCCTAGGAATAGCTTGCATTAACATTGCATTGCATTTTTGCATTGTTGCTAAATTGCATCCTAGGGTTTTAAAATTTCATTAGTGAAAAACTCATCTAGCTTGCATTTTTGCACTTCATTTCATTACAAAATTCACAAAATTCTGCATTTTCATACTGTATTTGCATCTAAAATTCTAAAAAGCATAAAAACCACTTCAAAATTCTGAAAATTTCCAAAAAAATCACTACTTGGACTAACTCGCCACACTAGGTGACTTAGTCTAGTTGCACATTGTGTACTATAATTTCTGTCATTTCTAGAATATTTTCTGCATTTCTATTTTTTGTTATTACATTTCTGTTAAATTTTTTAGATTTGTTGTTTCTTGCTCTTAGTTTTCTTTCAATCATTTGCATCATGGCTATGTGTTTTAATAAGCTTTGGATGTCATTAAAATTTTTAGTTGACATGTCAAGCTATGCCTTTGGAACTAATCCTAATGAAATTGAACTTCCTCATGCTCCTTCAACTCCTCATGAATGTCCTCCTCGTGATGTTGACATCATTGGAGAAAATGATGACAACATGAATAAGTTCCTAAATGAATTCCTTGACCACCTTGAAGCTAATGCATCCTCTTATCCATTCATGAAACAACATGACCTTCCTACAGTACCACCTCTTGATATATTTGGTTACTTACATCCTGAAACAAACGAAGAACCTAAGTTCCCTACACAAGGTTAACCTAGTTCTTCTAAACAAACAACCGCTCAACCATTCTATGAGAACAAAGTAACAAACACTCCAATCAACCTTGAAGAAACCTAGGGCAAAGGTTTTAGCATTTTGAGCAAACAAGGATGTGACACAACTAAACATGACATTCATCAACTATTAGAGTAAAATCCAAAAGATGAAAACACAATGGGTTTAGGATATTAAGATCCCCCTCATAACAACAAGCCTCCTAGAGAATATCTAAGGCTTTGTGATGATGGCATGGTGATCTTTGATTCCCCTCCCGATCTAGATGTCCTTCCTAAAGAACAATCAATGCCTCATAATCATAACAAGGACAACAATGAAATCATCTCAGGCCCTCCTGCCCTAATCTCCTCTCTTGAAGTTGGAGAATCTAGCAAATGCAAGAGGCCTTACAAACTCCAAAAAATAAAGTTTCCTCTTCGTCCACCACTTGAATATGAAAGGAAATTACAAATACTTTTAAACAAAGGACTCATACTATTACCACCTATGAATAGGTTGGTGATATATCCTAAAGATGCTAACATTCCACATTGTGTGTATCATCATGCTCTTGGACATCATAGTGATGAGTGTTGTCAATTGAAAGAAATAATAAGCAAGTATCATTTCGATGGCGATAACTGTTATCCCTTGAACCCATAAACCATTATCCCACTCCTTGTCATGTCATCATTGTAGGACATTTCCTTTTCACTATTACATGACCTTTCCCATCACCTACCTTGGCTCATTCTTTCCTTGCACCCAATGGGGGCAAGAAGTTGATAGCCTTGTCCTAGTAATGTATTTGTTATTGTCCCTTGGCCATGTTATTCACCTTTCGCTTATACCGATTGAGACTGGAAGGTGGATGGCTTGCTTGATGGTTGACTCACACTTGCCTTACTAGTCTTTTGCATTTTCTTTTTCTTTTTCATTTGTGTGTTTGCATGTGTGTAATGTGATCTCCCATGATGTTTTTTTTGTTCTTTCTCTTTGTGCCATTTCTCTATTTGTACCTTCATTCTTCTCTATGTCGTTCATTGCTTTCTCCTTTTTCTTTTCTCTTATCTTGTGTTTTCCTTTTGGGGATGATGCAAGGCATTGATACATTTCATGTCTCTTTCATATTGACAAGAGGTCTTTTCTTTTGTTTTTTAAGTGTGTTTTCCTTTGGGGATGACACAAGGCATTAGAGACATTCATGTCTCTTTCATGTTGACCCAAAAGGCATTTTATTTTTGTTTTCCTTTACTTTTGTCTTTTTCTTGTGTTTTCCTTTTGGGGATGATGCAAGGCATTGAGACATTTGTGTCTCCTTCATGTTGACCCAAAAGATTTTCCTTATTCTTTCACCTTTTATTTTTCATTTGGCTTGTGTTTTCCTTTTGGTGATGATACAAAGCATTGAGACACCCTATTGTTGGAAGAATGAAGAAGAACATCTCATTTTTCTATTTTTGTGTTTTCATTGATGTCACCATGTTATATGAGTTGCAACTGCAAGGTTATGCTTGATTCGGTATTTGAATTGGTATATAGTTTACATCCTTTGGTATTTTGGTCTGCAATCTTCTGTTGTTGATTATTGTTGCTTGTAGTTTTTTGGAAATGGTTTATGGATGTTGGAAGCACGTATATTCAAAATCTCACACATTCAAGTGCTCGTATGATGAGTTGGCATTATTTTGTTGTTTTCCATTAAGTCCATCTCTGGCTGACCTCATGGATAGTTGATGTTATGGTTAATTAATTTTTCCACGGATGTATGTGTGACCTATCTTAGTTCCATGCTAACATGATGTAGCATGTTGAGCATTTGAATTGTCTTTGGAAATATTTTGTGAATACTTGATGTCAATAGTTGATTTTTGGTGAATAAGGATTGCATCTAATTAGGTTGACCTAATTGATGATTTTGGATGGATCAGGTTTATATGTTGATAGTTTTTTGAAGATTGGGAAGAGAAAGTAGTGGTGGTTGTGAAGTTGTGAATGTGAAAAGTGCGAAGATGATGAAGTGTGTCAAGTCACTTTGTTGAGCTTAAAAGGAGTTGAATCAACACTTGTTAGGTGTACATTATCAGTTCATTTTCTGGTTGTAAGACATTTTGTCGTTTCTTTCTATAGGCAGTGAGCCTCTCATTTTGGACAGTGAGTCCTAGCAGTGAGCCACCCTTTTGTAATATTTTATAACTAGTTATACTATATTATGAGCTAGCACTCATCGTGGTTTCTCCCATTTTTGGTTTTCCACGTAAAAATATCTATGTTCATGTGTTGTGTGATTTCATGTTCTGTTAATGCTCTTGCTTATCTTTACTGTCATATGCATTGGAGTAATTAGATGGTATTTGTTCAATAATTTTAAGAAGATACTGATTCACCCCCCTCTCAATATCTTGGATATTCAAAAATTGGTATAAGAGCTTGGTTCCTTCAGAGAATCCTAACAGCTTGAGGAAGATCTTGAAGATGGAACAAATGAATGATAAAGAAGAGCTTTGAGTTGTGCTTGAAGATCTTGACAAAGTTGAAAGTGAAAATAGAGATTTGAAAGAAAATCTTGATGAAGCAAATGAATGTGTTTGGAAATTAAAAGAGCAATTGAAGAAGTTCAAAGAAAGGCATAGGGAAGTAAGTGAGTAGTTGAAGCAAGCGAATGAAGAAATTATCAGCTTGAAGGTGCAAGTGGAGGAAAAGAAAATAATTAAAGAGTGTTTGAATAAAATGGTGCAAAGCAAATATGATGAATGCACTAAGTTGGAAAAGGAAGTGGTGAATCTAAAAGTAGATATGGAGAAAGCAAAACTTTGTGAAAATAATTCCAAATCCATCTCAGAAAAGCTTGATGAGTTTATTTGAAGGCAGAAACCAAGTAAAGACAAAGGAGGCTTGGGAATCGAAGGAGATGAAAACTCTAAGGATATCAGAAGACTCGAAATAAAGGGAAGCAAAAAAGAAATCCAAGGAACTTTGCTAGAAGACCGCCTATCAGACAACCAAATTCTCAAAGGTACCCATCCTTCAATGGTGTTTTATTTTCATATAATAAATTTGGTCATAGGGAAACAAAGTGTAGGAGTAGGTTGAATTAGTTTCCTGGCTCCTTCTTTGTTCAATGTTTTTCTTGGAAGAAAGTTGGACATAGAGCTAGTGAATACAAAACTCAGATGGTGAATTGGTCTAATGGAGGAAGAATGAATCAATATTTTAATGGATAGTGCTATACATGTAACAAGTTTGGGCACAAATCTAATTAGTGCAGGTCAAGGGTCAATGGAAGAAAAACTAATCAGAAAAATATTGTATACTACAATTACAACAAACTAGGACATATCTCAAGAGTTTGCAAAAGTAAAAAGGGAAAGCAGTCTACTCTGGTAGAAAATAATGAATCAGTGAAGAAAATTGAAAATAATGATGTTAAGAAAGAAATGAACAAGATTTGGAAGAAGAAAGAAGAGCCTAAAATGATAGATGCATCTATGCCCTCATTCGGTATAGACAATTCCTTTGGGAATTAGACCTAGCAGGGTCTTAGGGGGAGCTTTAATGGAAAATTGTTTGAACCCCCTGGTGTTTGGTGTGTCAGTCTTTGGAACGAGGATATGTTGTAAGGAATGGATAGTCAGAGGTTATGCAAGTGGAACTAGAAGAAAATGTTCTGGCATAATCATTTGCAGAGAAAACTGGGGTTTTTCTATGGAGAGAAGAAGAGTTTTTTTAGTAGCTTTTTGAAATCTGCTGGATTTAATACAAATTAGGGTAGATCATTATTTTATAAAGTAAATGAGTAAGGAATTTTAATCACTTGTGCATTTGAATAAATTGGAGATATTTTTAGAGCATTCTTGAGGTGACTTGGAGTTTGAGTTGTGCAAACCCTAGTTCTGGTTCTTCACAAAGAAAATGTATTTTGCTTATTTGTGCTATTGTGGGATTGTGTGAATCATCTTCTTGAAATTGTTTGAGCTTGATTTGTGAAGAAATAGAAAACCCTATAGTTTTTAATGTGTTCGAAAGACCTAGACCATCATATAGGAAATATTCTATGAAGGTTTTCAAAGATGACCCTATGGGTGCCTTCTCATCAATCCCTCACAGGGTTATGCCAACCAAATACACAAGAATGTACATTTGAGTCAAAACTGATGAATTAAATTATAGTAAATGGATACATATTTAGTAGAATGAGCTCACTGGAGATAATTTCTTGGTGAAACCTGAATAGTCAAAAACAATTGTGAAGAAATTGGACAGATGGAACTACTTTCCTAATTTCAATTCCACAATTGATGATAAGTATGTAAAACCAGTTCTTAGCAGAATGCATGATAAATTCTTGTGGACTGACTGACCCCATCTAATAAATGAGGAAGCAATTAAGGTTGTTATTGGACTCTGTGATACCAAACCGATACCCATGTTGAAAGTAGTGAAGAATGAAGTGGTGATGGAACTTAGCAGTGCCGCATATGAAAAGAGAGCACTTACAACATATCCTATCACTAATATGTTGTGAAGTATGTTGCTATAATGATCGATCATAAAAATTACTTCACCAACAAAGAGAATTTTGCTTATGCCACAACTATTTATACTAGTTTCAATATGGTAGTTAATGGTGCAAACTATGATTTATGTGAACTTCTCTGACAATAGTTTCTTGAGAACTTAAGGATGACTAGGGAAAGGAAGTATGCATTTAAATTTGGGTCCTTGATTATGTGTCTATTGTTCGATTTTATGAAGACTTCCTAGAAGGGATGATATAGTGTTTTAGGATTCATCTAGACCGGTGGCACATCAAATATTTGATTACTTGCATAATTTGGGTGATTTTAAGAACAAAGATAATGCTCTAACAACATTATTTGTTGTATTCAAGAGCAACATGAAAGAGAGAGAAACAATTTTGAGGAAATTTGTTGAGAAATACAAAAATGATATCATATTTCATGTCTCTTTTGATGGATGTATGATTGAAGTTGTTTAACCCCAGACCATATGGATTCAACCATTGGGTTATGAAATTACAAAAGATGAAGCCAAAGGCTATGTAAAAATGTTGCTGAAAAGCTCGAAAGATGCCAATGAACCTAGAATTGGCACTTATGATGAAAAATCTATGGAAGTTCACTTGGAGCACAAGAAGCCAATAATAAGAAAGAATGTATAAAAGAAGCTTAGAGGAGTTGGTTACACTAATGAGGAGATTGCACAAGGTAGGGCTAAGAGAGAACATATGGAGGGAGAATCTTCAGGACTAAGGAGATCCGGCATGATTGCTCCTTCAAAACCCTTTGCAGCCCCTGCAGTGAAAATTGAATCCGGTGTTATTGATAAAGGAAAAGGCCTGGCTCCTTTTGGGCCTAATACAAGATCTAGGAAAAGGAAAGAGACTGCTCCAATGGTACTTGGAAAGAGAGGAAAGAAAGAAAAAGCTACAAGGGAGAAGAACCTCAACATTACCGATGATCAAGATGAAGAAGAGGAGGACCCTAAAGCAAAATTGGTAAGGAAGAGAAGAGGAAGCCTATCCTCTAGTGAAGGTGCTTCTCAGGAAGCTAGTATTGGTTCTAAGAGATTGCATATTTTGTCATCTTCTGAGGAAGATGAAGAATATGATTTTGGTGTTCGTGTTTAGACCAAACTAGAGTCAAAGAAAGAAAAAGCATCTGAAGAAGCCTCCCCAAACTAGGAAGAATAGGAAATTTTCGTAAGACCTGGTTCTCCTTTCAAATTAGAGGCTATACTCAATTATTTGTTACATTTTGAAGATATACTGAAGCCTACAACATAATATTATGATCAAGTGGGTAGAGAGGATAGAAAGACATTAATTTTAGCCACTATTCAATATGTTATCACATTGGACGTTAAGTGGGATGATGTAGAGAATAATCTGCCTGAGAAAATGTGGAAAACCCTAATGAAAAGGAGATCAAAGGTTGTTGAATTAGAAAAGAAAATCAGGAATGATGCATTTAATAAAATTGGGTCTTCTTTGGCCCTAAATGATCTGGAAACCTTGAAGAAGGTATGTGTAGATATGTTCCAGATGAAGAAAAGAGTGAATATTTTGATGACAAAGGATAAAAAGAACATAAAGAAAATAAGGTAATTGTAGAAGTAATCAGAGATACGACTAAGAAATATGACATACTTGGTGCACTACCATTTGGTTCTTCACCTAAGTTAGGTGAAGAAGTTTCTATGGAAGAAGTTAAGATATTCTTTCTGGTACAAGTGATACAGGTATAAATGATGCATATATCCATGTGGATGCAGGTATTACAAATGATCCTACAAAGATGGAGAAACACTAGAAAGAGGGTGAAGTTGAGCCTGAGAAACATGATGATCCCCCTTCAAAGCATACTAAGGGTGAAAAAGATAATATTGAAAAATAAAAGAGTAATGTTGAAGGTGAAAAGGATAATGCTAAAGGAGAACAAGATAAAGGTGAAAGTGAAGGAAATGATGTAGATGGCAACAAGAACAAAGACAAAGATGAAGATGAAAAAGGTAAAGAAGAAAAAGAAGAAGAGAAAGTAGAAGAAGAAAAGAAGGAAGAAGAGCAAGAAAAGGAAGAGGAAGAAGAGAAAAATGAGGAATTTGTTGGGAAGAATGAAGAAAATCAAAAGCAAGTTGTAGAATCTCATAAGTCTCCTGGAGAATCCTCCTCTGGTGATGATGCATTAAAAGGATTGTTGTCCAAGAAAATCAGATTCCAATTGATGATTCCTCCAGAGCTTCTACAACTTCCTTTGATTCAAGGTAGTATGGACTTAGACAAAATTTCTCCCGTTCATAAGTTGGTATTGGGTGATGCATTGCATGCATTCAATAGAAGAGAGATTCTGGAGACACATTAGAAAGGGACGAAGCTTATTGATAACACTCTTAAAGCATTGCAAGAGGCCACACCTGGTACTTCAATAGACACAACTCTCACTCCGATAGAGAATTTGAGATTGTTATTGGAGTTCTTTAAGGAGTATGTCTCCAGACTTGGTGAGAAGAAACAATAAGAGGTTGAGGAGAAGCTGGTAGAGAAAAGGTTGTTGGCATTGCATGCAAAGTGTGATCTGGCACACACAAATGTTGAGAAGAATTTGGAAGCTGTGTAAATATGAGTATGAAGTAAATTCTATCTTTTCTTATTACTTCAAGTGGCTAGATTCCACTCAGAATATTAAAGTTCTTATGGACTCCATTGTGTCTCAGTTGACTATTGTCTCCGATACCTACAATGCATCTAAAGACAAAGACAAATCAACCTTGAATGCCATCTTTTCTCATAGAGATAAAAATTTCATTTTATAGAAGTAGAAGGAAGAAATCATAAGAAAATTTGGTCAATTAGATGACCTTGTAATAATGGATTACACCTCGGTTGCCAATGCTTTGGCAAGTGCAGAGAAACTTGAGAAGATAAATTTGACTCCTGGTACTCCAGAGGATGCAAAGGATAGTCTAATGGATTTGGAATCCCTAAACAAGACATGTTGATTGTGGCAAAGAAGAGTTGGGTGAATGGTAAATCATCATGGAAAGGTATTCTGAAGGAGCTTCAAGGCTTTCCATCCTCCAATTAATGTTTTATTTCTTTAGTTTTCATATTTCTTTTGGGTTGCCCTTTGTCCTTGATGTCAAAGGGGGAGTGAAAAGTGATAGAGAAAGAGAATACTGGTGATAGGGGAGAAGTGTTGTACATAAGAGGTCTTGTAAATTTTGGCACATGTTGCCATCAATGACAAAGGGGGAGATTGTTGGAAGAATGAAGAAGATCCCATTTTGTTGTTTTTGTGTTGTCATTGATGTCACCATGTTATATGAGTTGCAACTGCAAGGTTAAGTTTGATTTGGCATCTGAACCAGTATATAGTTTACACCCTCTAGTATTTTGGTCTACAATCCTCTGTTGTTGATTATTATTGCTTGCCATTTTTGGGAAATGGTTTATGGATATTGGAAGCATGTATATTCAAAATCTCACACATTCAGGTGCTTGTACGACGAGTTGGCATTATTCTATTTTTTTCCATTAAGTCCATCTCTGGTCGACCTCATGGATAGTTGATGTTATGGTGAATTAATTTTGTTGTGGATGTATTTGTGACCTATGTTAGGTCCATGATGACATGATGTAACGTGCTAAGCATTTGAATTGTCTATGGAAAGATTTTGTGAATGCTCGAAGCTAACAGTTGATTTTTGGTGAATAAGGGTTGCATCTAATTAGGCCAACTTAATTGATGCTTGTGGATGTATTAGGTATATATGTTGAAAATTTTTGAATATTGTGAAGAGGAAGTAGTGGTGGTTGTGAAGTTGCGAATGTGAAAAGTGCAAAGATGATGAAGTATATCAATTTAGTTTATTGAGCTTAAAAGGAACTGGATCAACACTTGTTAGGTGTACATTATCAGTTCATTTTCTGGCTATAAGCCATTTTGTCATTTCTTTCTATAGGATGTGAGCCTCTCATTTTGGACAGTGAGCCCTAGCTGTGAGCCACCCTTTTGTAATATTTTATAACTAGTTTTACTATATTGTGAGCTAACACTCACCATGGTTTTTCCCATTTTGGGTTTTCCATGTAAAAATTTTGGTGTTAATTTGTTGTGTGATTTCATGTTCTGTTAATGCTCTTTCTTATCTTTACTATCATATGCATTGGAGTAATTAGATGGTATTTGTTTAATAAGTTTAAGAAGATAATGATTCAATCCCCCTCTCAGTATCTTGGATATTTAACACCTATGTCTCTTCCATGTTGACCCAAAAGGTTCTTTCTTTTCACTCTCTTTGTGTCATTCCTCTAGTCCTATGTACTTGGGGAATGATGAAAGTTCCAAGCTCTCTAAACAAAACATTGCAGCAAAGAACATATTGACCCAAAATCCATAGATCCCTTATGTGTTTGGTGTTTTCATTTTGGGGGAAACCCTTTCCTTTTCTTTTTCCTTTCCTTTCCTTTGCATGATGTAGCCTTACTTGAAAACATATGACTTGGCATAGGTATTTTCAAGTTAGCTCTCATGTCTTCTTTATTTTTGCATTTTTCTTTTGCTACTTTAAAGTAATTTCTCACAAAACAGTGTGTAGCAATTCTTTAAAGTGGGGGCATACATTAGCATTATTCTTTTGCATTTTTTTCTTTTTCTTAGTTCTTAGTGTAGCCTTGTTACTTCATACGATGCATTTTTTGCTTTGTGGATGACATTGGGTATAGTGTCCTTCATGAGCGTGATCTATCTTAGCATATTACATTCCTCTTGGTGGCTTGATGTGATGTACTGCATCCCCTAAGTTGAAAATTTTCTATTCTTTGACTGGTCCTCTCTTGGAGACATTAGACATAATGTTCCCTAAGTTAAAGACCTCACATGAACTAAGAAAGACTCCTTTGAACATATTTTACATGTATTTTGCATTTGTTATATGGCCACCTTGCATAACACAACATGCATGCTTGTGGTTCCATCATGTTTATTCATTAGTTCCAAGCATATGAATTTTGCTTGTCCGTGAAGCTCAAAAAGTCATTTTCTTTTGTGGCACCTTATTAAAGTTATCAAGAGGTATAACTTTGATATGGTTGAGCAAGAATTCCATTTCGAGGCATGACTTTACCCATAGCCACCTGCATGTGTATGAGTGCATACCAGCTATGAGTGTATGTTTCTCACCTTTTAGGCCTTCTCACCTAGCGGACAACCATGAGTTTTGTTGCCTTAGAGTCACCTTAGAGTGAGTATGTGTTTTTTAGAAAAATATCCTAGATTTGATCCACAACTTGATGGACAAACGATCAAAGCTTGATCCGATTCTCTTTTTTCTATCTCCTTCTCTCCCTTTCATTATTTTACATCATTCTCTTGTGTGTTCCTTTGTACTAATGCTTGGTTTGCCATGGGATCTTGATCCTAGGGGCTTGATCAACCCTCTTGATTGTTGTTGTCTCATATTTCCAACATGAGTGCATTTGAATCCCTCTTGATATGCATGTTTGGCCACTTTAGTGTGAGTTTGAAGTTCATCCTCTCACTAAAGTGGGGGATGGATGTTGGCCTAGCTTTGCCTAGATTTAATGTTGTAATGTGGTCAACACATTCACATTAGGTCTTGGACCCTTGTGAATCAATAAGAAGTCTATGATGTCTTGTAAAAGTGTTGTGAAGTGTTGTAACACATTTTCACACTTTTCTAGGGCCTTTTTATTATAATTCACTCAAATAGCCTCTTTTTATCATTTACCAAGCCTTATTTCAAAGTGTTGTAAAGTGTTGTAACAAACTTTTATGCTTTTATAGGCTTTTCATCAATAATGTTACCCTTTCTTATGTTTAAATGACCCCTTAATACACTTATAGGCCTTAGTTAAGTGTGTTTCAGAGAATAATCCTATTAAAAATCATTTAATACACTTTAATTCCTAACACCCATTAAAATTTCCCTTGTGGGACCAAGTCACTACTAGGGGTGACTTAGTCCCACTTAGCACAAAAATCAAAATCATTTCAAAATTTTGGTGGGATATTATTTTTTTAACCTTGAGGTCAGCCTGTGATGTAATTTTGGGAAATTTTGTATAATAATGTATAAATATAGGGTTTTATTCTCATTTTCACCCCCATTCATTCACTCATTAAATCATGCACTTAATGATTGAAGTAATTATCAAGCACTTTGGCATTATCAAGTCTACATCCATTAGAGCATCTACTTGCATATATTCAGATTTCTACATCAAGGGTTTGGTGAGTTGTAGCATTGCATGTTGTTCATTCATCATTTTCTTTTCTTTTCATTTCATTTTCAAGGGTTTAATTACCAAACTAGGATTTGACCAAGGAAAAGCCCTATTCACTTAACCCTTTTCCCCCTCTTTGCATGTGTGTTTTGTAGGTCTTGTAAGCAAAATTTTCAAAGAGAAATGTTTTAAAAGGTGTCAACAATTCATCAAAGTCTTTCAAAGTCAACAAAACCATAAAATAAGCTTGGAGATCACCTATAGGCCAAATTCTACAGATTTGGATCCGAAAACTTGTCAGGAACGAAAGTGTAGATTGAAGACTACAGATTCCTATCCCAAATTTCTCCAAATTTGAAGGTGGACTAAGTCACCATCAGTGGTAGATTAGTCCCACTTCCAAGCCTGAAAAGTGTTTTCTATAGTTTTGGATACCCTTTTGGCTAAAACATGTTTTGATAGAATTTCCTTGAAACAAGACTAAGTTGCCTAGCTTGGCATAAGTGTCCCAATTAGCTTCAATGGTGAATTTTGTAGGATTCTAGAGCCTCTTTTCATCACTTTCCAATTTCCAGGTGCACCTCTCCAGTATCATTCATTTTTGTTATAGTTTACTTGCATTTTTAGTTCATTTTGCATATCATAGTGTGTTTTCAAACATCTTGCATTTCTTAAGTTTTGCTTTAATAATTCATCTCTTTTATCAGTTCTTTGCATCTAGGACATTCTATTTAGACATATGTCAATCGTATTAGCATTAATATTGAGTGAATCACCATAGATTTTTGGGATACCTTTCTCCTTTTAGGTGCAAAACCCTAGAAGTGCAAGAGAGTGCATATCCCCAAAAATTTATGGTTCATCATTAAATATTAATTTAATTATTTTTATGTTGTAATTTCCTTCTCATATTATTTTTTCATCTAATATGACTTGGTACAATGATTCATCGACATATTGGAAGGTGACAAGGATGTTGTCATTCCCACAAGGAAATGTAGTCATCCCACTTTGGGAAGGTATTCCTTGACATGTTTCAACATCTTGAGGGATCCTTACGATGATTATATAATGGATTTTTATGACCATATTATGAAAAATTCTTATGACGATCTCATGATGCATAAGAGCCAGATTATATGATAGGTTGGAAAAGTGTTGGAAGGTATCTTTGCATGGGGAATCTAGGTGCCCAAGTTTGACTATGACAAGTTGTAGGATAATCATTTATTATTAGTCAATTATGAAAAATTCTCTTACAATGTAAGAGTTGACATTTATGATAGATTCTATGCTGGTTGTAAGGTGTGTAAGGGAATTTGTCATACCTATTTTGAGTAAAAATGGGGTGCCCAAGTTTGGATGTATGAATGAGGAGTCAAACAATCTTGTACAAGTTTCATTTGCATGCTTGGAGGTGGTGAAAAAATGTGCCAAGTGGATTTGGATGCCCATCGCTTGTAGCTAACTCTAGAAGCTACCTTCAGACTTGTATTCTCTATATATTGGATGTATTGGAGTGGGTTATGTAAGTTGTATTTTGTAGACACCATTATGCTATCAGAATAGCTCCAAAATTAAACATTTTTAATACTCTTGGAAGAACTTACATTGCAAATGTGTTGTAATATCCTAATTGGATAATACATTATGTAGGTTTTGGAGTGTTGGATTTTTCTTTTGAAAGGATTTCCCCACATATATCTTGTGTTGTGATTAGCTTCTTATACTTTCATGGGATATTATTTTAATAATATTCTTAGTGTGCATCTGACATTGTAATTGTAAAAGAATTAAAATTTTACATCTCTCCTCTTAGATTAGTGTTAGGAAGTGTTTCTATATACCTTGCTTCCTTTCAATGTGGACATGGATGAGTTCCATAGAAGAATTAACAATGAAGCAAAAATTTCAACCACAACCAACTCTTTAGCTAGGTCAAGATAGGTGGAGGAAGTCACATTCTTAGTCTCAGTATAATCTTGTGAACTAGTATTGACATGTGCCCAATACTAAAATCACAAACAGAGGAGGATACTAGAATAATTTAGAGAAGTAATATTGAAAATCAACCCAGATATGATTGAAATAGTGTTTAGGATCCCTGCATCCTCAAAGTATGAAACAATTGACATGAAGAAGGCATTGGTCTATTTTGAGAAGCATAATGTAAGCTACCTTAACTTCATCAATAATAAAATGTTGCTTAATCTAAAGAAGCTAGCAATTAAAGTGGCCAAAGTGCAACACAAGAGTGAATTTTGAGAGGATTCCAAGGACCAAATCACACTTCTCACTCTGGTCTATGGTTACCCACATGCCAGAGAATTTTTCCCATGGATGTGTTATTACATATTAATAGTGGTATCATACAAGAAGATATATTGGGCCACTATAAGCAACAAAACACTTCATGCACAACTAAAGGATGTGCTAAATAACAACAAATTCTACATGACTTCCCACTTGGTGTATCTATTTTCCTATCAAGTAACATTCCCAAGACTTAAAAGGATAGGATAACTTTAGCTAGGAAAAATAAAGATATATGAACATACCCAAAGTTGGAAGTGAATTCCAACAATAGAAATTACTACATAGTATATGATGCCTTCCTCTATGCCATTATTAGAGAATTGGAGAATGATTCCTTTCTAAAGGACTCTTTGGAAGAAATGTTGGAGTTGAAGAATTGGGTGAAATGGTATATCAAATTCAAAACCTTCTCATACATTAGGGGAAAAGGGTTCCACAAATCTCCTCTCAAGCTGCTAAGATAATCCTATTAGAGATATGTAGACAACTTAGAAAGATCTAAAATTTGATTTTTGGGAAGCATAAATTGGGATACTCTCTCCATAAATGTGGGTGTATATTTTTGTGAAAATATGTAGAATGAAGATATTGTAAGGAAATATATTTCCATGTATAAAATTAACTTGTACAATGATTTGAGTGCTAAGTTTGATATGATTAGAAAAATTAGTAAAGTCATTGGTTCATTTTTCAAGCATGATCCTGCTTTAGAAGATCATTGGTCCAACTGTGAGGATGAATATGAGTAAGAATGAAAGAATACTATAGATAGATAGTGGAAATAATAAGGCCCTGCAATGTGGCTAAAGTGCCAAAGGACTTGACAGATAATTGAAAAGTCCTAGATCATGTTTACAGTTTACAATGACCAAGAGATTTATAATCAACCAATCAATAATGTAGACTATTCAATTTATGAAGATATCAACATGGAAGTAAGAGTAGAAAGTGTTATAGCTTGTTCAAAAATATGGTAGGTATCCCCTTTCCCCATGATGGATTTATCATGACCTAAACATCATCTTTAAAAACAAAAGGTCAAGGATCCATCTATTGTTGCAATTAAGAAAGAAAGACCAACATCTTCAATAGTTGGATCAAAGAGGAAGAGGGTAGAGGAATTATAGAAACAAGTGAATAAGAAAGTGAGGTAGAGATTCCTCTGTAAAGAAAGAAGAGAGCTCAAATCTCCTCTCAGGAAACATCTTCCTCCATACCACCCATCCCTAGTTTGACTCACCGTCTACCTCTTCTTCTCCCCCACATGAGTCTCCCCTTTCACCTGTTTCACCTACTCCTCCTCCATCACCGCAAGATCCTTCCCCTCCCAAAATCTCTCCTCCTCATCTTTCTCCTCCTCATATACCTACCTCTCCAATTCCTCCTCCTCCATCACCTCCCATTCCTTCTCTTCCCCCTTCACCTCCTCATGAAATTAACCCTACCCCTCCCCAAGAGCAAGAGGAACTCCAAGCTAAATAAGAGAAAGTTTTGAATAAAGAGGTATTGGAAGAAGAAATTGGAAGGTAAGAAACAAGACACAAAAGAGAAGCACCTAAGATAGAGAATTAAGATTCTCAAGCTTCACATGATACAAAGGTTGTTCCCTCTCCTCAGGGTGAAGTTACTTCCACCCTCCGAATATGGTTAAACCATGCCACACAGAAAAGAAAACAAACATATGTCCAAGAAGAGGAGGATGATTTTTTGATTCTTATCAAGGCCTTCCAAGTATCCAGAAGAAGAAAGAAAAGATCAAGAAGGTTATCCACCATAACCATAGATGAACAAGGAAATAAAGTAGCACAAATTTCTATCCCTATGGTGGACAAACCTAAATAAAATGTGTTGCCTAAAGATTATCAATTTTAGAAAGTAAACTTGGGAACTCATACAAGAGAAGGATAATGACAATCACTACAAATGGTTGTATTTTCTATTCTCAATAGGATGCAAAAAGATGAGAACATGAAAGAACTTAAATCCCAGGTGTCTCAGTTGACAACATATGTCAACCATTTAATTAGGCCCATTGATTCAATTTCCCCTACCCCAATCCTACAGGTTGCATTAAATAAGGATGACCAACATGTAGATCCTCAAGGTTTACTCTCTAGTGTGGAGAATGGAGAGATGATCTATAGACACTAGGAAGCAAATTTTTATATAAGGCAATAAAGACTTATCATAACGTTAGTGATGAAGCCAATATGGATCACAAAGAGAGTTAGAAATAAATAAAGATTTATTGGTTTGGGATGACTATATGTTGTAATGAACAAGACAACTAAGAGGGGGGAGAATCAGTTGTAGAAAATTAAACCTTCAAAAACCCTCAACACTAATCAAATCCACATTCATTAAACCCTTATTCTGTTAGTTTGATTAAACATGAAATGTAGAGAATAAAAATAGAAATAACAAAACCATACATAAGAGAAAACCATATTTACATGGAAAACCAAATGAGGGAAAAACCATGATGAAGATTAGCTCACAATATAAGTAATAGCAAAAATGGTACAAAAGGGGCTCACTGCTAGAATAGGACACACTATCCAAAAGGCTCACAACCAGGACTCACTTCCATAAAAAGAATACAAGGAGATAGAATAAGAATATTACACAGAGAAAATACTTCTCATTGCAACAAGTATTCCACCAAAATTGCTCACACACTTTCGTAGTCTCACATGAAAGATTTTGGATGCCTTCAACTCTCTGCCTTTAGGAACCCTAACATGAAGTTCACATTGTTCTGCTCAATTTCAGATCACACACATTTATCACATCAATCTCGCATCTATCTTCTTCTTACTCTTTCATTCACCAACTCACATCAACACCATAAATATTTATATCAAGCTCTACCTCAAAAAATTTCTCCAATGTCAGCCACTAGTCGTTATACATACAAATTTGAAATAGGCTAACACCTAAAAATTCCTACAGTGGAAGGGAATGAAAGGTGACCTACATAAATCCTTAGTTAGGACCCAAATAGATCCCAACACACTTCAACACTCCTCCACAAGCCTCACATGTACTGCTAAAAACAAGGTCATCCAACACTTGTGTAAAACACCATAATCATTAAGTACATGCTTCCTTAAACCAAGCTAAAAGTTCTAGACAACATAATTCACTTGAAATCAATCCAAAATAATCCACGAACTACTTAAGACTCATCAAACACTTCATCCAAGCTTGCATCGACAAATACTTCAATTCAAAACAACTGGAACCCTTATTTACATATTGATAAATGAAACTCACACTGTACTGCACCAAATCAAGTAAAAACTTGAGTACAAAAAGATAAAATCATTATAATCATCTTCCAAATTTGAAAAACCTAAATCCAAACAATGAAGAAACACAGAGCAAATACATTTCTCCCAAGCCACATAGAACATTACCAAACAACTAGTTCCAATCTTGGTGAAAATTCTCGCACTATACAATGATCTAGAAACCCAAATTCTAAATATAGCAACATCTGACAACCTTGAATAACCTGTAAGATCTGTATAGGAATAGAATCAACACAAAAATAATACAAATCCCAATACCGAAGAACACTATGAACATTTGTTGGTAAAAGCACAAACCTATGTCACACTTTCGACCAAATAAAGTAATCCGACCGGATTACTTATGGCCGACTACTTTTTGGCCGAATCCAAGGAGCAGTGACATGGCACCTACGTGGCTCCAAATTTTTGGGCCAGTTACTTTCGGCTAAAACGTGATTGGCCGAAAACGTGTTGTTACGGTGCCCATGTGGCTCCAATTGTTCGAGTGATAGGGTTTCGGCCGAAACCATATCGCCTAAAAGTGTATCGATCGAAACTATCAAAATAAAATAAAATAAAAACCAGATCAACTATTTGGAATGCTCAGGCGAAAGGATTGAGGGCGAGAGCTTGTCAGCCGAGGTCAACACCAACAATGACCATATTTTCCTAGGTTTCGTCCGGGGCCATTTGTTGGACTGTTTGATTCGCGTTGTTTTGTTTCTATCTCGTTTGGGAGATTTGTTTGTTGTATTCTGTGTTAGGGTTTGATTGAAATGTGAAAAAGAAATTTTTCTGATGGATTTTATTGGCAGAAAGGTATTAAATTTTGTGATGTTTGTGATAATGTTGAAGGAAATATATAAATTTGGGCATTGGGAAACTTGTAATCCTTTCAATTGTTCATAAAATTTCTTGTAGCTAGCAGTGCTATAATGGCTTGGCCTTGAGGACTCTCACTAGTATCTTGCCTTCTTTTAACCTCTGTTATACTCTTGCCATGCTAAGTTTGGCATTTGAGCTTAACACAATATTGGAGTCCTTACTTTTGAGGTGGTCTTATGGCTCTATTATCAGATGAGGATAAATCAATAGGATTATCATGACTATTTATCTCACCCTCCAACCTATGCTTGTTTTGAGGAACTACACATTTAAAGCGAAATAAAAGAAAATAGGGAAACACTTACTCTACTTAACTCATTTCTATCATTTGCTTCTTATATTGAACAAAACAAAAAATAGTCTTTTGTTACTTCAAAAAGAAATACAGTCTTTGTTACTACAAAAAGAGCACAATGAACAACAAGAGTAAACCAAATTTACAATTCCAAGCAAAAGCTGGAAAAAACCTACACTGCATATTTTGCCAGAAAAAAATAACCACCACAGGTGGAAGCATATCAATCTTGAAACATTCATAAAGCAAAAGATCAGTTGGCTATTCGAGATAAGGAAAAATAAGGAAAGCTATAAGTAACGTCAGAGCTTCTTAGAATTTTTTACTATTTCACAACATTAATTGTCTCCATTAGCAACTTGATATAGCAGGCAGTTTGTTCAAGTAAAGACTTTGTTTCTACTTCAAAAATGACATTATTATTATGCATGATGATTGTCCTATGTGATTGCTGAAGAATCCCTTGTGAGAGATCATTAGTCTCGCTATATGACTGGGTGATGATTTTCCTCTGTGAGTTTGCTATACATCATAATTTTATGAAGCATAACGATGATATGGAACTAAAATTACACAATCTGTGGTTGTGTTCCTTGTTTCAATGGCCTTGAAAAACATTATGTGTGGACACTAATTGTTTAATACTCTCACAAAGCTGCTGGGATGACAATATTTATGTATTATCATTTAATAAAACCTGATTCTAACCTTGTACCCTTGCTGAAGACTCTTAGGGTAGGGTGTTGTTGAGAATTTTTAGGAACAATTTAAAACTGGTGGTCCCATGAATAGTTCAATTTAAAATATTAAGCTTCTTTGAAATTTTCAACTTAAATAAAAGAAACAAAGCAGAACCACCAAATCTGTGCAGATAGACAAATAGGCTAGTAGATGGCCATTATTATTTCCTTATTATTAAAAGGAAGAAAAATTAGAGCCCATGAGTGGTGCCACTGCCTGGTGCTGACTACAATTGTCTATGGAAAAAGATAACAGTGTAGCAAGCGTAAAACCCTTGTTTTTATTGAGTGTTGTAGAAAGCAGAATAGAACATGAAAAAGAAGATTATATAAATACATTCAATGCATTCAATCTAATCATCAAAAAAACATCCAAGAACATTTAAAGAAGCAATTAATAGTGATACACTTGAATTTGGTACACTAAATGAGTAACAAGTATACATTCTAACAGGCTCTTTCCTACTATCTTTTGTGTTTATACATTTTCTAAGAGTTGATCTAAGAGAAATCCTCTCCTTGTGATGAAACATGACAACCATTTACTTGGTATTTGCAAATACTTCTAGTTTCCAAATCTTAAGGAAGAATAAAGTAGACAACTATTCATTAGGTGAGCAGAAGAGAAAAACCTCACTATGCATAGGGATGAGTCCAAACATGAAATACTAGAGTCCATGACCATAAATTTGTTTTCCCAAACCTGCAAACTCACCCCTTGACAAAGCATAAATCTATTGTAGACTCCAAGGTACTTCATAGATAGAGGCATTAATTTATGAGCTACACAAGTCTTACTCCAAAATCTTCTTCATTACCATTCATTCTTTGGCCATAGAGCTAAGTAACCTGATTGTCACATTTATATTTTCTAGAACACTTGTACATTTATCATTTTACTACTACATTTATAAAATTAGTTAAATTAGGTAACTAGTTTGTGCTTGATTGATTATATTCCTCTAAATAGCCTAGGCTATCTCTAATGAAAACCTATTTTCCTTCATGTTTTTATGAACTTGATTGATCCTACTTGACTTGGTTTAATTTTAGGGTTTCTTCTTCCTATTAGGGTTTTTTAAATCTACCCTTTTTTATGTTTAATTTTCAAATTTGGAAATCTTTAAATATTATCTTGATTCGTTACTTTGTCCTTTTATATTAGGGTTTTTGAGATTTGTTGTGAAATCTCTTTATACACCTTAACTAACCTTAGCCAGTCCACTAGTGTTTCATTTTCAAATCTCATGTCACTAGTATTTCTAATTTTTCCAATTTGAAAGTATATTTTTAATCTTTATTTTGATGTATTTTGGTTGTACCACAAGTCAATTAGGATCCTAATCTTCCACCCAGGAGTGGTTTTCTAAACCTTAGCATGACCCAGACCAATGAGAATGATTTATATTCTTATGTGTATGTATGTATGTATGTGTGTACATGTATGTGTGTATGTATGTATGTATGTATGTATTATATATACATATGTGTACATGTGTGTATGTATGTATGTATATGCATATATATATGTATGTACATGTATGTATATGTACATGCACATATATGTGTATGTGTGTATGCATGTACATGTATTATATATACATATGTGTACATGTGTGTATGCATTTATGTACATGCATATATATATATGTATGTACATGCACATAAATGCGTATGTGTGTATCTATGTATGTGTGTGTATGTATGTATGTATTATACATGTATGTGTATGTGCGTATGCATGTACATGTATTATATATACATATGTGTACATGTGTGTACATGTATGTATGTATATGCATATATATATATATGTATGTACATGCACATATATATGTGTATGTGTGTATGTATGTATGTATGTATGTATGTATGTATTATATATACATATGTGTACATGTGTGTATGTATGTATGTATATGTATGTATATGTACATGCACATATATGTGTATGTGTGTATGCATGTACATGTATTATATATACATATGTGTACATGTGTGTATGTATGTATGTATATGCATATATATATATCTTTATGTACATGTATGTATGTATATGCATATATGTGTATGTATGTATATGCAGATATATATGTATGTACATGTATGTATGTATGTATATGCATATATATATGTATGTACATGTGCACATATATATGTGTATGTATGTATGTATGTACTTGAGTATGTACATGTACATGAATATATGTATGTATATGTACGCACGTGCATGTATATATATATGTACATGTGTGTACATGTATATGTATATATACATACATGTATATATATACATGTGTACATACACACATACACATACATATATAATATATGTACATACATACACACATACACATATATGTGCATGTACATACATATATATATGTATATACATACATACACACATACATACACATATGTACATACACACACACCTACACACACACATATATATATATGCATGTACATACACACACACACAAATATATATATATATATACACACACACATGTATATATACATGTGTACACACATGCACTCCCACATACATACATGTACATATGTTATATGCACATGTACATATGTTTATATTTTATTCCTAAGGAATTTATTTCAAAGAATTTTAACTTTATTACTTTAATATGTTTTAAGTTAGATCAAAAAATTAAGGAAATGTTAACCTTTTTATTTAGTGTTTGATTTAAAAAATAATTGATTACAAAGAAAGGCTAGATATATATGTGACCAATTGTAATGAAGAGTATTTTTTTATTTTGATCAAAAATTTAGTATAGAGTGGTTGAAAGGATAAATATTTTTTTTCCATATTTACTCTTGGTTGAATATTACATGCATGCTATGATTTAATAGGTTCACATAGCTCAATAGATATAAAGTTTGAACTAGATCTCATTAGATACATTTAAATTCAAAAATGTTTTCTAGTTTTGAAACTTGAAAATTTTACCTTTAATTTAAATATATATTTTTTTAGTTTTGAAAAAATTTCAATTTAAATTTGTGTAGTTCATTATGTAATTTTGTTTTAATGATATGCAGATCTCTATCTATTTATATATATCATGGCCGATGAGGGATCTCATCATTCCCCTCATTCTGAGCGAGAAGCTCAAACTAGATCAAATATATTTCAGGATAGTATTGCTAGATTGGACAATGCTCTAAAATGTTTAGAGCAAACAATTCACAACTCCCCCAATTTGGCTAATCGAGATAGATTAGTAACTATTAGACAAGAGATTATTAAGATGATCGAGACAATTTGATCATACAATCCTTATGATGAAATCAGCATTGAACAGTTTTATTTTTCTCTTGCCAGGAGTGTTACTGGCATAGTGAAACATAGAGAAGTTGCCAAATTAGTTTCAGGAGAAAATGTGTTATCCATGTTCCCATTTTATTGAGGAAAAAATAAAATTAGAGGATATGTGGTTACGAGGTGTGAAGATCCTCTTGTTGTGCCATTCATATACCCTAGATGGTTGGCAGCACATCATAGATGGCCTCACAATGACGAGCTGCCATTGTATTTTGTCAAATAGTTATATGCAAAATTTCATTTACATATAGAGGTGGACTACACATCTTATCCTGAGCATGTTGGCCAAGGTAAAGGTCATTTTTCTGACAAACCATAGTTTAGACCTTAAAATTTTCCACCGCCTGTGGACAAGAGGGCATTAGTTGGCCCAAACCTTTTGGTTTTACCAAAACGTTTGGAATTGGAAGCAACAGGGGAGGCAGCAATAGGCTCCACTCAAAGTCAAATTTTTGAAAACATTGCCTCTATTATGACGCAGATTGATTAGATTTCATCTGATCAAGTTGGTAGATACTTATTACACCCACAGATCAACCTTCCTCCCACTGAGGCTACATCTACATCGTATGATCCATTTATTAGTGCCGATCTACCTACTCTTGCAAATGTTGAGCATATGACCCACACGACTCTGCATAATACGTGTAGACTCTCAATTTTGATTTACTAGCAGCATATTAGGTTATCAGTGAGGACCATGGGATTGCTTTTGACAGGGTACCAGAATTTATTAGACAACGATATCCTCATACACATATGAGCCACAGGGTGGCAAATGCAGCTCAGGATATTCCACATTAGCCTACAGAATCCCATGCACATCATGTTTCTATTGATCCTTTAGCTTGTCCAGGTAGTCGTCAGGATGTTACAAGTCACGTTGAGGCTATTGCGACACCTGATCCTGTCCATGGGACATATAGTTGAATTCTTTTTGCTACTGATACTGTACATGCTACAGAGCTCCCTGTGATGTCTTTACATTCTCGTGATCTTAGTGACATTGGTAGAGCCATCAAGCAGGCACAATAGGTACTTTCAATTTATAATTTAAATACATATATATGGAAAATTGTGTTCTAAAAAATTATGTAATGCATTTTAAAAACTTCTAGGGGTTTAACTCCTAATTGAAATTGTGTACTTGAAAATTTTAAGCAATATGGTGATTTCCCAGACTTTGAAAATTTGGAGCATGATGGCGATCCCATGCAGTATGCAGATGAGGTACATTTAAATTTAATTTTAAAAAACTAATTACTTGATGTTTAAGATTGAACACATTGAACTCAAGTACATTGTAAATTTTTTAGATAATTTTACATATATATGTACTTGAACACATGCAGGGGTTGGGACGAGGCATAGGACATAGATCGGGAGATATTGGATCGGGACATGGATCCACACATCTTGGATCAGCATAGCGATCGGTCCATGGATCGAGGGAGATATCGGGCTGTGGATTGAGGGAGAGATCGATCCATGGATCGAGGGAGAGGTCGAGGGAGAGATCAGGCCATAGATCTGATGATTCTATTGTTACCAGACATCCCTCTCTTTGAGATTTGTTTTATAGTATTACATGTTTGAGATCATATTATTACATGTTGGAGACACTTTTTATGATTTATGTATTGAACATTTGCACATGTTACATACTTATGTTTTATGGTACACATATATATACTTGTTATAATTTACATGTCACATTCATATAGTTATGTTTTATGGTTTGAATCTAGGTTTGTTATATACATGCATTATTATGGTTTGATGAACTCACTTACATTACATCTATAAATACATCGTGCATTAAATTAGTTTATGTTTTTATTTATTTAGCAAGGAACAAGTACCTTTATTTAAATTTAAATTATGGTAACTTGTTCAAATGCACTTGTTGTACATATAGATAACTTTACATTGTGAAATCAAAATGTTGGACTCCACTATCTAATGGTTGATATTTGTAAATTTAAAAAGATGGACATGTACATGTAATTAATTTAAATAAATAGTTCAAATGAATTTGTCTTTAATAAATAGGTCAAGAAATAGAAAAAATTGAATGCAAATATGCTTGAGATTAATGCTATATATTTTAAAGTAGAACATAAAAATGCAATTAGAAATAGATGATAGTTAGACTGAATTCTTTAAAGCTCTAAATGTTCATTTTTAAAGTCAGTAAAGGTTAAATACATTTAAATTGTGCATATATCATGCTATACATGAACCTAATTTCTAATTCCATATAATCTAATACACATGTTCATTTGAATGTGCATGCAAAGAATTCTTGAACTAGATGATGAGCTATACTTGTGTCAAGTTGAATGTAAATGAAATCATATATATATATATTTGAAAGTCTTCACTTAAGAATGAACCATATAATTCAAAGAAAGCATGCAAGTTATAAGTGGAGTTGAATGTAAATGAAATCAAATTTCTAGTCTTGAAAGTTTAAGAATTCCATGTGGAACATTTATATATATGCAATTAGAAATTGATATATATATATTTCAATCTTGAAAGACATGCACATTTAATATTAAATTAAAAATTGATGACAATTCTATCTAAATTAAAAATTGATCAAGTAGATCTAGATCTTCCTGGATGACAATTCTATATATAAATTAAAAATTGATCAATCCATATTTAATTGTACTGGAAAGATGGACCATTACATACATGGTCTCAAGCTATACATGGTAAACAAAGTTAAATTGATGCCAAAATGTAGCTATCTCAAGCACCCCATAACACCATCACTATGATTCACTACAATGTTCATATATTCCAATGCACTTGAGGTGAACAAGAAAGGCCAAACCAAGAGAACCTGGATACAATCTAACATTAACAAAATAGATAAATAATTTAGTTCTATACTTAAAAGATAGGAGCTAATGTTCTTAAGAAAATTTGGATTTTAAAGATGAAATCAAATTATAAGGTCAAGTGATTTTTTATTACGAGATTGGATTTGAAATGGATGATAGTCCAGATTAAGGATAAGGTCCCTAGATGTTGAAAACTTTGGGTGATGATGAAAGGAAAATATGATGTATGGACTAGATTGAGACCAAGTAACCAAATTTTGATGTTCAAGTGATGTTTTTTTATTATTAAGGATGGAGAATGGATGTATGGTTGAGATGGATCTAGATGGATAATTTTTAAATGATTCTAGGATGATTATGGTTAAATGGGTTATTACAAGTGATAAAACTTGATCTTAACTTGATGATTAGGATGGGGGATGCTTACCTGATGAAAATAATAAAATTAGGATGTGATGATTAGGATACATGAAAATCCAGATGATCAATTAAAATTATTGAATGTCGTGCATTAGTAATGTATAAAAAATAAAGAAAACTAGAGACAACATTTATGTCTAGATTCTTCACCACTCAAACACCAAATAAACTAGATGATTTTATATAAGTTTCTGGAGTTGAATGTTCAAATGAAATGAAAGATTTGAATGTGAACTTAAGAATTCCACAAAACATAAATAAATTTAAATGCAAAATTGGAACATAGACTAGGTTTTGTACATATTGTTGCACATATATATATATATATATATATTCAATCTAGCTCATCTATATAAGTGGAGTTCAACAAATATTTAAATTCAAAGATTTGAAAGTGAAAGTTTAACAATTCCATGTCAAACATAAAAATTTACAATCAAGGAATCTAGAGAGATGATATAAAGGAATTTCTAGAGATTCTCAAGAGTGAACTTAAAAGAATGAACCATGTCCAACATGTAAAAATGCAATTGGAAATTTAGACGATTTAAAGGAATTTAGGCAAAATGTAAATTAAAACATTTTTAAAGTCACTGGGTTTTGTATCAAGCATATATATGATCTAACATACATGTCACGTTCTAAAAAAATAACCCATTCTAAATCATGTCACATGTCCAATCAATACAAATATATATTATCTAGATTTGGAGTCATAAATGTGTACACATGTATCCAAAAAACAACTTAAAGCTCCTGGTACATAAAATCTGGATCCTCTCTATCTTTAATTATCTCTAAAATCTTCTCATGATCTTCAATAGGCAACCTCCACTTTTGTTTGGCATGTCCTCTTTTAGGTAAAGTTTCTAAATTTATTTTTTGTTGCCAAAACTAAGTGATTGTAATGTAGAACCTTTTGTCCTAGCCTATAATCAACAAATATAATACCATTTTTATCTATCTTTATTTGTTGATAATATGTGCCTTCAATAACGACTGATCCAATGGGATACTCTTGTCCATCACCATCTGTCATCGATTCGACCAATTTTCTTTTTGGTTGTGTACATCTTAGTAGATAGTAATCTACACCTTCCGCATTTTCAGGATCTGCAACTACAACGAAAATATCTCTTGTACGCACACCACATATTTACATATTTAAGTAATTTATACATTTAAAAGTTGTAAAAATTTATATTTTATATTTGAAACTTACTTAAACATAGAATATCTATATATATATATATATATATAAATTTAAATCTTGATTTTAACTAAATTAATCAATTTCCATACCTATAACTAAATTAGATACATGTTCGTAATCAGCTGAATATAGTGGATCATAGACATCAACATTGTCATCTTCAGCAAAAGGAGGCATTGATATTAATTGTTTCATTTCCCATTGTGAAACATACCCATCTCTAATATTCTCACATTGATCAATATTTGCATTGTCCTCAATGAAATCAATACAAAAACATGATTTTTCTCTCACATTCATTGCATAAGGCCTATACTCCCCGTTGTCATGATTTGATGTAGATTTCTAATACCATGAATTGCTTGACAATTATAAGAATTTGATCGATCAATATCTGTTTAAATTCAAACTTGAAAATTCAATTTGAAATCATGTACATGTACTTGAACTTTGAAATTCAAAAATTTAACAAATTTTGACTAGACATACATACCTGTAACTTCCCAAAAATACCATGTGTTGTATGTTGAGTCGCGAGTAGAAAAATGACTTTTGCACCATTCAACAATTTTGTTTGCATTCCGTATGGCATTACCTACAAGTTACACACAAGTTGGAACAATTTGTCACCTATTACTTTCAAGGAACTTAAAAGAATTTAATTTAGTTAAATTAAATATATATATCTAATCTTTTAAAAAATATCAAGCTAAATTGGACATATATATATATGGTGAAAACTTTACATACCAGCAAGTTCATGTTGACAAAGTGCACGCTTCACACATGCTCCTGCTCCATCGTGCTCTCCTTTTCCATGTCCACTCATAAAAATTCCACAAAAATTTGGTGTTGCATCTAGCATGTTGACTGCTTAACCAAACAAAGGCTTTTGTAGACATAAATTATCTTGTGAAGTTACAAATAATTAAACACTTGAAAACCAAATTATCTTCAAAAAAGTAATTATATATATAGATTTAAGCAATCAAACAATTTAACTCTCAAAGTTAAAAGTAAATATAAATTAAATAAAAATAATTTAAAAACCAATGTACTTACCAGCACATCCTTCAGACCATATCCAGTGTTGTTCTTGATTTATGCCACGTCATGTTAGGTCTTCAAAATTTTTTTTGAAACAATGAGCTACATAGCTTCTATCATGATTTGTATCATCACTGATATAAAAGTGAACCTCTTTGATGATAATTCTATCATCTTTACTACTTTGTATTCCATCGACCGCTAACTTTGCATGCTTGTAGCAAACTTGCACGAAGATTGCAACTTGCTCTGAATGATAATATTGACTTTGAATCTCAGTTTGAGGACTAAATGTATAGTTCTCAAAGAAATCTATAATAGAGAGAATACAACCTGATGGAAAATAATTCTTTGAATAACGAAATTGCTTAGATTGCTATCTTGCACCATGACAATGTTGGATATGTGGATATATGATATTGCGAAATTTACTCATGAATTCATTATAAGGCAATCCACTCTCTTAGATAACAATTGTTTTGGCCTCAACTCCTTACTTCATTAAGTATGTCTCATATTCAAATTTCTTCCAAGTAACTTGCATTTCATTATTGTCAACATGTAAAAGATTCTTCAAATCTCCACAATCATTACATACATTTTTTATACATTGAACGTTGAATTCATCCGAATTTTCTGATTTTTCACATAGAAGAGACTTCACAAATTGTGTTGTGCTTCCAGGGATAGCTAAATTTCGATCAATTGTTGCCATAAATTTTCTATATGATTGTAGGTGTCGATCAAATTCAACATGATTTTGACAACAACAAGTTTCACGTACTTTATTTATACGTACAAATGATGGTCGTAGTGTTTCAAACATCCTTTGACAGATCTTCACATTTAAAAATTCTTGTTTAAATGCTTCAAAAAGTTCACTTTGTGTTGTATCTATAAAATGCTTTGGATGAGAAATTTTTGTACCATTGTCACCTATTATTTGTATAGTATCCCTTCTATTGGAAGAAACATGAGAGTGGGTGGTCCAATATTCAACTACTTGTTTCTTTACATCTTCTGAAATTCTATCTTTTCAAGGAACCCTACAAATATTTACCCAATTTTTCTCAATTTTTCTATCTATTTCATCTCTCTTTTCAATATATCTTTGAACAGTTCTCCTAGAAACATTTAGTAATTCAGAAATTGCTTGAACTTGTCTTCTATGTGATAATTTCTTACTAGAAATTATAGTCATCAACGCTCTACGTGCAACACTTAAATCACTAGATCGACTCTTCTTTTCAATACATTCTAATGCTTCTTGCAGGTTTTCAACAATTGTTTGTTTTAAATCTGATGACCTTTTCCTATTATCAACCCCTAACAACTCCAAAACAGGGGTCATTTCTTTTTATCTAAATAACTTTGCAATTAACTGTGCTCTTCCAATTAGAGATTTCTCTTCAAAAAATTCATCCCATATTTTTTTAGAGTGTAATTTTAATGTGCTTTTAGATAACATATCTTTAGATGAAATATTATTGAAAAGAGAATCTTCATCCATCTCCATCAAATTTTCCATACCATAGTCCAAAACATTTATATTAGTACTAGGTTTAGTTTGTTCTTGTACCTGGACATCATCTTGATCATCAATATTTTCCATGGGTTGTTGTTCAGTAGATGTTCCTTCATTCGCTTTTCTCTTTCTTTGTCTTACTTGTGTTCGATCATACTTCCTCGATCTAGCCCTTGGATTTGCCATCACAAATTACACTCAAATTTGAATGATTGCCTACATACAAATTTGTACACACATAAGCTTTCCATGAAACATGTACATGTAATATAACATAAATATTTTAAAAAGCTTGTAACTAGATGCAAAACATAAACATAAAATATTTAAACAAAAGTTTTTAATAAACATAAACATGCAAAACATAAAATATTTTTAATTGAATAATGAATATATTTCTACAAATATTTCTTTGATGTTAATATTTTAATTAAAAAAAAAGTGAAAACAAACTTCAAATGCATTTTCAATAAAAACATAATCAATTAAATAAGTTGAAGATCAATACACCTTAAAAATATCTCTCCTCTCTCATCTTCTCCAAATGCCTTTTTTTTTGTCAATATAAGTCTTGTAAATTTCAGAAATGATAAACCTTCTAAAATGTCGAAATAAATCTTCTTTAATCGAAAACAGTCGAGAAGTTTTTGAAATATTTGTTATTTTTGAATTTTTTTAATTTGATAAATTTGAAAGAAAATAACTTTATTTTATTTTAGTAGTTTTCGGTCGAGTACTTATCGGCCGATAGGTTTCCGATCGATTAATTTTCGGCCGAAACCTGATTGGCCGAAAATAAGTCAGCTGAAAACGTCTAGTTGGCATCCTACATGGCAACTTACTCATCATTTTTTAGAATTTTTTGAAACATTCATTTTTGGCAGAGTATTTCTCTAGTTAGATTGATCTTTTTGCAAAAAAAAAAATACCCTTTTGTAGAGCTTGAAGTGTAGAATCCAAATATATAATTTTTATAATATTTTGATTAGTTTTAATATCTTTTATTTTTAAAATAATGCAAGTAGGTTTTAAAAATAAAAAAGAGGCTGATTTGATATTAAAAAAATGATAGTAAAGCTTATTAAAATGTTTTAAATATTATATGAGGCATAAGAGGAGAGAGTCTACTTCAAAAGGGTATGTTTTGTTTTTTGAAAATGATTGAAAAAATTGAAATTAGTTGACGGTCCATGAAAACTGTCAAATTCTGACATGTTTGACTTTAAAACGTTATTACGAGAAAAATATACATCAAAATGTGATTTTTTTTTTCCATGCACAAGATATTGAAATTACTTATTTGGAAAAAAAAAGGGAGAAATGAAGTTTTTTTCATTTTGTTTCTTTACGGCCCGTGAAGTCACTCTTTTATGAAATTTTCAGCATTCCAAAATTTGTCCTTAAATTGATAAAAACATAATAAAAAAAATTATTTTTAAAATTTTAAAAATTACAAGAATAAACTACACCAAAAGTTCTACATTTTATTAGTTTACACCATTTTGAAATTCAAAACATAAAGACCACTTTTATGTGGTCGAAGTTCAGAATTTTTTTTGCTGTTGGTCGATTCCTTTATAAAGTGTGACATAGGTTTGTGCTTTTACCCTTGCACAATACAATTTACTCTGTTTATTAAATTTTCTCAAAAGCACTTGGAAACCAAGTACTAGAGACATCATCTCAACTCATTACTTCATTCCAAGTCATCTTCATACTCTACAAAAAAAAGAATAGCTCCATGTACTCACAAAATTCCTCAAGGTCTCAACTACACATGCACAACTTGTGTTCCTCTTTATCACAATTTTCTCAATATCCTCAACATCTTCATCCCATAGTTGACATCAATGACAACACTAGTCAATGGAATTCCTATTGACATCAATGACAACACCATCATTCTTGCAACAATATCCCCCTTTGTCATTGATGGCAACACAAGATGTGAAAATCCACCAACACAACAACTCTAAACACTCCCTCCCTTTTTTTTAGAGTAGATAGCCTACACAACATTCCTGAAATCTCTCCCCCTTACATGAATCTCTTTCTCTCTGAAAGAAATTTTCTATCTTTTTTTGCATGATTCTCTCTCCCCCTTTGACATCAATGGCAAAGGATAAAATATTTTGTATTGTTCTCCCTCTTTGACATTGAACCAAAAATACCCGCTCTGAATACTCCCCCTTAGGAGTACACCCAACTAAATCAACAACACAATGACAACACATGACACTATCTACTCCCCCTGATAGGTATCCACCAACATCAGTCTAAAAAAAATATAGATCCATAGATCCACTTGACTGATCCATCTCCATATGCATCTAGTTCAATAAATGAGGGGAAGTAACCCCCAACTTCTCCTGAAGATACTCAAAACTATCCTTAGGAAGAGCCTTAGTAAATATATCAATAATCTGATCTTTTGTAGGAACATACTCAAGCTTCACTTTGTTCTCCATAACCTTCTCTCTCAAAAAGTGATGCATGATAGATATATGCTTTTTTCTTGAATGCATCACTGGATTCTTTGAAATGTTAATTACACTCGTATTATCACAAAAGATAGATATAGGTTCGCCATATACAACTCTAATATCCTTCAATGTTTATCTCATCCATAATACCTATGTACAACATGATGTTCTTGCAATATACTCAGCCTCTATAGTGGATAAATAAACTGAATCCCATTTCTTACTTAGCCATGACACCAATCTACATCCAAAAAATAATGCACTACCACTTGTACTTTTCTTGCCATCAACACAACTAGCCCAATCGACATTTGTATAGGAATTTAATGTGAAATCAGTATCCTTAGGATACCACAAGCCATAATCTAGTGTGCCTCTTAAATATTTGAATATTCTCTTCATTGCTGCAAAATGTGTTTCTTTAGGATCTTCTTAAAATCTATCCACAAGACAAACTAGATACATGATATTTGATCTAGTAATAGTCAAATAGAATAGTCCACCAATCATAGATCTATACTTTCTCTAATTATCCTTAGGTGAATCATAATCTTTGCTCAATTTACAACTAGTCACCATAGGAGTACATAACGATTTGTATTCATTCATTCCAAACTTCTTTGAACATCTCTTTGACATACTTAGGCTATAAAATGACAATTAATTTATCTATTTGATTGATCTTTAGGCCAAGAAAGAAATTTATCTCCCCAAACATTGAAATTTCAAACTCTTTCTGCATTTCTTCTGCAAACTTCTTACACATATCCTCATTTCCACCAAATATGATATCATCCACATATACAACTACTATCAATATTTTGTCTTCCTCAATTTGAAAGTAAAGATTACTATTTGTGGAGCCCTTACTGAATCCTTGTTGTATCAAGTACCTGTCCAATCTTGCATACCAAGCTTTGGGAGCTTGCTTCAAACATATAGTTCCTTCTTCAACTTACATACCATATCCAGTTGATCTGACAATTGAAATCCTTCTGGTTGCTCCATGTAAACCTCTTCTTCCAATTCTCCATTCAAAAAAGCAGACTTCACATCCATTTGATAGACCTTAAAATCTTTAGGTGTTGCAAATTCCAAAAACATTATAATAGCTTCCATCCTAGCCATAGGAGAAAAAGTCTCCTTAAAATATATACCTTCTACTTGTGAGTGGCCCTTACAAGAAAGTCTTGCCTTGTTTATTACTACTTCTCCATTCTCATTCAACTTGTTCCTAAATACCCATTTAGTTCCAATTATGTTTTTGTTTTCCGGTCTAGGGACCAATTTCCAAGTCTAATTTTTCTCTATCCGCATAAGTTCTATTGCCTTCATCCAATGTTCATCCTTACATGCTTCACTTACTGATTTAGGTTCAAATTTAGAATGTAAACACAAATTTACCTCAACTTCAACAATTCTGCTTCTTTTCAATACACCTTTCCTCTTATCTCCAATGATTTGATCTTCAAAATGATTATTTTTCACATACTTAGGGGTTTTAGGGGTCTTATTTGGAGCTTCTTTCTCTTCATTTTGCACTTCTTGTTCATCAAATTTTCTTCTACTTCTCTGCATTCAGGTTCATCTAACACATATCCATCTACTACAATAGAATTCTACAAGTTTTCATCAAAATTAACATTTTCACTTTCAACTATCTTTCTCAATTTTTTGTTGTAACATAGATGTAAGCTTTACTTATAATAGAATATCTAAGGAAGATACCTTCATCAGAGCTTACATCAAACTTTCCTAAGCTTTCTTCTTCTCTTTTGATGTAATATTTGTTTCCAAACACTCTAAAGTACTTCACAATGGGAATCCTTTCATACCATAACTCATAAGGAGTCTTTGTGTTGTTAGCTTTAGCTTGAACTCTATTAAGTATGTAAAAAGTAGTGTGAATAGCTTCTCTCTAGTAGAATTTTGGTATATTTTCCTCTTTCATCATAGTCCTCACAACTTCTTGAATAGTTTTGTTTTTCCTTTCAACAACTCCATTCTATTAAGGAGTTCTAGGGATAGAAAAATGCCTCTTTATTCCATGAACTTCACAAAACATGTTAAACTCATTGGAGGTGAATTCACCACCTCTTTCAGACCTCAAGCACTTTATTTTCAAATCCATTTCATTCTTAACCATAGATTTAAATTCCTTGAATTTATCTAACACATTAAATTTCTCTCTAAGAAAAGTAACCCATGTCATTCTAGAATAATCATCAATAAAAAGCATAAAGTACTTGTCATATTGTAGACTTCTCACCCTTTTAGGACCATAAATATTTAATGAACTAATTCTAATATTCTGGTAGTAGATTGTTTCTTTCCCCTAAAGCTACTCCTTGTTTGTTTTCCAAATTGAAAACTCTCACAAACAACATTGATAGGTTTTGTGATTCTAGGTAAATCTCTTACTGCATGAACTGAACTAAATCTTACCAAATTATAAAAATTCATGTGACACATCCTCTGGTACCATAAACAACTATCATTAATTTGAGACATAAAGCAATGACCATCAACACCCTTGAGTTGATAGGTGTTTCCATCTATTCTCTTACCAACATCAATCATAGTTTCAAACCCTTTCTAAATCTCACATGCTTAATCCCTAAACACATTATTATACCCTTTATTACACGTTTGTCTAACACTCAAGAGATTATGTATTAAGCCCTTAACATAGTAAACATTTTTATTATTATGCTTGCTATCAAAATTGATTGAACGTATTCCACAAATCTTAGCTCCTAAAACATCTCCAAATTTAAGCAATCCTCCATCATACTTTTCAAGTTTAACAAAATTACTTTTGTCTCATTTCATATGATTAGAGCATCCATTGTTAACAATCAAGTAATTCTTATCTTCTTTGACATGAAAATTAGATACCAAAGTACCTTCAACCTTATCCTTCATCTTCAGAATACTTTCCTTCACACAACTTTTAGGGTTAGCAGAACCAGATTCTTCTTTTATAGCCAAAAATAAACATTCATTATCATCACAATCTCCATAATCAAATTCATCATTAGAAATACCAACATCTTCTTTCATATAGTAAGCTTTCTTAATCATCTTTCCTTTATTTTCCTTGTTCTAATTAGTTAGAGCTCTTTTTGGGAATCTAGAAGTATAATGACCTATCTCACCACAACTAAAACATTTGAAAGGTAATTATCCTTTGTACTTACCGGTGCCCTTTTTCATCTTCCTCACAAAGTTGGTTTCCAAATCATCAAGATCTTCATCACCTAAATCTTCAACCTTCTCTAATTTACCAACCTTGAAAGCATACTCTACTTTTGTACCTTTCTTCCGTTTTCTCATTTCAAATGTAGTCAAAGTACAAATCAACCGATCTTTGGAATAATGATCAAAATCAACACTTTCCTCAATAGAAGATACCTTTTCACTATAACAATCTGAAAGAGATCTAATAACTTTCTTCACCACTTTAGATTCTTTAACTGTTACACCAAGGCCTCTCATATTACTTACTAACTCATCAACTCTTTGTATGTAGCCTTTAATTGTTTCATCTTTAAACATATGCATCATTTCAAACTGTTCCTTCAAGTTCTACAACTTTTCTTGTGTGACCTTTAGATCTCCTTCATAAATGCTTTGTAACTTATCCCAAACTTATTTAGTAGTTTTCAAACTCATAATTTTAACTAACTTAGTATTTGAAAGACTATTCACAATAATAAATCTTGCCTTAGTATTGATCTCATATGCCTTCATTTTTGCAATTGTATTTGAACCATTTAGAGGTGGAGTATATGTATTTTGATAAGCATTCTCAATATCATATCCCTAAGTAGAAAAATATCCTTCCATATTTGTCTTCCAGAAAGCATAATATGAGCCATCGAATCCAGGATATTCCATCACCATCCCAAATCTACCTCAAGCGGTTAAGCTCTTCTTAAAGGAACCTTGCTCTAATACCAAATATTAAAATGAACAAGAAAACTAAGAGGGGGGTGAATAAATTTTAGAAAAAATAAACCTTCAAAAACCCTCAACAGTAATTAGATCCACAAACATTCATTAAACCATTATTATGTTAGTTTGATTAAACAGGAAATGCAGATAACAAAAATTGAAATCACAACACCATATATAAGAGAACACCAGATTTACGTGGAAAACCAAATGATTGAAAACCATGGTGAGGATTATCTCACAATATAAGTAATAGAAAAACTGGTACAAAAAGGGATCATTGCCAAAATAGGACACACTATCCAAAAGGATCATTTCCACAGAAGGAATACAAGAAGATAGAAGAAGAATGTTACACAGAGAAAACACTTCTCAATGCAACAAAGAGTCCACCACAATTTCATAGAAGAAGAATATTACACAGAGAAAACACTTCTCAATGCAACAAAGAGTCCACCACAATTTCATAGAAGATAGAAGAAGAATGTTACATAGAGAAAACACTTCTCAATGCAACAAAGAGTCCACCACAATTTCTCACACACTTTCACAATCTCACATGAAAGATTTCATATGCCTTCAGGAACCCTAACATGAAGTTTGCACTGCTCTACTCAATTTCGCATCACACACATTTCTCACATCAATCTCATGTCTATATTTCTTCTTACTCTTTCGTTCACTAACTCACATCAAAACCATATTATTTATATCAAGCTCTACCTCAAAAAATTTCTCCAATGTCGACCATTAACCATTATACATACACATTCAAAATAGGTTAGCACCTAAATATTCCTATGGTGGAAGGGAATTAAAGGTGACCTAGATAAATCCTTAGTTAGGACCCAAATATATCCCAACACTCTTCCACAAGCCTTGCATGTAGTGTTAAACACAAGGTCAGCCAACACCCATGCAAAACACCATAATCATTAAGTACATGCTTCCTTAAACCAAGCTAAAAGTTCTAGAAAACATAATTCACTTGAAATCAATCCATAATAATCCACGAACTACTTAAGATTCATCAAACACTTCATCCAAGCTTGCATCAACAAATACTTCAATTCAGAAGAACTGGTAACCCTTATTTGCATAGTGATAAATGAAACTCACACTGTACTGCACCAAATCAAGTAAAAAATTGAATACAAAAAGATAAAATAATTATAATCATCTTATCAAATTTGTACAACCTAAAGCCAAACAATGGAGAAATGCCGAGCAAATACATTTCTCTTAGGCCATAGAGAACATTATTGAACAACTGGTTCACACACTGATAAAAATATCTCACACTGTACAATGATCTAGAAACCAAAATTATAAATATAGCAACCTTTGACAACCTTGAATAACCTATAAGATCCGCACAGGCATAATATCAACAAAAAAAAAATACAAAGCACAATACCGGATGGTGCAAGGGCACCTACTCAACTTTTGTAAATATGGTCACATGTTATATTTTTGGGTGTTTAGAGTCTTGTTTGGTGTAATAAGGTCTATTTAGACCATTTTCAATGTAATAAGTCTCATGGGGTCAGTTTGAGTACATTTTGTCATGTTTTGTAATTTGTTGCAAAAGTTGCTTTGCAACTTTGCAATTTTGTCATATTTGGAAGTTGAACGGTCATTTGGTTCAAAAAATGGTTATAAACCATTGTTTTGGGCTTGTGAAATTTTTAATATGCCTCAAAAACTTTGAGGAAAGGTTCTGAAGTTGTTTTTGAAGTGAAAACAATAAGAAGTGTTCTATTTTCTGCAATCTTTTGTGCATTTTTGCTGCTACAACACTCTGCATGGTTCTGTACTGAGAGATTGTGATCTAAAGTGCATTGTATCTAATGGAGGCATGAACTAGATTTGTTTTGGAATTTATTTGAGTTGATTTCATAAAATTTTAAGGTGTTTAGAGCTAAAATACTGAGAATGGTTTGAAAACCCTAGGGTAAGAGGGTTTGGTAGAAATAATGGCATATTAGACCATTACACCAGTGAAATTCTCTACAAATTGGTGGAATTAGTTAGAATTTTTTTCAATCTAATAGTGATTTTAGATGTAGTGGATGGAGTTAGGGCCCTATTTGTGCAAACCCTAGCCTAATAGTTCAATGTATTAGGCTAGAATTGATAGGTAGGAGTAGGGTTTTGTTGATAGGTGAGTTTGAGGATGTGTCAGATGATAAAACAAGTTGTTTTAGATCCCATGAGATCTAGTTAGAGCCTTGGAGATAATATTGGAGATTGGGAGAAGATTCACTACATACTTGCTTTGGAAAAGAGGCTTAATTAAGCTTAAGGGTAGCGTAGTAGTCCATTTTTGAAGGAGATGTTTTGAAACAAGGCTATGCACAATTGGGATATGTCAAATAAGGACATAAAGGGTATCTTAAATGGTGACTATTTCTTGGGTTGGAGGCCTTATCTAAAATATATATTCAATTTTCACTGTTTGATGTGCTACAAGCAAGATTGAAGGAATGGTACGAAAACACCAAGTTAGGGTTTGAAAAGTAGAAAGATTGCTCAAGAATGATTGAATTGTGTTTGATTAGGAAACCTCCACCATTTCTCTACATAAATTGGTATCAAAGCATAGATTTTGATCATTTGAAGGAGAGAAGTTGAAGTTTGAAGAGGAAAAAGTTGTAATTTGAAAGGACAAGATGCCTCCAAAGGGTAGTGCAGTCATTGCTAGGGAAATAAGAATGATGGAGTCTCAAGAAGTTGTTTTAGCCAAACTTGTAGAATTGGAAACAAACCAAAGAATAGGTAAGGACATTGAAGAGGAGAGTGACCGAGAGGAAGAGGAAGAGGGTGAGAATGAAAAACCTCAAAGCAAAGTCCAAGGTGATGATGAGTTGGACCCTGATGAAAGAAGGATGGTTAAGATGCTGAAGGATGTTAGAGGAGAGACTATTAAAGTGAAAATGGAATTTCCTATGTATAGTTGGAAGATGGATAGTGAAGAAGTGTTGGACTAGATTGATGCACTAGACAACTACTTTGAGTATAAGGAGGTAGCAGAAGAAAAAAAGGTAAAGTTTTCAAAAACTAAGTTGAAAGGCCTTGCCCTAACTTGGTGGAACTATTTACAAGAGGAGAGAGTGAAAAAAGGAAAAGCAAAAATAAATTCATGAGATAGGATGATGTCTAAGGTTAAGATCCAATTCTTGCCCGGTGACCATGCAATTAAAACATTTAGGAAGTTGCAAAACCTAAATCAAAAGATGGATGTTATGGCCTACATAAAGGAGTTTCATAAATTGAGCCTTAGAGCAGGTCATGTTGAAGGTAAAGTTGAGAATATAGGAAGATATATGAGTGGGATAAGGTTCAATATTCAAGATGAACTAAGTCTTGCCACACCTAGAATGGTGGAAGAGTGCTTCCAATTGGCTGTTAGGGTAGAAGATAAATTTAAAAGGAAAGAAAAAATAAGTAGAGGTAGAGGAAAGAACTTCAGGGGTAGAGGATCCTTTGGTGGAAGAGGAAAATCACAAAAAGCACAAGGAGAGTCAAGTGGAGATCAAGATCAAGGCTTGAAGTCAAGAGGTGCATTTAGAGGTAGAAGACCTAATGGTAGAGGCAGGTTTGGAGGACAAGGTAGAGGTTCAAGCACATTTTCAAGGAGATGCTACCATTGTAACCAATTTGAACATCAAGCATGGGCGTGCCCGAAGAAACAACCTTCAACATCACATGGACGTGAAATGAGAACACAATTGGTGCAAGAGGAAGATTGTGAGAGTGTTAACTCTCCTTCTCAACATGTTGCTCTAGAGGTTGGAGAAAATATGATGATGAGAAGAACACTACTCAAGGTTCCTGTGGTGAAGGAGCCTTCATAAAGAAAGTCCTTGTTCAGAACAACATGCAAATAACAAGGTGAGGTATGTAAGGTTGTTGTAGATTCTGGTTCAATTGATAATTTAATTTCTTTAGAGATGGTTGAAAAATTAAAGATGAAAAGGATTCCACACCCCACACCTTATAAGGTTTTTTGGCTGAATAAGGGTCAACAAGTCTTGGTCAATGAACAAACATGGTTTGAGTTTAACATTGGGGAATACAAAGACAAGATTTTGTGTGACATCATCCCCATGGATGTTTGTCACTTGCTGCTAGGAAGACCCTGGTAGTATGACAAAAATACAAAACATGATGGATAGAAAAATACATTTGTGATTGAAAAAGATGGAGTCTCATTTAAATACCCTCACCCCTTTGCAAGATGAAAATTTAGATACTCAATTTGGGTCAAGTGTCATGTTGGTTGGGGAAAAATACTTCTTGAAGAACATGAAAGAGGAAGGTGGACAAGGGTATGCAATTATAATTAGACCCAAATCTATTATGACAACAACAAAACTTGAGGATGTGCTCAAGTAAGTGCAAACCCTATTGAACAAGTATCAAGACATAGTTTTTGATGAGATCCCTAGTTCTTTGCCACCTATAAGGGATGTGAGCCACCACATAAAATTTATACCAGGAGAAAACTTACCCAATAAGGCTGCATACAAGATGACTCCTCAACAAAATGAAGAAATAAGGAAACAAATACAAGAATTGCTAGATAAGGGTCTCATAAGGGAAAGTTTAAGTCCATGTGTTGTCCCTACTATGTTGGCACCTAAAAAAGGTGGAGATTGGAGAATTTGCACCAATTCAAGGGAAATCAACAAAATCACTATAACGTATAGGTTTCCAATACCTAGAATGGAGGATTTGATGGACTGTTTAGGAGGAGCTTGTTACTTTTAAAAAATTGACCTTAAAAGTGGCTATCATTAGATTAGAATAAGAGAAGGGGATGAGTGGAAAAATGCTTTTAAAACCAATAAGGGGTTGTATGAATGGATGGTGATGTCATTTGGGCTTTCAAATGCACCAAGCACTTTTATGAGACTAATGAATGAAATTTTTAAGTCTTTCATAGGAAAAAAAATTATTGTGTACTTGGATGACATTCTTGTGTTTAGCAAGACTAAAAACACTTGAAACATTTGGACATGGTGTTGAAGAGGTTGAATGAAGAAAAGTTGATGATTAACTTGAAAAAGTGTGAATTCATGAAGGAAGAGTTGGTCTACCTTGGTTTTGTGATTTCAAAAGGTACTTTGAAGATGGACCCCAACAAGGTAGAAGCCATTTTGAACTAGCCTACTCCAAAATCAATTAGTGAGGTAAGAAGCTTCCACGATCTTGCTAGTTTCTATAGAAAATTTATTGTTGTGTACTTGGATGACATTCTTGTGTTTAGCAAGACTAAAGAAGAACACTTGCAACATTTGGACATGGTGTTGAAGAGGTTGAATGAAGAAAATTCGATGATTAACTTAAAAAAGTGTGAATTCATGAAGGAAGAGTTGGTCTACCTTGGTTTTGTGATTTCAAAAGGAACTTTGAAGATGGAACCCAACAAGGTAGAAGCCATTTTGAACTGGCCTACTCCAAAATCAGTTATTGAGGTAAGAAGCTTCCACGTTCTTGCTAGTTTCTATAGAAAATTTGTAAGGAATTCCAATAATATTTGTTCTCCCATCATTGATACCATAAAATGAGATAAAAGGAAGAGGTTTATGTGGTCTGATGAGGTAGAAAGAAGCTTTCAAATTCTGAAACAAATGATAGATCAACAACCTATCCTAGCATTGCCTGATTTCAACAAGGTGTTCACTATAGAATGTGATGCAAGTGGGTATGCAATTGGTGCAATCTTGAGTCAAGAGGGCAGACCTGTAGCATTTTTCAATGAGAATATTAATGAGGCCAAAAAGAAGTATTTTTCTTATGACTTAGAATTGTATGTAATGGTCCAAGCATTGAAAAAGTGGAGACACTATCTCCTTCCCAAGGAATTTATTGTTTTTACTAACAATCATGCTTTGAGTTTATTGAATAGCCAAGAAAAATTGAGCCAAAAACATGTGAAGTGGGTGGAGTACCCACAAAGCTACACTTTCAACATGAAGCACAAAAAAGGATAGTCAAACAAGGTGGTAGATGCTTTGAGCAGCAAGCAAATGTTGGTGCAAGAAATTCAACTTCAAAGTGTGGGTATTGATGCATTAAAATGTATGTATGAAGGAGATGATGATTCCAAGGATGTGTATGATGTTTGTAATCAATTTGATGGTGCTTTCCATGAAGAATATTCTGCTTTCTTGTTACAAGATGGCTTATTGTTTAGGGGTTCTCATTTTTGTATACCTAAATGTTCCATGAGGGTAAATATGATTAAGAAAAATCATTGTGGCAGCTTAGGGGGTCATTTTGGTGTGGAAAAACATTGGAGTAGGTGAGAAGATACTACCATTGGCCAAAAATGCAAAGTGACATGAGAAAGTTTGTTGAGAATTGTGTAGTTGGTCAAAAAGGAAAGGGTTCAAGCACCAATGCAGGTCTTTACCAGCCTTTGCTAATTCTTAACAGGCCATGGGAATCCATCAACATAGATTTTGTGTTGGGTTTACCAAAAAATCAAAGGGGATTTGAAAGTGTGTTTGTTGTTGTTGATAGATTTAGCAAAATGGCTCATTTCTTACCATGTAAATGTACAAATGATGCTTCATATATTGTTGGGTTATTTTTCAAGGAAGTAGTGAGAGTTCATGGATTACCATTGACCATTGTGTTTGATAGGGATAGCAAGTTTGTAGGTCACTTTTGGAGGACTCTTTGGAAGAAATTGGGAACCAACTTGATTTTCAACTTCTCCTATCACCCAAAAATAGATGGGAAGACTAAAGTTGTTAATAGGAGTCTTGGAAACCTTCTTAGGTGTTTGAAAAAAGAGCATTCACAACAATGGGATCTCATTCTTCCACAAGATGAGTTTTCCTATAATGACTCAGTCAATAGAAGTGTTGGAAAGAGACCATTTGAGATAGTCTATGGATTGAAGCCAAGGGGATTATTTGAACTCAAATATTTGAGTGGTATGGAGATAAGTGTTGAGGGTGAAGAGTTTGCAGTTGCAATGAAGGACATACATGAACAAGTGAAGGATAATCTTCAAAAGAGTGTGGAAAAGTATAAGTAACATGCATATTTGAAGAAGAGGGATGTTCAATTCAAAGTGGGAGATTTGGTCCTAAAACATTTGAGGAAAGAGAGGCTACCAAATGGGAAATACACAAAATTGCAGATGAAGAAGATTGGGCCATGCAGGGTGGTCCACAAATTTGATGCAAATTCCTATGAGATAGAACTCCTTCCTGGAGTGGCTATCTCTCCAATATTTAATATTTATGAACTTTATCATTTCAAAGGATTTGTGGTTGCAGGTGATGATGTAGGTACATTAGGATTTTAAGATGAAGATTCGGTCAAAGACCTACCACCAAGTTAGCCTTTGAAGCTTGAGAGCATTTTGGTCAACAAGGAAGTGAAGAGAACAAGGCATAAAGTGTACAAAGAATATATAGTCAAATGGAAAGGCATCCCTCATGAATATGCAACATGTATTATAGAGTAGGACATTAAAATACATGCCACAATAGTGCAAGAATTGATCTCAGGTGGAGCTTGAGATTCTTTTCTCCCTGGGTGTATGGTGCAGGGGCACCTAGTCAACTTTTGTAAATATGGTCACATGTTATATTTTAGGGTTCTTAGAGTCTTGTTTGGTGTAATGAGGTCTATTTATACCATTTTCAATGTAATAAGTCTCATGGGGTTGGTTTGAGTACATTTTTTCATGTTTCGTAATTTGTTGCAAAAGTTGCTTTACAACTTTGCAATTTTGTCATATTTGGAAGTTGAACAGTCATTTGGTTCAAAAAGTGGTTATGAACCTTTATGTTGGGGTTGTGAAAGTTTAAATATGCCTCAAAAACTTTGAGGAAAGGTTCTGAAGTTGTTTTTGAAGTGTAAACAATAAGAAGTGTTCTATTTTTTGTAATCTTTTGTGCAATTTTGCTGCTACAACACTATACGATTTTGTACTGAGAGATTGTGATCTAAAGTGCATTGTATCTAATGGAGGCATGAACTATTTTTTTTTTTGGAATTTATTTGAGTTTATTTCATAAATTTTGAAGGTTTTTAGAGCCAAAATAATGTGAATGGTTTGAAAAGCCTAGGTTAAGAGGGTTTGGTAGAAATAATGGCATATTAGACCATTCCACTGGTGAAATTCTCTGCAAATTGATGGAATGGATTTATTTAGGATGTTTTTCAATTTTATAGTGATTATAGATGTGGGGGATGGAGTTAGGGCCTTGTTTGTGCACGCCCTAGCCTAATATCTCAATGTATTAGGTTAGAATTGATAGGTAGGAGTAGGGTTTTGTTGATAGGTGAGTTTGTGGATGTGTCAGTTGATAAAACTAGTTGTTTCAGACCCCATTTGATCTGGTTAGAGCCTTGGAGAGAATATTGGAGATTGGGAGAATATTTAACACATACTTGCTTTGGAAAAGAGGCCTAATTGGGCTTAAGGGCAGCGTATCAGTCCATTTTTGAAGGAGATGTTTTGAAACAAGGCTATGCACAATTTGGATATGTCAAAGAAGGGCATAAAGGGTATCTTAAATGGTGACTATTTCTTGGGTTTGATTCCTTCTCTAAAAGATATGTTTAATTTTCACCGTTTGATGTGCTACAAGCAAGATTGAAGGAATGGTAAGAAAACACCAAGTTAGGGTTTGAAAAGAGGAAATATTTTTCAAGATTGATTGAATTGTGTTTGATTAGGAAACCTACAACCCTTCTCTACATCATTGGAGCACACTGTGAACATTTGCATAATACAATTTACTTTGTTTATTAAATTTTCTCAAAAGCATTTGGAAACCAAGTACCAAATACATCATCTCATCTCATTACTTCATTCCAAATCACCCTCAAACTATATAACAAAAAGAATAACTCCATGTACTCACAACACTTCCTCAAGGTCTCAATTACACATACACTACCTATTTTCCTCTTTTTCAAAATTTTCTCATTATCCCCAACATCTTCATCCCATAGTTGACATTAATGACAACACCAGTCAATAGGCTTACTATTGAAATCAATGACAACACCATCATTCTTGAAACACTGTATCCCAATTTTGCAAAGAATAAAGGCTACTAATACAGAGGATTTAATAAAAGAAACTATTATAGAAGAAGACCAAGATAAACCAAAAGAATGGTTGAAGGCTAGACAAATGAGAGTCAAAGATTTGAATAAGTGCAAGAAAAAATTGAATAGGAATAAAAGGCCTAGCCGATTAGGTAATGGTCAAGATAGAACAATTTATAGAAGGTTTGGGATGTACATTTTGGGAAAATCCATCCTTGTTGGCTTCACCGACAAAGATGTTCAAAGAGTTTGAAAATACTATATGTGGTAAAATCAATCAAGGATTCATCAAACAAATGATGATACATAAATAAAATATTCAAAGTTTTTAGGATGAGGTTGTTTTCGATGGGTTGCAAAAAAACCTAGAAAATTCCACATTTTCTCATAAAATTAAGTTAAAATATATGTAGACACGTAAAATGTACCATTTGGCATTACACACTTGATCTTGATTACTAATACCATTTCAAGCTGAATCATCCTCTTAGCTTGTCATCACTCTTTGTCTCTTAATTAAATAAATAATCATTTATTTGATTAAGTCATTCTCTCTTCATCAATCAATCTGATCTAATTAACCCTATATCTCTATTTAATTAAATAATTCATTTTATTTGATTAAATCTTGAAGCTCATCTTATTAAATTAAATAAATTAAACCTTATTTTATTTAATCTAACACTCACCCCTTTAATTAAATAAATAAAAAATATTTACTTAATTAGTCTCTAAATCACATTCTTCTCATCTTTTGATTTAAATCAACCCATAAATCTAAATCAATTAGTCACATCATCTAATCCCTCATTAAATTAATTAACCCTTGATTAATTTAATCCTAATACATGTCCCATCCTCTAGTTTTTTCCACTTGCACATGAAAATACATTTAATTCATTTATTAAATATCTATTTTCTCTCAACTTGGCATATTTTAGAGAATATTGTTCCAAATTTGAATTCCATCCAAGTGAATTGGTCCTTCCAACAAGATATTTATTCCTTCTTTCATGTCCTTATGGATTGAGCCAAGTGGCATTTAAGACATTCTTTTTCCCTCTTACATGTCATTTCACTATTTTCAAATTCCACCTAATTGCATTTATGGGCACATTCATCAAAATGTGCACATCCTTTGCCCATTCACATCTTGACAAGTGGCATTTGGCCATTGGTTGAAAGTTAGTCCTACATTGCTTCATTTTGGGCATTTCTCCATCTTGTCTTTCTATAAATAAGAGGTTTCTCTCCTCATTTGATCATTTGCAATTTGAGTAAACTTACTATACTCAATTTCATCTTCAAGCATATCTATTCTCATCAATTTTATCAAAGTCTTAGCTAGGTTATTCAAAATTTTCATCATGAAGCATATTTGAATCTTTAAAAAAGTGGATCAACCTTCATCATTCATCAATATTGCATCATAGGAGTTGGGAAAGGGCCAATTTTCACATCAAATTGACACCAATTCCCCCATGGGATAAAGAGTTTGCATGTTTAATTAGGATTTCATTGCTTTCTTATTGTGTTCTTCATTTTATTTCCTAATTTGAGCTTTGCTAATGGATTTCATGGGGAATATTTATTCTCACTTTCATTTGATCTAACTATGTGTTTGTTTATTGTGTTTTGTCAATGCTAGGATCTTGGTTCTACATTTGGTGCTAGAAGGAGGGCACTCTTGAAGTTTAAATCACATTTTTTTTATCAAATTTTGTGCTTTTTCTATTTTTTTGGTGTATATAGGAAACTATGCCACTCACAATCCAGCAGTGCCATACAAATCCACTACGAGTCCAACAGCACCATACAACGCCATTCAAAACTACAAATTGTGTCGCTCGGCCTTTCCTGCCCAGAAATTCAAATTTCAAACTACGTCATGGGGTCAATTTCAGATCACTGACTTTTACAAATTTCAAACTGTGTCGCTAGGTAAAAGAGTGTCATAATCACGCTCTTTGTCTTTGCTACAGAGCGTCGCTGACCTCTCTCAAACTGCATCACATGTGCTAACTGTGTCGTTGCAGTGAAGGAAAAAGCTCAAAATAGTTTAATTTTAACATGTGCTATTTATTTTTTGTTACTTTGGGCAATTAATTGCTTTTCCTAATCTCTGCTTTGCAGCTTTAATTGGTTTTTTGTAGGTTGAGTTGAAGGAGGAAACAAAGGTGAAGATTTTTTATGAAGACATTTTCCTTTCATCAAGTGTTTTTTAACACTTTAGTGTTTTTCATCACTTTAGTGTTTTTCATCACTTTAGTGTTTTTCATCACTTTTAGAGAACTTCTAATCTCTTCTAAGGATTTTTCACTCTCTTCATGTGCTTAGGACCTACTAAATTTCTTTTGGGCTCTAAAAAGAACAATACAAAAAAAATTATTTTTTGCTACAAAGGGCTTAAAAAGAACTTTAAGATAAACTCACTAGATTTGGTTTGAGAAGGAAAATTCCATATTTCATGTTGGTGCAATAAAAAGAATCAAATCATTGCTTTTTGGACTTAAAATGAACAAGTGATTCTTTGTTTTGTAATTACTTACTCAAAGTAATATCATTAAAAGGACGTATGTTCTTCTCTTGTGCCTCACGACGATCATGAGAATCAAAAGGCCTTTTGGTGACATTAAGTTGCGTAAATAATTACCCATACACTTCAATTTGGACTTTTAAAATTGAATAAATCTTGCGAGTGTGAGTGGAGCATATTGCGTACATTCTCTTTTTGGCTCACAACAAAGATTGATCGAGTTATATATATTTTTGTTTGCTTTTGTTTATCTTAGAGTGCATGATTTGTGGGAAAAAGTAATCACCCAAGGGAACGACCCAACCGGGAACACGCTAAAGCCAAGTGACTTCCACCTCAGATATAAGTGTGGATATTGGAACAAAGTCCAATATCATGAGGATTATTCTGATGAGAATGGCAACAATGGTCTCTCACTGCATGGATGGTCCCCCATGAATGAAATCCTACATTAAAACCCTTGTTTAGAAAAGGCCAAAATCCTTGATCTATTTTTTGGTGCAAGAATGGTCATTCTAAAGCCACTCCACACTTTTATGACTTCTAGTAGAAATGGAAAGTATGTCATGGGAGATTCATGGGTACTAATGCTTGGCTAACTTGAGAAGCGAGTGCACTATAAGGTGGAGCCTGTGTGGTCAAGCATCTAACCATTCACTGAAAGTAAGCATAGATGGACTTGTCCAAGTGGGGATTCAACAAATATAGTCTTTCATAACCATAGGGTTGTGCATGTTCTTGGAGACAAAAAACTTTGCTTGTTCGTAAAAATTGGGAAAAAAAACATTCAACATTTGTCATCAAATTTCAAACCCTTTAGGAAGCAAATATCTTTGACAAAATTCAAGTGTTATTGCTTTCCCTAGGGATTATATCATTAGAAGTTTCTAAACATTTGGATTTACATCTCAATCTACTTACCAAAGTCAACAGTAGGTAACTTTTGCCTTGATTTCATTGAAGTTCCACATAATATACTTTGTGGAATGATAATAAGTTAAGACATTAGACATCTAGCTCAAAGACCTAATCAAGAATTGTTTGTGGTAAAATGAACTCACTAAGCAAAGCTAAGAACAATTGAACCCCGCACATGTGTCTCAAATGATTTCACGCAAGATCAAAATCTAGAAACCAAAGTCAAAAGCTCTTAGACCAAAAGATCATCAAAAGAATCTCTTAATGCTTTACAAATTTAGACAAAGATTGTTTTTTAACTTTTACAGAAAAGCCTCAAGAAACAATCTCGGTTTATACTCATTTTATTATTGTCAAAATCCAAATCTTTTTCACGAATTTGAACACATTGTCTAGAGTAAAGCATGTTCTTCAAAACCGAGGTCTTGTAAACAAGAGTCTTTTTAGGTACACATAGGATCAAAAATCAAATCTTCATCCATCTCTCAAACATCAAACCAAGATCATCTCACCAACAACTCTTGAAAATCTTGAAATCATCCTCCATGCTTGACTTTTTGGAAAATCAGTGAATCAAAAAATCCTTGAATCAAAACATCAAAATCATCTTGTTTAGCTAGGTATATGTAGATGCATCCTTCTCCATATGCTTAGTTGAATTATCATCAAATCATCTTGTTTGATTAGGTGTGGGTAGATGCATCCTTCTCCCTACACTTAGTCAAATTATCATCTTGTGAGCAAATCTATCCCATAGATAACATCCAACATCTTGGGATCCATTTTTTCATTATCCAAAATCAAAACCAATCCAAAACCAAGTCAAGGTTAAAATAAAATCCAAAAATCCAAGAATCCAAAATAAAAATCTAAAAGTCCCAAAAGTCTAGCATTCCCCTCAAGATCTTCTAAAAGTTTAATCATCCATATCATCCACCTTTCACACATCTCACCATCACACCTTTGATCCTTAATCATCATAGATCTTCTCTTTTTAGCCTCATTTTATGGTTCAAACAAGATCACAACACAAGAATAACATGGAGATCAATAAAGAAACATCAACTTCAAGTGACCTAAGCCAAATCAATACCGAAATGAATCCAGTTGGACCAAGCAATCTTCTAACTAATTTTCCTTCATCGTCACAAAATCTGCAAGAGGAAGCTCAAGTGGAGGACATCACCAATAATTCCTTCGGGATGACACAAGACGAGATCACCGAAATGGTCCAAAATCCCAAGAATCATAGAATTGTCAACATCATGATGAAGCTCCATGCCTCACAGTACATGCTTGAATTAGTAAAACAAGGGGATAAACTCCCTTCCAATTTCGATGTGAGCACCATTGTGGAAAAAAAATTTGGGGTCATGCCTCCAATTTCATCTGTGCCCCCAACCTCATCTACACCTCCATTCCAAAACATCACCCAACCCATCCCCCAAATTACATCATCCATTGCTCCAACTCAACTTATTGTTAACAAAGGGAGAGCATTTCTCAATTCACTACAAACTCACCCCCTCATGAGTAACCAATATTTTGATGCAAACACAATCTTGGGGCAATCTTTACCCCAAAATCCATCACATCCATATGTCCCCCTCACCATTCATGACCCGAATGACCCATCATCATCATTTCACACAACACCGGTATACCCATTAAGTACACAAACCTCTCTCCCTATGAACTCACAAGGAGGACACTTATTTGGACCAAGGGAATCTTTGACCCTTCATCTTCATCATTTCCCCAAGTATGCCACTAAATTTTCCACCACTTCCACCCTTACCGCCAACACCAACATCAACTCTCAGTTTGGGGTTACCACCATTTCCGCCACTCATTCAAAACAATCCCCCAATCATTAATCAAAACATCATACCAAATCCTTCCATCTTTCCATTAATATCACAACAAAAAATGACAACCACCACATTATCAACCACTCCCCAAAACATGGTCTCTCAAGGAACAAGCATATCAATCACACCATCCACTACAATCCCAATCATCAATACAATAATGCCTCTCATCACAACAAACACTATACCAAATCTGCCGCCACCACCACCACCACCTCTACCACCAAACACAAATACATCAAGCCAATATAGCATTGCATTACAAGCTACTCAACAAGCTGCCTATCAAAAGGCACTTTAGCAAATCCAAAATTGACAAACTGCACAACTAGCCGCTCAACAAGCACAAACACAATTAGCAACACAACAAGCAGTAGAAGCCACACAACAAGCATAGAAGGCTGCTCTATCCCAAGCCATATTACAACAACAACAAGATACTTAAGTCGTGCAAGTTGCAAAAGCCACATAGATTGCGCAAGTTTCCCAACAAGCACAAACCCAAGCTCAGGCACAAGCGCAAGCTTAAGCCCAATACCAAGCTCAATAGGCGCAGGCTCACACACAATACCTTGCACAACAAGAAGCATACCAACAAGTGCTGAAACAATACCAAGAGTAGCAAGAAGCAACCCAACTAGTAGCCCAACAACAAGCATTGTTGGTGCAACAACAACAACAAGCACTAGTAGTGCAACAACAACAGGACCAACAACAAGCGTTGTTGATATAGCAACAAGTACAAGCATACTTGGTGCAAAAAAATGTGCAAGCACCATCCATCAAGAAACCAACCAATCCACCCATCCCTCCAAAAAATGAACCACTATAGAACACCTTCATCCCACCCCCTGATCCGCAAAATGACGCCACAACACATATCAAGTTACTTTCGCAACAAGTGCTTGATCTTTAGTTAGGGAAACCACAAAAACACCCAACAACTTGTGTCCCTATCCGTTTGATAGGAGTCTTGTAATGAAACCATTCCCAAAGGGATTTGAGATCCCCAAATTTGATAAATACGGAGGGATGGGAAACCCTGAAGATCACATTAGGGAATTCCAAGTTCATTGCATGGAAGTCGCATATGACAATACATATCTGATGCAGCTATTTCCTAGAAGTTTGGATGGCCACCCCATGGAGTGGTTCTCTCACCTCTCTCCTAGCATCAAGAAGTTCCAAGAGATAGTAGATGCATTCATAAAAAAATATGCATTCAATATCGGTATGGATGTCAATCTAGAGGAACTATCAACTCTTAAACAAGGTAAAAATGAATCATTTGCTTCATTTCTACAACAATGGCGATCCGAGGCCAACAGGAGCAAATGGATCATGCCAGAAGAAAAAAAAATTTGAACCATCATCTCCAATTTGGAGGGAACCTTGGAATTTCATCTTAAGGTGCAAGGTATCACCACTTACGACCAATTGATCTCCAAGGCACTTAACATTGAATGAGCCCTTATTTCACAAGGAGGGACACCTCCATATCTAGAACAAAAAAAATCACCCATCCAGTAGCTATAATGAGAAACCTTGCACATGGGAAAGGAAAAAAAATGTCACAAACGATGGTGTGGTTGATGCTAAGGTCATGATCAGTGCTCTAAGGAAAAACACCCAAACCTACCAACAACCACAAAACAATGATCAGAACAACACCCAAACCAATGTTGTATCACAACACCAACCAACCAACAAACATGTTAATAACCTAAATAATCAAGGGGGACCACCCTTGAGAAATAAAAATCCATGAAGTGGAAGTACACTTCCCTTGGGGAACCACTCGAGGTCGTCATGAAGAAATTGATAAACAAAAACCTCATCAAGGCTCCCACATATGAGAATTACCAGGAACCAGAAGTGAAACCACCCTCGTACAATGAAAACCAGCTCTGTGACTTTCAAAAAATCAAATGGCACACCACTAATAGTTGCATGAGGTTAAAAAACCTAATCTAGGACCTCATTGATCAAAAAATCATAAATGTGGAGCAGCCAGCAGGATATCAGAATCTCAAAATCTACATGAATCTGATGCCCAATCATAATAACAAATGGAACAATAACAATGATAATGGGAAGGAAACTTTCAAAAGTGTCAATCATGTATATGACCATGTTGTTGCATTCCTAGATGAGTGTTGCACCGTTGTCACCATCAAAGGAGCCCACACTAATTGTGGAGTCACCACAAGAGGCAAAAAAATTACCATCGCAGGGTCATCTTAGCCTCCTAGAGCACCCACTTCCAACCCGAGATTTGTTCCCAGTGGCTATAATATCATTGATCAATTGAAAAGAACCCCAACTTAGATCTCCATCATTGAGTTATTGAAGATATCATCAACCCACAAAAAGATCCTTGAAGAAGCATTGGCTTCATCAACCGTCTCTGCGAATCTTGATGTTGAGCAATTCCAAGCTATGGTTGGAAACATCATTACCCCAAATCTTCTTACATTCTCCGATCAATATTTTCTTGCCCAACGATCTCACAATCGTGCACTCCATCTAGAGGTCCTAGTGCATAAGAACAAAGTCAAGAGAGTGTTGGTGGATGGAGGTGTAGGTTTAAACATTCGTTCCCTCAAACTCATAAAGAATATGGGAATCTTAGAGGATTCCATTGAAAAAGGAAAAGGCATCACAATCAAGGCGTACGATGATCAAGAAAGAGTGTTTCATGACACTATCCAAATCCATGTTAAAGTAGGTCCAATAATCATGGAAACCACCTGTCAAGTCCTTGAGCTAGATTTGCCTTACAACATTCTCTTGGGGCGTCAGTGGATCCATGGTATGCAAATAGTAGCATCAACCTTCCATCAATGTGTCAAATTCACATACCAAGGCCAAGAGGTCACTATACATGGGGATCTCCAACCATTTTCTTACTGCAAGAGCCTAGAAGCCAAATATTACAAAATCCCCCAACTACTAAAGAATGATGAAGGCCCATCAACCCCATACATTGATCCAGCTACTCTCGCCTCCACTTGTGCAACAGAGACACCCGCCATCCCCAACATCTCCAACATCAAGGTCATTATACAAGACAATGGTTGTGGACACTATACAATCCCAAAGAATTCCTTTGTGGTAGGAGAGTTACCAAAATCTCCTAGGTCACGAGGATGACCACAATCAAAGGATGTTTCATCATCCCAAACATTCACAATAGGCTCTTCTAGCTTCCAAATTTGGGGAGATCTAGGCCGAGAGATAATAGAGGAAGATCCATCCCATCTCCTGTACCAAGACAATAGACCAATAGCTGATCTACCTATGGATGATAGTAGTAAAGGCTTACAAATGATGCTCATAATGGGATATGACAAAAATAGAAAGCTTGGAAAAAATGACAATGGGCTTCTAATACCCATCATTCCTAAGACGTGAATGAAAAATCTTGGCCTCGAATGTACCCCTCCGAGTATAACCATACGTGGCCAGAATCCCCCAGTTAAGAAGGTCAAAAATCCTCAACAAATGTCAATCGCCCTTCAATTACCCATACCCACTAGCCAACCTTTAGATAATTTCACATTCGACATAACCGATGTCTACAATAGTAGTGATGAGGAAGATTCCATAACTAATTTACCTAGGCTCCTCAAGAATTCCTCTATCCTCATTCTTAATACCGTGTCATTTGAGTCAACTAGTAAAAACCATGAAATCAACCTAGTTTACCCTCAGCTCATCAATTACAACCAACGAGGACCACCAATTCTAGACACATTCGAAAATGATGAAGTGCTCTCAGAATTCATGGGATTGTGGGATAATATTCCATGTGGGGATCATAAAGCTATATTTATCATTGAGCTGGACACACATGCATATTATGGAGAAACGATTGAATCCCTCAATCACAAAAGTGAAAAATTGAGAATAATCTCTAGGTCCTTGAGTGAAGACCACACCATGGCACTCTCTGACCCGAAAATAGTAAAAAGAAAGGATGCATCCGATGGTGAAAACCTCTCAGAGGTACTTGAGGATGGGGGATTCAATCTTCCTCTCAGAGCTCTGCATCAGGAAAAAACAATAGTTCTAGCCAAAAAATGCAACCTAGTCAACTTGGGAACAAAGGAGACATCACACATCACATTTTATATAGAGTCATTACTATCAAAGGAACAAGAGCTTCTAGTGGCCTTCTTAAAGGAGAGAAAGTTCAACTTTGCATGGAGCTATATTGACATGCTCGGTTTGGATCCAGAGATTTTCATGCACCATCTTGTAGTTTACCCTGAAGCAAAGCCTGTTAGGCAGAAGCTTAGGAAAATGCATCCCCAGATAGCATTGTTAGTCAAAATGGAATTGAAGAAGCTACTAGATGCAGGATTCATACGACCAATTGACTATCCAGAATGGGTATCAAATCTGGTTCCTATTTCAAAACCTGATGGGGGCATTCAAATCTACATGAATTTTAGAGACCTAAACAAAGCATGTCCGAAAGATTATTTCCCATTGCCTAACATTAACATGATTGTAGACATGATATTGGGACATGAAATACTTTCTCTAATGGACGATTTCTCTGGGTACAACCAAATAATGATTTCCAAAGAATACCAACACAAAATGGCCTTCACTTGTCCATGAGGGACCTACTACTGAAACATGATGCCATTCGGCCTAAAGAAAACTGGGGCCACCTACCAAAGAGCCATGATGTTAATCTTTCATGACATGATCCATAAAAATATCAAGGATTACATTGATGACATACTAGCAAAATCTAGAAAGAGGAGAGATCACATAGCAACTTTGAGTGCTTATTTTCAATAGGCTAGGAGGAATACAAGGTCTATTTAAATCCAAAGAAGTGTGTCTTCAGCGTATAGTTAGAAAGCTATTGGGATACATAGTGTCAATGAGGGGTATTGAAATAGATCCCGCCAAGGTAAAATCAATCCTCGAGATGGAGGCACCCAAAACATTGAAACAGTTGAGAGGCCTCCAAGGCAGGCTTCAATCCATCCAAAGATTCATAGCACAATTGGCAAACAAGCAAATCCCTTATTCTCACCTACTACATAAGGGGGTAGCATACAAGTGGGATGACAAGTGTGATGAATCCTTCAACAAAATCAAAGAATATCTACTCATACCTTCGGTCCTCATGCCACAAATCCCAAGAAAGCCACTAATCCTCTATGTATTAGCAACAATAGTAGCCCTCAGTACTCTCCTAGCTCAACATGATGAAAATGGGATAGAGAGGGCCATCTATTACATCAACCGCACAATGGTTAGGCATGAGTTAAACTACTCATTCATCAAAAAATCCTGTCTAGCAATAGTATTTGCTTCACAAAAATTTAGACACTACATGTTGGCACACAAAATTAAACTCATCACCAAGATTAATCCCCTAAAATACTTATTGTCAAAGGAAATGCTCACAGGAAGGATGGTCAATTGGGTCATGCTTCTATCTGAATACAACATCAAGTACATGGAATAGAAAGCAATCAAAGGCCAATTGATCACAGATCAACTTGCAAAAGCACCCATGTATTCAAAGAATCCACTCATATTAGAGTTTCTGGATGAATCCATATTCAATCTAAGCATAGCTGACGACTAGAAACTTTACTTTGATGGTTCCTACATGCAACATGGATTAGGAGTTGATGTATTCTTCATCACCCCATAGGGGGACTGTATATACCTAGATCCTACAAGTTGGCATTCCCTTGCACTAACAACATTGCCGAATATGAGGCTTTAACCATAGGTCTCAGAATAGCAGTACAGTGGCACATCATGGACCTCTGGGTATATGGAGACTCCCAGCTAATAATAAATCAAGTGAATGATGAGTACCAAACAAAGGATAATAAGTTGACTCCATACAAAAAGTTGGTAGAGAGCCTCAAAGAATAATTCATTGATATTACATTTGAGCAGATTCCCAGAGCAAACAATAGAGCAACAGATGCCATGGAAATGATTGGATCCCTTCTGGACATCCCTCGCAACGTCCTGAGACATGAATTCTTGGTAGAACAACTTCTTGTACCTGCATTTGAGGTACCAGAGTTATAATTTGTGTGTGAAATCGTTGATCCCAGTGATCCTTGGTACCATGACATTTATACCTACTTGCAAATAGGGGTCCTACCTGCTGACTTACCCTCAAGCCTAAAAATAACCTTTGTTAAGAAAGCATCCCAGTTTGTCATCCTAGGAAATACCCTTTACTATAGGAGCATAAAAGGAACCCTATTATGTTGCTTAAATTTTGAGGAGGCATTGGCTGCCTTAACTGAGGTACATAATGGTATTTGTGGTTCACACTCAAGCAGAATGACCTCTACCAAGAAATTGCTGAGGATAGGGTATTATTGGCCTATTATGGAAAGAGAGGCACATGACTATGTCAGAAAATGCTTGTAGTTTCAACAACATGGAGATCTCATCCATGCACCAGCTCCAGAGCTTCATCATATTATCACACCATGGCCCTTCTCGTAGTGGGGGCTCAATCTCATTAGAAAAATAACCCCCACCTCATCCAATGGTCACAAATTAATCATAACCACCACCGACTACTTTACCAAGTGGGTAGAAGCCATCCCCATGACATACATCACTGGAAAGCAGATATCAAAGTTCATCCTAAACTACTTAATATGTTGATATGGTTTTCCCCAAGCTATTATCTCAGATAATGGGACACCTTTCAAGAATTAAGATGTTCATGACCTTTGCGAAAAATTCAAAATCCAACATTGTTTTTCCACTCCATATTATCCCCAAGGAAATGGCCAAGCAGAAGCTACCAATAAAACCATTCTGAAAATCGTCAAAAAGACAGTCAATGACACAAGTCGTGACTAGCATCTGTAGCTAAATCCTGCCCTTTGGGCTTATTGAACCAACATCCACACACCAACAGGTGCCACCCCCTTCTCCCTGGTCTAGGGATCAGATGTCGTATTACCCATTGTGATTGAGCTCTTGTCACTGAGAATATCATCACAAAACCTTATCACGGATGAAGAATACCGAGTATCAAGACTAAATTTGTTGGAGTTATTGGATGAGTGGTGCATTGACGCATTAAACCATTTGTAGGTCTATTAGAACTGACTCAAGAGGATATATAACAAGAAGATCAGGAGCAGGAGCTTTCAAGTCGAAGAACTTATGCTAAAGGAAAATCAGAAGAATATTCTAAATCCAAATGGCAAAGGAAAATTTTAACCTAACTAGTTGGGACCATTCATCATCACAACAAGCTACAAGTTAGGGGCATATCAGTTATCAACACCCAAAGGGGAACCCCTATAGGAGGCCATGAACAACTCCCATCTTAAAAAGTTCTATGCCTAAACCTTTCAAGGTATAGAACCAAAAAATCAAAAAATCAGAAAATGTCCTAAAAAAATGGTTATCTTGATGAAAACCTAGCAAACAAGCATCATGGTGACAACAAAAAAATCAAAAAAGCAAAAAATCCAAAAAAAATAGAAAAAGGATTAAAAATAGTAGAGAAAAATTGTCCTCTAGTGAAAACCACTTCGGTGGCGCTTTGGGAAAGTATCTTGGTGAAAACCTAGCAAATAGGCACCTTGTGTAAATAAGCACTTTCCATCCACTAGGATCTTCATGACTCGTTCTGCACGCTTCCATCATCTATCACATTCAATATCCTCATCCATCATCCATTCAACATCTGCATCATAGCTTGGTCCTGTGTTCATGTCATTTTCCCTCCTAGTACTACGCGACCCATCCTCAAGGTCAATTTGTCCTATCTTTATCAGAGTATTCTATTGCATCATGTTGGGGGCATGTTCTCATCAGATTGGATTTGTGTATATTCTTGAGGTTCCTAAATCAAAAAATCCAAAAACATCAGAAAATTAGAAAATCCAAAAACATTCATAAAACCAAGAAAATCCAAAAACATTCAAAACATCTCAAAATCCAAAAGTAGGTCAAAAATTTAGTCAAAAAGTCAAAAACATAGTCGTCCTATCGAACTACGGGTCTCTGACCCTTGAACGTAGGAAAGGTTGATCTTTGATTATCCCCTGAGACACTTAAGTCAGTCCTTTAGGAGTCCATCATAATAAACTGGTAGTCTATATATTCATATCTCATCAATAATCAAGTTTTTGTCAGTCGAACTATGTGGTCTCTGCATGTATAATGTAGGAAAGGTTCATCTGTTGATCAGCCCCTGAGGCCCCTAGGATAGGTCTTTAGGTTAGTCTCTTGGTCAAAATCTCAGAAAACCCCAAAACATTTGTAAAATCTCAAAAAATACCACAAATAGCCTCAAAATAGTTCAGAAAACTCCAAAAACATCCAAATATTTGAAAAAATTCATCCATTCCCATCTTGCTTTCACCTGAAATAAACATAATTCATAAGTGAATTTGTCCTTCCAACAAAACATTTATTCCTTCTTTCATGTCCTTCTGGATTGAGCCAAGTGGCATTTAAGACATTTTTTTTCCCTCCTACATGTCATTTCACTATTTTCAAATTCCACCTAATTGCATTTATGGGCACATTCATCAAAATGTGCACATCCTTTGCCAATTCACATCTTGACAAGTGGAATTTGGCCATTGGTTGAAATTAAGTCCCACATTGCTTCATTTTGGGCATTTTTCCATCTTGTCTTTCTATAAATAAGAGGTTCCTCTCCTCATTTGATCATCCACAATTTGAGTAAACTTACTATACTCAATTTCATCTTCAAGCATATCTATTCTCATTAATTTTATCAAATTCTTAGCTAGGTTATACAAATTTTTCATCATGAAGCATATTTGAATCTTCAACAAAGTGGATCAACCTTCATCATTCATCAATATTGCATCATAGGAATTGGGAAAGGGTCAATTTTCACATCAAATAGGCACCAATTCCCCCATGGGATAAAGAGTTTGCATGTTTAATTAGGATTTCATTGCTTTCTTATTATGTTCTTCATTTTATTTCATAATTTGAGCTTTCCTAATGGATTTCGTGGGGAATCTTGATTCTCACTTGCATTTGATCTAACTATGTGTTTGTTTATTGTGTTTTGTAGGTGCTAGGATCTTGGTTCTACAATATTATAAAGGACCAAATATGAGCACAATGAATGAATTTATTAATGATTTTTTGGAAAGATTCTCGAGCAATACATAATAAAGTATTTTAACTTTTCTATTTTTATGTAATTTGTAATAAACTAACATTCCAATTGGCAAACTGCCAATGTGGCATTAAAATTTCTGTTAAGCTTCAATTTAGGTATTAGCTGTCAAGTTCAACTTTAATTCATTTATAGATAAGGGGTGATCAATCAAGTTGAACTTTCAATTGACTATTTTTAGATCCACAAGAAAGGGAACACATGGTTCCTATATATTTTGAGTTTGAAAATTGTTGAGTATAAAAAACTATTTTGTATGCAAGAAACAAATACAATTTCAGTGTTGATTTTCCTACTACTTTTGTGAGCAATTTATAAAATATTGAAAGATTGTGCCTATTTCATGGATATGGGTTTTGATCATTGGTGATGGTACGTTTATTTTGTTTATCTAAGTTGAATAAATTAGTGAAGTCAATTTCTTTATGGTGGTATTGAATAGAGTCATATCTCAAATTTGTGCATGCATTATGGAGATTTGATTTGATGTGGCTTGAAATTTTGAAATTATAATTTTCATTTGATAATTGCATAGGTATTATTTGTGATTTTGTGATGTTGATTACTATAATACTAATTTTATTGATTTTTCTTAACCATTTCAAAATTAATAGATAAAATCAGATTTATCAACATTCATTTAGTTTAATTTATTTTCAAATTCTCTTTACTTTAATCTTTTGTTATTTATTTAAACTTAGTCATTATGTTATTTTGAATCCGTGAAGATCATAGTAATTGCATAAATATACTAAAATAATGACACAATATTGAATGACATGCAAATTATTTAAATTTTTTGAGAAGCAATTTGAGATATATGTGTTTCATGTTTTCTTGCATGATTTGAATATATTTTCTAGAAGTTTGAATCACAAAGACCCCTTGTTAAACAGTTTACATAAACTACTAAGTCATCCATCATGATCAAGACCTAGCCTAATAGGAACCTTGGAGGAGGAACCCCTACTTTTCAAGTGGAGTAGTGATTTATTTTACTCAGTAGTTGGTTGTGCTAAAACCATGATCAACAATTGGCATCTTGGCTTTTGTCCCACATACCAATTCAAAGGGGATTGTACCAATAACCTTCTTATAAGTTATCATATCTTTCAAAAAAACAAACTTTATCATATTATACCATAACTTCTATTTTGAATCTAATGTTTTCCTTATGATTTTCATGATGCACCTATTACATGATTGAAATTGTCTATTTCCTTATGAATGATAAGGGGAAAATGTGTTAAGTGTTATCCTATATTGAGAGAACATGTAAACAAGGTCATGGGATCTAAAAAATGTATTATCAACAACTATCCTTGTAGTCACACCAAACCTTATGATGATACTATTTAGCAATAAAATCAATTACCACTTTAGACATAGTATTTCTAGCAAGGATTGTCTCCACTCATTTGGAGTAGTTAGTGGCCACCAAAATCCATTTGTATTTGTTTCTTGATTTCTCAATAATCTGCCAAATAAAATCAATACACAATTACTAAAATTGAGCTTCAACTAACATGAATGTAAGGGGAAATGTGCTTGCAAACATCAGCTTTACTTAAACCTTCATCATTTTTGCATGTAAGAGGACCAACCACCTCACCTATACACTCAAGGATAGAATTTATCAATTCCCACAATAAAGGAGCCACTATTTGATCCTTATGCATCTTGTGACCTCGCCTTCCTCTCAAGATCATACACCCAACAATAACATGGCCAAGCATGTAACAATGATTACAAAACACCAAGGAATCCTTGTAAATGATAAATTATACCCAATCACCAACTTAAACGATAAGGTGATTGAAGAGGGAAACACCTTATCAACATAAATGTTAACACAAAACCTCACAAATAATAGGTATTTGTAAACTTGGTTACCTTAACAACAACAATGAGTTGGACCAAGTAGTAAGCAATACCAAACCAAACTTCATCCTCCAAATATTCTAGTGGTAAATAGGTAGTCTAACCTAAACTAGGACACTTGTAATGCATTCCTTCTTTGAATCATATCCCAATTTCTAACTCTTATGAAAAAAACCAAAATTGTCTAAAAATTGCATACCCCTTAAGAGGTTCTAAACACAATCTTCATGGAGAGAAAATGAAATAAAAAAGAAACCTTTTAACAAGACCAAGATCTCCATCATACCACGAAATTTCCATTTTCTCTTAGCATAGTTTATAAAAGTGTCAACATTAGGTCTAGTCCTTGAAATAATTCCAATAAAAACATTCATTGGCTCAAAGGACAATCTATCCACAAGAGAATGAAGGACTTTAAGCAAACATTCCTTGCCCTCCTCGATTGAAACCAAAGATAAAGGTTGATCAAAGTAAGAATTAGATTTACCTTTGATGGTGTTGGTACATGAAGAGTTGAAGAAAATTCTGTCGGATGCAACAAAAATAGATGTCAAAATAAAGGACAAGACAACCTCCTAACCCAACAAAAGGAATGAAATAGAGGTGAAAACAAAGGAAAGGATTCCCCATTATCCCAAAGGAGAAGAGCTAAGCTATGGACTTTGAAAAAAAGTGACAACCATGTCCATACCCAACAACATTGCATCCTTGTAGGATATTGTTGAGCTAAAAAACTACTCCTTGGCCATATACAAAATATTGACATCCACCTCTCCCACACCAACACCAAAAACACCATCCACAACCCTATCCACAACTACACTAGAGGAAAATATTCTATCCTCCAACAACACTACTTCCCTCTAGCCAACAATAGTTCTCTTAATATTGTGCTTCCTAAATTTACAATATTTGTCTCCTATCTTTCGTAATTTCATTATTTCCCAACATTATTTGATAGGTAATACTATTCTCTTTATATTGTGCTTCCTAAATTTACAATAATTGTCTCCTATCTTTTGTAATTTCATTGTTTCCCAACATTATTTGAATGGTATTACTAATCTAGCATATTTTCACTTCTCCTTGGTACTTTTATTCATATTGTTTGAGCTCTCTTTGCTTCCTTTTGGGATTAAGTTGTCTCAACCTTAGAGTCCTAGCATTTAATTATTATTATTTGATGTATTTATTTATTTTATAATGTTAATTATGTCTACCAAACATGTAGTCACTTTGTGGGACCCACCATTGATGTGGAATCCTACGTGGAAAGTGACATGTAAATGTTATAAGATACATTTAGGGAGATAGGCATCCACTTTGGAGGACCTATATTATTGGCTATACTGGTGGAATTTTTCATAATTTGCTATGCCATGCACTATGAAAGACTATGACGCTTGCTATGACAATCTATGAAAGATTATGAAAAATTGCTATGATGGGATATGATAGTTGTAACGATCATGTATGACGGTTTACAATTCACGCTATAACAATAAAGCTACAATTATGGGGGCACCTAAGTTACATGTGGCAGTTGCATGTGTAGTGGTGCCTTGCTTGTCAAGTGGAAGTTAATTTTGGGGAGGCAGGTGTTGATTTTAAATGATTGCCTGATTAATGAGTCTTGACTATGACATGTCATAATAGACTCATCTTCACATATTGGGCATGAGAATTGATTTTGGAAAGTTTTTTGGTGCCTTGCTTCATGTTGCAGCATTATAAATACTTGCACTGTTAGTTCATTTTGAAGATGACATATTGAAGTTTGGTTACATGTCGTTATGCTACCAAAATTTATCCAGATTCGCATTGTAGTGTGAAGACTCTTGAGCATTGATCTGAGAATGTATTGTAAATGTTCTTAGTTGTTGATAATATACTTGAGCTATGTGATTTGGAGAGTGGGTCTTTTACCGAAATGGTTTTCCCACGTAAACATTGTGTTATGGTTTTCATTGTCTTTACATTTTTTATAATTTTGAATGCGTATTTGTAGGTACCTGCATCAGTATAAGTTGTTAATAAGAAAATTTTATAACTCTCTCATACTTATATTAGCATAGGAAGTTGCTTTCGCTCACTTGGTTCCTTTCAATTGGTATCAGAGCTTGGCCAACTTTGATTTTGTTGTTGGGTTTGAAGGGTTTTTTGATTTGATCTTTGTTTTAGTGGGATTTTTGCAGAAGGATGTTTCATGACCTTTTTATGGGAAAAATATGACAAGCACATCCAAAATAATTGAGATGGAGAATTTTAATAGCATAAACTTTGAACTTTGGAAGTTAAATATGAAGAATATGCTTGTAGTAAGAGATTCGTGGGCTACAATATATAGCACAAAACTAGCTACAAAAACCTAGGAAAATTGGGATCTTACAGATAGGAAAGCCAAGGGTTTGATTATACTCTATTTGGCTGATTTTATCCTCTTGAACATCCATGAAGAGAAAACTATTGCTTCTTTGTGGAAGAAACTTGGAGATATTTATCAGAAAAAATCCTTGGTAAACAAGTTGTTACTAAGAAAGAATTTGTATTCCCTAGATGGAAGATGGAGGATTTGTAGTAGATCACCTAAGGGTAAAAGCACAAACCTATTTCACACTTTATAAAGGAATCGACCAACAACAAAAAAAATTCTAAACTTTGACCACATAAAAGTGGTCTTTATGTTTTGAATTTCAAAATTGTGTAAACTAATGAAATGTAGAACTTTTGGTGAAGTTTATTCTTGTAATTTTTCAAATTTAAAACAAAATTATTTTCATTATGTTTTTATCAATTTAAGGATAGATTTTGGAATGCTGAAATTTTAGAAAAGAGTGACTTCACAAGTTGTCAAGAAACCAATTGAAAAAAACTTCATTTCTCCCTAGTTTTTTTTCTCCAAATATGTAACTTCAATATCTTATGCATGGAAAAAAAAATCAAATTTTGATGTATATTTTTCTCCTAATAACATTTTAAAGTCAGACTTGTCAAAATTTGATAGTTTTCACGGGCCATCAACTATTGTCAATTTTTTTAATTATTTTCCAAAAACAAATTATACCCTTTTGAAGAAGACTCTCTCCTCTTGAGCCCCATATAATTTTTTTTTAAAAATTAATATGTTTTACTTTTTAAAAAAAAAATTCTAATCAGCTTTTTTAGAATTTTAACAACCTACTAGCATTATTTTTAAAATAAAATATATTAAAACTAATCAAAATATTAAAAAATATATATATTTGGATTCACTACTCCGAGCTCTACAAATGGGTATTTTTCTTTTTTTTTTTAAACATCATTTTCACTGAAGAAATACTTAGTTAAAGTTGAAAGTTTCAAAAAAATTTGAAAAAACCTGAGTTGGCTGCCAACTAGGATGCTAACTAGACAGTTTTGGTTGAAAGGGTTTCTATCAAAAGGGTTTCGAACGAACCCCTTTTGATAGAAACTTTGCACATAAAATAAACCAATTTCAAAGCAAATTTCAAAATTGCAAGGGGAAAATTTATTTTTTGGTTTTGGCCAAAACCTTGTGTGCCACGTATACGCCACATGGTTTCAGCTGAAACCCATTCAACCAAAATTTTTCTAGCCAAAATCAATTCACTCGGAACTATTTATTTGGCCAAAAGTGTGACACGAGTTTGTACTTTTACCCCTAAATGTGTTCAACATGTTGATAACTCATCTGGGTTTTGTTGGAGATATTATTGAAGAACAAGATCATTGCATGCTCCTATGTGCTCATTGTTAGACTTGTGGGACCTCTTGGTAATGGTTATTGGAAGTAAAACTACCACTTTCAATATGGATGAGGTGGTTTCTTTGATGTTATCTGAAGAGATGTGGAGAAATTCTTATGAAATTCTTAACAAGGCCCTTGTTGTTCATGGTAGATCAAAGGAGAAAGGAAAGAAGAATGACAAGAAATATAAATCAAAATCTCTAAGGAGATCTAAGTCTCCTGGAAAGTCCAAGGTGAAGTGTTGGAATTGTGGTAACTCTAGTCATTTCAAAAAGGAGTGTAATGAAGAGAAGAAGAAGAAAGGCGAGAATAATTTATCAAAATTCTAACTCTAAAAAATCCTCTCAAGATGACACACAAATGCATTCATTGTAGCCTTGGAAACCCATGCATCAGAATATGTATGGTTGATAGACTCAGGTGCCTCTTTCCACATGACCTCACAAAGAGATTGGTTCTTGAAGTATGAAGAGTATGATGGTGGGAAGGTGTATCTGGGTGATAACTCTCACCTAAAGATTGTTGGCTGCGAAAGAGTCAAAATCAAATTCCTTGATGGAAGAGTGAATGGGATTGATGGTGTCTTGCATATCCCAAGTTTGGCACAAAACCTCCTTTCTATGAGTAAACTAAATGATTTAGGAGTGCAAGTTATTTTGTCTAGTGGAGGATGCAAGATGACAAGAAGAGCTATGGTGCTAGTTAAGGGTGTTCAGATTGGCACCTTGTACAAGATGATGCATGCGCAGTTTAGTGCAACAATTCCTCTAATACATCGAGGAAGTGATCTTTGGGTTCTTCATCCTCACCATCAAATCATGCAATGAAAGAGCTTGTAGTAGCTACATATAATGGTCATGCATTTTGGGTACCTAAGGGTGCTCATTCATTAGATATAAAGCTTCTTGTAGATAAGATAATGTTGTGGCACCAACAACTTGGTCACATTGGTGAGAAGGGTCTTAGAGCCCAAAAAAAATAAGAGCCTTGTTGAAGGCCTTAGTGATTATAATCTCGAGTTTGAATTCTATGAACATTGTGTTTATGGGAAACAACACCATGTTTCTTTTTACTCTAGCTCTCACAAGTCTTTTGGAGTTTTGGACTATGTTCATACAGATGCGTTTGGTCTTGTGAATGTTCCTTCATTATCAAAATTTGTATATTTTGTTTCTTTCGTTGATATTATAGTAGAAGGAAATTTGTTTATTTTCTCAGAAGTAAAGTTGAAGTCTTTAGTCGGTTTAAGGAGATTAAGGCCTTGGTTGAAAATTATACTAGTAGTAATATTAAGTGTGAGGATTGACAATTGCGGTGAGTTTTGTTCCAAAAAAAAAATGACAAGTTTCGTAAAGAGCACGAGATTAAGAGATATAAGACAACTCCATACAACCCACAAAAAAATGAAGTTGTAGATAGGATGAACAAGACATTGATGGAGAGGGATAGGAGTGTGATGAGTGGTGTTGGCCTTGAACAAAAGTTTTGGTTTGAAGTTGTAGCCACTACATTTTATCTAATAAAAAAATTTCCCACAATGACACTTGTTGAAAAGACACCTATGGAAGCGTGGTTTAATAAAAATCCTTCATTGAGACATCTCATGTTCCAATTGAGAAGAGGTCTAAGTTGGAGAACAAGGAAACTAAATGTATCTTCATCAGCTATGGTGTTAGTGTGAGGGGGCACAAGCTTTGGAATCTTGCAAAAAATAAGGTTCTCTACAATAGAAGTGTAATTTTCAGAGAGATGAAATATTCCACAATTAACTTGCAACCAAAGGAAGAACATAAACAAAAGGAGTAGTTCATACATCACCCACTTTGATGAAACTTGAACTATGTAATCTTGTAGGACTTGATGATAGGAGAGCTTGAGCAGCTTTGAAAGTTTCAAAGAAAAAGAAGAACCTCAACCTAAGGAATTGAGGGGTTCTACGCATGTTAGGTGACAACCAGAAAGGTTTGGTTATTCCTTGTTGGATTCCAGTTGCATTTTTGCTTTGATTGCTAACACTGATGAGCCTAGGACTGTTAGAGATGCTATGGGTATGAGTGATGTAGATTCTTGGATGAAGGCCATGGATGAGATGGTTGTATTGAAGAAAAATAGACTTGGCATCTGGTACTTTTTACTGTTGGATGAAAACCCATTGGTTGTAAATGGGTGTTCAAAAAGAAGTGTGGTCCTGATGGTAGTGTTGAGAAGCATAAGGCACAATTGGTTGCTAAGGGGTATTCTTAGGTGGAGGGAATAGATTATGGTGAAATATCCTCTCTTGAAGCAAATTTTACATCTATTAGGTTGATGTTATCACTTGCAACATCATATGTTCTAGAAGTGGAACATACATGGATGTGAAAATATGGAATGATTAAAAGGTATGTGATCCAAAGGTTCAAACACACTCACACTTTTCCTAATTTCATTAGAAATAGAGGATATCACTAATGGATAGGATTGACTTTCAACCTTGAGGTGAATCAACCCTATTTTGGATCTCTTGGGACTCTACTTTCTTATGACAAAAATGACTAGTTTTCTATATTGGGAGATGATTTAAAATGCATTAACTAACTAAACTATATGACCTAACACTTGAAATGCATAATTCTATGATAATAGAAATGGAAACAAAAATTTGCAGGAAAATCTGAGAAGGGTAGAATGGTGTGCACCTATGCCAAAAAGAAGGTTTTAGGGTCTGTAGCAAGATTGGTTTTCCTTAGGGTGAATGGGTCCTAATGCATGGGTCCAAAAATAATTTTTGCAATCCTCTGATCCTAGATCTAAGTTTTCGATTCCTCTGGTTTTGACTAAAAAAAATCTAGAAATAAAACTTGTAGGTGAGTTTTCGTAGCTTGACAACAATGATGACAACTTTGACAACTTTGCAAATTTGCTCTTTTGATCAACTTTCAATGGATCTTCACATGTAAATGTGCACATACAAAGAGAGAAGAAAAATATTTTTTTTGGGTGAATAGGGGTTTTCCTTGGTCAAACCCTAGTTTGGTAATTAAACCTTGATAATGAAATTATTAGGAATTTGGGAAAATGCAGATAGAAATTTTTTCACACAATAATAATATTCTCTTCTCTTTTTTCAATCAATACACTTTACAAATTTATAGGGTTCTTAAATCCTATTATTTAGGAACCAACACAAATGTCATCCCTAAATATATTGAGTTGTTTTAACAACTCAATTACAAACAAACATTTCTACCACTATTATAACAAACTCTAATGAATATTTAATTTTAATACTATGTGAGTTATTACTTTAACTCACTTTACCTCACACACTCTTCCCCATGTGAACACTAATTTCCAACATAAATAGAATGAAGGAATTGATGCATGAACACTTGCTTGTTACAACTCACCAAACCCTTAATGGCTACCCTTAAGGATTGAAGTCAAACACATCACTCTAAGGCGTGGATCATGCATGAATTGGATTGATTGATTGGTTGACTTGATGCTTGAATGCTTGAAACCTACATCACAATGTTAGCCTCAAAACATAAACATGAACACACATGGACTTTGACATGATGGTATGATCTTGATTGTTGTTGTAGATGACAGATACATCTACTCTTCAATGCTCTTGACAATAATTTTTCCTATAGGATTTCTCTCATAAGTGTGTTAGATTTGAATTGATAAAATAACTGTATTTATAGTTGTTTCTAATTTCTCAAAAATTAGATTCCAAAATCCCACAATTGAAACTTGAATTTGAATCATTAAAATGCTACCAAAAACATATTAAAAATGGGTCCTAGGACCTAAAGGGGACCCATCCCCCCTTGGGTGAATGGGTCTTAAGACCTAAATTTAGGACACTCAATTTCCAAGGTGTTTTAATTAATGTTAGCAATTGTTTAATATAGGCTTCCCTTTCAGAAAATGGGAATAATAAGGCTTTGAAATGCCTAATTTGGGTAATTAGAAGCTTAATTAAGTCCAATTAATTCAAGGGATGCAAGCATAGTGTGAAATTGTAAAGGTATACAATTTTCTACACTATAATTATTAATGTGATTAGGGATCCTTTTTTATTTGGTTTTGTGACAACCCCTCTCTAAATGGTCTAGTTCATGAAAAGAATCACATCTTAAGGAGCACTCATAATTGAGGTCTTGGTGCCAAGTGCACAACCATATGAAGTTTGAACAATTTGATAGGGAAAGCTTTGAGATGTTTCTATTAACACAAAATTTAGCTTGTGTTATATAGGTATTTTCTCTTTTGGCATTTGCTATCAATACAAATTTTGAAAATTATTTTCTATTTTTCTATAAATACAAAAATTGAGTTGTGAACAACAACAATTATTAGAAACAGAAGTACAAATGCATCTACACTTTGAGGATAACTCGCAAGCATAATTGATCTACAAAACATGCCTTGTATTTTCATTCAAATATGAGGGGTCTTGTTATATACATGCTAATTTGTGTTCTTATAAAATTTATCTCAAACTAAAAATTAAATGAAGAAACAAACTTTGAGTAACTTCTAGAAAAACCAAAACACCATGGCAAGATAATGTTGTTATGGGACCGTTGCAAAGAGTTTGAAGACATGTGAAGATGATGCCAAAATATGTAAGTTACATGAAGATATGATGTAAGACAATATTCTAGTTTCAATGATGCATGTTCAATGCAAGTTTCAACACTACCTTCAAAAAAATTGTCTTTTTTCTTTTTCCAAAATTTGATGTTGATGATCACATAGGGTCCCATATCAACATTAGTCCATAAGATAAATTTTGATTTGGTTTAAGATAAACTTTTAGTTTTTAGGAAACTGGACTATAAAATGTTTTAAACACATTTTTTTTAAGCACAACTTGGTAGGCATTAGAAATTTGCAGTTTTTCTTTTTCCCTAGTAAGCATGTTAATTTATAAATAAGATAAAATCCACTCTTTATTGCAAATTGTCCTAGATTGGAATTGATGTAAGATTAATTGAATGGATATGCAACTCTAGAACCACCTTTGTCTTTAGGATGCACTTATTTAACATGAGTAGTATGAAGTATGCAAGGTACACAACAATTTATGGCTGATTGTGTAATTAAGAGCATTCTTGACACACATCCTAACCTAAAGTCCTTTTCGCCAATATTGGAGATAGAGATTATAAGTCAATTTTTTTTTTATAGAAGAAAATTGTATTGATAAGTATAATATCACAAAAATCCTAGCAAAGCTTCCATGGTAAAGCCACTTGGTGAAGGACAATGTATTTTGCAAAGTGATTACACAAGCAGAAAGTACTAGGGAGAATCAAAAAGAATAATATGAAAGATTTATAAAGCAACATTACATCATATAATAGATATATAACAAACATGATACAACAAAAATGAAACATAGTCATACTAAACAAGAAAGTGATGAGAGAAAAATATTCTCAAGGCCGTATTTTCTTTGTTTTCATTTTTTGATATAAAAGAGAGTGATGACACTAGATCACATGCAATCCAACCCATTTCACCTTGGGGATGTGTCACAATGATTTATGGTTGCTACCTAGCTAGAATCCACCACAAGCCCTATGTTGGCTCTTTGCTCATCTTGAGGCGATGCCATTCCACTAACTCTTACAGCTTCAAGTGGTCAAACTCTACCACCAAATGCAGGTTGTGGATGCTTACATTTGCAAAGGAGCTCAAGTCAAAACTAGACTTCATTGGTTTAAGGTTGGAAATTGAGCTTCCAAGCCTTGTGGGCACACAACTTGGCTCAAAAGATCAAAGCCATTAATGAAGTGCATAAACACACTTTAGGGCTTCATGAAATTTTAAAGACCTTCGTTCAACACTACAAAGATGTTTTCAAAGGCCAAGACCCTTCATAGGATCATGATGTGGTTCTCTATCAATACTTGGATGTGGTCCCTTGTCTTTTTTCTTCCACTTGATTAATGGTTTGAGAAATCCCTTTTCCTAGGAGGACCTCTATTCTATTTTGCTAATATGGCTAATGACAAGGCACCTAGTTGTGATGACCCCCCTTTCAAATTCTACAAAATTATCTATAATAATGTTGGCCCTTATTTACGCAAGGTGTATCTTGAAGCTTTTCATTTAGGATCTTTAGGTTCACTTGTATGAAGTAAATATTAAATTTGTGCCTAAATCCAGTAATCTTAAACACATGCAATTGGAAACCAATTACTACACTAAACATTTCCTACAAGATCATTTCCAAGATAGTTGTGCTTCATGTTTGGCATCTTCTCCTATTATCTACCCAAAGAAAACTAGATAAAGAGAAAACTTATCTTAGACGACATTATCGTGGTCTAGGAATGCATGCAATGAGTTAAGAAGTCCAACCAATGAGGTCTTTATCAAAATTAACTTTAGGAAAGCCTATGATAGAATTGAATGGCCAATCATTCTAGCCATGCTTGATTCCCCTAGCTTTGGACCCAACTTTCTCTAGTAGATTAAGATGTTACTTTTTGATGCTTATGCTTTCCCTACTATTAATGGAATTCAATCAAAGCAATTTGGACCAAGGTTTCCCTCTTGGGCCATCACTTTACGCATTTGTTGTTGAAGGCTTTCATTTTCTCATTGCCATTGCCACTTCGTAGGGATGAGACTGAGACATTTCCCTCCCACAAAACAATTCCCATCAACTTGTTATTTGTCATTTTTCTAATGACTCTTTCCTCTTCTCCCACCTTTCTTGAGGATGAAGACAACATCAAACAACTGGTTAAGTGTCTTGACACTTTTTGCTTAACTTCTACCTCCAACACTTGATGTAATAAAACCCAAATTTATACATAATCTACCACTCCATTTATAGATTGGCTTTGCACCTTTAGGGGCAAGCAGACTGGTTATGGTGATATCTTCAATTTCCTTGGGAATCCCTTTGCTTTTCAAGCTTTCTTTTCTATGTTGTTGTAGTATGTGATTGATAAAGTTGAGAAAACATCAACATCTTGGGCTACTAAGCTGCTTTCATTGGTTGGTAAATTTCAAATATGTTCCAAAGTTCTTATTGTGATGTATATTTCTTACTCCTTTGGGGTTCCTTGTAAGGGGTCTTACAACAAGCTAGAAAAGCTTCTACGCAATTTTTGTTTCCCAATTCTGACTAGAACAAGGGTTTTCACAAACTAACATCAGATTTATGTTGTCTTCCTAAGGAATCTAGTGGCCTAGGTCTTATTAATGTTTTTTATTAGCGTAAAATAGGTTTTGAAAGGGCCCTAAAACCCTGTACAAAAGAAAAGGTAGCACAAAGATAAAGCAATTAAGATTCCCCACAAAAAACACTAGGTTGATTAAACAACAATTAAACACCCATCAACAGAAAGAAAACAGAGAAGCCACAAGAAAAAAAAAAGACAGACTAAGCAGCAACTAAAGAAGTTCTTTTAACATCCTAGCTACTTCCATATCCTTAGATATCACCTTTTGTGCATTTCAATCATTTCTTTGATATCTTGCATTAACACCACATTGTTCTTTTTTGTTTTGCTCTAAGTACAGACACTTGACCCAGTCTCGAAGTCAGCAGCCTGCTTACCACAAACACTAAACCTTTAATGGAGGTCTCAAGCATCTCCTTGTTGAGATTAATTAAAGCATTTAGATATTTACGCATCTACAGGGAATTCCTTTCCATAGTGGAAAGTCTTGGACCATGATACCTCTTCAAATTAGCAACATACTCCACCATTAGGCTGAGATTAGAGTTTAGCGTCGACCTAACCATACTAAAAATAGAGTCCTCCCTTAAGCTGCTCAGGGTCAAGATGTTGCAATGAGCAATCATGTCATACTTGCTATGGAGGTCCTGGACGTCTTGAACCAGCCACATGAGCAGATTAAAAAAGAAATTTTCCCCTTTCTTTACCAACCCTAAAGCTTGAGTAAAGTCCATCACACCCTAATACAAACCCCTCCCCTGATGGAAGCTCATCGGAGGGTCTTCTTCTTGGAATCTAGCAAGCGAAACAACCTTTTCTTTTCCTTTTTCTTTAGAAACTGACACAGCAAGGGAATCTTCCAAATCAACAAAATTATTCACCTTCCCCATTGCTTGGACCCCCCATCTCCACCACAATCCTAAATATTCTCCTCATTAACATATTCTGCCACCTCACAAACCTTATTAACCCCAATTCCCTATAGAAAATTTTCCACCAATTCATAGGAACTCATTGGCCCCTTCTTCAAAGTCTTCCTTCTTTCTTTTTCCTCCAAAACCAACTCTTCGCGGGCAACCTAAATTTTACATTTTGCATGCAAGGAAGAGGGCTTAACCTTTTTAACAGAGCTTTTCTTACCCCCAATCATCTATGTATGGAAACCATCCGACCAAGTAGAAGATTCACCCTCAATTTTCGTTTTAGCATCATCTTCCACCTCCTTCGTCTGAAATTTACCACTCATCTTAGCCCTATCGGGCTTACCAAGTATAGGGGATATAATGACATATTTATCTTTTATATGTTCCACAATCAACAACATCAAACCCTCATGTAAGTAGGGATTTTTAGGATTCTTTCTGAAGTCTGAAATCACATTCTCTAAAGACAACATAAAATAGAAAGGGAACACTACAAGCTTACCATGCCAGAAGTGATTTAGCAGCACGAAGTGGTGCCCATTAATATTTTTGTACCTCTTGTCCAAGGTAAAGTAACGCATCAGAACCATGGCCACCTCACCCCAAATAGGCTTAACTTTGGTGCGATCAAAACCACCACACTGGATTCTAACCATTTTTTCCTTCTTGTCCCTCAGGAAATTCATTCTTCCCACCCCCAACATGGATTTTTCTCTTAAGAATTTCCTCCCTTGAGCTGACATCCTTGTTACTTCTGTAGTAAACTCCTCATTTACAATGATGTCTGTTGGCCTCCTCTAATGGTTTAATAACTAAGCCTTTAAATCTGTGACTTAGAGATTAGATATCTGCACTAAGTAGTTATCTTGCTCATCATGAAGGGTCATTTTATTATCAACCCAGGACATGAACTTGAAATGGGTTAGTAGTGTCTATGCACTAGGACTCAACTGTAGTCATCCTTATCCTTTAACTAGAGAGGAAACAACATCGAAAATGAATCACCAACTAAATTGAATATCAACAATTGAACTGAAATGGATAACTAAAACAAAAATATCAACAAACAGACAGGAAGTTACTCTGCTATCCTTGGTTGCAGGAATAGTCACATAACAGAGTTCCAATGGCTATAGGAATAGACAACTTTTGAGACTGTAACTAATTGTTGAATAGAAAAATAACTATTAAACTGAATAGATGGAATTCTCACCAAGTGGCCCCCCTTGAATGAGTCTTCCCTAAGCTAACTCAGATGCAACAAATCAAAGTATCATTTTATTCATTAAAAACATGAGTACATCATATCAACAATATAACTGTATTACTTGAAACTATAAATGCAAGTACAATCTCAGAACATCCAACCTTGTGAAAAGGGACATCTGATCATTATTTATAGAGGGGAAGCTTCTAATTAACCCTAACTAACTAGGTAGTTGACTCCAACATAATAGGAAGATGTCATTTATTGAAAGCATGAAAAAGAGGGAGAAAGTTATGCATGCGCCAGATTTAGTCAAAGCAGACCTACCTCAACAAGGATCCAGTGCAGCAACACCTCCTAGATTTGCTCAACTAACAGACATGATCATTTAAAGGTAAGTTACAACTTTTGCACGAGTTGGGAGTTTCCATCCATTGACCTCTTTAATGACCATCTTTTTTACTTCTTTAGCAACTAGCCAGCTGGCATGAACTCCTTCCACTTTGCAATCTTTATTTATACCAACATCTTGATGTGAACCTGCATAATGACATTAGCATGCACAAACAATTGTGTATCCATAATCACCTTAAAGTAACATTCATTCAACCACATGTAAAATTAATATAGACAATTCATGTATAGAAAGTTAATATCATCAAAAGTATCAAGGATAAGTTTATGCCCAAGGTTTATAAATTTAGGGAAATAACATAGTGTCAATAACCAAGTGCTAAAGTCTCATAGTAATAACAATAAACATATGATAAACCCTATCAAAATTGAGTCATTATTTGAACTCATCATCTTCCCCCAACCTAATGATTTGTTGCTCGTCCAACAAAGGGGGCTCTATTCCTTTGCCTTGTCAAAGCTATGAAGTCACCAATTGTTGTTTGTCCATGATCAGTTTCTGCAGTATTTGAATTTGGATCCCAGTAGAACCCTTGCTTATTTTCTAGTCTGCCCCACCTTGGCCTTTCTATATCTACATCATATTGATAGTTTTTGTAATTTGGTACTAGCCACAACAGAGTAGGTGGCTAGAATATTAATGGAAGCCAATAGTGTTGCTTCATCCAAGATGTATGTATCTGATGCTTCTTTTGCAAGCTACATAGTAATTCTACAGGGAATGGGGTTCAACTTGTTTTAACTGATCTGGAAGATCATTCCATCTCTGTGATATATACCCTAATATTTTTTTTCCTATAGTAGCAGCTTTCTGCTCATATTCCTACTATGCTTCCTCTCTAGTAGGCATAATCTTCTTTTTGTATTCTGGATTATACAAAATTATGTGCCATGCGTAGTATATGTTTGAAGGGTTACTTGATTCAACTCTTAGAGACAAGGGGGTATGGAGTTCTCTTTCTCTGTGTATTTTAAATTTCTGCCCCCAGCTGACTTCATTTTGAATCCATGACATGAATGCCCACAAATAAATATCCACAATGTATAGCAATGGGTTTCAGTCATGGTCACCAGGAACAACATAATTATGCAAGTACAATTCAGACAACAAATTTTTAACTTCAAGAGGCGAGGATTGATAAGCTTGGAAAAACTCTTGTGGGGTTTCAATAGAAGGGTTTAAACTAGAAATGACCCTTGACAACTTGAAAGAAAGATGACGCTCCTTTAAATGTAATGCATATACTCTTGGGGGAGTTCTGCATGCTATCATTTGTGGTACTAGAGCCACCACATTATCTACCTTATCCTTCAATGCAGTAATCTCTGCATTCTTTTCCTCAATTTCTGCATTTTTCTTTTTGACTTCTTCATGTAGCTTGAGTTTCTCTTTATTTCACTCTTCCTCTTTCTTTTGCATTTCATTCCATAAGTCCAAGGCTATTGATGCCCATGAAAAAGTAGGAGGTTTGTGTTTTCCTACTAGGATCCTTCCTTGCACCGATTCATTTTGTTCAAATTGCTCTAGTTGCAGTGGTTCTTGTTGTTCATCTTGCTCTGGTTGCAGTGGTTCTTGATTTTCAACATGCTTTACAACATTAGTAAGTTCTACTAATCCTATGTTTGCTTGTTCCTCAGAAACATCTTCCACTTCTACATTTACCTGCCCCTTAGGAGCTTTTGTCTCCTTCCTAGGTGTCCTTCTGAGTCTAGGGCCCCTTTTTGGAGGTATACCCGTAGTTGACTCAACTAGTTTTGATTTCTTTGGAGGGATTTTATGTTTCTTAGCGGTTGTAGGATGACCAGTGTCTTCAACTTTTTGTTTCCTAGGGCTAGGTTTTACTTTTTTTATTTTTGCTTCCTAGCCTTTCCTTTTCTAATTTCTGCCTCTCTCATTTGTGCTTCCTCTTTTCAAATGGAATCCCTAGTGCGAACTAGAGTTTTAGGGAGGACATTGACATTAGGGTCTAAGGATGAACTTCCCTCATTTGAATACTTTGATTCAAAGGATCCAATTTGTACTGATGATTTTGTTGCAGGAGGATTTGTGTTAGGGTTTGTACTAGAGGTTGAAGTTCCAGGAGTGGTTTTAGTAACCCTCTCACCCCTACTAACCCTACGAGCTTGGGGCTGACCTCTAGGACCCAAATTTTCCAATCTGAATTGATCAATGCTCAAAAATTCTTCCCATGACATACCAGACACTTCTTGCAAAGATTTTGCTACTAAAAATTTAATCAAACAGTGATAGGAAACAAAGTTTTCCCTACCCTTTTTTGTTTCAGCTGCCATGATTGCAATAAGGTTGTATAGCATGTTTGACACGTTCATCCTCTCGCCATGTATCATGTGGTTCAGTAGCTTGAAATGTACAAAATGAAGGCATGATTGGTGACCCTCACAAGTCATATATTTCATAATGTAGACAACAATTTGTTTCCATTTTTCTGGCAGATAAGTTCTCCTTGTTCCTTGTTTATCTACAAAATGTGGAGGATCACTAGGCTCAATGAATTCTTCCCTAGCTGACCTAGCATCTTTAGAAATAGGGTAAGGTTCTCCTTCAGCAGGCAACCTTGTTACTTCAACAATCCTCTCTTCAGTGACTATAACTTCTAGCCCTTTTACCATTGCCTTACCATCAGAGAGTGTTTGTGCAAATTCTAAGGCAATGTTGTCATTGAAACTATCTAGTTTCAAGAAGTAGTCTAACCATCCACAATTTTTGAATTTGGCCAGAGAGAGTGCATCTTGTAGTATCAACTGATGAACTGTAGGTTCATTTCTGATTAGCTGACCTCCCATTGCTTCTACTCACAATCTAACAGACACTTCTGCAACAGTTTCTTTCCTACAATCCTTCTTCTAGAAACCCAATTTCTTTCTACTTCCTGCAACTCTTTGCCAGTGTCATATGACTCTTCAATTTACCTTTTTTTTTTGGTGACATTATGATTGTGACTAAGGCAATAAGGAAAACATAAAGGAGGGACATCATCAAAGAAAATGGTAGTAGTTTAGTGTCATGCCATGCATGCAAGACATTACTTCAACTAAATCATTTCAAATTTTCTCATTTCAAATGTTGTTGCCAAGTTGGCGCATGAATTTCATGTATGACACGTGGACTCATGGGTTCACATTCCCCCACAACCTAAATTAAAGCATGTGTCTGCACAGGCTGGGATGTAATTATGATGTGACAGGGCAGAGTACTAATATGTGCTATGTGAAATATCAATATTAATGTACAGTAATTAAACAAATGCATATAAGACAATTAAGATACATCAAGTTGTTAGGAACATACCTAGAAATTTGGAATGTCGTTTTCAAACAATGTGGAAGGAAGTACCAGTCACTTTAAAAGTACAGTTGATATTATTAAATGAAGAGATGATAGAGTGAAGTGATGGTGGAATGATAGTGAAGTGGTGGTGAGTTGTGGAAGAGAGAGAAAGGATGGAGATCGATGGACGGATAGATTTATTGAAGGAGAAGTTAATTCCCACTAAAAGTGGGAATATTTATTATGGTTGCATGCATACCTTGACTAGTCAAAAGGATGGACACTAGGTCCACTTCCTTCGGTTGCAGGAACTTCAGAGGTTTGATGTTCAATAAATTACTACATGAATTCTTGTTTAGAAGTTGGTTTATGGTATAACCTAAGACGATCACTGTTGACCAAAAGCTTGAATTTGATAGGATCAATTGTTGTGAGTTGAACAACACCATTGGAGAAGACCTCTGCAACTTCATATGGTCCCAACCACTTGGTTTGTAGTTTTCCTACATTGTCCTTATACCTGGAATCATAAATAAGTGCCCCATCACCTAGTTGGAACTTCTTTTCCTTGATGTATTTGTCATGCCATCTAATTCTTTGGTTTTGCACCATCTCAACATGATGGAGAGCTGATTTTCTCATCTCATCTAAGGTATTTAATTGCATAATCCTGTCCTTTTGTGCCTCAGATATGTCTAGCCCAAGGTCTAGTGTTGTCCTAAGAGTTTTATGTTCAAACTCTATAGGCATCATGGTTATTTTTCCATACAATAATTCAAAAGGAGTAAAACTAGTGGTTGTTTTCCAAGTGGTTCTATAGGCCCAAACAACTTCTGGCAACCTATTTTCCCAATCTTTTCTTTGAATAGCCACTATTTTGGTCAAAATAGCCTCTATCTCCATTTTTGTTACCTTGGATTGGCCATTGGCTTGAGGCTGATAGGGTGTAGATTTCCTATGCCTTACATTGTAGTCATTGACCAATGTTGTGACAAGAGTTGATGTAAATTGAGCCAATTTTGCAACTTTATTGTCTTTGGCATGTTTCATGGCTTTGACCTCAACCCACTTAGTCACATAGTGCAAACCAAGATGTAATATTTTCCATTGATGGTGGATCAATTGGACCTACAAAATCAAGTCCCCATTTATCAAATGGTGTGATAACTACTTGAGGGTAATGAGGCATCTCATTTGATTGAATTAGTTGGTCCATCCTCTAACATCTATCACACTTCCTAGTGTACTTTCCTGGTGTACTTGCCTGCATCCTTATGAAGTGTGGACCAATAATACCCTGTATTAAGAATCTTCATGATTGTTCTCTTAGCTGCAAAGTTCCCTCCACAAGGTTCATTATGACATGAATGTAGTATATCATAGGTTTCATCCTCTCTTACACATCTCCTCATCACATGATTTGGTCTAGTATAGAATAAACAATTGTTAATCTATGAGAATGGGAAATTTTTCTCAATAAGAACCCTTCTCTCTTTTAGAGAGAAATGAGGGGGAACTCTCCCTATAACCAGATAATTGACTATATCTGCATACCAAGGTGTGTGCACACTAATGGAGAAAAAGTGTTCATCAGGAAAGGATTCATCAATGACTTGAGTGTCCTCTGATGTAGTCAATCTGTAGAGAAATTTTTCCACAACATTTGCCTTGCATGGTTTGTCTACAATGGTGATATCAAATTCCTGTATTAACAACAACCACCTGGCTAACCTTCCTAAAATCAATGGCTTATTCATAAGGTATCTTATGGCTACATTGTTTGTATGGACAAAGATATGATATCTTGTTATATAATGCTTGAACTTATTGAGAGCATAGATGACTGCCAACATCTCCTTCTCTGTCACTGTGTAGTTAAACTCAACTCCTTGTAGGTTCTTGCTAACAAAGTAGATTACATTCTCAATTGCTCCCTCTTTTTGTCCCAAGACAACCCCTATAGCATAATTAGATGCATTTGTGTGAATATGGAAAGGGAGTTCCCAATTCAGTCCTTTGAGCACATGAGCATGGGTTAAGGCTTCTTTTAAATCAAAGAATGCTTTATCACAATCCTCTGTCCACTAGAACTCAACATCTTTAGTTAGAAGATTATAAAGTGGTGTTGCCATCTTACCGAAATCTTTTATGAAGCACTTATAGTATCTTGCATGTCCCAAGAAACTTCTAACATCTTTTTGCTTGACAGGAATAGGAAGATTGGTAATCACCTCAATCTTGGTTGGTTCCACTTGAATTCCTTTTTGAGAAATATAGTGGCCAAGAACTACTTCCTGCATCATCATAAAGCATTTATCACTGTTCAAGGATAGATTATGGTCCTTACATCTCTACAAAAAAATTCTTAGGTTTTTTAATACTTCTGCAAAATCAGCACCATAAGTAGTAAAATCATCCATGTAGATCTTCATACAATCATGTAAGATATCTAAAAATATACTAATAAATTCTCTTTGAATGGTTGCAGGTGCATTACACAAACCAAATGGGAGTACTGAATAGGCATAAGTCCCCCAAGGACAAGTAAAAGTTGTCTTTTCTTGATCTTTAGGTGCAATCTGTATCTAATTATAACCACTGAATCCATCTAGGAAGGAAAAATATTTCTTGCATGCAAGTGAATCCAATACTTGGTCTATGAAAGGAAGGGGAAAGTGATCATTTTTGGTGGCATAGTTTAGTTCTCTATAGTCAACACAAACTCTCCATTTACCTCCCTTTTTAGGCACAACAACCAAAGGGGACACCCATTGGTTGTCTGAGAAAGGGTAGATAAATCTTGCATCCAATAACTTATGTAGTTCTCCTTTCACAATCTCCCTCAGTGCAAGGTTTATTCTCCTTTGGGCTTGCCTTACTAGTGTACAATCATCTCTAATATAGATCCTATGAGTACGGAGTTTGGGATCTAATCCTTTCATGTTATGGTAGTCCCATGCAAATGCATGTTGATACAACTTCAAGAGGTTTGTCAGGGGCAACTATTGTTCTTGACTCAACTTGTTAATATTCAGATGTTTCCCTTATGAAACTTGTACTTGTGTGGTCAACTCAATCATATGGTTGTTTCATTGATACTTGACATTTTTAACTCATGTGGTGACAATGTATGAATCATATTTGTTGTTGCAGGAAACCCAGATGCATGAGGAGTGGGCAATTTTTCCAATGGATAGGAAAAACTAGATGATTCTTCATGCACTTCACAATGATTCTGAATTATATGGGATAATATTTCATCTTCTTCCTGAAGCTACATAAAAGGACTTCTACCTATCATCATGAGTTGTTCCGCTTAATTGACCTCCTTGGCCTCATCTCCCACATGTGGCCATATGGGGTTGTCCATATCATCGGATTGTTGAGCAGGAGGATAGAGGAAAAACTTCTTAGTGCTTTTCCCATCAAAAAAAGTCATGTCCCCTAACTGAAATACAATGTAAGCATCTATTGTAGCTAGCCATGACCTGCCCAGAATAATGGGATACCCTCCTAATGTAGCTTTAGGGGAAAAGATCATGAAATATGTTGGGTATTCCCAAGAGTCTAGAATAACAACGTCTTCTACTATATCATCTGGTTTGATAGTGGAACTGTCAACAAGCTGTAGGACAGTAGGAGTAGGTCTCATATTTGCAACATTCAGTTGTTGCAGGACATCCTTAGTTATCACATTGATAGTTTCTCCCAAGTCTATTAGAGCATTATTTACTTGGATTCCATTTATAATGACTCCAACTATAGGACTACATGGGTCGGTATATTTAGGAACAATGACTTTCCCAAGCATGATATCTACCAACTGTCCCACCACATGAATGGTAGTGGGGTCCTTTTTCCTCCCTAGCTTTTTGAGGCATGCTTCCTTGATTGCTTTACTATATATGGGGACATCTTTTATGGCCTGGAACAAAGGTATCTTGACGCATATGTGTTTCAACTGATCCAAAATATCAAAGGTTTTTATGTCTGAATGCTTATGGATTTGATTGTGTGTCCTCTTTTTTCATCGACGTTTCGGATCACACTCAGTGAACCATCATCATCTTTTTCAACTCTCTATCCTGATGATGGTTCACTGACTATGATCCGAAACGTCGATGAAAAAAGAGGACACACAATCAAATCCAGAAGCATTCAGACATAAATTCATATGGATTGTGGAAATCTAATTACATTGATATCAAAGGTTGTTTCCTCCTCTTCCTTTTGTTAAACAACTTCTAACCTTTGGGGAAATGATGGGTCTTGATCAGACTACTAAGTTGGTTCAGGATTCTTGGGCACACTTGACTGAGCAGGGATATCATATGGATTCTGATGCTCCTCTTCTTCCATAGGAATATCTATGATAATAGGAGTGGAAGGTGATGACAAGGTGGTTCCTGAATGCAGATGAATGTCACTCACACTCACAACATATGCAAGAAATTGATTGGGATCTACAAAGTAGGCAGGCTATTGCTATGGTTTGTTATTTGGGTTAGGTGTGGATTGAGCTGGTAACTAAGTAGGTCTAGGTGTGCTAGAGTTTGAGCTAGTAGGAGGAGGCATTATGGCAGGCTATTGAGGATGTGGAGGTGGCTACATATAACCAGTTGCCTGGTTTGGCCATTGTTGTCCTCCCCTCCATTGGGATGTCTGATGCTAGTTTCCTGGAGGTTGCTACCAATTCCTCTAGAATTACTGCCACTGAGGTGGAGAGTTTTGGTAATTGGGCCAAGTATATGGAGGGTTGTTCCAAGGTTGAGGTGGATAGCCTCCATAGGTGGATGGGTATGAGGGTTGCCATTGATTACCAGATGCATAAGAATTGAAATAAGGTCCACTAAAAGATAATGGATCTAGTGGCATACCTTTTCTTGGAGCCCATGGTCTTCTTTGTGCAATGTAGAAAACTTGATCATCATCAACCTGAACTGGCCTAAATTCTAGTGGAATTTGTTTGTTGTCAATATTGGCTACCATTTTGCATCTGTAGTTCTTCTTTTTCCTGCAATGAGGACCAATATTCAGCCAACATTGCTTTTACCTCCTCTTGTTTCTTATTTGCTTGAAGAGTGTCTAGCTGAGTAGCCATATTGTTTATGATATCCCATTTGAAATATGCCAGCAAATGAGTAATTTCCAACCTTGAAACTCCATTAGAGGAGGATTTACGTATAGAAGATTGGTAACCTATTCCTTCCTTTAGAGTTGTCCTGGATTAAATTTGGCATATCTTCTTAATATCATCTTAGGGAACTTGGGTGATATCTCCTCCTCCTATCAAGTACAGAGTATCAATGCAACTTTCACAGATCCCTCTAAGAAAGAGCAACTTTTAAGACTCTTCATTGAATGCATGATGTGGAGATTTCTGTAGGAAAAACAAGAACCTTGAAATATAGTCCTCCAAACTTTCATCTTCCTTTTGCTACATCCTGAAGATATCATCTCCTCTCATATCAATACCCCTACAGTATTCTTTGTACTTATCAAAAAACATTGTTTTCATATCATCCCAAGTCTCCACAGTATTCCTACCTAAGCTCATAAACCATCTTAATGTAGCTTCTTTCAAGGTGGTAGGAAACAATTTAAGCCTATGAGCATTTGTAGTATAGTCATAGCTTCTATAGAGGATATCAAACTCAAACAAGAAAGTGTCAGAGTCTTTTGTTACAAGCCCATAGAAGTTAGGAAAAACTTAAGTAGGGATGTTCTTGAGGTTATCAACTTCATTTTGGTGGATGATAGGAAATGGAAAAGATGGTTGGTTAGGTCTATTTGGATTTGCACTAGCCATATTTGTTTGATGGAATGCCAAAGAAAATGGATTCTCAATCAAGTTTTGGGAAGCTTTCTCTTTAGAGGAAGTTTCAAAATTGGTCAAATTGGGAAATGCATCAGCAAAAGAATTTTCCTCCTCTTCTTCATATCTTGGCATATTTTGAAACTCGACTAGATTATCAAGATTAGGGTCATTAGGAATGAATCTCCCATGAGCATCTCTTCTCTTGCCTCTAGGCATGCAGCATTAACTCAATATCAACCAACTCACACAAATAATTGGTGAAAGAATAGCAAGTCATTACTTTTCTCAAATGAAGGGTATGCTAAGAACAAGTTTCAAAGATACTAAAATAAAAAAGAAATTAGAAATGACTCCAAAGAACTTCCTAGTTTGACACCATCCCCAGCAACGGCGCCAAAAATGTTGGCCTCCTCTAATGGTTCAATAATTAAGCCTTTAGAGTTGTGACGTAGAGATTAGACATCTACACTAAGTAGTTATCTTGTTCATCATGAAGGTTCATTTCATTGTCAACCTATGGACGTGAATTTGAAATGGGTTAGCACTGTTTGTCCACTAGGACTCAACTGTAGTCATCCTTATCCTATAACTAGAAAGGAAACAACACTGAAAAATGAAATGCTTAAAAGGAATTAACATAAGTACTAAGCATGAATCATCAATTAAATTGAACATCAACAATTGAACTGAAATGGATAACTGAAACAAAAAATCTTAGCAAACAGATAGGAAGTTACTCTGTCTGCCTTGGCTACAGGAATAGTCATAGAACAGAGTTCCAATGGTTGTAGGAATAGGCAACTGTTCAGATCGTAAGTAATTGCTGAACAAAAAAATAACTATTAAACTAAATAGATGGAATTTTCACCAAGTGGCCCCCCTTGAATGAGTCTTCCCTAAGCTAACTCAGATGCAACAAATCAAAGTATCATTCTATTCATTGAAAACATGAGTACATCATATCAGCAATATAACTGTATTACTTGAAACTGGAAATGCAAGTACAATCTCAGAACATCCAACCTTGTGAAAAGAGACATCTGATCATTATTTATAAAGGGAAAGCTTCTAATTAACCCTAACTAACTAGGCAGTCGACTCCAACAGAATAGGACACCATTTATTGAAAGCATGAAAAAGAGGGAGAAAGTTATGCATGCGCCAGATTTAGTCAAAGCAAACCTGCCTCAACAAGGATCTAACATAGCAACATCTCCTAGATTTGCTCAACTAACATACATGATCATTTAAATGTAAGTTACAACTTCCACACGAGCTGGGAGTTTCCCTCCATTGGAAGTTTCCCTCAATTGAGATTTTCCCTCCATTGATCTCTTTAATGACCATCTTTTTGACTTCTTTAGCAATCAACCAGCTGGCATGAACTCCTTCCACTTTGCAATCTTCATTTATATCAGCATCGTGATGTGAACCTACATAATGACATTAGCGTGCACAAACAATTGTGTATCCATAATCACCTTAAAGTAACATTCTTTCAACCACATGTAAAATTAATAGACAATTCACATAGTAGGTTAATATCATCAAAAGTCACAAGGATAAGTTCATGCCCAAGGTTTATAAATTTAGGGAAATAACATAGACTGTCAATAACCAGGTGCTAAAGTCCCATAGTAATAACAACAAACATATGATAAACCTCAAAATTGAGTCATTATTTGGACTCATCAATGTCCATACCAAACATACTCAATACCCAACCATGCCAAGCTTCGACGAACTCCTGCGAGACATTTGACTCAAACCCGTGCAATTTCTCCATGAACGGAGTAACCCCTTGCTTTTGTAAAATCTCCCACACATCAGCATTGGCTTTGATCTCAGCACACAAGAAGGGCTCGGTCCTGCACCTATCACCTCCCATCTTCAATGGCGCCAAGCACTTCACAAGAAAGAAACCGCACATAACACAAATGAAAATAACCAAAAGGGCTAAAGATAAAATTGCACCCAGAAAGCATGTGGACCTGCCTTTCGAGGTACAAAAGAAAATAATGGCCAGATCCTACCTAAACCTACAACTCATCCTCCCACAATTTCCAATGAACGCCTCACCCATAAAGTGTCTTATCAGCATCAAAGGATAATTATTAAATTGTCATCCCTTGAGATCACCTGAAGAATCGATCCCCTCCAAAAAATTAGATGCAGTCATTGTTTAGCAAGGATATAATCTCTACTAGAAGGATATCATTAACCTCCCACAACCTAGCCGATGACACACCGAGATTAGCCAAGAAATCTGCAACCCCATTAACCTCACAAAAGGCATGGGAAATATAAACTTCATCAAAATCATTCAACATAGAAAGAGCATCAACGATAAACCTTTCAATAGACCAAGAAGGAGGGGAAAGTTTCCTGAGGCAATTAATAATATTCAAAGAATCCCCTTCTACACAAATTTTGGAAATTCCCTTCTCCCTAACCAATTTAATACCATGATAGGCTATCACAGCTTCAGCATAGTGGTTTGTCTAGATCCCCAAAGGGAGTGCCACCACCGAAACAAGCCTACCATTATGATCTCTTAACACTTCCCTACAACCAGCAGGTCTCAGATTTCCTTTAGCAAAACCATCAAAGTTGACTTTAAACCACCCATGAGGAGGAGAATACCAAATAACCCTTTCTCTATCTGACTTGGCTTTTTTCAAAGGCTTAGAAATGTCAAAGGAAAGCTTCCACTGATCAACCACCCACAAATCATAATCAAAAACCACCACCCGACAGGGGACATTAGACTTGGCAACAACTTGTGAGAAATTCTCCTTAATGGTCAAAAGGATTTTGAAAAACAAGATCAAGGAGAGAGAGACCTCCCTAAAATTCTATTATTCCTCTCCTTCCAAAGACCCCAAACAACATGAGGAAGAATAAGGGACCAAATACAACACAAAGAAGGATTGGTGGAGGGAGCCTGCCACTGGAGCTAGAGCTCCCAAACCAAAGAAGGGAAGATCCATTCCACCTTCCAAAGATTAAGAAACAACACCCACACCTCCCGAGAAAATCTGCACCCAATAAACAGATGATAGTTGTCCTCTGAATCCTCCTCACAAAGATAGCATCTATTAGGCAAGGAGAAGCCTCTTTTCCAAAGATTGTTAATGGTCAAGATTTTATCCTACACCAGTAACCACAAGAACATATTGATCTTTGGAATCAGAATTGAAGACCACATAGGAGCCCAAGAAGGACGTAGGCCCACAATATTGTTCAAAGAGTGAAAAGCAAATGCCACCGAAAAATGACCTTGCGGGTGTAGCCTCCAAACCTCCTAATCCCTCTAAGGAGCTAAGGAAATATGAACTTGAGTTAGCACACCATAAAGAGTCTCTAGCTCTTGAAACTCCTTATGAATCCTTTTCCACACCCCATCCACATTATAATCAGCAACAAGAACCTTGAATTTCTAGACACAAAGATCCCTAAAGGGAGCCGCCCAGACAACATCGTGAAGAGGACCGTGACTAATCCACCAATCATCCCAGAAGAGAATGTCCCTACCATTTCCAGCTGACCACTAAAGACTAGCAGAGACAACACTTCTAACCTTGACCAAGGAATTCCAAAAGAAAGATCTCAAAGGAGGAATGTAATCTTCCCTTAAGAATTCCCTGAACTTATCAACTCCAAAGAGATATTTAGAAGCAAGAATAGTAGTACAATCCTTTTCACCAGTCAGAAGAAACCATAACTTCTTCGCCATAAGAGTAGAATTGAAAACCTTTAACTTTCCTCAAACCTAAGCCTCCTTGGCCTTTTGACCAACACACCTCCTCCTAAGAAACTAGACTCATTCTTTTCTTTTCCACCACACCAGACCATAAGAACCTTTTCTGAATACTTTCAATCTTTTCCTAGAATTTCTGTGGGATTTGGAATAGGCTTAAAGCATACACGGGGAGGTTTTGTAGCATAGATTTAATTAAAACCAACTTACTAGCCTAACTAAGAAGAGTGCATTTCCATCCGGAAAACTTAGCATTGAACTTATCAATCAGTCCATTCCAAAACGAATCAGGAACCGCATTAGCACTAAGTGGAAGACCCAAATAAATGGAGAGAAAAGTCCCAATAGAACATTGAAGAATACTAGCAATTCTCTACTTCTTTTTGGAGTGTTGAGGAAAAAAAGGGTGCTCCTAGGAAGACTCGCCAATTGACCAAAGGCAGCTTCATAACTCTGCAGAACCGATTTGATGGCTTTCGCTTCCTCCACAGACGACTCCCCCATAATAATTGTGTCATCAACAAATTGTTGATGCGAATAGGGAGGAGAGGAAGAGGTAGGACAAAGCCCTTTGATGACACCAATAGATACCTACTTCTGAAGAGATCTCCCAAGAGCTTCAGCCAGAATGATGAAAAGGAAGGGCGAAATGGGGTCACCCCATCTCACCCCCTAGAACTAAAGAAATCAGAGGAAGAGCCATTCACCAAAATAGAGAAAAACACCATCAAAATGAGACTCAGAATCAGCTTCAACAAATTACCCACGAAGCCAAAAGAAGATAAAAATTTAACCAGAAATTGCCAATTCACACGGTCATATGCCTTCACAAGATCAAGTTTCAACAAGAAATCAACCTTCTTGTTAACCATCAGTGAGTGGATATTTTCATGAACTCTAATGATAGGGTCAACGATTTGTCTGCCAGAAACAAAGCCACATTATTGCTAAGAGATAATCAAGGGAAGAACCATCTACAACCTTATAGCCAGAACCTTTGAGAAGATTTTATAGATAGAGTTGCAAAGGCTAATAGGCCAATACTCGTTAAAGGCTAAGGCACCAAGAATCTTCAAGATAAGAACTATGAAGGTGGAATTTAGCTCCTTCAATAGATTGTGACTACCAAAAAACTCCTTGGTAGCATCCACCACATCTCTAGAAACAATCGTCCAAAATTCTTGAAAGAAGAACATGGGGAAGCCATCTGGACCAGGGGCTTTATTCCCAACAAAAGAGAAGACATTTCTAACTTCCTCTGTAGAAGGGATACTACACAACATGTTATTTAAAATCTCAGTCACAATTCTAGGAATAACATCCAACACTTGGTTTTGAACAACCAGATCGTGAACAAAATTGTCAGACAAAAGATCGGCAAAGTAAGCAGAGGTCGCTTGTCGAATCTCCCCATCATTCTCAATCAACATGCCATTGTAACAGATACAATTAATCCGATTAGAGGCACGATGCTTCAAGGTAGCAATATGGAAGAAATTTGTGTTCTTGTCACCACAGTTGAGCCAAACCACACAAGATCTCTCCTTCAAAACTCTTCCTCCTTTGCCACAATATTGTACAAACGAGATAGCACACTCTCCTCATTAGCTACATTAGCATTATACCCCAAAGCTTGAATAGTCTACTACAAAAGGTCCAATTCCTCCTTAATACGAGATTTCTCATGAAAGATATGCCCAAAGGAAGACTTATTCCAAATCCTCACATTAGACTTCACTGATGTCAACTTCTTAGCAATTCTATACATCATTGTACCATCAACTTGGATATCCCACCAAGCAGAGAGATTATCTTTAAAATCAAGATGAGATACCCACATTTTTTCAAACCAGAAGGGGAAGGAGCGCCTTCTACCAACCAAGTCAGTCGATAAAGAAATGGGGAAGCGATCTAACCCCAATCTAGTGAGTACAAAGAGGGAGCAAGAATAATGAATCATCCAATCAGGAGAAAGGAGGGTTTTGTCCAACTTCACCTAAATCATCGCATCACCAACTCTATGGTTCGACCAGGTAAAGGAGGCCCCTCACAAATCAACATCAAACATAGCATTGTCATTGATAAACGACTTCAAATCAAATCTACTCTCATCATCCACCTAGGATCCCCCCATCTTTTCCAAGCAACTTAGAGGAATATTGAAGTCACCCATAACCAGCCAGTGATCACTAGGGTGATGAGATTTGAAGGAATTTAAAATCCCCCAGAATTGCTTACGAGCACTCTTCAAATTAGGGGCATAAATGTTAGACAAGATCCATGAAAAATTATCCCTAATATGTTGAAAATAGGTAACAATGTGGTTAGATTCACCAAAAACAGCCCTCCCAATCCCCACCTTCGTATTGCAAAAGGTTGCCACACCATCAAAAGCTCCCTTCGCATCAAAGCCATGAAGTCCACAATCTTTGAACAACCTTTTCCTTAAATTGTCCAGCCTATCCACGAGCATTTAGTTTCCTGAATCAAAATAATATCCGATTTATTGTCTAACCCCAATGCCCATTTTGTGAGTAGTTTGAAACAATCAAGTATTCTAGTTTTGTGTCCACGTACAATTGACTTGAACGTGGATTTATCGTTTTTCAAGCATTTAAACCAAATCCCTTCATTGGGTTAATGTTTTGTTCGATGATGGAGCTAATTTATTTATTAAGTTCTCCAAGCTTTGGCATGCTTTTAGATTGGAGATTCCTTTTAGTATTTGGAAACATAGAAATGCTACTCTATCAATTTATGTTTCTATTGATTCCAATTTTGCTACTCACACAATAGTGTTGCTAGTGTTTAAAGTTCTAATACAAATTGAAGTTTAAGCCAACAAAGTGGCCTTGGAGGTGGTGCACCTCCATACTTTTCTTGATTTTGGGGGGAATGCCCCTTGCACTATGACAAGGATTCCATCCTCCTTGCCTACCCTCCAAATCCCCTCATCATGGCTAGCAATGTGGCTAGTTTGATTCTACTCGTAAACACTCACAAAGCACTCAAGTGGTCTCCCTGTCACCGACTACCAACCTTCTAGTTAATCATCATTGACTACACCAAAAACGTGTTGGTTGTCGCCCACTCAACAATGTGGATGGGCCCCTCCTCAAGAGTAGGATAAATTCTCATGCCTAGCTCTTGACATTCCATCATAGAGGAATGTTTTCCTAGAACTAAACTCAAATTCAACCTAAAGTCCCAAGTGTCTAGCCTTAGGAAGATGAAGACAATGTTTTCATTGGTTGGAAACATATCAATGGTGGAAAATACTTGCTTGACAAAGGGTGGAATACCTTGATGATTGGGCCCCCTCTGAACTTAGGCTTTATAGCATTGGCTGATTAGTTTTTTAATCATATTTGACTATAATGTGGTTTTGTGAACTTGTGAACAATTGTTTCCTTTTTCATGGCCATGTTTCATAGTGGCAATTGTTTCCTTTTTGGGACCATATGATACTTTGTTTTGCAGGTTGACCCAATTTGCATGACCATGGAACACGATTCCTTTTTGTCCATATTTCCTAGGATAGGCTATATTTACTTCCTACGATATATAAAAAAACAAGGGAGAGAGCAATGATGTAGACGAATCTCATTTTTAATTACTTGCGGCTCAATATTAAAAAAAAACAAATGCTGCTAGAAAAGGGAGAGATTTAAAAAAAAATGAGAGCCAAAAAAAAACAAAACAAAGAAAAATATTCTTTATTTAGCCAAAGTTTCTATATTCAACCAAACCTTCATACATTTTTAGCTCCCGTAAATCAAATAGTTTCTATATTAGCCAAATAATGCATCAGACTAACTACGATCTCCTAGAACAACTATACTTATTCAACCAACTAGAGTATCCTATAGATGGCACTTGTTCCCTTTTCCCCTAAAGAATAGGGCAATTCAAAATGCTACTCTTATTAGAAAAATTGCCCCCAATCTCCTAATACAACTATACTTATTCAACCAACTAGAGTATCCTATAGATGGCACTTGTTCCCTTTTCCCCTAAAGAATAGGGCAATTCAAAATGCTACTCTTATTAGAAAAATATCCCCCAAAATTTCTCCACTAATTGCTAACAATATGGGAAGAGACATTTAGTTCGCCTTCAAATTTTAAATGTTTTAACTTCCTAGTTTAGAGGAATATGATTTTGTAAATTTCATCTCCAATTTCATCACTACTAGCACATGAGTGTTGACCTTCAAGTAGTTTTTCCTTCAATCTTTTCTCATGATCCCTTAACCAATCTGAACCACTATTTGATCTTGTGATCCTTGCACTTTCAAGGTCAAGAGGAGGTTAGTGATGATTCCACCATCAGGTTGGGTTGGCAAAGCCATGTGTAGAAACTAATGCAGAGCTAACCAAATGATCTTTGTTGCTACTGCTAATACAATTGAGCCTTCTTTCCTTGTCCCAGTCACACTTCATACCATTTGCACTTAGACTGAATAAGGTTGTCACCTTTGACCAAACTCTTGATAACATTCTTGGAGGAATTTCCATTGTGTTGTGCATTCTCCCATGACTCACTATTCCTCTCAATCTAGTGAGAACTATTTGTAGGATACCACTTAGTTTCATCTTTCAAACCCTTTCTACTAAGGAGTATACTTGTAGAATCTTCCAATGTTGCTTTATTGAGTCATAAGAATGAAGATCTATGTCAGTTGAATCTTCGTTGTCCATCTCTTGAGGAGCACTTTGAACCTCATTGTCAAAGTCTTGTTTGAGCTCTATTTCTTTTGCATCGATTTCGTATTGTACCTCTCTCCAAATCATTTGGGTTTTTGGCTCCCAAACATACTCCCAACTCACTTATTGTGTAATCTAGAGTTTTTTATCTCTTCAAGCTCAAACTTAGCTTCTATTAGAAGAGACAAAGCTGACATTTTGAATGCACCTTTCTCTTTTCACAGTTTTAGGAGATGTCTCTTTGTTGTATAGTGTACTTCATAAATGTTCCCCATGCAACAATGGACAGCTTTCCAATCATATTGTCAAGGCCTTCCCAATAGCAAATAAGAAGCATGCATTGGCACCATATAACATTGCACTTTGTCTTCACAAGAACCAATTTGAAAGCATGAAGACAAGATTTATTCACTCGTACACTTTGATCCTTTTTCAACCAAGAAATATTAGAAGGGATTGCCTTTGGAATACAAGAAAGTTGTAATTTGTTTATCATTTCCACACTTACCAAATTGTCAGTAGATCCACCATCTACAATCACCTTGCACACTTTGTCCTTACTCTCTCTTCTAATCAACTTCTTGGATCCCTTTGTTTCCCGATATTGAGGTTCTTTGCAAAATCAAGTTCTCTCTGGTCTTTGCCTCAACTTCTTGTGTTGGAGGTTCTTCTTGGGCTACCATTCCCTTTTAAGGTTCATTACATTTGAAACATCCGATTGGCTTCCAACCACCATTGAATCACAAACTAACTAAATGTCTTTTAATGTATTGTTAGCAATAGTGGAGAATTTGGTGGAGGGATGGCGAGCAAAGAGTGGGGAGGTTGTTTGTCTAATAACAACAATGTTTTGAACTACCCTATTCTTTAGGGGTGTAGACACTAGAATCTTGCATACACTCATCTCCATTCCACCACCCCCATCTAGACACTTAACAACATCCACTCACTAAAATAATTCATCTTACCTTAATTAATCTACTTTATCAAAATTAAATTAATTAAATAATCTTTATTATTTAATTAATAAATCGTTTTCCCAAAAATATTCAAATATTGAAATAAATTCATTATCCACAAATAATTTAATAAAAATCATGATAAATTAACAAATCAACCAAATCGAGCTAAGAAAAATAATCAAATCAGTTAACTCCTTGAATTAAACAAGTTAGATAATTTCATTAAACTAACAAATAAGTTCGCTAACTAAAAATAGCTGCCAACTGTCCACATCCACTCCACCTTTAATGGAGATAAACTCATGATCCAAGATCAAATCCTAATCAATGCATCTCATCAAAAATCTATAAATTGAAATCATATCTATCATTTCCTCATCCTAGTTTTGGGCAAATATATTGTGCCTAAGCAAACAAATATTTTATCATTTACAAAGCATATCCATTTGTCCTTGCTATTGCATTATGTTTATTTATGTTTTATGCAATTCGTCCTTCCGCTCTGTTGGTGAGTGTTTAATTCAATTTGAGATTTGCATTTCTTTTATTGAAATCTCTCTTTTTGTTTAAATTTCACTCACAAGGGTTAAAGGGGAAAAGTGCCATTTACAAGATAATCTAGTTGGTTGAATAAGTAGAGTTGTATTAGCAGATAGATGTTGGTTTGATGCCTCAATTTGGCTATATATAAGAACTTTTTGAATTACTGGTTAGGGGAGTTAAAGATGTTCAAAGATGCTTATTCTAGAGCAAATAAATATTTTGCTTTGTTATGTTATTTATATTTTTTTGTTTTGGCTGTCTTATATCTCTTGCACCAAAGAGGAGCATGAGATTTTAATTTTGGCATTACAATTTTCACCCTTTAACAAATATTTTATCATTTACAAAGCATATCCATTTGTCAAGAGCTATTGCATTATGTTTATTTATATTTTATGCAATTTGTCCTTCCGCTCTATTGGTGAGTGTTTAATTCAATTTGAGATTTGCATTTCTTTTATTGAAATCTCTCTTCTTCTTTTTTAAATTTCACTCACAAGGGGAAAAGGGGAAAAGTGCCATTTACAGGATAATCTAGTTCGTTGAAGCCTCAATTTGGCTATATATAAGAACTTTTTGAATTACTGGTTAGGGGAGTTAAAGATGTTCAAAGATGCTTATTCTAGAGCAACTAAATATTTTGCTTTGTTATGCTATTTATATTTTTTTGTTTTGGCTGCCTTATATATCTCTTGCACCAAAGAGCAGCATGCGATTTTAGTTTTGACATTACAATTTTCACCCTTTAACAATTATTTTCATCAATGCTTTCCATCTCAAAATACCTCTCCAACCTTGTGACCCAATCTATGAATAAATCTGTAGAGTTCATCTTTAAAATCTAAAATCTCAATATTTGCTCTGGTTCCTTATCTGGACACAACCTCAATGAGCTTCTCCATTGGGTCTACTGCCCCATCTGCATTGCCCAGGTCTCTTGTTTTTCTTCAGAATCATCTAAATTCAGTCTAACATCAATGGCTTCTAATCTCTTGAGCCATTCTTCATCAGTATTCCTCTGTGGCTCTGCATTCCTCTTGCCTCTCCCCACTATTGTAGATGGACTCCTCTTTGAACCATCTTTATTTGCACTAAATACCAAAATGATGCAGACGAACCTCCTTTTTAAATACCTACAGCTCAATATTGAATAGAAACAAACACAGAACAAAGGGAGAGATTCAACAGAGATGAGACACAGCCAAAACAAATAATATTAACAGAAAAACAAAGCAAAATATTTATTCGTTCCAGAATAACCATCTTCATAATCTCTAACTCTCCTAAATACTTATCCAAAAAGTTACTATATACAGCTAAATCAAGGGATTAGACAAGCAGCAGTCTCCTAAGGCTAATACAACTCCACATACTTAATCAACTGGATTATCCTACAAGTGACATTTGCTCCCTTTTCCCCTAACGAACAGGGAAGTTCAAAACAATACTATTATTAGAGAACAACCCCCCTTACCCCTACTTCTGTCTTCCACATTCCCCCTCCCCAATTCTCCACTACTACTAAGTTACTAACAATACAGGAAGAGACATTTAATTAGTTGTGGATTCAATGGTGCATCAAGCAATGTGTCTCCTAAAATGGGACATAGTGATGAATACGTTGATACTTGTTGCCTGAGCACCCTTGTTTGCTCAGGTGCCTCACTTCATGTTCATGTTGCATCTAATTCCTTCTAGTGGCTACTACCTCCTGCTGAATTGGGGAACAGGGTCTCCCAACCAAAGTATTTGTCATTTGAGAAAAGCATATAGAATTGAAAGTGAAATGTGCAGGGATTTGGTGGCAGTTGTGTTGCCTTACTTCCACCGACTAATGTCTTTACTTTTTGTGATGAAGCTTTCCTCATTGACTTCAATTATGCTTTGGACACTTACAAAATTTTCCTTATCAGATTGCAATATTCATATTAGCAGGAAGAGACTCCAGCTTAATTTGTTGATTATCTTTTTCTCTTGTATATATATGAGGCCAAAAGAGACATTTTTGCAAAATGTTGGTTTCAGCTTGCTAGATGTCCATGGCAGTTACCAGCCCCTGCAAAGAGTTGTTAATATTGACTAGTACAATATAGATGGATGAATCTTTGTCTTGGAGAGATTTACCAGTTGATTAAAAGGTGGGGTTAGAGAGTGATTCAGGCTAATGGATTATGCAACAACAATTTCATTGGCCAAAGGATTTGGGTTAAGGGGAATATCATTGGAAACACAAGGTTATGGGAGACTCCCAGTGGTTACAGCTAAAAGCAAAGGCCTTGATTTGTGGGAGTGGGAGGGGGAGCAATGAATAGACAGGAGTGTGGGTCACCTCAAGCAGGCCAGTTGCAGAAAAAACTCTTCTCGGCAAGGTCAGCACCAGATGGCAAGGCATTCTGCTGTTGCTGTTGGTTGCTGCCACTTTCCATGTTGATAGCTTTGCAGATTATCATATGTTATTTTTCTAAGCTGGAATAGCAGAGTATCCTTTTTCCATTGCCAGACACTTAGCTATTTTGGCCTGCTCCTTTTGTAAATTTTTTAGAGTAAAATACTTACATGAAGACCACTGCATTTAAAATACTCGATATCTTCTTTGATAGATTTTGATAGAAACCTAGAGCTTCTTCTCTTCATTCTAGCAACAGCTATCTGCACTTCCTGAACAGGCTTGGCATAAAATACTCCTATGGTGCTGATCTATGATTTGTGTCAAGGTAGCGAAGTTAACCTCAATTGCTTGTTAACCTTCAGGTTGACTTCTTGGTGGTATATATAAGCAAATTGTTCTCTCCTTGATGAACAATCATCCATGATGCTGAAAACAGTATGCGGTGAATTCCTTCAACTTGATCTACTTGCATTTGTAGTCCTCCTTAAATTGCTTTGTCCTAAATGCAAGCTTGGGAGAATTAATAATTGGCATTATGTGGACTGTTATATATTTATGAACAATCATGGCAGGATACAAATTGAAGGTATTGTTCCTAGGACTGTCGAAACATTTGCTTTTGGAGTCACCATTCTTTCCAAAGCCAGAACTTAGATATTAATGACCAGCTGTTGAACAGTTGTGCTTTGCGATTTTAATGTAAGAGGGATTAACATCAAATGAGCCCCTTCTAGCTATATGGTTGTCCTTTTCAACAGGACCTTGCCTATAAGTCGGAATGTGTTTGAATTGAATCATTTCATTTTTTAATCTGACTCTTATGTGTTCCCTTCTATCTTTGGCAAGTTGTGTGACGTGTATTTCAGTGCATGTGTCATTTGCTGTGTCAGAGATATGTGTCTTTTGTCAACCATTTCTGTTGATCTTGGCACTAGCCACAGAGTCAATATTGTTTTTATCTTTTTGTGGGCCTCTTTTTGCTGAGAAGAGCTGACTGTAGGCAATTAGTGGAACTAAATGAACAAATCACTTTTTGTCTTTTTGTGGTTCTCTTTGGACTGAGAAGAGCTGACTGTAGGCAATGAGTGGAACAAGACATTTGAAGTGGCCATAGGCTAGTTAATCCCATCTTTGTGCCTTGACTAAATGGCTTTGCTTGTTACAGTTGGAGAGAGAGGAGGGATGATGAAGTATACTACTGGGAGGAAGAAGATTTCGGTTTGAATTAGCATGTGCCAGAAATATTCTCTACTGGGGAAAAATAATGAAAATTTTGGGATACCATGTGATAAAATTGATCTATAGTTTCATTCCTTGGCTACGCATATAAGAACCATGAATGCTCAGGAAATTGACTCCCCTAGGAAATTTCTATGGTTCATTAAATTTATTGTAGTTCACATATTCCTGATATAAAACAGGCAATCAATCAGAATCCTGTTTAACCCAGGAAATTGATCGTTACGGAGCCTATTTCTCTCTTCCAAGCCACTCTTGGTTCCAGTGAGAGGATTCAAACAAACGTTTGGAGGAGGGGATCAAATCCCAAAGCTTCTAGGCTCAGTGATGTCAAAGATATTGCTTTCAGGATTCACTCCATATTCTATTTAATCCTCTTTGCCATACCCATGACCCTCAAAGTGATTAAGCTGTGCTGCATGACACCAATCAACCTTCTTTGAAACCTATTTGCCACTACTTGAACCATTCCTTGGTTCTAAAGTGACAACCTTCTATCCTAGGCGAAAACTTAAAAACTCTCCTATCAAAATAAGATCTAGAATCCATTGGATTGGGTGTCCTTGACTTTTGATTTTGCAGCCACAGTTCTGTAGATGCTTCCCTCATTCCATTTCATTCAGAAGAGTTGTATCAGCTTCACAGTAATGTTTATGTTCCTTCAACTACCTGTAAGGATAGTTACCTGGAGACGTGGGGGTATGAATACCTGTACAGGATGGGAATGCCATTCAAATTAGAGTACATGAGTAAATGAATAAGGATATGGCTATATTATATATAAATGTAGTCACCACAAATTGTGGGTACAGGGTCAGAGATGTGGTCCATGTTTCTACAATAAAGTTTCCTGGCATCTATGACTGTAAGCCTGTAAAATGTTGGCACTGAAATGCTTCATTTAGATCAACCGCTACTGTCACCATCCCCCTCAAATCCTTGTCACTATGGAGTAGAGAAGATAATGAAGATTGAAGAAAGAGAAATTGGGGAAGGTAGAAGCTTTCCATTCCCTACCTTGACTGAATCATAAAGCCCCCGTGACTTGCATGTACAGAGTTAGACAGTGAATAGGATTCAAATGAGTACTTCCTGATTCCAAGAATGCCCATTCACAATGTGATGTTCCCAGTTGATATTTTTTATCGAAAAGGAGTAGCCAAAACTCTTTGAGCTGGATCTGAAAGGTAATTCTTATCATGACTCCCTTTGCTACTGAAGATGTATTGTTACAACACTCAGGATTAATTACCAGATCTGATCAAACACTTGAATTTAAACAAACAATGCATACAACCAGCTGGAAATACACTTTAACAAGAACCGTACTTAAGTTTACAGAAATTATGACAGCAAGATCCACATCACGGTGACGATAAAAAGTTAAAAACTCCTCAAGTTTATAGATTCATCACTATATCCATTAGAGTCATGACAGTCTTCTGAAATAAGATATATGTTCAAACTTACCACTATAAATTGCTGATATAATGGTCTGCAACAGTGAGATTGATGTGAAAAAGTACTGTTGACCTGCAACTGGGAAGATCCACCACAGGCTTTAGCGAACCCTTCTGTGATGTCAACCTGGTCAGTGCCACCAATTTGATCTGCTGTTACCACTCTGAATGTTGAGAGGAGTAATGTAGGGCCCTTCACACAATTGCGACCCCCTGATGAAGATTGCTGATGACAAATGAATTGGTGCGCTGAGGGTAAGAGTGATGTTGACCAGCTCCAATGGCCTTAAAAATGCTGATCTTGGATTTACTGGGATGATAACAGGCATGAAAATCAGCAATCAGATCTTTGCCTGCCAATGTTTGATGCCAGTCCTGAAATCATGCATAATAAACTCCTATTCAGTCCACCATGCAACCCCTGATATGGAATTGCCAATGCAAGAGGCAAGGGTTTTCGTCAGTAACCTCTCAATGTGTGCAGCCAAGGGTTTCTGTCCTTGAGTGCAAAAATCGAATTCAACTACAAATGGAGAATTGCTCAAATGAAATTGGATGATCCAAATGAAGCTGGTTGCCAACAGCAAACACCTTATTTCAATTCAGGCCATAGGATCCAAAATTCCCTCCAAGTATTTAAAAATACTTTTATTTTAATTTTTTTTTTTTTAATTTTATTTATTTTTATTTCTATTAGTTGCCCCTTAAAAGAAGATTGACAAGCCCAACTAAAAAATATTATAATACTCTCCCTCGCTCCACCTTTAGCCTACGAGAACAAAAAAATAGGCTAGAGGTCCTCTTATTGTTTTGATCCTGGAAAGGGGACATGACAGCCATCTCCATGCCAAGGTGATGAATCATTAAGTGATGCTCATCAATCTTGGGTCCCTCACCTATCAATTAAAATATCTTCTGTCCAAAGACGTCCTAGAAACTCAAATAGAATATCTTCTATTCAAAGTCATCCTGTAAACTTGGATACTCTAGCACCATCATTCCAACCTCTCAAACCTCATCTGTCAAGTGTAATAACTTGGACCAACATTGTCCTGCTCTATTCAACATGATGTTAGTGGACAAACCGTCGTGTTGTTGCACCTCTTGGTTCTTCTCATGCAATGGAGAATCTGAAACACTTATTTGAGCTTCAGCATCCAACTTGTAAGTTCTTATGGCCTCTTCTAAGAGACTGCAATGTATGCCTTCCAAGGTAGAGTGCACATCACATCGTGTAAGGGCCAGAAACAAGCTAGAACAATCACAATTCACCTGAAATCTATCTTAATTAAACACCATGGTGGCTGCAACGATAATTCCCTTCAGCTGAAACCTTTCTTCAACTTATTCCATCCAAGGCATTTCCTTAAATTGTGCCAACTTGCAACAGTTCATGACTGATAACAGCTGTTCCAGCAACTTGATAATGACATAACAGCAGCAAAACTGATATTTCTTTTTCATGAATCAAATGTATGAACAATGTAGATGCAGAAAATGCTCTGTTAGACTGTCAACCCTACCTTCTTATGATTGGAAATCCCTGCACAACCAATCATATAAATGTAATTGGAGTGATGTGGGGGCGGGTAATAACTATGACTACAGCACTAAGGCTGAGACTTTTGGTACATAGCTATCCCAAGTGTGTCCCCTCTGTCCCTAGGTGGTAGAATATCATCACCCATTGCTCTCCTCTCATCTTGTGGGTGAATCTCTGCACTTATGCTGCACCACTCTGATATTTATGTAAACTTCTCCTTGAGGTCTCCTTGTGATGCTCATGATTCCCTTAATGAGATTGCCTTGGCAGACAACTCTCTTTTTTCCTTTAACTCCTCAGTAATGTGCTTCTCACATAAATATAACCCATGCATGCCAACCACTGTATTCACCTCTTCTATATTGCTGTTCAAATGGTTACTTTGGGCTCCCAGAGTCCTTATCATGATATTCCTGATCAAGTGGTTCAGATCAGCTTGTAAATGAGCTGATAGGCGATTATAACAGCCATACTTTGCTCTGAATTTCTTCCCAAACAGCTGTGACAAGGCAAGCATGTTTGCAATTACTAATTCAACATGTGTACCCTCTTACAGACTACTTTCAACAAAGGAGTCTTCTCCATACCTGCAGATCCATTGCTGCTCAATGGAGACCTTAACAGTCCAGAACATGTAACTACCAAAGTGATTAGTTGAAACATCATATCATGGCTAGAAAACAACATTAATTTGTTCCCGATCAGAGTAGTAATGGCTAGAAGCCACCATATACTAGCTGCCCAAACTGCCAAAATGATACCAGGCTGGAAATCCTTCCACTATGCAGTGAAGGCACCTTTATGGCTGTAAATAAAATGTTAATGGAGCTGGAGCTGGAGCTGGAGCTGTAGGGAGCAGCAGATATAAGATTGGAAATAGTAGTGCCTCTTGATCCACCATATTTCTACCAAGACTCCTCTCTACCTTGTTGAGTAGATGATTCTTACCCCAAAGATCCCATTTTGCCAATATCTCATTGGCTGGCCATCTTCGGTGTGTCATAATGAACATATTCAAAATAGACCAAACATTATCATAACGAAATATCTTAACTTGGAGTGGATTCTTGATTATCTCCATGCATTCAGTGAATTGGTTTCCTCAAACACTCACCTCCATTCTTTTCACTTCAGCCATATACTTGGGGCTCAATTCAATATATCTTGGAGTATCACCTCCTTCCCATCCACCTTGAATTTGAACTCCATTATTTGGTAATTTTGAGTAAATTCCCCAAGTGAGTGCAACCACTGCACACTCAAGACTACATATGTTTCCCTTATCCCCAATATGTATAAATCATCCTTAACTTGATGCTTTCCCAAGGATAAATCGAGTTGCTGTATTTGCATCCTATGAGGAATAATATCACCATGTACAACCATGACATTAAACCCATCAAAATCCTTTGTATTTGAACCTTTCCTAGAAATCAATTTTGCATATATAAAGTTACGAGTAGCCCCACTATTGATCAACATTGTCACTTTGTGACCCTACAAAACTCCCCAAACTTGAAAAGGATGATACTTGGGTGCTCCAGGAAGAATAGCAAGGATGCCTCCCAAGGACCCTCCTTCCTTGCCCTCGTGCTCTATCTCATCAACCACAACCTCAGGCTTAGGTTCTTCTGTCTCAAGATCCTCATTTGAAATAACTTCCATGTAGTGTCTTTGCCCCTTTCCCAAGCATCTATGGCTTGGCTCCCATGGCTCTCTACAAGAAAAACATAATTTCTTCCTCTGAAGTTCATTCTCAGATTCTTCAACCTTGCTTGGTTTTCGAGGTAGAGCCTTAGGTTGAGTGAAACCCTTTTGAAATGGTTTCTTATGCTGCTGCTCTAATGGTGGACTCTTGGAGTCAATAATTTTTTAGCCATTGAATTCTCTAAATTGAAAATTCAAATCTCTCTTGATGGCATCCTAAACAATTAAATCAAAAGCCTCAATATCCTCATCTGAAATAACTTCTATGTAGTGTCTTTGCCCCTTTCCCAAGCATCTATGTCTTGGTTCCCATGGCTCTCTACAAGAAAAACATAATTTCTTCCTTTGAAGTTCAATCTCAGATTCTTCAACCTTGCTTGGTTTTAGAGGTAGAGCCTTAGGTTGAGTGAAACCCTTTTGAAAAGGTTTCTTATGCTGCTCTATTGGTGGACCCTTCGAGTTAAATTTGTTTTTAGCAACTGAATTCTCCAAATTCAAATCTCTCTTGATGGCATCCTGTACAAATATTAATGCAAAAGCCTCAACCAAACCCCTCGGTGGTTCAGCTAAACCCTCCACAAATAAGACAATGAGTCTCCTCTCTATCACATTAGGAAGCATGATTAATACTTGCTGAAATTCTGCTACATAATCATCCACTATACCATGCTATCTCAATTAAGCTAGCTTCTTAAAATGGATCTCAGGGTACTTCCTAACAAATCTATCCATGAGTCTCTATGTAAAATCAGCATAGGTAACAATATTGTTATGCCCTTGTGTGATCAAACCATGATGCCACCACTTGTGAACTATGCCCTCCAAATGAAGGACTGCAAATTTTATATTTTCTTTTTCCAACATAGGGCTAAGTGAGAAATGTGTCCAACTTTTGGGGCCAAGTATGTGCAATACTTTTCCCCGAACCATCAAAAGGAGGAAGAGTCAACTTACTCAATCTCTACTTCAAATCTCTATGGGGCTGTTGTATAGGAGCCTAGGAGGTCTTCTATCCATTCTTGGCCCATTCCTTGATCTGAAATTGCAATAGTTTGCGAATGAAATCTGGGTCAAGCCCCATGTACTCATCCATGCAAGCATTGATGTCATATATTGTTAGATTCTACTCTTCTTTAGGTGGTGCCTCTATTCTACATAATAAGGTAGGCTGGAATGGCCTAGTTGCTGATCTAGCTGAAACTCTATTATTACTTGTGTGATGGAATGGGTCATTCTAATTAGCATTGCTCCCTTCACCAATGGCATTATGCATTGGCCTAGTGGAATTCAAAGTGGCATTCATATTTTGCATTTGTTGCATCATCTAGATTAACAGCTGGTTTGTTTGCTCCTTTTCAATAAAAGCATCAAACTTATCATCCTGATCTGCCATGTTTCTCTTACCTCTGCCTCCTATTCCAACACTAGCTTCTTGGTGCTGCTTCCAACTTCCTTCTTTCTCTCTCTGAAGCTCTCAGATCTTTTTGACTCAGTTGCATACACTCATTAAATGAACCCACAGGTTGGCTGGAGTACGTGCTCTTTTACCACTGTGATGTTCCCAGTTGATTTTTTAATCTAAAATGAGTAACCAAAACTCTGCGAGCTTGATCTGAAAGGTAATTACTGTTATGAACCCCTTTGATACTGAAGATGTATAATTACAGTGCTCAAGATTAATTACCAAATCTGATCAAACTCTTGAATTTCAACAAACTATGCATACAACCAGCTGGAAATACAATTTAATAAGAACTATACTAAAGTTTACAGAAATTATGACAGCAAGATCCACACCACAATGGCAATAAAAACTCCTCAAGTTTATAGATTGATCACTATATCCATTACAATCATGACAGTCCTCTGAAATAAAAATTGATCACTATATTCAAGCTTATAACTATGAATTGTTGGTCTAACGGTCTGCAAAAGCAAGATCAATGTCAAAAAGTGTTATTGACTAGAAATTGCGTAGATCCACCACACTTGATCTGCTATAATCTGTGTAATACTCAATCAATTTAATGCCTCCTAGCTGTTTGGCCTTGATACTAGCTGTATAAAGCTTGCTGTGACGAGAAAATCAAGGTGATACTGCCAACTTATGAATGTCAGTTGTTGCTGGTCAAATCTACCCAACTAAATAATGATGCACAGTAATACAGATCGGTGGATCAGTCAACACTCTGGCTTATTAGTCGCTAGGCATAATCAAAACTTCAATGGTGTGGATGATATGCAAATATGAAATAATAGTCCATGGAAGAGGGAAGAAACCTCACCGATCAGCACTTTTCTCCAATCTTATAAATTACCCTCAGATCCAACCCTTTAGCGAACCCTTCTGCAATGTCAACTTGGTCAGTGCTACCAATTCAATATGATGTTATCACTCTGAATGTTGAGAGGAGTGGCTGTGCACAAATGTAGGACCCTTCACATAGTTGTGACCCCTTGATAAAGATTGCTGATGAACAGTGAATTGATTTGCTTTGGGTAAAAGTGATGTTGACAAGCTCCAATGACCTTGAAAATGGTGATCTAGGGTTTGCTGGGATGATAAGAGCCCTAAAACCGAGCGATCAGATCTTTGCCTGCCAATGCTTGATGCCAGTAAAAAAATCGTGCACAATAAACTCTGATTCAATCCACCATGCAACCCCTGATATGGAATTTCAATTGCCAATGCAAGAGGAAAGGGTTTTTGTCCTAACCTCTCAATGTGTGCAGACAAGGGTTTCCATCCTTAAGTGCAAAAATTGAATTCAACTCAAAATGAATTTGACCCTTCACACAGTTGTAACCCCTTGATGGAGATTGTTGATGACCAGTGAATTGATGCTCTTAGGGTAAGTGATGTTGACCAGCTCCAATGACCTTGAAAATGCTGATCTAGGGTTTGTTGGGATGATAAGTGATAACAGCCCTAAAAGTCAGTGATCAGATCTTTGCCTGCCAATGTTTGATGCCAGTCCTGAAATCATGCACAATGACTCCAATTCAGTCCACCATCCAACCCCTGATATGGAACCGCCAATGCAAGAGGAAAGGGTTTTCGTCCTAACCTCTCAATGTGTGCAGCCCAGGGTCACCATCCTTAAGTGCAAAAATCGAATTCAACACAAAATGAAGAATTGCTCAAATGAAATTGGATGATCCAAATGAAGCTAGGCACCAACTTTTAATCCTCCAAGTATTTAAAAATACTTTTATTTGAATTTATTTTTTTATTATTATTACATCAGTTGCCCCTTGAAAGAAGATTGACGGGCCCAACTAAAAACGTAATAGTATAATACTCTCCCTTGCTCCACCTATAGCCTATGGGAAAGAAAAAAAAATAGGCTAGAGGTTTTCTTACTTTTTTAATCCCAATAAGGGGAAATGACACAAAACATCAGCTTCACTAAGCATATTTAGCTTCTCAAAACAGGAACTATAACTCTAGATATCTCCAATTTCATTTGATGAATATCCAAGGGGGCTTGCAACAAGCCTATGGACAAGAAGAAATTATAAAGGGACAACTAAGACTTAAAAACACCCCAGGCAAAGATCATGGAAACCAGAGATTGTACATAGAAATTTGCACAATAGAACTTATCAAAAAAAAAAAACCCCACAATAATGAGCAGCCTAATATAATGTTCCCTTTTTATTCTGTGGCTTTGAGTGAGTACACTGGCAGCATAGGAATAAGAATTAGTTAAGATTGTAGTCATTTTCAGTTAGAGTCACTTAAATAAGTGAATAAGGCAAATGAACACTTTCGGTTAGGATCAGTTAAATAGGGGAATGAACCTGTCAGTTATCAGTTCGGGATTGCCATCAATTGAGGGATGAACTTGCTAGTTAACTGCCATCAATTGAGGGAAGAACTTGTCACTCAACGGAATGATTGCCTACAATTGAGAAAGCGGAGTATATGCAGTGTGGAGGAGGAAAGAGAAAGTCACTTCTGAAAATTAAAGCAAAATCCAACTTCATTCCCAGCAATATGACACTGCTTTCAGCAGTTTTGACACCTGGAGATGAAAACCTACAGACATTTAATCTGATTACCTTAGGGACAGAAACCCTCAGGAAGTAGTTTGTGGTACAGAGTGTCAGCATGACTGTGCAGAACATCATCAGCAACATCAAAGTGTCCAGACTTGCATGATGCATAGCACCATCAGAATAATCAGAGGCATACAATGTGCTCCCAGTAAGTTGTATCAGTACACTAAATATCAACGAATGTATATGTTTGAATAAAAGATAAGATTTAGAAAAATCTACTGTTAGCATATTTGTGGGTAATATACTGGTAGATTTTAGTTTGAATGTATGTGTTGAGTTGTATCTGACTGGTATAAGTTGTTTTCTGTGTGCCTTTTAGTTGGATCAATTAAATCTAAGGGCCATAAGCATTCTTTTAAAGGAGGGAATATGGGAGATACTCATCATGCACCCCACTAAACATATCATCTTTAACTAGATAAGGCACTTCTCTTTTTGGGAAATAGCGATATCAATAAGGTAATAAGCCACTTTATTAACCAATGTATGAACTTGACTACAGAATATGTAGTTAAATTTGATGACTAGGGAAGAAATAACATTAAGGTTTTGATTGTCTCCAGTGCCTTTATTGGTTTCAACTGCACTATTTTGTTTTGGCTCTGTGTCCGATCCAACAATACACTTGATCCAAATAGTTAAATGCCCATTGAAGATCCTATTTAATTATTATAGCCTCTACCACACCATTAATGGAGACACCCAAATACCTGAAGTTTCAGCAGATAGTTGAGTCATTCGCATCTCTTATTGATCCACAAGACCAACCTGCCACCAGTTTTATTTAGTATCTGCCTCAAATTTAACGAAGGATAGACCTAAAGGCTTCCAGGGGCTATGAAAGATGTGCGTCTTCATTATCTCTCCCTACTATAGGAACCCAAGTGGGAGTGAAATTATCCTCCTCAATATGGCTTTCCTGTTACCAAGGAAAACATCTATGATTTTATGAATAGGCAGCCAAAGAAATCAATACTGGATAAAGGTGAAGAGAAATAGCTATTCTTGAGTGTCGAGCAACAGAATGATGCTATTTCAACAACGAATTATTAGTAGTTGGTTTTGATACCAGACAAATCAATATTCATAAGACTTTCCATATAAAATAGAAAATTTCAAGAATAGATGAGCAAGAAGAATTGGTCTGGCAATTGAATTACTTATAGTGTTGTTGAAAAAATGGTAGAAACAGCATAATTCTTTCAGTAATCATTCAAATAAAACATAACATAGTATAATGTAACTTACAACAATGTCATGCACAATAAGGCTTACTCCTGCTAATAAAAATAACAATATTTTAAATTAAATTAAGTTCCCCCACTGTAAACCCGTTTGATAGTTGTATAAGTAATTAATGATTGAATAGTGGAAACTTTCAAATCACCCATTTACAGCAGAAAGAGCGTTTGGTTTTAAAGGCTTGTTGTGACCTTGGAAATAATTACTTGTAATGCCAAATTCTACACATGAAGAATAGCAACCTTCCTTGCTTATCAGTGAACCTCTCTGTGGCATATGCTAATTACAAGATTTTACCCCAACTGATATTCTTATAGCTAAGTAATACCACTAGCATGGGAATGCTTTTTAAAGGACTTAGACTACAGCTTTTTTACCAAAACTAGGAATCTGGATATCAACCACATATATATTACTATATATTATCATACTCAACCTATTCTTTGACCTAGCATTGTGATTTTTAAAATCAAAGCATGCATGTCTTGGTTTGATTTCTTGTGCACTGTACTAGTTACAAAAACCATAAAACCTATTTGCATTGCAATAGCTAGTTACCATCTCTGGATAGACCAAACTGTGGCTCGTTACAGTTATTTATTGTTCCCTAAGTTGCAGAGACTACGCACTAGGGACATCTTGCACTTGCATGGTACATGTAACAGAACTAGCTTACAGGCTAGTTGTCTATTTTAGTTCAATAACTCTTCAAAGTTCAAACAACTGGCAAAGAAGCATGTTCCATGTTTTCTCCCAAGACCTGCAATAGGCCTAAGAGGGTCAACTTTCTGGGACTGAGGGATGAAAAGATAGAAGGATTGTTGAAGACACCCCCAAATTTTAGGGAATAACAAGGGAACACAAGCAGACAGGACTTCGAAGAAGTCCTCTCCTCCTTACAAAAAATACTAAATGAATAATAAGATACTTAAAAAAAAAACAACATTTCATGGTTTAAAATTCAGAGGCAAATAATTTAATCTACTCATGCCAAAAGTCCAACCTCAAAGTGAACACATCTTGCTATTCCCTAACAAGTGAAATTCACCTTCAATTGCAAGGCTATGGCATTGGAAAATATTAGGGAGCTTTGCATACAACATATACGCTGATAATGCATGAGAAAATGCAGCAGATTCCAAGGTTATCCAATTTTCCAGTGGCAAAAAAAATTGGTATTTTCTTCTTGCTATTAGCATAATACTTTTTCTCAACCAGTGATATGTGATCCCTGGAAGAATTCCAAAAAGATGATGAGATGAGCAATACGGCCCATGGCAAAATACAAGACACGGAACTGTGAAAATATCAACTCTGATTTTTTAGTATAAGAAGGTATAATCATACAAAAAAAGGGTGTGAATACTCATCTATCTTATTTGATGCACCCTATCCAACATGGATTATCCCTAACAATATTACAATCAAATAATAATGTGAATAATAAAATAATCAAGATGCCATGTGAAAAAGGGACTAAGACTAACACTGATTCTCATCGATCAAATAGACAAGACAAGCTGGTGCATTTGAAAAGAAACAAATCAATGAAAATCCAATATGTAAGTATGTACTTACATAGATTTTATCACAAAATAAGAAGCAAAAATATCTCATCAGAGTTTATAACCTTGTGGCAATATATCTATACACCATGGTACTGTTTGAATAGTTTAGTGAGCTTCATGACTGGGGAAAGGTTCTCTATCTGATAAAATTGGGCTTAACAATCATTTGACGGAAAATAGGAATTAGGAAAAAGACCCTATCCAAATACCAATGTAACCAAAGATTGTGAATAGAGATTTAAACATTACAAGTCATACAAAAAAACCCTAAAATATTAAGCCACCATGTGGCCATTAGCATTCATTCCCAAGAGGGAACATTTGGAACTCTCATCACAGCTCCCAAAGACCTATCACCCATAACACCCAAGATAAGACACTAACACTTTCAGAAAATACTAAATAGCCATATTGGCCAGGTGATCTGCCACTTGATTAGCCAATGTGCAAAGTTGATGATAGGATATGTAGTTGAATCTAGAAGCTAGGTAAGGAATATTCTGGATTTGGCTGGCTGCAACGGTCCTTATTAATTTCTAGTGCTCAACACCGACACATTTGATAGAAGTAGTTAAAGTAAAACACAGGCCACCTTAAAATCGACAAAATGTCTAGAAAAATAATATAGGAGCTCCCAAGATATCTGAAGTACCAGCAGATAATCAAGCAATAGATATTCACTCAGCAGGACTGCGTACATTCCTTTCCTATAGAAGCACAATCTAATATTTGACTTAGCAAAGGATAGATTTGAATGCTTCAAGGAGAAAAGAAAGATGTGTTCCTTCCAGATATTTTTTCCCTATTACCGGGGAGCCAAGAGGGACTAGAATATCCTTCTTCACCCTGTTATTGAGTAAGAATTGATACATATGAATTTATTAATAAGCTGCCAAAGAAATTTAATATTAAGATAAGGAGAGGGGAAAAGCAACAAAAGAATGTCAGTTCAACCATAGAAAATAATTACTACGTATGAATTTATTAATAAGCTGCCAAAGAAATTTAATATTGAGACAAGGAGAGGGCAAAAGCAACAGAAGAATGTCAGTTCAACCATAGAAAATAATTAGTCATTTGTGAGAGGAAGCACCTTTCATAAGACTTGAATTCAAGAATATAAAGCTTGAAAATTAGGTATGCCAGATGAATTGGTAAAGCAAAACGTAATTAATTAATTCACCTGACAAAAAGTGGTATAGACCATATTCAAATAGCCAACTGTGATGCTTATGATATAATTACTTCTTTCATTAATCAAATGAAGAAACAGAACACAAGATAACTTACTGATGATCTGACTCGCAATAAGGTTACTGTAAACCTGACTGACAGTTGCAGAAGTAATGATTGTGATTTTTATTTTTTTTCAAATTACACATTTGAAGCACTAGCAGAGCTTAGTTCAGAAGCTAGTTGTGACCTTGGAAATAAGCATAAAGCATTCTTCTATAGTTGAAGGGCGGCCGATCCATAAGGATCTAGAAAAAACAGCGAGCTTCAAGAACCTGTCAGAATCAGCACAGAATCAGAGTGGTGTGTACAACAACAAAACTGTCAGATAGATCAGTATGGCAGTTATGTTATTGGCATTGGGTTATTAAAAGTGTCATGGCAACTTCTATCCTGCTCTCTGTGGCAATTTTTCCCATCTCAAACACAAAACTCGGTAGAAGTGAAGATTCTGTGTCTCTCCCTATTCTGAGGGACTGAGATCCAAATACAAAACACAATAGAAACGTATAAGAGGAGCCATGGGTTATCCAAGAAGAAGGAAAGAGAGATAGGAAGTAGGAATTGATGAATGTTGACTGAATAGCAGTGACTAATCAGTTTTTCATAAGTGATGCCTACCATATGCTCCTAGTCATCTTTCTAAAGCAAGATTCAGAAGATGACAGTGGATAGAGTGAGATGTATGATCCATAGTGCTCTCTGCATTGGAACCATTGCTGAAAGGAGGGGAAACTGTGCAATTACCACATTCAGTTGGTTTTCCCCACACTGATATTTCGAAGTAAAAAATCCTATTATGTCATTTGACCTGTTCTAATTCGTCTAGTTGCCTGTAATTTGCAAGCTAAACAGATCATTTGCACTTTCAACTACTCTAACACACTCTAAAATTACTTCAATTTGAACTTAATTATAGTAGCAGCAGCATGGGTAAAATAAGATCTGCATTATTTTCTCACTAGTAGAATTGTAAGAAAAATTACAGAAAAATGGCAACATGATCAGTGAACTTCTTGAATGCTAAATGTGTGATTGTAGCCAACGTAATGCTCTGTAAATTTGTAGCCAGGATGATACTACTTGTGCAGAGAGGAGTACAGTTAGGCAATCTAGTTGAGAGCAGTAGCTAAACCATGATAAGAGAACTTCTTGAATGCTAAATGTGTGATTGTGGCCAACGTAATGCTCTGTAAATTTGTAGCCAAGATGATACTACTTGTGCAGAGAGAACTAGAAGTACAGCTAGGCAATCTAGCTGAGAACAGCAGCTAGACAATGATAATAGTCCCGCTAGCAATTGTGTGGCCAAAACTTTTCCAAGCCAAGTTGGAAATCATGTATATAATATGCCTATCGGAAACACATTAGTCAATATTTTAGTAGCAAAACTCAGATTTCAAAAATATGATACGAGCAATGATTTCAAGGGAGCTATGTAGCATGAAATTTTATTGTTGGAACTTTTCAGAACTCTTATTGTCGTAGCAAAATCTTTCTCGAGCAGTAGTGTGATTGGCATGATTTATTGATGGATTGGAAATTTCTTAGAGCAATATCATGACAATAAGAAAAGCAAGGCTGTCCAATTTGGATGGTTGAATACTATACACTGCAACTGCAAGAATGAATACCCTACTGCTACAATTTTTACTCTTCAGGCAGTCCATAAAAACTGTCTAGTGGAGGTAAGAGGTAGAAATAGCATGTTGAGCAGAAAAATGGAGTAAATGATTTGGCTGCAGAAATCGAGATGCAGAGGAAGAAGCAGGACTGGAAGATTTTTTCTAAGATTTTGAAATTTTCTGTAAAAGCTTGCTATTTTTTCTGTGCAAGAGCAGCAACAAAATTCAAGAAATGCATGGGACTACTTCTCTGCAACACTCTCATACAACCTTGACGAACCTGGCAGCACACCTCCATGGGATCACCATGTTATTTGGATATCCACCATTTTTATCAATTTTTTCATATACGGCTCCTATAGCATAGCATTGACCTTGTTTCCCCTGGTTTTGGAAAGTGGCTGGTACTCATTCAACAAAGGAAATTGCATTGTTTCGAGCTTGATGGAACATTTCAAATTTGGGACAATCTATTATATATATGAACTCGCTCAGGATATTATCATTACTTAGAGGATGCTTTGCGAAAGGTAATTCAAGGAATCAATGCATATAGCTTATAAGCTTATATTCCATGAGAAAAATTCAGCAGATTTAGTATTTCTTCCTTAAGGGAATAAAAATGATGCTTAATTCTTGCTGCTAGAATGATGCTTTTTACCGAATCAATTATGCAAGATCCCTAGAAAGAGCCCAATAACAGAGTGAGACGAGAGATATGGGCTACGTCAAAGAAGAAATACACTGAAAATATCAAATCTGATTCATACTTAATGGAATGTTGTCTGGTATACACAAAAAAGAAAAAGTGTGAATGCCTCATCCATTCATCAATTTCACCATATCTATCATGCATAATTCTTGATAATATTTTAGATGTTTAACATTAAGAATAATGAAATAGCCAATAACAAGACCATGTAAGGGAGGACTAAAACTATCAGTTCTTTCATCTCCTTGAGCTCTCTATCCTGATGATGGATCACGGAGTGTGATCTGAAACGTTGATCCAAAAAAGCTTACACAATCTAATCCAGAAATAGCTTCTTTGATAATCGTTATTAATCATGAATTTAAGGAAATCCGATATCTACATGCACATGTATAAATACATAGATAGATTTTTGCCACCAAGGGATTCATGACATTAGCGACTAGTTGAAATGCTGCCTTCATGGAATTCTCTTTATTCCATTCAATAATATCAGTTATATGCACCTGATTTGAAGAGATGGTGTAGTGTGCATTCATGTTATAAAGATTGGCGCCGTCCAAGCCAAGCAGTCATAGTGTCATTGACAAGCATTGAATGGTGGATGCCCCTCTTGGAAGACTACTCAAGATAACCTGAGACCAAAGAATTGTACCCCTCAGACACCCATCTGACTCCTTCCTCACATCCAGAGCAGCACAGAGTAAATCAGTATGCTTGTTAGCACCCTCCCTCTCCCACACCACATACAGCTTCCCACCTACATTGGCCAAAGTGGCCCCTGACAAAAACTTGGGCAATTGCTTCTGCAAACCCTGAAGCTCAAGCCACCTGTCTTTCCCAAGATCATAGCCCCTAATCTTACCCAAAAAGTCATATGAATACAAAATTCCATCAACCACAGCCGCCCTTCCCCTCCACCCATTGTCAAGCCTTGTGGAAACATAATTCCAAGTAGAAGTCAATGGATCATACACGACCCCACCCCTATCAGCCATTGCAAAAAGTTTACCCTCCAACACAGCATTCCCATGCATCCATCTCTCCCTTATCTCGGCAGGGCTGGACACAGGACTCCAGACCCCTATAGAGGGATCAAAAACCTCTGCCCATGAGGTAGAACCTGCCCAGGTATTGACCTGGCAACCACCCATTACATACAACTTGCCATCAATGGTTCCTGCTGCACTGAATTCTCTGGGAACTCTCATGCGAGGAGCGGGATTCCATTTGTGGGTATAACAGTCGTACACCCATACTGCGGATGATACAGCTTCATTGAGAGAGCCACCCAGAATAAAGAGCTTGTTGTCGTAGACTGCACAGGCTGCTCCAATAGGGTGTGAGGGCATTTGGGGCAAAGGGATGCAGAGAGTCTCGGAATTATGTCGGTAAAAGTTGTACCATTGATATGCGGAAGGGGGGGTTCTCACACATAGGAAGAGGTGTTCTTCCTGCAGATTGAAGGCCTTCCTCACAGTGAAGAAGATGGGAGATTGGAGAAGAGATTTCCATGATTTGGAGACACAGGTGAGTGTGGAATGGAAGAATGTCGGCACTCTTGCAATACACTGAATCGCCAGATCGTCCGGTAAGCCGGGAAGAAGTTCTCCTTCACCCATTGTCTCACAACAGAGGTTGTGATTAATCTCTCCACACGACCGTTTATCCGTTTTGATATTTTTGTTCAATAGTTAAAGCATTCTTTTTCTTACCGGCAAACTGGAGGGTATCTTCCTTATATTATACATGAGTCTGTACTACGTGTTTGATCCAGACTAACTCCCGAATTGGCTGTCGTCTATTAATCTCTTCTCCAGATGGAGTCTAGCTTTGGTTAGTGGGTAGACCCTCCCCCAAGCTACGCAGTTAATTAGGACAAATTCTTTGATTGGTGAGTTCGCTTTCCAGTTAATCGAGAAAGTATGATTGTAAATGCAGTCCTAAATTTGATGGCCGTATTCAACATGGAAATGTAGAAAAACAAAATATTATATCAAGCATTTCAATCTTTCAAAGATAAATGTACGAAAGAATTATATAGAGTGGAAATAAAATGAAAAATGAAAATGTTAATGACTCAACTAAAAATTAGTTCATATTAATTTAGATATGAACCGGAAGGTGGACAGTACTAGGCAAATAAAATATGTTATTTTTATATTTGGAATTGGTGGAGACAGAATGTCACTACATCATGGAGTGCCTTGCTTAGAGGGATATTTGGGCCAATTACATAGAGATTTTAAATATGAGCTCCTTGAGTAACATTTTTGAAGAAAAAAAGATAACAAAATTGTAGATTACTTGATCAAGATGCACATCAAAAGACCCTGGATCCAAAGGAATGGGAGATCATGGGAGATCAAGTAGATGTTGTGTCGGCGATCTACTTGTTTTTAGGTTTTTGTGCCTATCCATGTGGTTGGTTATCTGAGGATCCCATAGACTGTTTGGCCTCATGAACATTGTTAAAAACCTTTATTCATTCCTTCATTCTAAAATATAATTAAAATTTTGGAAAGATTGTATTATATGAAAGAGAAATTTCTAAAGAGATAGTAAAAAAATGTATAAGATTATACAAATATGATTTGATATATAATCTATTCTTTTAAATAAAATATAATTTTATATTTGAAGGGTAATTTTAAATAGAGAGTAATAATGGTCCTTTATATGTTTTGATTCATTGCAATGAGGATTTGTAAGATAAAATGTATTAAATTATTATATTTGTAGCTCTCTATGTGTTATTAGATTTTTTTGATGATTTTTTGTTTTGTTGTCTTTTGATGAACTATTCAAGTTCTTCTTGAGGTCTTGTAGTCACTCAGTTCTATTGATTTCTAATGAATTATTTTTTCTTTTATTTTATATGTTATTTAGTTGTTGTGTCGTTTTCTTTCTTGTTGACTCTTGGCAAAGTTTGTGCTTTGGTTCTAGACTATTATTGTAGACTTGGTTGCTACTAGTTTTTCATTTGTTGCACTCAACTTTGTTTCAGTATGAAAAAAACTCTAAATAGATAACCGTAAGAAAATTTAGCTTCACAAGCAAGGTTGACTACCAAATTTAGATGTTGATTGTAATATTACATTTTTTTTATTTTTTATTTAATGTTGCTAAAGAATGTCTTGTATATTATTTGTATAAACAAGTATATTATATTGTATTGACTAATAAAAAAATTATGTAGAACGACATTGCACCCTAAAGTCTACTTAGGACAAAGTCTTAAATGAAAATATTAAAACATGAAAAATTAAAGCAAGGGGCTAAATTGTTAAATAACAAGAGTTAAAAACCTAGTAGGAGGTGAAGGAAAATCACAATCATTAGGTTTACCCCATCCATTGAGAAGGCCCTAATCCATTGAGAAGGCCCTAGCCATTAAGTATTGGCTCTCAAATCATAATAGCACATTCTTCATTAACCTACTCTCTAGATGGTGGTTGAGTTTCATTCCTACTAGGAGAAATAGCCAAATCCAAGGGAAACTTTGTCATTGTTCAATCAATTAAGAGCACCTCTATCATAAGGTTATGAAGTAGAAAAAGGAAAGAAAATTTTTGGAGACCAACCATGAGTATTATGACCCTAAGATTTATGTTGATGTGGTGAAGAACCATGGGAATTGTGAGAATCATGTCTATGATCATTATGAGTATGTTCACACCAATGCCCTCAAAAGGGGTTTTATGTCAATGGGAGGGAGATATCACTAGGAATCTAGCAATTGTAAAAGGTGGATTATGCTAGTGGTCAAGAAACACCTATAGATGAACAACTTTTAGTAGCAAATTTATTACCTTGTACTTGTATTTGCATGAGAACATTAAAAAAATCATGGATTTAATATACATAGAAAAATGAGTATTAATTGAAGCTCTTAAAAAGAGAAATTCATATCTTTCTAGATATTTAATATAATTTTCACTCTAAAAGCATGCCAAATCTAGATGAATTTAGCAATAATTATAGTGCAATCCTCCAAAAGAATCATATGCCAAGAAAAAGGCTTTGGCCTAAAAGGTTGAAAGAAGCCATGGATCCAATTGCAAGTAAATTAGACTTTGGCATAAAACCAAAAATGATGCTTAAGAGTTTCATGGTGTCTGCAAATTGGAACTCACAATTAACACAAAAATATATTGAACACCAAGATCATGGAAACCAATTTCCAAAGTGGAGTCCCCATCCTAGTTGATAAATTATGTGAATCATGTAGTGTCATAGATTCAAGATGAGGGTCCATATACAAGTTAACAAGAATATTACCCATGCATAGAGGAGGTTGAGGAGGGCATCATAATGACAATAGAGGGAACCACAACATAGAAAAAGGTTGAGGGTATAGAAGGAAAGAAGAAGTAACCTATTTTAAGTGCAATGAGATGGGGCACTATGCAGATGTATGTAAAGGGAAGAAAAAAGAAAACCCATGGATTATGTGGTCATACCACTTATGATGCTTTTAGCCATCCTAAGGTAGCTCAACTTTATATAAAATGATAGATACTAAAAAACACAAAGAATTATGAATTCTCAAGGTCAAATGTAGTAAAGAAAACAAAATAATTAATGAAAATATTTAAAGGGAACCCCTAATGCTAGAAGGTGCTAGAAATTGTAAGAGAGGGGGACCAACCACATTCAAGACCCCAGGTCATGGAGGGCCAAAAACGGAAGGCTTCCCAAACTTACCTTAGCTTAACAGGGTGTTAGGGAATGTGGGACAAGGACGATGAGGACTATAAAGTCCCTCAATCACTCTGCAAACCCAAAGTTCGGGATGGGGCTAGGCGAGATGGTTTTTAGGTTCAACACTACGCCTCAAGATGTTCTCTGTCTAAGGACAAAAGCATGGTCCCGGAACAAAAGTGTGATGCTCTGACGTCTCTCAAGTGCACTGACGTTCGTATGACCAGAAGACTAAAGAGACAAGGCTAAACTCTAGAAAATAAACTAACAACCCAAGTAACTACTTCTAAAGGGTCAAAACAATGCTATGAAGTAAACAAATTATGCTCTAATATGGTAAAGTAAACAAAGTATGCTCTAATATGATAAAGTAAAAACACAAGAGCTAGGGTGGCGAGAATAATCTCACAAAGGAATTTGTTCGCTAGCTAGCTCCCAGAAGCATGTCTACCTACACACAAAGTGTAACATCCCTCCATTTTGGGCTCTTTTGATCGGCAGTGTTCTTCCTTGTTATGTTGTTTCTGTTTATGCTTTGACTTTGGTACTTGGTTACTATTTGATCGCAAACTGTAAAGCGATGCGAATGTTATATTTTAATGTGATGGAATTTTACTCTGATGTTATCATCATGGCCTATTTTGAAGTAGCTTAGCAGATATTTAATTAATGATGCTTTATGCTTTTGAGTATATTATTGATGTTAGACTCGTTAGTTAGAAAGTCTATATTGGTGAAGGGGATGAGATTTATCACTCGCTTGTGAGCGCCCTATGATTTTGAGATTTCCTCTTCATGGTGTGTTTGATCATATTATATATATATATGCATGTTCGATATACTCTTTGTTCGCAAGTTGACAGGTACATGACATCGACTCCACCTGATTTCACAGGTTTGAGCATGTCCATTGGCCAACGGTATTTGATTGGGAGATAGTAGCTAGGTTTTATGTGCCAAGTCATCACCCTAGCCACAGTGTATTGTCGGGTTGAAGTCGGGTTTAGTTGTTTTAATGTTGCCCATTTCACCTTGGTTTTTATTTAATTTCAAATTATAAAGGTAAATAAATAGCTTGTGTAGTTATAATTAAAAGTCTTTTAGGAATTAATAATTCTTAAAAAGATGGATTCGCAAGTAAGCACAGGGGCGAAGGAGCAGGAAGGGACAAATGCAACAGGAAGAACTGAAGGCAGGAAGGGCGAAGCGAAGGCTTCTGCAACGCCACGATGGGGAGATGAACCGTTCTCTGCCGGCGAGGAGGATGCTACCAGTGCCCATATTTCGCAATGGGTTTTTGCGAATGGTTAGTGGGTGGATAAGTGCCGCCTGGATCTTCCACAACAAAAGGATTTGACCAGACCAGGAATCGTGGTGACTCGAAAAAGACATGACACTCTTGAAACGCCGAGGGACAAGGACACCCCTTGGTCGAGGGTTCATGCCGGCAGAAGACATGTGTGGCGCGGAAGCAGTGTGGTTGCGCCTAAGCCCCTAATACAACCCTTTTCGTGGGAGAATTGCAAAAAAAGAAATGGAGGTAAGGGACAAGGAAGAAAAGGTGTCTGGCGAAAGAAAATCGCGAAAAATTTGAAACACCAGGCAAAAGATTTAACCCTAGAGGTTGATGTCTCCAAGGAGATCTCGGAGGATGTTGGGATCCTTCAGGACTATGCGTTCATATGCCGATTCATTGGTATCTCACTAGATTGAGCCAAGGTTAAACAATGGATAAAAGAACAATGGGAAACAGAGGTTCTGATCAGATTCCTGCCAAAAGGCTTTTTTCTAGTCATTTTCGTAGATGATACTTCAAAGCAAAGGGTAACTGAGGGGGAACTATGGAAAATGGAAGGTAATCACCTTTACATGCAGCCGTGGAATCCCAATTTTGACCTAGTCAAGATGAGGCCTTATGACAATCCATTGTGGATAAGACTCTATAACCTTCCGGTAGAGTATTGGGCTAGGGATTGCTTGGAGAAAATTGGCCGTTCGCTGGGCACCTTAATTGAGATCGACATGAATATCCTCGAAGGAGACCTATATAAATATGCCAGACTCAGGATTGCGGCGGTTAACTCTATCCCTGGCAGCATCAATTTAGTGGTTAACGGGGAAAGGTGGAAGTAGGTTATTGAAATAGAGCAGCCAAAATATTTTTGTTGCGAATGTGGCTCCAGAACACACGGGACAAATCTCTGCAAGATCGGTGGCCCCATCCCCCGGGTGGCCACTCCCCCACGCAAATCGGAAACCACTCAGGAAAGGGAACCAGAGAGGCCTTCTCAAGTGGAAGGAAAGAATTCACAGAGCGGTGAGTTGAAGGGGGGACCCCAATCTGCCAAAACCTCACCAAAAAAGAACGGTGAAAAAACCAAGGGGTCGCAGCCTGCCAACCAAAAGGAGGAAAAGAGGGTAGTGGAAAATGTTGAAATGGAAAGCGTAGCAAATGAAATTACGGATTCGGACTCAAGTGCTGATTTGGAGGATGAATTGGATATTATTGAAGACAGGTGTATTTCTCAATCCGCACTAAACCATTTGGGTATGGGCAAAGCCGGCACAACCGCCAACGCCAGAGGCAGGAAATCTTCCAAGCAGCTGAGAGAGGAGGAAGCGGCGGCCAAGAAATTTACCAGCATCACCAAGTTTTTAAGCGCCAAAGGAAGTAAGGCTACAAGTTCCAAGGGAGGAAAGGCCTCCCTTGGGAAGCAATGAAGATCACCACTTGGAATGTCAGGGGCTTGAAGGCCCCTAACAAACGACGTCTAATTAGGTGTCAACTACAAATGAGTAACAGTAGCATCATTTTACTACAAGAGGCAAAGTTGTCTAGAGGTGAAAAGGCAAAATTCCTCTGTTATTGCCGTTATTGGGAAGGTTTCTTTGTCGACTATGTCGGCTCTGTGGGTGGCATAGGACTTTTATGGAAAGCTGCCAAGGTATTGGTGGAAATACTTTCCTCTTCTGCAAATTGGCTAGCGGCAAAGGTATATGATCTAAACCTCAATAGCAGTTTCACAATAATCAATGTTTATGGCCCGATTAGGTCTGCAGACAAGGTTCTTCTTTGGGAAAATGTACTGAAATTCATTAGCCCCCTTCCCAAGGAAGAGTTCATAATTGGCATGGATTTCAATGCCATTCTTGAAATGTCAGAGAAAAGTGGCGATTGTAGGAAAGTCCCCCAAGCCACCCTGGATTTCAGGGCCTTCATCACTGACTACGGGCTAACAGACTGCCCCATAGTGAATGGCCTATACACATGGACCAATAGACGAAAGGATTTCACTGCCACAGCTGAACATTTGGATCGGTTCCTAATACCACGTAGATGGGAAAATTCTTGCTGGAGGACCTCTGCACATATATTGCCAATCTCTACCTCTGATCACTACCCGGTCGAACTTTCAATATCAGGAGGCGTGGAAACTGAAAAAACAAGCTTCAAATTCCAAAATATGTGGTGGAGGGATCCCACCCTCTTGGACTCCCTGGAATCTTGGTGGAAGGAAGCTAGGTTTGGTGGTTCAATCAGCTTTAGGATGGTCAAGAAACTAAAAATGGTAAAACAAAAACTGAAAGAGTGGAATAAGGTGCACTTCTAGAATATTTTCCACAAAAAAGCAAGAGTGGAAGCGGACCTGGAAGCTCTCAATCGAGAAGTGGTACAAAAAGGTATGACTAATGAGGATTTTGCCATGGAAAAAGAACTTCAGGAAGAATTGGTGGAAATTTTAAAACGGGAAGAGATCTATTGGAAAGATAAGTCGAGGGAGGTCTGGTTGCAGGAAGGTGACTCCATTTCCAAATTTTTTCATGCCTCGGTTCTGAAAAAAAGGGCGGCTAACAAAATTGAAAGCATACAAAACCAAAGCGGTCACATGGTCAGTGGTGGGGCGGAGGTTGGCAAAGCGGCAAGTGATTTCTTTGTCGGCCTTCTGGGAGGACATACGTCTCCGGTAGGAAACCAAGACCTCCTGGAGCTTATTCGTCCCAGAATATCGGAAGAAGACAACAAGAGGTTGTGCGCACCTCTCTCAAAAGAAGAAGTTCATACGATGCTATTTCAGTTGCACCCAGACAAATCGCCGAGCCCTGATGGATTTCCGGCCAGATTCTTCCAAAACTGTTGGAGCTTTCTTGGGGACGAGGTCTACGAACTGGTAGAAGAGTTTCAAAAAACCGGCTGCTTTGTCAAGGACCTGAATAACACCGTGATAGCCCTGATCCCAAAGAAGTCGGCCTGTGCCTCCTTCGATGACTATAGACCTATATTGCTTTGCAACACCCTGTACAAAGTCGTGTCAAAAGTTCTGGCCAATCGACTGAAACCACTACTGGACAAAATCATCTCGGTTGAATAGACCGGGTTCATACCTGGTAGGGAAATAACTGACAATATCCTGGTCATTTCGGAAATGGTCCACACTTTAAAAATGAGCAAGCAGGCGGGATTTATCATAAAATTGGACGTGTGCAAGGCCTACGACAAAGTCTGCTGGCCCTACCTCATGCAAGTCATGCGCTGGCTTGGTTTCTGCAATCAATGGTGCGCCCTAATCACTCAATGTATTACTTTAGTTCGATTCTCGGTAGCTATCAATGGAGTGCTTCATGGATTTTTTCAAGCCACAAACGGTTTAAGGCAAGGGGACCCGATCTCCCTGTTTCTTTTCGTGATTATGGCCGAGTCCCTTAGTATTGCTATAAAGGAGCGAAAACTACGCAATGATTGGCGAGGGATTAGGGTGGCTCCAAACAAAGATCCAATCACACACACTCAGTTTGCAGACGACACAACGATTTTCGGGGCTGCTAGCATTGAGGAAGCAAAGTGCATAAACTCTCTTCTTACGAAGTATGAACACCAATCTGGCCAGAAAATGAACAAAGAGAAATCACTCATATACTTCTTCAACATGAGGCCTCACCTTCAAGCTGCTATAACTGCGATACTCGGCTTTCACAAAGGTACGCTACCTTCTAAATTTCTTGGTATTCAAATTTTCGAAGGCTTGGGTAAAGCAAAACACTGGCAGGAAATTGTGGAAAGAAGTAGAAACAAGGCCATGGCCTGGAAGAACAATTGGTTATCTCTGGCTGGCAGGATCACAATGGCAAAAGTTGTGCTTTCGGCCATTCCCATATACACAATGTCTTGCCGTGAAACTCCTAAGAAAATGGAGTATGAACTTGAAGGAATACTAAAAAAATTCCTTTGGGAAGGTTCCAAGTCGGACAAGAAAATCTCATTAATTGGTTGGGATTCAGTCTATAAGTCCAAAGAGGATGGAGGCGTAGGAATGCGTAAGATTCGATTGCAAAATATTGCTTTAGGAGCAAAACTAATCTGGAGAATGTATAGAAGCCCACACAAAACCTGGTGCCAAATCTTGCAGAACAAATATTTGGACTGTCCCGACCTAGCTAGAATCTTAACTGTCGCAAACCCGGCGAGAGGTTCAGAGCTATGGCGCTATATGACGAACTGTAGAACCCTCATCATAAACCACCTCTCATGGAGAATTGGTAACGGAAGGAAAGCACTATTCTAGATGGACTCTTGGAATGGACACAAGAGCCTGGTCGAGCTCTTTGATCTAGAGCAATATATAGATACATTGCACAGGGCTTTTGGTTCAAAGGTGGCAGAATACACAAAGAAAGAAGCTAGTGTTCTGGATGGGAGCTATAGTTGGATGGACCTCTCGGGCCTACCCCTTCCACATGACCTGGCAGAGCAAGTATGTGAGGAGATATACAGCTGCCCAGTAAGGCTTTTTGATAGAGAAGACAACATAATTTGGTGCGGAGCATCCTCAGGGGAATATTCGGCAAAGCTTGGTTACAATCTATAGACACATCAAAGTGGCGACAAGTCCTGGATGGCGCGTCTTTGCTAGAAAAAGGAAATTCTACCTAAGGTTGGGGCCTTTTTATGGACAACAATCCACAAACGTTGCCTTACTTCGGAGAGACTCAAACACTTTGGAATTTTCGGACCAACAAGGTGCGTCCTTTGCAAACAGGCGGAAGAAAACGTGGACCATTTACTGCTTACCTGTCCGGTGGCCGCCTCCTGCTGGGACTGGTTACAACAAAGCTTAAGGTTCTCCAGCCCCAGACCCTGCAGCCTTTGTGAATTTTTAAATAGCTGGCCAATGGTGTACAAGAATGGTTTCTGGAGCGGAATCTGGCTTCTAGCTCCATCCCTGGTAGCATGGCACATATGGAAGGAAAGGAACAGACACATTTTTAAGGAGAAGTCGTTAGACAGGCTACAACTTATCTTCAAAATCCAAGAAGCCATGGTGGAGATGGCAAATAATAGAGTTAGGCCTGGCTCGAAAGCAAAGTTTTCAAAATGGGATGAAGAGATTCTAAAGACCTGGAATGGCCTAAATATAAAGAGAATAGAGTCAGTTATCAAATCCAAAATAAATAGAAAAGAGATATTCTGGTCAAAGCCCAATCGGTTGAAGTGGAAATTAAACTTCGATGGGGTTGCTAAGGGAACCTTGGAAGGGCAGGGGCTGGTTGCATAATAAGGAATTCAGTGGGTGATTGCATGTGGGCAGCCTCAAAAAAGCTTGGGAATTGCACCAATAACAACGCTAAGATGGAAGCTCTGTGGCTTGGGTTACAGCTTTGCCTCCAAAAAGGTATTGACTCGGTGGAAATAGAAGGCGATTCAATGATGTGCATTTAGGCCATCAATAGTGGTAACTCGCCAAATTGGAAAATTAAGGATTGGATAGCTCCAATTAGGGAATTGTTGGGGAAGTTGGTAAATTACACCATTTCCCATGTCTACAAGGAAGCGAATAAAGCTGCAGATTTCCTGGCAAACATGGGTGTAGTACAGGCGGCACCGGTGTTAACATATTCTTTTCCTGCACCATGGTCGGGGCTGCAAGAGGTACTATTAGAGGACAAAAGGATGAGCCACCCCGATTTAGTCCCTGTTCAAAGTCCCATGCGGCCTTGAGTACGGGGTACCATGGTACCCTCGCAGAGATTGGGTGGATCTGGTGTTGATTCGGGTAAGCTTTGGACCCCTGGGTCTGGTCTCCGTCGGTTAATTGGTGGCCTCCTGTTTTCTTTATAGGTGGGGATTTTTCGAACCCAAGCAAGTGCGAAACGGTTTGGTGGAATCTCCGCTGCAATGGTGGTTCAGTTTGGCATTCGTTGTCGCTGCGAACCAGTTTCCTTAGACACGCAATGTCGACGTCTCTTCAATGCTCGGAGTCTTGAGGTGCACAGGGCGATTGTGGGAACAAATTCTGCTGTCCTAAATTTGGACCAACACTGGTGTGATGGCAAAATTTACGAGGTAATCATTAGTGCATTAGTGGATATTTCAGAATCCAGGGAGAGTGTTGTTGTCCGGCTTCGAGGCTTTGTGTGCCAGGCAAACATTCAGGCGGTGGCCAGCTCGACCTTGGAGCTGGGATCGGAGGGTTGGGTGAGCTTTCTGCGGGTGTTCTTTGACCCAGCGGTGATTCTGGATGACGTGACAGATGATGAAGCACGTGCTGCTGGGGTGAATCTTTTGTTCGATGCTTGGGAGATATTCAGGGCCGGGGTGAAGAATGTTGACATGGAGCCCTTTTCCCGCTACATGGGCGAACACAATGTTTGGCTTGGCGAGGGCAGTCTTTAATGGCTCATCAACTTGGGGGTCTCTTGGCCGCAATACATCAGTCTCTGGCCATTTGACTCTTTGGGTTGTTTCATGGTGCATACTCTCTAAGTCGCGTGGCATGGGCGACCTGGTCTATTCTCTGTAATACTTGTGTAACGGGCGACTGCCCTCTATGTCTTTGGCTCAGTTGTGTCGGTTACCGAATGTATCAGGGAGCTACCCCCTTTGGTAGCACTCATCAATAAAAATTAAAAAAAATAACTTGTGTAGTTAAATTGATGATTAAATATATCTGGTTGTAATGTTAGAAATGTTAGTTATTTTATTAATTAATTTAATTTAATTAATAAAATAATATAATCTTGGATTATATTTATTTTATTGATTAATTAAATTAATTGTGAGTAATTGAATTAAGTTATCCATCTTGGAATTAAAAGTGTTAGATTCTTTTTGAAAAGAAAAATTTTTAAAAGTTTTAAATTCTTTTTGTGAAAAGAAATTTTTAAATGTATGAAATTCTTTTGGAAATGAAAATGTTTAAAAGGATTTAAATTCTTTTGAAATAGAAATTTTGAAAAATGAAATAATGAAATAAAGTCATGTTGAAAGAAATTTTGGGTTTTTATTTTTTATTTTTTTAAAAAAGAAAATCAAATATCTCCAAATTTGCAATAACTATGGTGGATAGGATATTTTAGGGTATTTGACCAAATTTGAGAAAAAATAGAGAAGGATTTTCATTCTAAAAAAATTGGTTGTGAGAAAGAAAAGGGGAGGGAGTTCTTCATGAATTGTTGATGCATTTTGAATTTTGGGTGAGGATTTGGAAAAAGCTTTGGGAAATCTTCTTGCGGGGAAGCTCAACTATCTTCTTCAAACTCTTCATCAAACTTCAGATCACAGGTTCTTCTTGCTTATTGTTTGGAAATCAACTTTTTCAATTTAAAACTTGCTTGTAAATCTTTGTTTTGAAACCCTATTTAAAGCTTGAAGAAAGTTAGAATGTTAGTTGAAAATCAAAACTTGCAACCAAAAATCTTCAATTTCAACAATAGAAAATGAAAGAAACAAGATGAAATTTGAAAACCTCTACTTTGGATTTGAAATAGTTCATATCAAATTGGAAATTTAAACCAAGAAATTGTGTTGATAAATTATTTTGATTGCAAAAATTTTGTTGAGAAGTTGCACAATTTGGCTGTAAATAAATTTTTTAGGTATATATGTATGTATATATATATGTATGTATATATGTATATATATTTACAAACATATATATAAATATATTTTAAAGGTTCTGGGAAGCTGTTTTAAAAATTTACACATAGAAAATTTTCTATGCAAAACAGGGAAAATTTATTTATTTATTTTATTGAAATAAAAATATAAAAATATTTTTTTTGTGTGCTTTGTGGGGGAGGCCACAGCCTAGCTACACACAGCAGCCCCATGGAGGGGCGCTGCCACAGGCAGCGCCGGCCTCCACAGGGGAGGCTAGGTGCAACTTGTGGTTGCGTCCCCTCTCCTTTGGGGGCCGCAGGCCAAACAAAAGCTTTTTTCTTTTTTTAAGTTTTATTTAATTAATTAATTAATTTATTATTATTAAATATATATATATATAATATATAATATATATATATATATATTGTATATATAATCAACATATATATTATATATTTTAAGCAATGGGGATCTATTTTTTTTATTAGATGAAATATAAAATGTTTTTTTTAAAGATAAATATATATTTAAATAAAATTCAAATATTTAAATATATGAATTTTAATATGATTATTTTTATTATAATTGATTGGAAAGAATTGATTTTATAATCAAATGAATTTATTTAAAAAAATTATTTTGATTATTATGAATAATTGAGGAAAATGGAATTAATTGCTAGTTTTGAAATTCCTTAATGTTGCCAAGGTGATTTGATTTACTTTGAGTATGTGCAAATAATGTTAATTATTTAATTGATTTCATGCACTATGTCATTGCTTGGCTTGGATTTAGGAAATCTTAACATTAGTCTCTTGAGTTGCTTGAAATGCTTTCTAAGTGATATTTTTGTTCATTCTCGATGTTGGGAAATTGAGTCATTTGTTTATGTAAGTCTTCCAAATGGGGCTTTTCAGTTAATTGTGTGGGTTGTCGTAAAATGTTGTCAACCTTTGGATTGTCTTGGGTAGTGCATCTAGATGCATCTTGTTGTTTTACCTGGTTTTCACAAACGAGGATGGTTTGTGCCTCCTTTGGTTTAGGAGTGGGTTATGTGGTTTGTGCCTCCTTTGGAAGGAGTGGATTATGTATTTTGTTTCCTCCAGTGTTTGGAGTGAGTTTCCTTTATTTGTGGCCTCCTTGGATTGGAGTGGTTGTCTTATCTAGTTACCCATTGAATTGTGGTTTTGTACTGTGTGTGTGTCGATAGGAGAGTGGCTCTTTGTGGGGGTCTAACACACAAAGGGATGCCAGGGTAACTCACTTAGGGTTTAAGTAAGTGATAACTTAAAAAAAAGAATTAATGAAAAACTTTCAGACTAAATAAGATAATGAATGCCTCTCTCATGACTCATGCACTTATCAAGGTTTGAGATGAGACGAGAAGCACAGTTTGTATGAGGGTCCGGCGACTGGTAGAGGCAAGCCAGGGTAACCCGAAGTGGGGGTCTGGTAGCCTAGGAAGGTTGAGCCAGGCTAACTCATAGCAAATGATGTGTGACACTCTCTCTATGTCAACCAGAAGTCAGTTTTTTGTACTGTGTAGTTGATCATTGTTCCTTGGAAGCATTGTAACCATTGTGTTAAGTGATATTGTATTTGTATTTGTATGTGTATTTGTATTTGTTTCAGTTTAGTTATGTATTAGCCTGTGTCTAGAGGTAGATGGTCTGGTACAGGAATTCCTTGTTACTATCTCCTAGCATGAGGGGTGAGCCTTCAGGTATCACATGGTTGGGTGGAACATGCACCTTAATCTGTTCGGTCGTCTTCTTGCTTGTGTGGACAATATTTCCAGTTGGAGAGCTCGTGGGATCCAGTTTCATTTCTTTCTTTATTCATTTCATTTGGAAACTTGTAATTTATTACCTCTCATTTGTTATCGAGGTGGAAGATGTATTATGAAATCATGTTTATTGGATTTACCTCATTCGGGGAATGAGTGTTGTTATCTTATTGTTAAATGATTATTGATATTTAAAATCAATTGGTATCTCTTATGCTTTGTTGTAATATATCTTATTTGGAATGTATGTGTTCTTAATTCTTTAAGTAATTAAATGCTATGGTTTCATTTCATGTTTCTTGTTTGGGTTTTAAAGTAATCTCAATCTTGTAACCTTAGGGGTTGTTGCAATGGGTAGTGAACTTGCATGTTATTTGTACTTATTAAAAAAAAATAGTACATTTGAGTAGTTAATTGCAATTTCCTCTAGGGTTGCATGGTAGGGCGTTACACAAAGAAGAGGAAAATTGATGGGTGGTTGTATAGGGGCCTTCCTCAGTCAGGCCCTCGTTTAGGTGTTTCCACCTCCATAGACAACCAAGAAAGCGAGTACGATAAAGAAAGAAAGTAAAGTAGAGAACACTAAAACACTACAAAATAGTAAATGTGCTTACTCAACCAAGTAATAGAGGAGAGGAGTGGGAAGATTACCACCTCCACCAAGAGCAATCAAGGCTAATGGGGGAGAAAATGAGAGTAATCGAGCCTCTAATGCAATGGTGTTGTCCCACACTTGCTCTACTGAAGTGATGGAGTGAAGTTGTTGCTACTATGGAGCACAAAAGTGCTGCTAAAAGTGCTTGGGAATGCAAGAAGTGAGTGCAAGAGAGTGTGAAGAAGTTGAGAAAGCTTAGAAGATCTGAAATGCATGTAGAAGGAGATCATTTGAAGGAAAGATGAAGGAAATGATCATATTCAGATCAATTGGCCAAAGAGGGCATTACAAGTTGATTGCCAATGAGAAGTGTAATGCCTCTGCAGGCTCCAGCCGTAGGAATCTGCCAAGGATGTAAGCGTGTCGCGCAGGCGTCTTCGATAAAAATTCCTCCACCGATGCTCAAAATAGGCACCAAGTGGGATGAAGGTAGCGGGCTTATGTGGAATTAAGCCTCCAAATTTGGTTTTCTAAAGTGAAGAAGGGAAAAAGGGGAATTTTCATAAGGGGTGCAAATTCACTCCTATACATTTTTCCCCCACTTTAGCGAGCACGAATATTGATGAGTGCTTTAGTAAAGTAGGTCGAAGAAGAGTAGGGTTAGAAATGTATACCTAAACCGTCGAGGAAGCAAACCACCATCTGTCAAACCTGAAGGTGCAGGGCAAGTGAAGGCATAGCTTCTTAGAACTATGAAGTTAAAGAAAGAAAGCATCTTATAGGCCCATGAACCTGCAAGGAGGCAACCCCTAAGATCTCTCACATGAAGGAAGCCCCATGAAGTAAGCGCCTTACAGGCCCGTAAACCTATAAGGAAGGTTCCCCCCAAGAACTCTCACATGGAGGATACCTAGGAAGTGTCCCCCAAGATCTCTCACATGGAGGAAGCTGGGAGAGTGCCCTACAGACCCACAGACCTACAGTGAAGGTGTCTTTTGAGATCTCTCGCATGAAGGAAACCCAAGAAAGTTCCCTACAGACCTGTAGACCTACATGGAATGTGTCCTTCAAGATCTTTCGCATGAAGGAAACCCAAGAAAGTGCCCTACAGACCCAGAAACCTATAGGGGAGCCACCCCTAATATCTCTCACATGGAGGAGGCTCAAAGGAAGCACCCTATAGGATCATAGTCTTGTAGGGAGGTATCCCCCAAGATCTCTCGCATGGAGGAAACCAGGAAAGCAGACTCTGTAGAGTCAGAAAGCGGCCATGTAGGAAAGTAAGTAGACAGTCACGTGGATTGTCGACAAATTGGAAGACTTTCAAAGGTGTCCCTTGGGAATCTGTCATGAAGAAGGGGTCCACTTAGGGGACATAGTTCGAAAGCAGATGTTTTCTTTCATAGATTGATCCATCATCAAGGGATCCTTTTGAAAGATGTTCACTTCATCAAGGAATTCAAAAGGAAGAATATGCTCCCATTCGAGGGGAAGTCAAAGTTGTTCCCACTTTGGAGGAAGGTTTTCAAGTTCTTTCTTTACGAACCTGTGATGAAGGAAACATGTTCAGTTAGGGTTCCAAGTTGAGAATGTGATTTTGAAGAGAGGTTTGTGGAGATTTTCAAGAAAATATTTGTTGTCAACAAATGCATTTTCTGAAAAATCAAAATGTTGAAGTAGAGTTGTCACACATGAGAGGTACAACTCAAGTAAAGAAGAGAGAAAGATAAGAGAAAGCAAGAGAGAATTACACAAACAAAGGGCACATGAGTAGTCTGATATTTCATGGTTTGAACTACTCATATATATATAGATATATAGTAATAGTATATAAATGAACTGTCATCAACCCCCTACTATATCAGACCATGTGAAGAATGCACGAGAAGACAAAGTAAAAAATAAAAAATTGGGTCAACATAGAAGGGAAGCCTAAATTCCCCCAACACTTTGCATTGCCCCCAATTTACCAAAAATCGCGCACAAATATGGAAGAATGATTATACAAATAGAGGAAGGTTTACGACACAAAAACCACGTGTGACGAGCCTTGCTAAATTTCCCTTAATGTACCAATGATTGAGAATGCAAGATAATTTACTGGTGACTAAAAATACATGTAGACTTTTGGTTACAGTTATGATACCTTTAACCATGCATTTCATATGCAACCTCCATCTTTATATTGATTGTAAATGCAACTCTGTTTATAGCAATTTCAATTGCAATCTCCAAGTATATAAGTTAGCAAATGAAGGCCCATACAAAGACGCAGCTATGATTGATTGCAACCTTAACAACTCAATTCTAATTTACAATATAAATACTCAATGCCAATGATATATTGAAATGCTAACACAACTCATAAGGAAGCGATTGCAATCACAAATGTGTATATTGAACTTGGATATGCTCCTAGCAATGGTTGAGCCCACAAATTACAAATACATCTAACTCTTGTCCTAAGCGGTAGAAGGGATGACGTCCTCAACCAAAATATCTTTTGTCTATATCCAAGCCAGCTACCAGGAAAATCGTGATTTCCTTCAAGGCACGATTTACTCCATAGAGATATCGTCTTCTCCAAAACCGCAGAATTTATCTTTTACTTGGCATTTATTTGTCTCTTACAATAGAGACGTCTTCCTCCTTAATATTTCTTTCATATTTTCTTTTCACCTGTGTAGACTCTTCTTTTATGCCCAGCTTGAGGTATGCCCAGCTTGAGGGACATGACCTTCCAAGTATGTGTTGCAATGATTATAATTTTATATTGATAATTGTAATCTTGCCATTTATAATTTTATAATGATATTTTAAGTTATCATTATTTTATTACTTTGTTTAGAATAATTTTATATTTGATAATTATAATGTCATTTCATGTTTGTGTGTTATATATTAATTTCTATATTTTTAGTATTTATATTTATTACTTATAACTTTATTTAAATTGCTAATTTTTATACTTTAATATTATAATATTATTTATTGTAATTATTTATATTATAATATTAATTTTTATATTCTTGTATCTTTAATATTTATTTTATTATCATTTAAATTTATATATTTTAATAATTATTACTATTCATAATTATTAATTTATTAGGTGTATACTTGTCTCAGATGCCCTTTTGTGATGGGGACATCGCACCACGCCTATATCCAAGCACCAACAAGGGTGACAAGGGTCATCCAGGCACACATAGAGTAATCACAAGGGAACACATCACAACACACACACACACATCTAATCTAAAGATCAAGAAGAGGCCTCCTCCTAACACTGATTGGCCAAGAGGTCATTCACTTCCCACTCTAGATCATCGTATGGGGAAGGAGGATGAGCTTGTAGTGGTGGGATGTTGAGAGGAGGAGCATCCATCCCTCTCACAATAATGGTTAAGGAAAAGGGCCTCACAAGGTCCTCTTCGTCAAGCTCTTATGGAGCTAGGGTCAATGATTTCATGAAGATTGCTGACAAGGCTGAAACTTCATCCATAGAGTTAAACATGCATCCTACAAGAGCGTCATGTTTAACTTCAATGGATGAAGTAGGTTGTACCCAAGATTCATTGCTAGGCTCACTGAATGACTCAGGAGTGGTGATGAACTCAGGGGAAGTTGGGGCTGGTTCCATCACTAGGATAGAACAAGTCAATATGAGGCCACCTTTTGGAGAAGGTGGGCTCTTCTTACATCCTTCATTTCTAGAAGGACCACACTCCACCTTTTACTTCGTTGAAGTAGACGAACTCCCCACATACAAGGCTAGAGATGCAAAGGAAAAGGAGGAAAGAACCGCAATAGATACAACCGAGGTGTTGATCATATCCATGGGTTTCGAGAAAGGCAGGATATCCAAAATAGACATCAGCAAAGGCAGCTCCATCAAAAAGTGATGAACACCTATACCCCCTTGGGGTCCGACACAAGCTAGAGGCAATGCATAGTAGACTAAAGGGAAGTAGAGGGAAGGGGAGAAGAAGACACTGCAAGAGACCTTGAAGCAGGAGCAATCGTCTCTCCTTCCTTCCTTTGTGAGGTGGCCTGTTCAGCCAGAAGAGCATTTTGTTAGTGCTTGCACTCTCATGCAAGGCAATTTCTACAACTCTTTGAGCTGGAGGCTAGGGGCTGCGAAGGAACAAAAAGCTTTTTCTCAACCATGGGAACACCCACTATAGCCATCTTTGGTAGAGAAATGGATTCTTGAACAGGAGTAGGAGGAGCAAGTTGAAAAGCAGTAGGAGGAGTCGGATTAAGTGCCTCAATAGCGAGCCTCTTCCCATTCACTGCTTTGGGAGTACAAGCAACAGGAGGTCGCGGGTCGAATTCCCTTCGGGAACCTTTCTTTCTGTCGTATAAGTAGTCCCATAGTCTAGGGTATTTGTTAGGGAGATCTGAGATCTTGAGCTTGGGCCTATGCCAAGGAAGTATCATTGGACTTAGTGGATAGCCACCGAGTTGACTCATCCAATACTCCTCCCAAGAAAGGCGTGAGGGTGAGGTAGTTCGAAAAAAGACAAACTTCTCTTTCCCTTTAAAAGAAGGAGAGGGAGTCAGCGTGGACTTCTCTTCTCCCTTCTGGGAAGGGGGGGTGGTTGGTGTAGGCTCCTCCTCTCGAGAAGAGGACGCAATTGTCTGTTGTATCATAGGAAGGGTCAGTTTCGGCTATCCCTTGCCCCCAGTCTTATACTTTACATAATTCTTGTAAAGTAGGTCCATTCTTGGAGGAAGTGGACTAGCTGGGGTGGGCCAAAAGTGATCCAATGGATATACACCACAAGACACCAAGGGATAGTATCCAGTGTCATGCACTACATGCACGACACATTCGTGGGAATATTTTAAGCATTTGTGAACAACGAAGGCTATTCCATTCATGGAAGCTAGCTAGGGTATGCCTAGCTTCACCCTGAATAAATTTGACTCTAGAAAAACATCAAAAACTATATCAACATCCCTAGGTCCAACTAGGATGGACAAATTTATCGAGCTGTATGGTTTGAGACACATACCATCATGTGTATGGATGGTAGATTTTGTTTCTTGATATTCTCTTTGTAAGGAATTCAATACTAATGTTTCTTCTGTTATGACATTCACATGGCTCGCGAGGTCTACCAAGACCCTCGTCACAATGCTACCATTGAGGAGAGCAGGAATATAGAGGGGAGATGACTTGTTTAAGGGAAAATCTTGTGATGTGAATGTTATGTCTGGTGAACTAAGTGTAGGTAGATTAGCAAAAGTCACCATGAGCACGTTAACATAGGCATTAGTTTGAGTAACAAAATTAGTGGGATCAATAATCATGTTAACAAAATGTGACAAAAATGGTTCCATGTATATTTGCAATTCACTATTAGCTTTCGCCACTAATTTGTTAGCATTCTGATTACTCCCATTGAGATGAATGGTACTGTCCTCGATGTGATCCTGTATCTCATGACACAACTGCATACATTGTTCAGTATCATGTCCATTAACTCGATGGTACTGACAATAAGTGCTTCCATCATACCAATTAGGGTAAGGCTCCTTAAGAGGCTTATGACTTGACAAGGTTATGATCTTATCCTTCAACAACTTCTGTAAGATAGAAGAATAAGATTCTGATAACTTTGTGAACTTTCGGTTATGTCTAAGGCCATTTTCATTAACAGAGGCTACTACATTCGTAAAAAAATTTCCTTTCCCAGAGATTGATATGGTGGAATTTCCCTCAGAGCGGGAGGGCCAGAAGGACCCCCCAAACTGAACAACCATCTGTTGGTACTCTCGTAGTGTTGCACACAAATGCGCGAAAGAAGGATACTTCATAAGGGAAAAATTCTTTTTCCAAGGCCTTTGTAAGTTCCCTATGAATACCTTCTGCACATCAAAATCAGACAGCTGATACGAGATTTGTGAAAGGAGCGCTTGATAGCGCGCTATGAAATTAGTGATTTTTTCGTTGTCTCCTTGTTTACATCGATTGAGATCTGAAAAGGTCATCTTCAGCCCGATATTAGCTTGAAATTGTCTAAGGAATTGATTTACAAGTTGGTCAAATGAGAAAATGGAATTATGGGGTAAGGAATTGTACCATTCCAATGTTGTATCCTTGAGAAATCACGAAAATAGTTTGGCCATCAATGCATTGTGATGGAAGAAATCTATGCATAAGGCATTAAAGGTGAACACATGTGTCTGTGGGTCCCCTTTACTGCCATATTTTTCAAATTTAGGAATCTTCATTCCTTGAGGGAAGGGAGTGTTCAAAATTGCAACTGACAATGGGCTATGCTAGAAGGGCTAAAAGATAGGTTGGGAAGAGGCTTGGGAGAGACTCGCTAACTGGCTCTGCATCTTACCCATATTATGAAGAAGAGTATTCAAAGTAGGGTCATTAGAAGATAGAGGGCCAGAGGTGCCTCCTCCAGAACCGCCACTGAGGCCACCTCCGGAACCACCGGTGTAACCACCGTTGGAACCACTACTAGAGCCACCACCACCAGTAGGGCCTCTTTTAGAGCCACCACCATGCCTCCACCAGAACCACTTCCACTAGCACCACCTCTGCTACCAAATCCACCGCCACTACCAAATCCTCCACTAGTCATCCTACTAAAACCTCCACCGCTAGAGGTGATAAGAGAGGTGAAGCTAAAACCCAAGGGGATCTTGTTTACTCTAATAGTTTTTGGTATTTTTAGAGATAGAAGGGATAATGATAAAAGGGATTGCATCGACCATGTAGACAAATGTGGGAGGAATTCATACTCATAACTGTCCCTCGTAATCTTCAAAAGTGGCTCCTCGCATAACACTAGGAATGTTTGAAGGAGCACACACTTTTGTCAAATTAGTAAGACTAGCCAGGAGTTCCAAGCTTTTTTTTCTTTTCCAATCATAGACTTTAATTCACTAATGACCCGAGTAGCCCTAGCCATCTTTGGATTTCTTTCCAAGTGATTTTCTAAGTCGCCCAACCCTTTGCTAAGGGTAGAGACATACTATGAAGGGATTTGAACAACCTCATGCTTGTCCACCGATGATGGTGTGGGAGATTCAGGAGGAGTGGGAACATGATTGGTCTCGTCAAAGAATCTTATCTCACCCTTTGATAACTGCTCTTGTGTGGCTAGACCAATGGTGGGACCAGAGAAAAGGCTTGTAGAGAAACCAGTGGTGACCTTGTCCTTTCCATCAGGAGGTGTCATATACTTCTAACAATATACCTAGAAATTGTGGACTGGGTTGTGATGCTCTTAAACCTTCACAACACTCAGGAATACAATGGTCGCAAAGTACATGGGAGAAGCCTCAACACCAATGGATGAACAAACGTTGGTTCACGTCGGGTTCACCAAAAATATAAGAGAGGGGAACCAACCACATTCAAGACCCCAGGTCATGGAGGGCCAAGAGTGGAAGGTTTCCCAAACTTACCTCAACTTAATGGGGTGTTAGGATGATGAGGACTATAAAGTCCCTTAATCACTCTATAGACCCAAAGTTCGGGATAGAGCTAGGTGAGCCAGTTTTCGAGTTCAACACTATGGTTCAGGAAGCTCTCTGCTTGAGGATGAAAGCATGATCCTGAGACAACAGTGTGACGAACTAGCATCTCTCAAGTGTATTGGCATCCATATGACCAGAGGACTAAAGAGACAAGGCTAAACTCTAGAAAATAGACTAACAACCCAGCTAGCTACTTCTAAAGGGCCAAAACAATGCTATGAAGTAAACAAAAAATGCTCTAATATGATAAAGTAAAAATACAAGAGCTAGGGTGGTGAGAATAATCTCACAACAAAATTCATTTTCCAACTAGCTCCCAAAAGCATGTCCACCTACACACAAAACATAGGAAAATTGTTGGGTGGCTATATAGGGGCATGCCTCAGTCATACCCCCATTTAGGTGTTTCCACCTACATGGACAGCCAAGAGAGTGAGTACGATAAAGAAAGAAAGTAAAGTAGAGAACACAAAAACACTACAAAATAATAAATGTGCTTAGTCAACCAAGTAATAGAAGAGAGGAGTGGGAAGGTTACCACCTCCACTAAGAGAACTCAAGGTTAATGGGGGAGAAAATGAGAGTACTCGAGCCTCTGTTGCAATGGTGTTGTCCCACACTTTCTCTACTGAAGTGATGGAGTGAAGTTGTTGATATGGAGCACAAAAGTGCTACTAAAAGTGCTTGGGAATGCAAGAAGTGAGTGCAAGAGAGTGTGAAGAAGTTGAGTTGAAAGCTTAGAAGATTTGAAATGCATGTAGAAGGAGATAATTTGAAGGAAAGATGAAGGAAACAACCATATTTGGGTCAGTTGGTCGAAGAGGGCATTATAAGTCGATTGCCAGTGAGAAGTGTAATGCCTTTGCAGGCTCAAACCGTAGGAATCTGCCAGGGATGTAAGCGTGTTGCACAGACATCTACGCACTACGTGGGAATCTTCGACATAAATTCCTCCACTGACACTCAGAAAAACCACCAAGTGGGATGAAGGCAACAGGCTTATGTGGAATTAAGCCTCTGAATTTAATTTTCTAAAGTGAAGAAGGGCAAAAGGGGAATTTGCATAAGGAGTGAAAATTCACTCCTATACATTTTGCTCCCACTCTAGCGAGCATGAATACTGATGAGTGCTTTGGTAAAGTAGGTCGAAGAGGATTAGGGTTAGAAATGTATACGTGAACCGTCGAGGAAGCAGACCACAATCTATCGAATTTGAAGGTGCAGGGCAAGCGAAGGCATAGCTTCTCAAAACTATGAAGCTAAAGAAAGAAAGCATCTTACTAGCCCATGGACCTACAAGGAGGCAACCCTTAAGATCTATCACATGAAGGAATCCCTGTGAAGTAAGTGCCTTACAGGCCCAAAAACCTGCAAGGAAGGTGTCCCCCAAGAACTCTCACATGGAGGATACCCAGGAAGCATCCCCCAAGATATCTCACATGGAGGAAGCTAGGAAAGTGCCCTATAAACCCGCAGACTTGCAGGGAAGGTGTCCTTCAAGATCTCTTGCATGAAGGAAACCTAGGAAAGCACCCTACAAACCTGCAGTCCTGTAGGAAAGGTGTCCTTCAAGATCTCTCACATGAAGGAAATCCAAGAAAGCGCCCTACATACCTGCAGACCTACAAGGGATCCACCCCCAAGATCTCTCGCATGGAGGAGGATCAAAGGAAGTGCCCTATAGGCTCATAGCCTTGCAAGGAGGTATCCCCCAAGATCTTTTGCATGGAAGAAACCCAAGAAAGTGGACTCCGTGAAGTCAAAAAGCGGCCATGTAGGCAAGTAAGTGAACAGTCACACAGACTGTCGACAATTTGGAAGACTTTCAAAGGGGCCCCTCGGGAACCCATTGTGAAGAAGGGGTCCACTCAGGGGACACACAGTTCAAAAGAAAATGTTTTCTTTCTTAGATTGATCCATCATCAAGGGATCCTTTTGAAACATGTTCACTTCATAAAGGAATTCGAAAGGAAGAATAATGCCCCCATGCGAGGGGAAAGTCAAAGATGTTCTTGCTTCAAAGGAAGGTTTTCAAGTTCTTTCTTTATGAACCCATGATGAAGGAAACATGTTCCGTTAGAGTTCCAAGTTGAGAATGCAATTCTGAAGAAAAGTTTGCAAAGATTTTTGAGAAATGATTCATTGGCAACAAATGCATTTTTTGAAAATCTAAATGTTGAAGAAGCAACATTGTCACACATGAGAGGGACAACTGAAGCAAAGAAGAGAGAAAGATAAAGAGAAATCGAAAAACAAAAACAAAGGGCACAGGAGTAGTTTGATATTTTAGGGTCAGAACTGCTCATATATATATATGTATGTATGTATGTATGTATGTATGTATGTATAGTAATAGTATATAAACTAATTGTCATCAACCCCCTACTATAATAAGACCATGTGAAGAATGCACGAGAAGACAAAGTAAAAAATAAAAAATTGGGTCAACATGGAAGGGAAGCCTAAATGCCCCCAATGCTTTGCATTATCCCCAATTTACCAAAAATCAAGCACAAACATGGAAAAATGATGATACAAATAGAGGAAGGTTTACGACACAAAAACCATGCCTATATCCAAGCACCGACAGGGGTGACAAGGATCATCTAGGCACACATAGCACGATCAAGGGGGAATACATCACAACACACACACACATCTAATCTAAAGATTAAGAAGAGGCCTCCTCTTAACACTGATTGACCAAGAGGTCGTCTGCTTCCCACTCTAGATCATCGTAGGGGGAAGGAGGACAAGCTTGCAATGGTGGGATGTTGAAAGGAGGAGCATTTGTCCCTCCTGCAACAAGGGATAAGGAAGAGGACCCTGCAAGGTCCTCTTTGTTGAGCTCTTCTAGAGCTAGGGTCAGTGATTTTGTGAAGATCACTGACAAGGCCAAAACTTCATCCATAGAGTTAAACATACACCCTACATGAGCATCATGTTTAGTTTCAATGGACGAGGTAGGTTGCACCTGAGATTCACCACTAGGCTCGCCAAACAACTCGAGGGTGCTGACAAACTCAAGGGAAGTCAAGACTGGTTCTGTCACTAGGAAAAAATAAGTTAGTACAAGGCCACCTTTTGGAGAAGGTGGTCTCTTCTTACATCCTTCATTTCTAGAAGGACCACACTCCACCTTTTACTTCGCTGGAGCAGATGAACTCCCCACAAATGAGGCTAGAGGTGTAGAGGAAGAGGAGGAAAGAAACACTGTAGATATGACTGAGGTGTTGATAATATCCACGAGTTTCAAGAAAGGTGGGATATCTCGAATGGACATCAGCAAAGATAGCTCCATCGAAGGAGCGATGAACACCTGTACCCCATTGCAGTGAAAGTCGAAGGAAATGCAGAACTAGACTAAAGGGAAGTAGAGGGAAGGGGAGAGGAAGACACTACAAGAGGCCTTGAAGCAGGGGTGGTAATCTCTCTTTCCTTCCTCTGCGAGGTGGCCTGCTTAGCTAGAAGAACCTTTTGTTGGTGCTTGCGCTCTCGTGCAAGGAGGTTTCTACAACTCTTTGAATTGGAGATCAAGGGCTACAAAGGAACAAAAAGCTCTTGATCAACCATGTGAATGTCCACTGCAGCCATCTCTGGTGGAGGAAGGAATTCTTGAATGGGAGTAGGAGGATCAAGTTGAGAATAAGCGGGGGGAGTTGGCTTAAGTGCCTTTGCAGTTGGCCTCTTCTCGTTCATTGCTTTGGGAGCAGGAGCGATAGGAGGTTGCAAGTTGAATTCCCTTTGGGAACCTTTTTCTTTCTACTGTATAATTAGTACCACGGTCCTGAGTATTCATTAGGGAGATCTAAGATCCTAAGCTTGGGCCTACACCAAGGAGGTATCATCAGACTCAGCAGATAGCCTTCGGGCTAACTCATCCAATACTCCTCCCAAGAAAGGGGAGAGGGTGAGGCAGTTTGGGAAAAGGAAACCTTCTCTTTTCCTTTACGGGAAGGAGAGGGAGTCAGTGTGGACTTCTCTCCCTTCTAGGAAGGGGGAGTGGTCAATGTAGGCTTCTCCTTCTCCTCTTGAAAGAGGAGGCGACCGACTATTGTATCATAGGAAGGGTCAATTTCGGCTATCCCTTGCCCCCAGTCTTATACTTTACATAATTCTTGTAAAGTAGGTCCATTCTCGGAGGAAGTGAACTGATTGAAGCAAGCCAAAAGTGATCCAACGGATATCCACCATGGGACACCAAGGGTTGGTATCTAGTGTCATGCACTACATGCCCAACACCTTCATGGGAAATTTTTAAGCATTTGCGAACAACAAAAGAAATTCCATTCATGGAAGCTAGCTAGGGTATGCCTAGCTTCAACATGAATAAATTTAACTCTGTAATAACATCAAAAACCATGTCAATAGCCCTAGGTCCAACTAGGATGGACAAAGTTATCAAACCGTATGGTTTAAAACACATACCATCTTGTGTACAGATGGTAGATTTTATTTCTTCATATTCTTCTCTACATAAGGAATTCAATACTAATGTTTCTTCCGTAATGACATTGACATGACTCGTGGGGTCTACCAAGACCTCTGTCATAATGTTACCATTGAGGCAAGCGAGAATGTAGAGGGGAGAGGGCTTGTTGTTTAAGGGAAAATCTTGTGACGTGAATGTTATGTCCAAAAAACTAGGTGCAGGTAGAGAAGTAGAAGTCACTGTGACCACATTAACATAGGCCTCGGGTTAAGTAATAGAATCAGTGGGATCAATAATCATGTTAGCAGAATGTGACGAAAATGAGTTTGTGTATATTTGAAATTCACTATTAGCTTTCGCCACTAATTTTTTAGCATTTTGTTTACTCCCATTGAGACAAATGGTACCATCCTCAATGCGGTCCTGTATCTCATGACACAACCACATACAACGTTTGATATCATGTCTATTAAGTCAATGGTACTAACAATAAGTGCTTCCATCGTACCAATTAGGGTAAGGCTCCTTAAGAGAATTAGGACTTGGCAAGGTTACTATCTTATCCTTCAACAACTTCTGTAAGATAGAAGAATAAGATTTTGATAACTTTGTGAACTTTCAGTTATGTCTGAGGTCATTGTCATCAGCAGTGGCTACTACATTCGTAACAAATTTTCCTTTCCAGAAATTGATACAATGGACTTTCCCTTAGGGTGGAAGCGCAAGGAGGACCCCCCAAACTGAACAACTATCTGTTAGTACTCTCATAGGGCTGCACATAAATGCGCAAAAGAAGGATACTTCATAAAGGTGAACTTCTCTTTCCAAGGCCTTGTAAGTTCCCTATGAATCCCTTCTACATGCCAGAATTGGGAAGTTGATGCGAGATTTGTGAAAGGAGCACTTGATATCGCACTATGAAATCAATGATTTTTTGGGGTTGTCTCCTTGTTTAAATAAAAAGAGATCCAAAAAGGTCATCTTCAACCCAATATTAGCTTGAAATTGTCCAAGGATTGATTTACAAGTTGGTCAAATGAGAAAATGGAATTGTCATGTAAGGAACAATACCATTCTAGTGTTGTATCCTTGAGAGATTGAGGAAATAGTTTGGCCATCAACGCATCGTGATGGAATAAATCTATGCATAAGGTGTTAAAGGTGAACACGTGTCTGTGGGTCCCCTTTACCACCATATTTTTCAAATTTAGGAATCTCCATTCCTTGAGGGAAGGGAGTGTTCATAATTGCAACTGACAATGGGCTATGTCAGAAGAAGGGCTGAAAGATAGGTTGAGTAGAGGCTTGGGAGAGACTCACCAATTGGCTCTGCATATTACCGATATCTTGAAGAAGAGTATTCAAAATAGGGTCATTAGAAGATGGAGGGCCAAAGGTGCCTCCTCCAAAACCACCACCTAAGCCACCTTCAAAACCACCTGTGTGACCACTGCCAAAACCACTACTAGAGCCACCACCACTAGTAGGGCCTCCACTGGAGCCACCGCCGCTTCCGAAGCCACCACCATGACCTCCACCAGAACCACTTCCACTAGCACCACCTGTGCTACCAAATCCACAACCTCTACCAAATCCTCCACCACTAGAGGTGACAAGAGGGGTGAAGCTAAAACCCAAGGGGATCTTGTTTACTTTAATAGTTTCAGGTTTTTCGGAGACAGAAGGGATGTTGATAGAAGGGACTGCATCGGCCATGTAGACAAACGTGGGAGGCATTGATACTGCTAACTATCCCTTGTAATATTCAAAAGTGGCTCTTTGCATAACACTAGGAATGTTCAAAGGAGCACATGCTTTTGTTAAACTAGTAAGACTAGCCAAGATTTCCAAGCCTATTCAATCTTTTCCAATCATATACTTTAATTCACTAATGACCCAAGCGACCCTATCCATCTTCGGGTTTCTTTCCAGGTGATTTTCCAAGTCACCCAATCCTTTGCTAAGGGCAGAGACATGCTTTGAAGGGATTTGAATAGCCTCATGCTCGTCCATCGATGATGATGTGGGAGACGTAGGAGGAGTGGGGACGTGATTGGTCTCATCAGAGAATCCTATCTTGCCCCTCGACAATTACTCTTGTGTGGCCAAACCAATGGTGGGACCAGAGAAGAGGCCTATAGAGAAACCAGTGGTGACCTTCATCCTTTCCATCGAGAGGTGTCGTATACTTCTCCTGACAATATACTGGGAAGTTGTGGATTGGGTTGTGATGCTCATAAACCTTCACAACACTCAGGAATACAACAGTTGCGAAGTACACGGGAGAAGCCTCAACACCAATGGATGAATAGACGTTGGTTCATGTCAGGCTCACCAAAAATGTAAGAGAGGGGGACCAACCATGTTCAAGACCTGAGGTCATGGAGGGCCAAGAGCGAAAGGCTTCCCAAACTTACCTTAGCTTAACAGGGTGTTAGGAAATGTGGGACGGGGATGATTTGGACTATATGGGGTGTTAGGAAATGCGGGATGAGGATGATTTGGACTATAAAGTCCCTCAATCACTCTATAGACCTGAAGTTCGAGACAGGTCTAGGTGATCCAATTTTTGGGTTCAAGACTACGCCTTAGGAAGCTCTCTATCTAAGGATGAAAGCGTGGTCCTAGGATGACATCGCGACGTGTTGGTGTCTCTCAAGTGCACTGGAATTCGTATGACTAGAGGACTAAAGAGACAAGGCTAAACTTTAGAAAATAGACTAATGGCCTAGCTAGCTACTTCTAAAGGGCCAAAACAACACTGTGAAGTAAACAAAATATGCTCTAATATGATAAAGTAAAAACACAAGAGCTAGGATGGTGAGAATAATCTCATAAAAGAATTTGTTCACCAGCTAGCTCCCAGAAGCACATCCACCTACACACAAAGAAGAGGAAAATTGTTGGGTGGTTGTATAGGGGCCTACCTTAGTCAGACCCCCATGTAGGTTTTTCCACCTCCACAGACAACCAAGAGAGTGAGTAAAATAAAGAAACAAAGTAAAGTAGAGAACACTAAAACACTACAAAACAATAAATGTGCTTACTCAACCAAGTAATAGAGGAGAGGAGTGGGAAGCTTACCACCTCCACCAAGAGTAGTCAAGGCTAATGGGGGAGAAAATGAGAGTACTTGAGCCGTTGCTGCAATGGTGTTGTCCCACACTTTCTCTACTAAAGTGATGGAGTGAAGTTGTTGTTGCTATGGAGCAGAAAAGTGCTACTAAAAGTGCTTGAGAGTGTGAAGAAGTTGAGTTGAAAGCTTAGAAGATTTTAAATTCATGTAGAAGGAGAGAATTTGAAGGAAAGATGAAGGAAATGGTCATGTTTAGGTCGGTCGGCCGAAGAGGGCATTACAAGTCGACTGCCAATAAGAAGTGTAATGCCTCTACAGGCTCCAACCGCAGAAATCTTCCAAGGATGTAAGTGGGTTGTGCAGACATCTGTGTGCCGTGCGGGCGTCTTCGATAGAAATTCCTCCACCAACGCTCAAAACAGGTGCCAAGTGAGATGAAGGCAAATGGAATTAAGCCTCCAAATTTTGTTTTCTAAAGTGAAGAAGGGCAAAAGGGTTATTTGCATAAGGGGTGTAAATTCACTCCTATACAAAAATATAAGATAAAAATTAAGGTATAAGTAGGTGAAACCTAATTGATAGAAGAAGGATGAATAGTAAAAGAGTATTCTAAAAGAAAAGAGAATTTGAAGATGAAAGACATGTAAGAATACAAGAAGAAAAACTTAGTTATAGTGATCGCATAGGGGATGGGGTGGGGCTGGCATGGACAATATAAAGGGAGTTTAGGTGAGGTTAGATGAGGACTGAGAAGAATATCCTTTAAAATATAAACATGATTTGATAGTAGAAATTTTAGGAGCATTATTTAAGTATTTAAGAAAAAGATGAGGATTATAGGTCTTACATTTAAAAAAAAAAGGTGCAAAGGCTCAGATTTCCATGGCCAACTTGGAAAAACAAGAAACTAAATTGAGAAAACTAAATAATTTTTCAAGTATTAGAATGAGCATTGTAGAGATAAATATTTTTTCCAAGTCAACAATATGGTAAAAACCTCAAAGAAACAAAAGAAAAGAATTGTCCTAATTGATGTAAATATATATATGAGATTATCAAAGGAAGCTTTTATTGACCTTGGTGTTGATGTAAATATCATTCCTAAATATATTTTGGAGTAGCCAGGGAAGACAATAATATATGAAACACCTTATGAAATAACCCTAGTTGATGGTACTCTTATAAGCATTCTAAGGGCATGAAGATGTTGGGCTTAGGTGTCATTCACCTTGTGAATCCTAGATGAGTTATAATAGTTTTATTTAATGATGTAGATGAATAATTATCCTGCCTCCAAGGAACATGGTGAGGGTAAACTTGGATGCCCATTTATGTGACCTAGAAAAATTACTAATAATTTTTTTGGACAAAAGGTAGAATGCCTATATTTATATTAGATATATATAAAGAAATTACAAAATGTATAGAGCCATCATAGAGACTGGCTTTGATCAGTTCATGCGTGCTTTTTTTAGACCCCAACATTGATATACAAACTTACATGAATGACACTTAACCATTTACAGTATAGGGTGATCCCACAATACTGGTTTACAATTTTTGGCCAAACTGGACATTGAACTGAATTTTTTTAACTAAATCTTCACTTTTGGGCACCTATACCGACTAAACCATGACGAATTTGAAGATGATGCAAACTAGTGATTTGTGACATTTTGTCTATAGATTATATATATATATATATATATAAATTTTTTAAATAAGATTGCACTTATTTTTCCATCTCCTTCAAAAACTACTTTTTAATAGTAAACACCATTTTTAAAGAGTGACGTCACTAGCTAACACATAACTTTTTTATATGAAGGATAAAATTCTATTTTTTTCAAATTTAGATTCGTAACTACGATATCTAGTGCATCAAATTGGTTTCATAGCATTTCATTGAATATTTTTTTCTTAATTACATTTCAAAGTCAAACCTTTTTACAATTTAGACATGATTCACTGGCTAAAGCATAATTTTTTTTGTATGTATCAAAATTCAATTTTTTTTTGTTGGATCAAGGACATCAATGTCTAGTGCATTAGCATTTTTCAAAAATAAATAAATTAATAATTTGTTATTTTTTCACATGTGCAGAATAAAGAGCTTGATTTTCAGTGAAAAACCTACGTTTAATCAAACTAAGAAATAAAATACATAAAACAACCAAAACATATTAAAATTATATTCGATGGATAGCTTGTTTCGAGGACTACCATCCACTAGTTGGTTCTGTGAAGTATCCTCCATTTTCATCCTCAACCGAGTTTTGAAGGGAAAATTTTTGCAAAATTTTGGTGCAAGAGGGGGAGAAGGGAGATACAGGGGGGTTCACTCGAACCCCCCTTCGAGTGAACTGCCCTTGACCTTTCAAACAAATGGGGGTTCTCTCAAAGGGGGGTTTGAGCGAACCCCCCTTTTTTCAAAATTTATTTTTGTTTTTATTTTGGAAAATGTGAAAAATGAGGAACCCATCATTTAATAGGGTTCGCTCCCTTTGAGTGAACCCTCTTTGGGTTTGTTCGAACCCCCTAAAACCCAAAATTTTCTTCATGGGGGCATTTTTTACAATTTTGCTTCCTCAACGAAATTGTAAACTAGTTTTGTGGGATCACCCTATAGTTGGTGCATTACAAGTCATATTCCTTCGTAGTCCTCAAAACAACCCTAATCAAAACTATAAGTGTTGTTATTTTGCAAGGATTTTAGCAAGAAATGATAAAACATAAACATCACACTACAAACTGATAATTTTCATAACTAGGTACAACTCATAACCATATTTTCAGGGCTAATATTTGTAACCAAAATTTATAAGACTATCATTCTTTCATGCAAGAGAAGCCAATGGAATTTTCACCTTAACGCTGTAAAGAAACTGAATTTACTTATGCCAAATGAGGAACATGCAGCACTAGAGGAAAATTTACCAAAGGGTGGGAGGCATGAGCTTGCAAGAAGGAAATGACATAATATTTATCCTTTATGTTATATCCATGTTGCTGCAAAGGAAATTTGCATTTTTTTGCATTGCTTTCAGTAGGATTTTGTCACATTTTCGTTCAAAGGAAAGCTTCATAGCATCATAAATCTCAAAAAATTCCTTACGCTGCTTCAAATATTTTCTTGGAAACAGACCGCCAATAAATCCTTTCCCCTTAAACATGTCATATTATTGCACCCCCTTAAGCAATGTATTGTTTGCCAGGAAATTCTCCTTCACTACATTGTCTACAATTTCCTCCAAATCATCTCATGATTGTAACAAATCCAACAAGTTAGACAAGAAAATAGACAACACCTATGAGGGGAATAACATTCTACTTAATTGAGGACTGGTGAACTCCACACCCACAATTATTCACACATAGTCTTCCATTCTGAAGCAATCTACATTAAAGATTAAATCCAAATTTTCATGGGATAATAAACCAAAAAATGACTGCTCCCAAGGTTGCATTAACATGGGTACCTTGGAATTCCATGGTTTATAATCCATCAGATCATCGATATGTGCCCAACACCACTATGTAAAATTTGAGCTTCACCACTGCTTGTTGCCACACCCTAAAAAATATGTGGAAGGAAACATAGCATATGCAAAAGCCTCTAGAACTATGCAACAAAATGGCAAGGAAATGGATTTTTAAAATGAGTGACAGCCAAAGATGGTGAATAGTCATGCTTAAGGTGTAACTAATATTGATTGCTTGTGTCTTTTCTGGGCATACCAATTAATTTGATACAAAGATCTATCCTCTCATGCACATGTGAGATTGTCTCACAATGTGCTTCACCTACAAAACATTCCTTGAAATGATCAACTTTCATGTACCTACAAAATATGCGTTAGGGAAAACACATGCATAATGCCACAAATGTTTGTACTTTGTAGTTGATGTCATGAACCTTGTTGCATGATTACAAATAACTTGCATTTGGCAAAAGCTTTGAAACACTCTAGAGAAATAGATTTTCATATTTTAATATGACAAGGCTATTCTATATGACTAAAGTTTATATTTTATGGACACAAACACAAATTAGAAGCAAAATACCTTTTACCACCCTAAACTTATAACGCCCACCAATTTAGTACCTACAATTTATAAATTTGATGTTTCATAATTTGCAATTGCTACTAGTTGTGGATATGCACTTATGTGGTCTTCATCATTTACTATTTCCACCTCTTGTAGATTACAACCCATGCTTGCAAGGTAGTTAGCCATTTGATTTCCTTCTCGATAGGTATGTGATATATAATAAGTTTCAAATTTGCTTAGTAATGACCAAAACTTTTGTAAAATGTATTTTAATTTCCAATTATGAAGACTCCTTATTTGCAAGCATTTATGATTATTAGGGAGTCACCCTCTATGTGAACCCTTGGAATACTGAGATTCATAGCTAATATGCCTCTGCAATATTATTTGTTCCACAAGGAAGGTGGATCGATTTAGCACCAACTACTAAACCATAAAAATTACAGATACAAAATTCCACTCCCGATGTCTCTGGATTCCCCCTTGACACACCATCAAAATTTAACTTGTGAAATTCTAGGGAAGGAGGATGTCATTTTATTGAATTCCTATCAATTTTCACCTTCCAAGATTGTTTAAGACTACCTTTGAAAGGAAATACTATATGTTCCTACTTATTAAGGATGTTAACATCCCAATTTGTGAAAAGAGAAGTAACATTTTTTTATGATTTTGAACAAAAGAATTTGTCACCTTTGATATAGCTTTCTCAAATTTTAACTAGATTTGCTAAATTGATGATTTTTCTTTCCTGAATATATGCTTGTTTCTTTCCCACCAAATTTTCCAAACTACTATTGTTGGGACTAATCTCCAGATGCATGCAAATAGAGATGTCTTATATAGAATAGGCCAGCTTGAAAAGAGGTCCCAAAGAGGTTTAAGCAAGGGAAAGTGGAAATTTAATTTTCCTTTAATGAATGACCAACAATCTTGGGCATGGGGACATTGTACAAACAAATGATCCACCTCTTCAAAAGCCTCCTCACCTAAAACACATTTGAATTGATCTACCATCCCTAGTTTTTCTAACTTGTCACTTGTTAGTATCCTATTTCTTAGAGCCAACCAAGAAAAACTACTAGCCTTGGGAAGCACCATAGCATTCTAGCAAAATGAATATGCTCATTGAGATTACAAATGAGTGTCATTGCTAACTAGTGATCTATAACCTTATTTTACTAAATAACAACCATCTTTTGAAGATGCCCAAATAATCTTATATGGAATGTGTAGACACGTCAAATTAGCCTTATGCATATTCATCCACTCAATAAATAAATCAAATGCATCACATCCATTCACCTAGTAAATCAGGTTCTTATCATCAAAAGCTCAATCATAGTTTAATTAAATAAATCAAGCTTTATTTAATTAAAATCTCAAACATGCATCTTCCATCCTTTTCTGATTTAAATAAAACAAGTATTTAAGTCTTAAAAGTCAAAATCATCTAATCAACATTAAATCAGCATAATCATCATCTATTTAATCTAACCCTGATTAAATACTCACCCACTTGCATTCTCTAGATTTGGCCACTTGCACATGAAATTGCAATTAATTGATTTATCAAAATCTTTATTTTCAACTTGGCATAAAGGGAGAATATTCTCCAAGTTTGAATTTCCCCCCAAGTGGACATGTACACCCAACAGAGCATTTATGAGGCCTTACATGCCTCTTACATGTCCCCTTCCAAAGTCAAACTCAGCATTTATTGGAAAATTTGAATTCAAATTTTCCCTCTCATGGGCACTCTTCCCAAATCTTGCACAACCATTGACCACTCACCACTTGACAAGTGTCCTCCTATCATTGGCAGAATCTTTAGTCCCACATTGGTCCCTCTTCAACACTTGCATTTTGAAAATCTTTAAATACAAGCTTCATCTTTGAGCAAATCCTCCACAACTTTTATGCAAGGTTACTCTCTTAATTTGAGAGCTCATCTTGCTCATCACTCCACCATCTTGCATTTTTATCTTAAGCTTTGATCAAGGATTGGGAAAGGGTCACTAGCACATGTGACACCAATCCACTATGGAATAAAGTTTTGATCATGTTTGTGTATGCTTGCAATCAATTATTCTTATTCTATTTAGTTTTGCATATTCTAACATGGTTAAGTATTTCATAGGGATATTAAATTTAATGTGTTTGAAATGACTAAAGCATGATGTTATTATGTTAAGATTTATGACCATTTGCAGATTTGATGTCCACAAAATGGCGCTAGAAGGAGGGCTCTATGGACTTCGTTGATATCACTTTGTTATTCGTGCTAACATTTGATTATCTTTAGAAATTTGTAATTCATTGCTCATTTACTGGCATCATTTTTATTCATTACTGCCTTTAATCTCCAACAAAGCTGGTTCATTAAGGGATTTGACTATTTTGTTACAACCATGCAATAAATTTCTTTTAAGTATCTCTTAAGCTAATAGGATTTGGCAGTGATTAGATACTCTTCGGTAGCCATTGGAAATCTTCCAAATCTCATTTAGTCTTGGCCACTTTTTGTTCATTCACGTATTGAACTCCTTGGATCACTGATGGACGATAGGAGGATGACTATCCTGGAAATAGTACCTTAGCAGAGACACATAAAGGTAGTGAGAGATTTACTGTCTGTGTAGTCTGCTTGAATGTATTCCCTGCATGGTCCGCGTGCTCCCTCAATGCCTCCCATTTGTATGCTAGCTTTATCTGCTAACTATCATTTTCTTAAGGAGTTTCTATACTCCATCTATGTGAACTAGGAAATCATTGCATTCCATAGGATAGCATCTGATTTAAGGCGTCCTGTCAAATGAAAGCCATGATGGAAGAGCTCTACGTGGAAACTCAACCCATTGCAACAAGATAAATAGTCGATTCTGTTTGTACATTGATGGGGACGCAACAAAAACAAGTAATTGATACCTTTTGTTTATAAATCTAGACTTTTATGTTTTGCATTGAATGTGGACGTGAAAAACAGGAAGGAAAGCGTTGCTGATACAGACAATAGACTTTTAGATCGATCGGTCAGAGCCATCAAGAGTAATTTGGGAATTACTATGAATACTTTCCCATTACGCTGTAAGTAGAGCCGACCTGTCAGAGCCATTGAAAGTCCTGAGATTGACAGTTAATGGTGCTTCTAGGAGTGTGCATTGTCTGCTCATTGAGTGCACATTTTCTGCTCATTGAACACACCTTGTCTATGCTTCCACATCTCGCTGTCAATGGTTCACGCGCCCTCTATATGCTTCCAGTCTTGAGACCACATTTCCATGAGGCATTCTGTTAAACAGTTCGCGTGCCTTGTCTCTACTTCCATTGGCCCGTGTAGGAAGGTGAGTGGGAAGACCCCAAGGTTGCCAAGCAAGACAAGAAGAAGAATCCCAGAGGCCGCACTCTCAAATGCATTACTGCGTTGAAAGTTTTTTTTATTTCTGTCTTTTCAAATAAATCTGTTTTTGTCCCAAATCATTTTTTGCGTAGGCTGAGAGTATGTTCGTAAAGATTGTATCTTGAAAGGACATTTTGGCGCCCACTAAACTCACGTGCCTCTGTTGTTTGATTCTCTGTTGTCTTCTATATTCACACGCCTTGTCTAGGCAACACATTTCGCATCACTTGGTATTCACAATGCGTTCATTCTCTAATAAAAATCTCATTTAAATGGCACAGGTAGAGAAAACGCTGGATAACTCCATTTTGGCACATGCAAGAGCTTGTAGTGAAGGCAGAGAAGACACTGGAAAGGAAGAGAAATGAAAAGTTATGCACCCCCTGTCTAATATAGATTTCAAGAAGTCAAATGTGATTGGCTATGTTCTTAAAATAATACAAGAGAATTATTCTTTTAACTGACAGCTGCAGAGTGATGACTCACAAATTTTAAAATAAGCATTCAAGTTTTTAATGAAACTACAAGATATAATGGCAAGTCTTGTATGGCGTTGAGTTGTTAATGAGGGTTGTAGTAACTCCAAAAGCAACTTTCAATCCTCAACGACCACTTGCTCGAAGTGTCATATCCAATATCTCTAGTTCTTATTAAAGCATCTTGTCAAATAGATATCATGCCTTGTCTAAGATCTGACAGATAACATAAAGGGAGCCTGTGCTATCCATTCAGGCGTTGGATGAAACTGCAGTTCTTTGGAGCAGCCTATCAAATAGTTCACGTGTCCTGCATCATTTCTTTGAGGCATTCTGTCAAAAAGAATTTGTGCCTTGTCTGTGTTTCCACATTATTATTTTTTTAATTTTTATGTGACTACCAAGCTCTTCCTACTTCGATTTATGTTGCTGTTTTGATGGTTTATTATGCTTTATGATTTATGGTCTACACTGGAATGAGATTTGACATCTTTTTGTTCTGCTGCGTATTTCCTGGCTGTCACCTACTTCTTTGCCACCTCCATCCTGATAATCAATTGCATCATTAAATTCTGTGGTCTGTAATCATTTTGTGATCTTTTTGGGATGGTGGTGCCTATAGCTTGGTTTATACAGTTGGAGGGAGTTTCAAATTTGAATCTTGCAATAAATTTTTAGAGGGGGACAAGTTATTAAAATATTTACAAGTTATTGACTTTCAAAAGTGTCCTCATTATTATGGTTATTTTGAAATGGTAAATATTTGAGCTTATGATGGTCAATTTTCTTTGTGGTTGGGATAATTTATTGACTTTCAAAGTTTATGAATTATCACATCATTTTGATTATTTTAGGGATAGCCAAATATTTGAGATTATGATGATACTTTTGAAAGATTTATCCTTGTAGGTGATTTATTGGCTTAATACCTTTAGTAATGTGGATGGCTATAACAAATATGATGCCTTCTCAAAATAGGATCATTAATGATTTACTTATAAATCCTCTTTTTAGTATCATCAATTATGATCATGTTATTGTTTGAAGTCAAATTGGATTCTCACATAATTGTCTTTTTGTTTATAGGTACAAACAAACAATGAAGGCAAAAAGGTACAAGGAAAGCGAAAAATCAACAAGAAGGAGGAGGCTAGCAAACGAAAACGAAAGGAGGAGAATTTTTTTTGAAAACTCAATGTGTTTTTTAACGCTTTAAAGTGTTTGATCAACACTACTTCACGAAGTTGTTTATCTTTTCCTTTTAGAACACTAATTTTCATTTGGGTCTAAAACGAACAATTTGATTTTCATTGCAAAGGGCTTAAAAGGAATCTTAGGACAAACTCACTAGATTTTGTTTGAGGTTAAGAATTGAACAATCAAAACTCACACTTCATTTTGGTGCTTAAAACGAACTCACAATTGCTTTGAAGGCTATAAAACGAACAAGTGTTTGAATTGTGTGATTTTGTCTTTTGAGCGCGTATCCTCTCCCCTTGCACTTCGTGCGATCTAGGGTGCAAGAGAAACACTCAAAATACATTTTATTGCTTTGAAACACTTCAATTTGGGCTTAAAATTGAACATCTTGTGCGAAAGTGTGAGTAGGGGCATTTTTGTGTACATTCTCTTTCTTTGTGCCATCAAAGATCGATCAAGTTACGGATTGTGTTTTTGCTCGCTTTTGTTTATCTTAGAGGGCCTGCCTTGGGGAAAAAGTACTCACCCAAGGGAATGACTCAACCGGTAACACTCTAAAGCCAAGAGTATTTCCAGCCGGATATAAATGTGGGTATTGGTTAAACGCCATTATCACAGGTTGGCTCCAACAAGATGGATCCGAAAGGGGACTCTTGCCGTATGGGTCAATCTCCACTGAACGGAAAGTCCTTACTAGAACCCATGTACTAGAATTTTCCAAAATCCTAATCTATTTGTTGGTGCAAGAACGGGTCGTCTGAAGCCACCCCACACTCTTACGGTCTTCTAGTAGAGATGGAAAGCATGCCATGGGAGTTTCATGGGTGTTGATGCTTGGCTGCCCCGATTGACATTAATGAGCCGTGGAGGGGAGCCAGTGGGGTCAAGCATCTAACCATCCACTAGAGATAAGTGTAGCTGGACTTGTCCAAGTGGGAATCCAACAAATATTTTCTTACACATCCATAGGGCTTGTAATTGTTCTTCATTTGAAAACACAGTGTTGTATTCGAAAACATTAAAAAAACCAACATTCAACATCATCATTCAAATTTCAAACCCCTTAGTTTGAGCAAATACCTTTGAAAAAGCCCAAGAACTATTGCTTACCCTTAGGATTATGTCCTTAGAGGTTCCTAAGTAATTGGGTTTACATCTTAATTTGCTCTTACAAAGGTCAACATTAGGCAACCTTTGTCCTAATTTCTTGGAACTTCCACATAGCACTTTGTGGAACAAAAAGAAGTTGTGACATTGGATATTCAGTTTGAAACATAATCAAGTGGTTGTTTTTGGTAAAAAGAACTCATTAAGCAAAGATAACGAATTGGACCCCACACATGTGCTTGATATCTTTTGGTCATATTGGTCTTTTGATTGCTCTTAGAGAAAAGTGTGTTCTTCAATACCTTGGCCTAGTAAACAAAGTTTCTCTAATTCTCTTAGGATCAAAATCAAACACTTCATCCACCTCAAACATTTATCAACATCATCCCACAAACAACTTTAGAGCTTTGAAAACATCATTACCTAGACTTGGGTACATTTCTAAACCAAATCAAAATCATTTGTTTAGTTAGGTGTGTTTGGATGAATCCTTCCATGCACACTTAGTTAAATTATCATATCTTTGAACAAATTCATCCTAAGATCACATCCAACATCTTAGGGTTTACAAGTTCCAAATCCAAATCAACCAATCAAAATCAAACCCCAAGTCTAGCATTGATCCAAAGGTCCCTAAAACGTTCAACACTCATATCATTCATCTTTCATCCTCCATCTCATCATAGGTCCTAAAAATCTTAGAGGTCACTTTTGCAAAAAGGTCAAAACACAAGAGGAACATGGAATATACACTTGATCCATACATCTTGAGTAATCTAAATCAATTGAATCCTCAAAGCCTTGCATTTCCTATCAATTATCAAAGTCCATGCATAGGATCATTGCCTTCGACAAATGTCAATGGTACAACAAGTGTGAGTATGCCCAATTCAAAGTTTGGAACACATTTCCCAATGATAGAACTAAGTCCAAACCTACAAATCCACCAACCGAACAATCAATGCATGAGCCTTGAAACGAACAACGTCATTCCACCAAATCCCTACAAACCAAATGTGGATGTACCAAGTGCAAGTTTTCGAAACATGAATCCTAACTCGGAAAACTTTGGAAAAATGATTCCCAATACCAACAATGTTCATCCTATCATGCCAAATCTGAACATCATCCCAAATCAGAACATTATCCAAAGACAATTTTCCCATAATCCCATTCAAAAACCGCAAGTAGGCATCCCAAATCCGCTTAAACAAAAGCCAAATCAACTATCTCAAGTGAGTCAAGATCAAAATCAAGAACAAATTTGGCGAGATCAAATTGCGGAACTTTCCAAAATAGTTGAGGCATTGAGCCAAGGGAAATCTCCACCACCATTACCTACATCAGTCCTTGGTTTAGGGCTTCCCCCTTTACCTAACACCAATCACGCCATCCAAATCAATCCACTTAACATCAATCAAAACATCATGACAAATCCTTTGAATATACCATCGACATCACACCAATGGATGGTATCTAATGAAACAACATTGATCCCAAATCAAAATTTGGTCTCCCAAGGACCTATCACCTCGATCAGTCCAAACACCACTATCACACCCATCACATCTCAAACCCTCACTACCATGATTTCTCCGAGCGTATCTCAAACACTTGTCACTACATTGAACATGATTCTAAATCCACCACCACCCCCACCACCACCAACTTCCACCACATCAAACCAATACAATGCAACATTACAAGATGCTTTTCAAAAGGGATTCCAACAATATCTAGCCATGCAACAAGCAACACAAGCTCAACAAGTGAAACAATCCTCTCAAGTTGCCCAAGCCTCTCAAGCTACCCAACCAACATGAGCACAAACACAAAAGATGACAACTATTGAAAACAAGGATCAAGATCAATCCATCACTGAGCACACATTTACTTCATCCAATGATCAAATCGACATATGTCAAGAGTCACTTTTGAATCACGATCAAAATCCACCAACAAAACTCGACAATGAGCCAATTCAAGAAATATCAACATCACTTGACTCTATGGTTGAAGACATTCACAATCTCTCCACCACAATTGTCAAAAACAATGATCAAAACCTCTCCATTGAGGAGCACATTGAGGATGTATCTACACAATCCAATGATAAACTCACCATACATCAAGAGCCACTTTTTAGTGATCTCTTTCAAGGAATGTTAGGGTTATTTGATCCTATTGACATAATGCACGATCCATCGACCTATGATCATGTTGAAAATGTCTCTACATCGCCTTATGAGGTAGAGGACATATCTCAAGAATTTACTCCAAGGCATGATCAAAATCTTTCACCAAGGTCTAGCAATGGTCCCTTCCAAAACATGTTGATCCCCTTTGACCGCATGGTTACAAATACTGAAAGAACCCTGAACTCGACACTTGAGGATATTGAGCCATTCCCTATGTCTAATAACGACATCCAAGAACCCTTTATAAGCAATCCATCCTTTGGAACTGATCCATGTCAGGAACTTGATCTAAAGCATGTCGAAAGCAACCCCGAAGTCATTCAAGATCAAGAATTTGTATCTTCAAGATACTACAATAATCTAATGGATACTCTCTTATCTATGCAAGATGATCATATCCATGTAGCACATACTCCTCCATCTACCCATGAGATGCTTTCTATGTAGGGATGCATAGATAATCTTCATCTAGAACAAGATTTTGTTACACAAAAAGAGTAGATTCTTAACTCCTACAATCAAACGAAGTTGTCAAAATCAGGATCAAATATGTCCCAAACTCAGATTGAGGACATCATGAATAAAGATATCCATCATTATCCGCTCAACAAAACAAGTTAGATAGAACATCCAGAGTTAGTGAAGTAGCAAATTGAAAGAACGTCAACTACGACGGTCATCTATCAGAGAACACTTATTGAACAAGAGCTCTTGGAACAGGAGAAATCAAAGCATGAAGGTGCTACTACCACTATACTGGGGGCAACTTCGTCTCAAGCAAATGTCAACATAGGGAGCATGAAGAGTCCTTATGATAAAGCTAGTGTCAATACTACAACCAACCACGTCACGAATCTTCATCCACCCATCACCCCATCCATGAATAGGGACCAACTTCGAAGGAAAAATTTGAATCAAAGTGCGAAGAACATTATCAAAGCAAAAGAAGCTGAGAAGCATAATGGACAAATCAAATACAAATGGATACCGAAGAATACAAAGAAAGATTATCCCTATCAAACTCCATTAGTCAAAGAAACTATGGGGAAAAAATAAAAGAGGGAAAAGTATCCATCAAAGATGTCCAAAGAAAAAAAGGCTTTTCAAGCGACATACAAAGTATATCAAGTAGTTGGTCCTAATTCCATGCACACTTCCGTATCCACCTATCATTGCTCATCTTCCCAAGTTTGGAGAGTCAAAGGTTCCAAACTATCAACCAATCCATCTCTTATCCCTAAACACACTCCATCCATTCCTCCACGCATAATATCCAATTCTTACATTGACCATGTATTGGCAACAACCCTTCATCATAAGGATTCAAGGCAATCTATCACATGTGCACACAAAGACAAAGTCAACTCCAGTATCAACGAAGCAGATCAGAATCCAAAAAATTGTATTCAAGTGCACGTATCTTAGCAAAGCAGCTCCTTCAAGTAGGATATCGATGGCACATTATGATAGGGGCATCTACATCAGCAACACCTTGTGATTCAGCATGAGCTTAAAATCTTTCAGAAAAAACCAAAAAAATCAAAAAAGCAAAAAATCCAAAAAAATTAGAAAAATGATTGAAAACAGTAAAGATAAAAAATCGTCCTATAGTGAAAACCGCATGGGCGGCGCTTTGGGCAAGACCATGATGAAAACTTGGCAAACAGGCGTCATGTGTGGAATCGAGCATCTACGTGTGCCACTTCAGGTGAAAGCATCTCATCCCATCCATAATAAATTGAGCATTCCATCCATATTATCCATAATAAATCCACTCATCCACACACCATTTATCCAATCCATCTTTATCCATCTATGTCCATCATGCAAGTTATCTTGATCTTGATAAAAAATTTGGGGCACACCTTACGCTTGCTTATGATAAACATCTTAACATGGGTCATTTTCATCGATCCTATCCTATGCAGCGTTATTTGAGCCATGAAGCATTATACAATGAGCTTTCTTTATCCAAGCACTTCATCTTATCGCAAGATAATCCTTGGCATCCTTTGCATACTTACCTTATCCATCCATCCATACACCTATCCAAGCATCCATTCCATCGCATTCCATACATTGCTAGACATTGGGGGTAGATATATACATCTTGCTTCAAGAATAAATCTTGGTCTATGTCCTCTGACTTATGTGGTGATCTGAACATTGGAAAACGTGAAACCAAACTAGTCCACCACTTGTGAGCAAAAATCCAAATCACTAGCCCATGGCATATTTTGAAGAGAAAAAATTCCTTATCATTCTTCAGCTTTCATTGAACATCAATCAATATTAGTCGCATCTAAGCTACATGTCAAACGTCACATCAAATCATCCAAACATCTTTTGTTTCAAATCAAGCTTCATCAATCATGATCAATCGAATCCAATCAAGAAATATCATCAGGATATCCTTGTGTTGCTTAAACACTATCCTTGCATTGTTGTGCATCCTCAACAATGTTATCATCATTAATCCTGATCGATCACATCCAATCAATCCATAATCTTGGGATATCCTTCCCAATCATTGTGTTGCTTAACACTATCCTTGCATTGTTGTGCATCCTCAACAATGTTATCATCATCAATCCTGACCAATCTATCCTTGCATTGTTGTGCATCCTCAATAATGTTATCATCATCATCAATCCATCGACCCGATCAATCAACCTTAGCTTGGTTTTTAGCAAAATCCTCGAACAGAGCACTGATATCATCACACACATCCATATCGAAATCATCAAAATCATGTGAAAATCCAAAAACATTCAAAACATCAAAATCCAAAAACATCCAAAAAACATCAAAATCCAAAAACATTGAAAAATTGAAAATCAAAACATTTGAAAACCTCGAAAATACCAAAAACAGCCTCAAAACATTGCAAAACTCCAAAAACATACAAATATTTGAAAAAATCCACCCATCCCATTTCGCTTTCACTCGAAATAATCAATCATCCATAATAAACTGATCATCACCTTCATCCTTTGGCAACACAAACAGAAACAATCATAACAAGCAACAAAATCAAGCTTCAATCGTAAAATCAAAAGCAAACAACAAACTATCAAACACAAAATCAAACTCTTGATCAATTGCAAACATGTCAATCGACCTTATATCGATAGCCTATCAATCAACTTATCAAACCATCATCATCCTATACAATGCGTGTCCTAGGATATATCGTTCTGACAATGGGCATCATTTGGATATCACCCTGGATCCTTATCCTATCAAAAACACATCCCTTTGGCTGAAGGTATGAAGAACATTGACTTGTTTGTGTACTTGATCTTTTCTTTTGATTTATCTTATTGTGCCCATTCCAAGGACCTCTCGATGATATCCGAACGAAGGATTTAGAGAGATAGGAATGGGGCAACGATCATTATTATTTTGTCTGTTGTGCTTGTTGGATGCTTTTGTAATATAACTTGGCGAATACTTGCTTTGTTAGGTACGCCCTAGCAAGGTTTCCATATGTCAAGAGTGAACAAGAATACTCCTATCTGCTTGTTGAGTCAAAGTCCATCACACTAGGTACAATGCCATCCTGGTTCTTGATACCTTGATGCATCGTACCTATGTGTGTTATCAAATATAAAGTAAGTGACCCTTTTTAAATCCCAATCCTTGATAAGCAAATCATCCATCTATCATCATCATTTCTCATCATCATTTCTCATCATCATCGCTAATAAAGTCTTGACCAATCATGGACTTGTTGGATCCTCTTGTCATCATCTCATTTCCATGCTAACATTGCATCATGAATAGTCCATCATGCATCCATCCTGCATCCACAAACCATTAGCATTCATCCATCATGCATCCATTATGCATTTATCTTGCATCCATAAATCATCAGAATTCTGCATATCATCTCACATGCATCATCATTATAATATAGATCTGTTAGTCTAAGCATCTCATAAATCATCCATTGCATAATCACAACATATCACATCATCAATCTCATCCATCTCATATCATATCATCATTTAAGTTGTTTAGGATAATATAGATTTGTTATTCTAAGCATCTTAAAATCATCTCATTTGCATCATCGTCCATAACCACCCATTTTGAACCTCTTTATCACGAGATCGACCCTCAAATCGAATATTTTCGCTCGATCTCTCGAGGGGGCAATATACCGGTGTACTTCTTTCCGCTGGGGCATCCGAAAAATAAGATTTTTTTTTTAATTTTGATCGCGGCAAGTTATTCTTTGAACCAACGCAACAAGTACATTGCTTCAAAGAGGGGCAAAATGTAGACACGTCAAATTAGCATTATGCATTTTCATCCGCTCAATAAATAAATCAAATGCATCACATCCATTCACCTAGTAAATCAAGTTCTTATCATCAAAAGCTCAATCATAGTTTAATTAAATAAATCAAGCTTTATTTAATTAAAATCTCAAACATGCATCTTCCATCCTTTTCTGATTTAAATAAAACAAGTATTTAAGTCTTAAAAGTCAAAATCACCTAATCAGCATTAAATCAGCATAATCATCATCTATTTAATCTAAGCTTGATTAAATACTAATCTCACCCACTTGTATTCTCTAGATTTGGCCACTTGCACATGAAATTGCAATTAATTGATTTATCAAAATCTTTATTTTCAACTTGGCATAAAAGGAGAATATTCTCCAAGTTTGAATTTCCCCCCAAGTGGACATGTACACCCAACAGAGCATTTATGAGGCCTTACATG